>CM062208.1:19145000-20345000 GCA_031216445.1 Lateolabrax maculatus
ATTTGTGTATTTCCTTAAATTACTGTATTACTGTAATGTAATGTACTGTACATGCATGCCGAAGTATGCACCCCCTGCACTCACATGCACACATTTCAACACCAACAGGATGTGATCAGTCAGAGGGGATGTTATTAGAGGAATTGTATTTTCTGACTCACAAAGGGAATTTCCCTACTCATACTGTCATAAATCTGATCAAACACATGGTTATGGAGAGAGACATGAAGACAGACACAAAGAGATGTGTTATCACATAAAGTGACAGACGACTCACAAGCCAACATGTCACCGGATTCTGGGTTCAACATGCATATGTCACACACACACACACACACACACACTCTCTCTCTCTCTGTCTCTTTCTCTCCATTCAAGGTGTGACTGCATGTGGCCCAATGACTGCGCCTGATCAAACACTGAGATCAAACCTCCACACCAGTAGGGGAGAATATTGAAGCCAGTGTATCGTCAGAATATAATAGAAAAAAATACAGTGTGGGATGCTTTCCAAACACACAGGCTTTTTCCCCCACCAACTGTTAAGTTAATTTAAGGCGGGCTTGAGGGGAAATTTAGAGTAATCAGAGAAGTGGGGGGAGGGAGGAGGGGGTGCAATATTGGTGTTCTTGTTTTTTTTCTAGGGTTAATGTATGATTATTTGAGGGCTCACTTATTTTCTCACCACTTTATGGCTTAATGAACATCCACTATATTGTTTTGTTTGAATTTCAATTTTTGAAAAGATTGAGATGAAAATTTGCCTCTTTGGCCGACTCTGGCACATTTAAAAAAAACATTATGAATATGCACTGTCCCTGACAAATCAAGTAATAAAGGGGGAAAAAAAATGATAAAACTGAGACTACCTACCTTGAGTTTTGGAACTACAGTTCCCATAATTTAGGGGCTTTAGTTAAGTGGATGTAAACATTAAGTATAATGTTGCCACGGAGTCAGTTAGCTGTGGGCTACAACATGAGTCTGTTTGTTGTTTATTTGCCTTTAAAAGGAGTTATAAAGGAGCAACTTTATTCTAAGGTTTATTGGTGATGGACATCAGACTTAATGATACTCTCAGGAAGTGTAAGTCACATTGAATCTAGAAAGATGGGCGTCATATCTCTGTGCTCAGATGTGACTGCGTTATAGGTTCAAGGAGGAGTACAAATTGTGGCTCACGCATCGTCTCTCCCTGCGTTCAGTTCATTCGGATTTAAATCAGACACTTACAGACTGGGAGGAGCAGTACTTACGCTGACTTTGAACGCCTGGACAGTGTTGTCCAGCAGCAGTACGTTGCACACAACTTGTGTGTGCTGCCTGTCTCGCTCCAGCTCCGTCGCCCGGACATTGTAGGATCTGCCAGCAGGCAAGCGGAAGCGCGCGCTCATCACGCTCCTACCAGGGTCTGCAACGGCCAAACACACAGCAGAGAGGAGAAAATGATGAGGGAGAGAAACAAGAGGTGCAACAACAAACAGAGTGGGACAGAATAAGAAATGCAGCATCGTTATATCCATTCTTTTAACGTACACGTACTATATGACAATTTAAGGTAAGAAAAGACCCTTTGGAAAAGGCTCAGTCTGTCTATAAAGAACAAAATAAGCCAATGTACAGTACGACATGATCTTCCTTTCTCCCCACTGCCTTTAGTGAAGGCAGCCACACAGCAAGGCAAGCCTGTACAAGCACGGCAAAGCAGCAAAGACTGACTGCTTCATGAGAAAAGAATGTCAATGAGAAGGCAAGCAGCAGATTCCCTACCAGGGGATGTGGAAACTATACAGCAGCCCAGCAGTAAAACACTCACAAGCTCCAGTTGAACTGATTTAAATGAGAAAGAAGCTTAGAATATTCAAAACGTGACTATATTTGATAGCTTTGCTCAATAGCGGGGAATATTGCAAGTGAAAAATGAGTAAAACCAACAATCGGGATATCTGGTCCTTTCAGATGCCTGGTTTGACACGTAGAAGCATTTATGAACTTTCAACTGTTTGAATCTTTACTGCATTCTTATAACAAAAACACTCGGTGACCTTCCTCTATTCAGAATTATCCAAAAGTATCATTTCACCAACAACATGCATGGCTGGAGCGGCTCAATGATTGGCTGATAAATGATGGCAGCACAAACACTGGCTTGGGGTAGCCTGTCTGCTCATCAGTGGGAATAAATAACAATAATACAATCTGAAGCTGCTCCATTTAGAACAAACCCCAGTCCTTTATTACTGAGGCCACGACTGACTGCTTTCCTTGTGTCCTGTGCACAAACTGGTCGCATGTGGCTTGAATCCAAGTATACACAGATAAAAAAAATGGCCTATTGCGCATTTCAGTATGTTTTCACTCTGCAGCATAACAATGAATAATGAAGAATGAGCTCTTATTTATAAAAAATGTATGAACTTTAATTACAGCCTAACCTGCTTTCCCCCCCCAATATAGGCTTTTCACAGATATATTGGTATATCCTATGTATTAACTATTAATAGGGCACATTTTTTACATTCGTTATTTATTTGAATGTATTCCAGTTTGATTCATTTTTGATTTAATCCTTAAAGGAATAGTTTGACATTTTGGGAAATATGCTTACTTGCCGGCTTGCTGAAGTCTTCACTGGTTGCCTGGCAGCTTCACAGCGATGACAAAACTCAAGCAAGTTACGGCGCCCGGCCATTAATTAGTCTAGCACATAACCCACCGTAGCACCGCATTGTGTTGTTTTTAAATATACATTTTGTATGGGCTGAACAAACCTATAGTTAAATTAGCGAGCATCTTTGGAGATGCTGGTAGGTGTATTTTGTTACATTTGAACAGAACTAGCCGTTTCTCCGTCTTATCAGAACTTGTGCTATGTTAAGCAAACGGGCTGCTGTGTATCAAAATATGGACTATCACTCTCTTAATAAAACAAGCTGAGAGGTTTCACATCCCAGCTCTTTCAGTTTGTGTGTACTTGCAGCGGTGTTTTCATTTTGTAATACTTTGTTGGGTAACATATGCCATTGTTGTGGGATTTGTTCCTTCCCTGTCGGCTTCCCGCTTTTTTTATTCTTTGGTGATCTATCTTGACAGGAGACATAATAACCCCACAAGGGTCACGGCCCCGTCATCAGGAGCTGCTGTATTTGTAACGATGGCTCTGTGTGAGTGCATTTGAGTGCCTATATAGTATATGTGGAGGGCTTTCTGCATGTCTGAGCTGCTTGTCACTCCACATCAGCACAAACCCCCATGACCACTGGCAGACGGTGGTGCGTGCGCGTGCGCGCGCACACACACACACACACACACACACACACACACACACACACATATACAAATCTATTCTGGAGGCCCCCCGCTAACAGCAGTAACAGCCTGTCTTCTCACCTCTAGACATTCAAGCCACACAGAAACATTAGTTTATTATATCTTTAACAAATCGTTTTGCGATGCAGAGTATCTTAAACACATTATTCACAATTCAATTCTCTCTTATTCTCAACAAAAAAAGAAGGGGGAATCTCAGGCACCGAGTACAGAAACAACAGAGCCACATTTCTGCACACACACACACACACACACACACACACACACACACACACACACGTTAAATCTCGTTTGTATCCATGAAAAAGAGTGTAAAAACAAGTTGTAGTTTTACAGGAGGTTTATGTGCCGGACTGTTATTTAGCCGGGCGAACTGACATCATGAAGTTTTCTCATCACCATGAGGTTGCCAGGCAACCAGCAGACACTCCAGAAAGTCACCGCTAAGCTAAGCTAACCATAACATATAATGGCTTTAGCCTCAAGTTTACAACTCATCTAACTCCCAGCAAGAAAGCTAAAAAGTGTACAACTCTTGCTTATTCTTGCTACATTAAACAGCATATATAATGAGCGAGGCAGTTGTTCATATCATCATTTAGTGATTAATCAGATCACAATATATGAGACATATGTGCTGATTCAGCGCAGCTGGTGACAGTGCTTCCCACCTCCACTAACAGTTACCTGAGGCAAACTCTGGTCTATGTAACAAACTGGGAGCTGTGGGCCTTTATCGGGCAGGTAGGGTCTAACAGAGAGCTGCTACTGAACTACAGCAGTGGAGGATCCAGTGCTTGACATCTAGCAGGTAATATCCATTCCAACTGAACGTCATCCTGATGAGATCAATGTAATCTGACGACCACACGACCACACACACGCACACACACACACACAGCTTGGGAAACACAGCGAATGGCCCAGCGAGGTGAGGAGAGAGGAACGCGGAGACGAAGCCATGCAGAAGGAGGGAAGGACGGAGGGACGCTCTCTTATCATCGGCTCACTCTGTGGAGGCGCTACGGGAGACACAGATGAGGTCTGACACGCAGACCGTCTCCACAGGCTGGCTCGCCTCCCCTGCTCTCTTCCTGTCCTAACATTTCTCTGCCATCCAGCTGAAGACGAGTTAAAGACCACGGACTTCAGTACCGATCATCGCTGTAGTGTGAAAACATTTACTAATGACCGGCCCCATGTCACAATGTTGTTATCGAGGATTTCGTCAAAATACAAGCTAAAATGTTATTTCTTTTACTTTACCTTGGCTTAAACAATTGCTTACAGAAAGCACTTTTCTTTCAGATGCTTTGTTCTGATGAATTTTTACACCCACTACTTTAGTTTTCACCGTTTTCTTCAGCTATATAGTCTGCTACAGGGTAATGTATTTTCTTTGCCCTTCTATACACTAAAGTGATTTCTTTTCTCATTTAAACTGTTTTGCGCGTCTTTAATTTAAGGTTCTGTTTTGCTGTATTTTGTGTTCATTCCATTGTTTTCGGTTGTGTCCTGCTCTCCTATACTGTTCCCTATCCTGCTCTATTGTACCCTTTTGTATTCTCCTCGATTCTATGCTCAATGTTCGATCATTTTCTGCTCTGCTGTGTTCTTTTCAGTTTTTCTCCGCTGAGCTGGACATGGCAGCCACGCTCCCCTGAGAGAAGCCTCCGGAACTCCGGAAGCACGCTAACATTATTGCTTCCTGCAGTCAGCAGAGCTTACAAACAGGCAGGAGTGTGTGTGTGTGTGTGTGTGTGTCTGTGAGTGTGTGTGCGTGTGTCTGTGTCTGTGTGTGTGCCTCTGTGTCTGTGTGTGTGTGTGTGTGTCTGTGTCTGTGTGTGTGCCTCTGTGTCTGTGTGTGTGTGTGTGTGTGTGTGTCTGTGTGTGTGTCTGTGAGTGTGTGTGTGTGTGTGTGTGTCTTGACCCTAAAGCCTCCCTCAGTGGTGGGCTCTTCTGGCTCTCTCAGCTTATTGCAAACACAGACTGTCCTGGAGCCTTCCTGTCTGTACACAGGAATACACGCCCTTCATATAAACACATATACGCACACACCCACTGCCACACGTTCACACACGCACACACATACAAACAGAGACACACACGTTATCTAACATCAGAATCAGGTGGTGTGTAGCTCAGCTGACTCAGAACACACACAAACACAGAAGCATGATAGTAAAAGTGATCGGTTACCTGCTGAACTAGGATTCTCCCCACATTTTTTATTTATACTACCAGAACAAAAGTCTTCAAAGGGAAAACTACACAACAAGCAACATCCTTCCCAAGTTCGAATATGGGCTGCCTACTGAACTTCATTTGCCCCATACATATCTATTTATACCCCCAATTTCTTCAAAAGAAACTCAAAAAGACATGCTATGCAAGTTTTTTTTTTTTGTCCCTTTGTGTTGTTTTGGAACAATTGAAATAAGAGGGTAGCAGTTATGAATCCCAAAGGAATTGTACATCACCGCTCTGCAGTGTTTCATAAAGCGTAAACTAGGCCACAGTCAAACAGGTGGTCAATTACAGATGTGTGCCAGTGTGTGTGTTTGCAGACAGCTTGTGGCTGCTGAGAGTTTTCATAATGGAGGATTGGGGAAAAAACTACTTTAAAGCCCCTCATAGATCTTTCTCTCTTTCTGCGTATGACACAGAGTCTAAACTGACCTGACCCAAGGTTATATTTGAGTTATTCTGTCTTCCAAAACAAAGTGTTATGCTTGGTATTAAGTTAGCTTGGCCAAGATATTTTAAAAAATAAAATAAAAATAAAGACTTCCTGTTCCAGGTCATTCTTTTCTTTGTACCCCCCACAGCGCCCACCCTCTTTAGACACCCACACCAGCCCTCATTGACCTTCGCCCAATTTTTGCCACCCCTTTCCTCACAATGTTTGGTGTTGCACACTTCTTTCGTCCCCCCTACCTTCCTGCTCCTCCTCCAACATCCGACCATCCCCCATGATCCCTTTAATTCTACTTATTTTATGTAGGGCAACAACAGCAGCAGACAGTTGTGAGTGCTGTTTTGTGTGTGCGTGTAATTGACAGATTCAAACAAAGCGTTTAAAATGTGTCTGTGTGAAGGAGGTGGGGTGCCAGGGAAGTTGCAGCTTAAAGAATGTGGGCAGCGAATGACCTCTGACCTCCTTTAGGGATAGCCATATGTGGCCCTGGCTGATGGTAAACTCATACAGTGCAGCTTGTAATGGGATTGCTAAAGTCTCTTTAAAGAGAGAGAAGAGAAGATCTAATAAAGATTTTCTTTTCTGAAGGTCAACATGATTACTGGAAAATGGCTTTCTTCCATATGGCAAAAATGTGCAACTATTCAAAACATTTTTGGCACGAGTGGATTTTTTCTCAGAATTATTAAAATCATTATTTTACATGGATGCTGTAGCTGAAATTGTTGGCTTGGTGTAATGCCAAACCAGCACATGCATAAAAAAGGTCAACACCAGCAGTCAGATACAATAAAAACGGTTGGGGGTGAGTGGATTTTGCCGCAGGACAACCTTCAGTTCTCATACTTTCACCACTGTGAAACCAAAAGTGTACAGAATGTATATGCCATCAAATAAAAAATAACCGTGAGACAGTATGTGAGAGTGTTTAGGCTGCCAATGGGTTCCCAGTCTATATCAATCTCCAGAAAACAATTGACATGACAGTAATTACTCAAAGCTTGCACTGTATACGTCCATTAGAGCTACTTCTTGGATTAAGAATTGGTTTAGTGTTTATGAAAGTAACGCCATTGTCCGAACAATGAGAATTTGGTCGAACAAGAGCCTATCAAGCAACCGACCAGAAGTTGACAGCCGTACTTTGCAACTGCTTACATCCCTTTATTTCAACGTAATAAAAACATACAACAGTCAGTAGATTTTCCGAGTGGGAGAGGGCTGGATTTTTATTTTATTCTATTTTCATTTAGAGTTGAGAAAGAAGACACAAGTTTGCCGTTCTTGTCGCAAGCCACGACCTTCACTAAATGTTGCTAATGAGCTGTATTTTACTGACGGCAGCTTTAAAGTCCAACTAAAATTAAACTGCATGTTTTTTTACACAGCATTCAGATCCGCTCTGTAAATAGCATGTCATGTGCTCATGAGGAAAGAAAATCAATAACTAAAAAGGGGCAGAAAGCAGCATTTTATGTGTTTTGGTTTCATGACTGTGTCCTCTGCCTCTAACTATTCCCATTAAATACCACTGTTTTACTGTCTATGTACATAAGACTGTACTGTAGACTAAAAACTTATCTGCATATAACCATTTTGCAGAAAGCAGTAACTTTCACTGTTCTATCAATAGCAGCTTCTGATTGTGAAGTCTGTCCTGAAACAGTAATAAACTATGAATAGCTATTGCAATGCAACTATATATTTATTGTATTCTAAACAACTTCAACTTGATGTTAAATGTTGCTTTTGGTTTTGGTTTTAAAGCTTTACATTTTCATTTTCATTTAATGTTAAGATTTTTTGTTTGAAAAATTCTTATTTTACTAGTCAGCGAAGCCGAAAAAAGTTAAAGGATTTAGAGGTCGGCAATACACAACAGACTGCTCATCTCCTCTAGATGTATCTCACAAATCCTCTAACCCGACCACCACATCCACCTCTGCTTGCCATTCTTAGATTCTGTTTTCCTTTACTCTCCACTCCAACCTGAGCTTCTTTATGTCTTCCTGCTGCCATTTCTCCTTTGTACCTGCTCGTTAGCTAGTTCTCTTTTTTTTTCTCCATGGGGAAAGAAAGAAAAGTTTCAGAATAATGTGTTTGTAGAGGAGAAATGCACAAACGTAAAACAGTGTTGTCTTACTAATAAATATTCTATACATCAGGCTTTTCCAAAAATGTACAAGATTAACCACTGCACAGAACGTAGTTACAAATGCAGGTGGACATGTTGGGGGAATAACAACTACACTCCTCTATATAACTTCTTCTGTTGAAATACCCTCCGGCTAGAAGCACATTCCTCTACCCAACGTGACTTCCACAGACATGCTGGATTTAAAAAACGTAAGCCCCTGGCAACTACAATTGCTCAAATTGCTGTGGATATTTAACTGGATGGTTTATTTCATTTTTCTTTAAATGACTGAAATCTGAAATGATTTACAGCTTTGTGGTTCAACAACATTCAACTCTAAAAAAAAAATGTTAATGAAGCTAAGGATTCCTTGAAGTTACAAGTAATTCTTGGAAGCTGTCCTAAAGAGAGAAAGAAAGTAACAAACCAGTTGTGTGCTTAGAAACATGCATTGTTTCCACTTTTGTGCTCATTGAATGTCCCTCATTTCAGTGTTAATATTCACCGATAATCTGACAAAGAGAGCAGTCCAACTACGGAAACTCTCATGCAAACACCTTCTGATTACGTCAACAGCACCATGATCATGACTGCTGTAAGAAAAACCACAGTTAACACACACCTAAGTTTCTCCTCAGGGCATGTAAACGCATAGGTCGACTTCCCTTGATGTCTTGAATTTACATCTAGCACAAATGTCACCGTGGTGGCTGGCTAGCAGTGGCGCAGAAAAACCCACATTTTTCATTTTCCTGCTTTCAGCTAACACTGCAAGTAACACCTTTTCGTATTCTCCGGAAATTCTTTAACACAACGCGTAACATACAGAAAATATAAATCCAATGCACAGCACATCTGAGCCCCACACATTATGAGCAGTTTTTTTTTTCTTCTCATGCTGTCCAGTGGCAGCAGTTTCATGTAACATGATTCATTCACAATGCTCAAGACATGATACTTTCTAAATTCATTTGCTAGGGGGCTTTTTGTACGATCTTAATTAGTTTAACCAGCACTGGGGTCGTCAACAAGGAAAACATGGTCAACTTTCCCTGGACAAATGGGGCCATATGGGCCATTATCTACCACCACTGTAATGCAGTGGGAAAGAATTAAAGCTAAACTGAACACACAGATTGGAAATGGGAGAGGGGTGTGACAGCGTTACCCTCATTTATATAACAAGAGGCCCTGTTCTGTACAGCACATGTGGACACACACACACACACACACACACACACACACACACACACAAACAGAAAGCAGAGAAACAGAGATGCAGGTTTGATTAAAGCAGCACATTCCCCTGATTTTTTTCGTTCCTGCTGACGCTGGCACTTTTAAATGTTACCAGGGGTCGTGTTCTGAGCACGTTGCAAATTTCCACCCGCATCCACCTCAACCCTGCACATTCCTGCCCCACCAGCAGGGAGGCCAGGTGTTCTGCACCCAGCACACCCCCTCCCGCTGTTAGGCAGTTCTGCTGCTAGGCTAGGTTAAGGGCATAACAAATCCCGCTCCACGGCTCAGGACTCCAGCCACATTTACACCTGACGGATACAATAATGTCTGTGCATGTAACTACACATATTGAGACCTAGGAATTCAAACTGAAATTTAACCTGGAGCCCCATGTTTTTACATCGGAATTATTATATCTTCTCATTCAAAATTAAAAAGGATTTGATTTTGGTGGCCTACCTGGATGGTATAAATGCTTTAACTACCACTCTCAGCAAGTGAGTGAGTGTGTTTAACAGTGTTTTGGATCAATAAGCAGTAAGTTAATGGGCCTCTCTTCATCAGAGTGTAAAAGCTCCCTTGACACCACACACTGTAAAGACCAAACAGCACACACAACGCAAGCAAATACATATTCATGTGTGTGAGAGAGCTGGCTCCTTTGCATCTCAATTGTTTAACCTTGTACGAACCTTGTGTGTGTACGTGTGAATATTTAGAGTAACCTAGGTAATCCGGCATCCACACATGCGCATATTGTTAGAGATTTTTGATGCCTTTTCGTATTAACCAGAAAGATCACAGTTCTCCACACCAAAGGCTGTTGAAAGCTCCAAAAAAATTCAATATTAAAAGTGTGTTACAAAAGTCTTTGAAAGTGTGATTTTTTTTCAACACAACAGAACACACACACATATGCTCAGCTGCATCGTGTACTTTAAGGCATTAAAAAGGTTAAAGTCCGAGCATAAGGGCGCAATGATTTTCTTGAGCAGCTGCTGAGTTGGGCGTCAATACTCCAAACATTAAAAATAAGAATGGAATTACGCAGTGTTAAGCACCTTGATGCGGATCATGTGAAAGCAGCTCTGGCTTTTGCCTGAATGCACCAAAGCACTCACACAGCTCTTACAGTGAAAGGGACCCAATTGCCACAAAGTGTGAAACTATTCCAGCATACTATTGTGCCTTGTAATTCATTGGTCTGGAGTGCGAAGTAACGTCACAGATGATTAACAAACTTTAAAGTGTTCAGTTACTTTACAGTGTGTTTTGTCAGAACAGCAAGTTTAATGTAAATGTACTCGTACTAAGGCATAAACACTGAAGGAACTAAACCTGTCAGTCTCTTGGAAAAAACCAGGGAGAACAGCATGTGGCAAAGTCATGATGACTACATGATTTAGGCTACTTAATCCCTTGCACTCTCAAGATGACCCTGTATTCCTATACTTAGAAGCTACACTGTTGCTGTTCAGGCCATGACATCTTGTTCATTACCTGTCTCCGCTCACACAACTCAAGCCTCTTTTCTAAGTAGGATATTGTCTTCTTGCTCTTTGCTGGGAAATAGAATTAGACTGGGGTTGTCATTTAAAATGAGAGATAGGCAGTGGGTAGTTGAGAAAAGAATACTAGGAAAAGGCTTTTATCACCAGCCTAATCCTTTAGACAGTCATTTTCCTGGAAACTCGGCCCCTCCTGCTGCTGATCGAGGTTTTACTAAAATGTGTCCATATTATCAATGGCGTGCTGTCTCCAAAAGGTCACTTGCTCAGGCACTGAAAAGAGATTGCCTGATTTGCCTGATTCATTTCCACATTTCACGATGAGTTCTGAAGGTCTCTTCTGAAAAAGTAAAATACAGCCTAACCTGACATTTAACAAACTCTCAAAGAAATGACAAAGAGGTTGAATGACACAATATGATACACAAAAGGAAGAAACCTAAAATAATACAAACACAGCAAGCAGCTTAAAAGGAAAAAGTGCATTAATTCCCTGCCTGGAGGCATCTAGAGGGTCCCCTGCCTATGGCTAGAAATGAACAGAGATCTACGTGATTTCAACATTTTCACAAAAATTCAGCACGCACAAAATGCATTATTACACAACGGTCTAACCCTAGCCTTTATAAAAATGTCGACTGAAAGCTGAGTGGTAAGCCCACAACATCAAACAACCCTGTGAGGACGGACCTATCGCTTCTACCATTGGTAGTATACAACCAAAAATACAAAGGTATGCACGCACTCACAGCACAAGATGCTAAAACACACTCTGTCCAATTCACACTTACACACACTCACAAAGGGACACACACAAGCTCATGCACAACATCTGCTGCTTTAAAACATCTGAAAATGTATTGTCTAGGTGCCTTCAGCACGAATGTTCACTTCTGAGAGAAACCGTTTTTGCCTTCAGCATGTTTTACAGGGCCATAACTAGTGTGGCCAGAGAGAGAGAGAGAGAGAGAGAGAGAGAGAGAGAGAGAGAGAGAGAGAGAGAGAGAGAGAGAGAGAGAGTGTGTGTGTGTGCGCGTGTGTGCGTGTGTGTGTGTGTGTGTGTGTATAGAGTCTGCTCTATTTTGCTGATGAAAGGGATTTTGCTTGATGCATAATTCAGGAAACTAGAAGCTCTGCGTACGTTTCACACCATCCCACACCTCTCTCCCTGTGTGTTATTCTGCGACGATCGCCGTCTTTTTAAGTCAAGTTTACTTCAACATGGGATTGGTCTACCATGATGCTTTTTATGTCACATTTACTTGTCAGACAGCAGCAAGGTATGACCCCCTCCAGTACTGAAGTTCAAGCCTGGTTTCTGTAGGTGGGGGGGGGGGGACAGATGTCATTTAGACATTTTTTGGATCGTGAGAAAGCGTGACGACACACAGGGGATGTAGCTAACAGTACTATCAATGTTCAAGATAGAAGACCTATGAACTATCCAAATATAAAATTAATAAACGTAATATCCTTAAGGTGGATTAAGAGCAAAATATATACCTACAGAGCTAAATAGCGTAGGCCCTGCTGCAACACAGGCAATTCAGGAGGAAGAGGCAATTCAAAATTGGAGTTGATGATTAAACGGCTTGTTTGAATGTATTATATAGCTCATATAACAAAAAGCATGTGTGTGGGAGAGGTGTTAGGGGATGTCTCTGTACCACTGGTTGTATGAAAAGGTGAAGATGAAGAGATGAAGGTGGGTGGAACACATTGTGGTTGGTAAACACGGCCAAAACAGGAAAGCGTGGGCCCACCTGACAATCACCTCGCAGCCCGTGCAATGTTTCCACACTGTAGAAAATAAGGTTAGCTGCTGCTGAAAAAATATTGAGACAGCAATTGGTTGCTTTTTCTTGCATGTCCTAAGTTATGAAGGCAAAAATGTGTGTCTGGATGTTGGCTTCATACAAAATACGAAGACACATGCTCATGGGTGCAAGTCTAACGGCTGATACAAATCTCCCAGCATTCGGCTCTTTAAGTGAAGTTTAATTTCTGCTTGAATCGTACAACACAGTGCACCGTCAAAGTCCTGACACAGTAGTGAATGCCTTTTTCCTCATAGAAGTGCCGCAGCTTTGATACAGAATACTGTGTGACAATAATATGCCTGATGCATTTGCATGCACAAATATATTTTCAAACATTAGCCATGGAAACACTTTCAGCACTTGCTAATAGTGTTATTACACATATTTTACAGCATTTAGCATGTTCACGGTAAAATTCCATTGGTAATGTACATAAACTACGTGTTCTTTGTAGCACTATAAGGTTACATATGTAGGTCAGTACTAGTTATGTTACTAAGCAGATGGCATTTCCTCTGCAGCACTGGCCTGGTATACAACAACCTCCGACCAGGTCTGACAAACATGGGTTAAACAGTACTCGATTTAGCCCGTTCTGCATTAATCTGATTTTACAAAAGAAGATTAGTGCCCGTCCAGACCTAAGTAAGGGCTTAAACGAACCAAAGAAACAGAAACAGATTCAGCTTCAGAGTGATGCTGTTACTATATAGAATAGAAATGTTAAAGTGTACAACAGCATTGAGAGCCACAAAGCACAAGAAACAAACACAGATGCACACTGACTTTTCGTGGCTTTAGATCATTTTTAAATGTTTGGCTGTATAGTTTCATTTATTTGTGCAGTATGCTTATATGTCTAATAGCTACTGCTTCCTTTTTATTCCTCTAGTTCCACTAAACATGTAAACAATGTGCATTTTTTGGGCCATTTAGGGTTCTGGACAGATGTTTTTAGGTCTTGATTATCTGGACCAGGTTAGGTACTTTCTCCAAATGGACACGTGCTCTTGTCATAATCTAAACTCTTTCTGTGAAATCATTCTAAATGCTTCTGTTTTGTCACCTCGCTCCTATTGAATATGAGCACAATAGCGTCGCCATTCACAGCCAAGTTTTTCTCGAATGTTTTTGTTGTTGGAGTTGAGATCAATGAACGAGTGCTTTTGTTACATTCATGCAGCTGTAGTGACAACTTATCAGCTCCTCTAAAAATCAATACACTGCAATTGTATTGAAAGACAACCGGTCATATTCTGAGATATTTAATACCTAAATAAAGGCCAGTCCTCAACTGAGGCATCTGAAACTGGCCCCCAAATGGCCTGAGGAACAAAGCTTGCCAACCATAAAGTAACATTTTTGCCACTGCTCACAGTGGTAGCTTAGCCAGTGTTAATCAGTTGCCAGGTTAATGCTTGAGCAGGAGGTGCTGAAATATGCACAGATTCATCGTACTGTAAATAATGTGTCTTAGATTAAAGTGTCCAAGAAATGTCATGTATTGTCCTCTTGCTCGTAGCTTCCATGCTGGCATAGGGCAGCCGTGAGTCAGCCAGAGCCAGCCCCCTGCCTCATGCTGAAATCAGAGAAACCACAAGAATGTAACAGCTTCTGTTATTATCCCTCCCTGCTGCCTCGCTGCCTGATAGCCTGCCCCAGAAAATAGCAGCAAGGCTGCCTGTTTCTCTCTCTCTCGTTCTCTCTCACACACACACACACACACACACACACACACACATTATCTTGTTCTCTCTGTCTACTCGTTCTCATCGCTGACACACACACTGATTCTCTCAGGGTATGGTTGTCCATTTTGCTCGCTTTCTTTCAGCACACACAGATACTGTTTATAAGCTCTCCCGCACGCGCACACACACACACACGGGACCTGACAGTACAAAATCATATAGACTGCAATTTGTTTTTCCCACTGAGAATTGCCGCAAACCCAGGGCTGTCAGACACGTAGAAACATCCAGACAAATGCCCACAGAACATCCAAGCTGAAACAATACATAACTAGCTGGCAGACGCACAGTAAAGTAGATCAACTGATAGAAAGACTGTCCAATATGTTGTTCTATGTTTCAGCAACTCTTTCCTAACATAAGAAGTTTCTGGGACTCCAGAACGTGATGCCCCTTACTTAAATTTAAGAAAACATTCAGCACAACGCCTTCATACACTTGCTGTTTTAGTTGTGTTGCCAATCAATTCTTTAAATATGTAAAAACCAGTTACTTAACAATTCTTTTTTCCTTTATATATGTGTATATACACACTTTTTTCCCACAGTTCTGTTTCAACATAGTCGCAAAGACTAAATATAGAGATTGAGATTTCAACAGAACAAAACAAAACATTAAACCTAGGGTAAATAGTGGAACATTACATTCAGAGGGGCAGATGTGTTAATCGAAAGAAACTCACAATAAGTGCTTTGAACCTCCATAGGAACAAGAGTTTCTTGCGTCAGAAGCTGCAGAAATGTGCATGTCTAATGTTCACTGCTGTACATTTCAGACATTTATGTGTTGCAGAAAGCTGACTCAGCAGCTCCTCAGAAAAGCTTTTGGTGGTAACTGTCCTGCGGCCTTGTTCTGTTTTCTGTGCACTTTTCCCTTCTTTGACACTGTAAACGCTGACGTCTGAGAGTCTTCTTTTTTATTTTCACACCAAGGACAGACAGGGACAGATGCTGTTGTACAAAAAACTAGAAATACTTAATGTTTACTTTTTTGATAGCTTGATTTTAGTAAGACAGCGTAAGAAAACTAACATTAGCTTGCTGAGGTGAGCTCACCTTCCACTGAAGCCAACCGCCCGGCCTGCACACACATACACTCTCAAGATCTCTCTCCCTCTCATCAATCAACTACTGAATCGAGAGCGGGAAAGTAAATAAGTAAAGGGCACTTTTGCAAGATGTCACTTTGTTGCACCGTCTCTCAAAATTGCAAAATGCAACTCACGGTCCAAGGTCGGAGCCCTGAGGTTGAGAAAGGGAAGGCCCAGGCGTCATCGTGTGTTGATCAGAGTGATCCAAGCTCACATGGGGGGGGGGGGGGGGGGGGCACTACGAAAATGCATGCCCATCAGCCTTTGTAACTGGATATCTCTACACATGTTGTTGATCCTTTCCCTTCTTGCATCATCTCACCGAACAGTAACGACATTCTCACAGCCTCCATCTACATTTAGCACCTGTCTGTTGACGGAGTAGAAGAAATTATGGAGAGACAGAAATGACAAACACCTTCGTCTTGAACAAGATGGTCATGCAGAGTATGATTAAAGACCAGTAAGGATAAAAAGAAAGGAGAGGAGGGGGGATGGATAGAAAAAATGCCCGACAGTGTAGAAATTGGAAGCAGCGTGAAATAAAAACAGCGGTACCAATGTCCTGTGTTTTCAGACTGCTCTTTATGTTCTTGTTTGAGTTGGATATGGAATCTCTTTGCGCTTCCTCCACAGATCTCCAAGCAAAACAAGCAGCGGATAAAACAAGGTTTTACCATGTAAACTGTTGATGCTCCAGAAATAACCCTGTCAAGTGTCACACAAAAATACACTGCATGTCTGACAAAAGAGGAGAGGAAACTAAAGGTTTAGAAAACATGGTAACCAATGCAAGTGTCTTTGCTTCTAGTCTTTTAATAAATGATGGAACCAAAATGCAACTCATTTACGGTCACTGCTGCTCATTCGTAAAAGCGGGTCTATTTCTGACTGACTGAATTATTTGAGGTTGGAAATAGGTTCTATAACTGCTAATGTCACCACTTTTTAAGCTACATGATTCAGAAGTCATTTAACCCACTTAAACTCTGAAAAAAACATTAGTAAACCAGGGTTTTTCTTTAACCTCAACTGTTCTCATTTCATCTCAACCTGAGATCACAAACAACAAAACCTTGGTTATTCTCGTGAGGGGCACACAGCAGAATAAGGCAATCTGTTTTTGGCTCTGACCTACTGTTCTTAAGCAACTGTGTCCTTTGACCTCCTGAGGTATTCAAGGCTCTTTAAGCAGCTGTTTCAAAGGCAGACCTGAGGATCTGAAGCTGGCTGACTGACACACACACAGACACACACACATTAAGCTCAGGTTGCACAAGCAGCAGGTTATAATAGGCACATGGCAATAGATCTACAACTTTTTGCTGAGCAAATCGCAATACACCTTTAGGAAATGGTGTGTGTATGTGTAAATTACTGATATAGAAGGGTATGTGTCCCTGTGTACATGCATTTTTTGGGGATAGTGGGAAGGATGATAGTGAAGGAAAAGACAAGCCAAAACACGCCCTGGAGCGTAACTCTTGAGTAAAGAGTTAGGAGCCAGCTGTACTCACATACCTGAGGAGTGTAAAGGTGGGGGTGGGGCTGCAGTGGAGAGTACTCTTTTTCAGATTAAAAATGTTTACGTATAATCATATCATCCTGTATTCTATAATAATATAATGACAAGGAGCAGTGGCAGTCGGGAGGGACTGATCTCATCAACTTCTCAAATTTGGACTCCAGTCTCGGTCTGAGAGCAATTTGCACCAACACTTCACCAAGACTGATGCTCTAATTCCCAACACTTTGGCATTACTTTTGTCACCAAATCTGGGCCAAGTTCTGACTGCATAACATACACTTTCCAGCATTTTAACACATCAGTCAAGACTACGGTCTCCACAACGTATATTGAACCCTGTCGTGTCAGTGTGTTGCAGACAAACACGTCAACATCAGTAGACAGCTCAGACAAGAAAGGTATGCAACTGTAAGAAAACACCACAGTTAAATCAATCAATGATGTTCAACGTCTGACAGCAGCCCCAACTGTCCAGGAGCTCATCAGTATTTTGGTTCTGACTGATCAGTAACCAGCAATAATTTAAACACTTGTTCTTGGTACCAATCACTAAAGACAACTGAGCTCTGGAGTGGATACGCTCATATATAGGCAAATGGAAACTGCCTGTTTCTTTTAAACCTGCTTTAAGTATTCCTTTGATGTCAACCAGCTAGCCCCTGTCCCTTTCCTCCAATTTAACCAAAGGCCATCTCTGCATCTGTCCATCTCATACACACTGACTATGAATGATCATGTTAATCCTTTAATGTCTCTATGTTGTGCTGTCTTAATCCAACCTCTGCAAGGCTAGCTAAGTCTGCCTCACAGCCCTTAAACTATAATCTAGTTGGCTTTATCTCCTGGCTCTGTTGGCATAATCTAGCCCTGCATTTTTCTGAAACTGGGTTAGAACACACAAGTGACTCATAATAGGGCAGATACCAATGATGAATTACAACACATATCTAGAGCCACTATTTATGTTGCCAAGGCCTGCAGGCTAGTGGGCTAGTGGAGTAAAAAAATCAGTCTCTATTAATGAATCGTAGAGCGTTTTGAGTCATTTAGTAAAACTAGGTTGGAGAAATAAATGGCCCTGGTAATCTTCAGGAAAATCCAACAGACGGTGAAAGCTAGAGAGATCTCCAAGAGCCTGTAGAGTACATTTGAAATGTGATACATTCTGCAAATTTTACCACAACTGCAACAATTTAAGAAGACTTAGTCATTTGTTTAAATTACCAAAAATGTGTGCTTAACAGAGAGTTGTTAGGGCCATTAGAGCAATTTGGAATCACAAGACCTGACACTTAATGCCAGACACTTAATAATAACTTGTGTCAAAAACATCAACTGATAAGAATAAGGTATTGTCAGCGCATGTAGAGTCACAATTCTGTGGTATTTTCTGAATCTTGTAAACCTGAATGTAACTGGTGGTCTCAAAGCATTTATTCTGTGTGTGTGTGTGTGTGTGTGTGTGTGTGTGTGTGAGTGTGTGAGAGAGAGAGAGAGAGTTGGAGAGTAAGAAGTAGGGGGTCTCTCTGTAGCTCCTCTCTGGCTGGATAGCACACTGTTTTCAGCTAATCAAACCATTATCACTGCCCACTAACTGAGAACCCCATTACCATAATATGCAGTTTCATCTGATTAGTTATGCATGATCCAGATACAGCAATGCTGGGCAGAGAAAGAGAGTGAGGGAGGGAGTGAGACTGGAGGGGATAGAAGAGGTGACCCTGATCTGACAATAATACATCTCAAATAAAACATTCAAATGGAACAGAAGAAGAGCTAAAACCACGACAAACTTGCGTTCCATGAAAAGGAACTACTGAATGATTTAATGATTTTCCACAGAAATGGACCACAATCATGAGACTTCTTAGAACCTTCTGCATGAAGAATCACTGTGATCTACTGTATATGACAATACTATGAAGCTATGAATAAATGTTGTTCACTCCTATATAAAGTAAGGCTTTTTCCCTGCTCGGACTGAATCCATCTACACCCAATTCACAAGGTCCCTGTTATTTTTGACCCAGTGTCCCCGGGCAGAAAAACTATTATTTTTAGCCTAAAACTTTAAAACTTATGCACACGTGAGACTTCTCTCTATTTTCTGAATGATATTTTGACTACAATTCTAAAAGCCCGACAGATGCATCCACATGATACTACCTTTTCCCACCAATCACAAACTTGTGTGTCACTATTAATATTCCACTACTTGCTTTCCAGTTTGGAAGGCTAGATCTGTCAAAGCACCTTCGTCCTGGCACTCTGTAGCTGTGGTATCTTGCACAGAATAAACACAGCTGTGTTTGGGGCTTGGGAGATGATTTTCGCTGAAGAGTTGTGCCATATCCGCCCCAGCAACAGACCACTAACTAGCTGCCTTTCTGAGAGCTATCTGGCTGGATATTTATGTGAATGGATGGCTGTTTGGCTGGTTCCCTTAGGATTGCCAGTCAGACAGACTGAAAGTACTGTAGCTCAGGACAATGATGGTGAGCTGAGATTGATACCAGCCTGTGCCAAGTTGGGTGGAATTGCATTTGTGCCGGCCTGTACCAAATTAGTAGGGGTGTCACGATTCTCCAAATCCACGATTCTATTTGACTTTCGTTTTTTTTTTCACGTATTTTTCTTGATTCATAGAGAACAAATCATTGGTTTTGTGCCCTGACAACTGTCATTTACATTTTCAAATTCGCCATATCAAATCTACCACACTAAGACTATTGGGTCAAATTTAAATAATTTATTTAAAATGTAATCACAATAAACATCCACTGACTGGATGATAATTACTTGCACTCATGTATACAGGCAGCACAATGAACTAACCGTGAAGGCACACTGTAGCGGACCTGCAGCGTTCTACTTAACAACACCTTTGGGTGCTGCCATCGTAAATGACGTGTATGTAGAGTTTCCACACACATACCCAACTTCCACTGGACAATGTCAGCATTCAGTTTGACACTAAACGGTTTCTATTTACGCTGTAACTAACCGGGAAAGAAGGCGAAACCAACTAGCATGCTACAGCTGATCAACAACTGGTGAACTGACAAATATTTCCGGGTAAAATTGCGCTTTACAATTTCTGTTCTGGGGGCAAAATGTTGCTAAAGCGGTGACGTTAGGGAGGCAGGATGGGTTTTCCAGTTCTGTCGTTTCTCTGGCAGTGGCCGTGGTGTCTAAAAAAGAGCAGCGGCAGGCTGCAGGTAAGCTACGGTGTGCGTCTATGAAGGGTTGTGGTTTTCTGTGGTTTTTTCTTCAGACGCACGTATTTAGGTGGGAGAAGGGGGATCGCAGATCCTGCTTTTGACTCCGATGATCAAAACTGGAAGCTAATTTCGATCAATTTTTGATTAAAATCGAAATCATGACACCCTTACAAATTAGGAATATTCGTAAATGTAAGGCGACTATTTTGCCTCCTATTTCAGAATGACGTATTGGCAGTATTTTCCCTTCATGTAATTACTGGTGCCAGATGCACAACATTCAAGGAATATGCTTGCACAAAATTACCAGTAACTTGGGTCGGTGTGCAGCCACTGTTAACTGAAATGGCCGAACTGTCCATCAGTGGCTCTGGCTTTCCAAGGGGTTATAATAGAATGGGCAGGCAGCTGGTCCTCTTGGTTAAACATGAACAGGCTGCTCTTTGACAGGGCTGTCACCAACAGTCAGCATAGGTCACAGGGAGCTCTGTCTCACTCAATTAAAGGGGAAGATCTAATGTGGGATCTTTCAGGTAGGTACCACTTTATAATTTGGAGTGGGAAAAAAAACTACTTGGTAGCACTACATTGACAGAAAATAAAAAACTACATTATGGTGACAGAAGTGAAAGTTAATTAATACCAACAGTTTTCTTCATTGCTCTTCTGCCAACGAATCCAAGCCTACCAGTGTAAGATACGCAAATGCTTGCATCTTTGAAGCCTGATAATGTATCAGGCTGCAGCACCCAGCCAGCAGTCTTGTTACGAACACTGTCAGTTAACACCAGCACTAAGCTGTCAGCACTACTGAGCACCATGCTGAGTGGTAGGGTGTGTCTTCCCAACACTGAGGCTCACCAGACATAAGGTGTCAGCAAAAGATAGAGAGAAAAAGGTAGAGCAGAAGACGTAAGGCAAAGAGGTGAGACGCAGGCGAGAAAGGAAGAAACAGTGAAAAGACAAAAGGGTCAGAGACAAAATAGAAACATGAGACAAAATAGACACAACAAAAAAGAAAAACATAAAATTCCAAAGCATCTTATATACATACACAAAGAAATTGTATTTGGTCTAATGGCTTCTTCCATTCATTTTGAATAAGCCCTAATGAACATGGACTTATTGTATGAAACAGAGGATCTTTAGGCACATAGTGGTCTACACATTCTCTAACGCTCTGTGCTTCAAGCCCATCCCACAGTGTATACACATCTCAGCCTTTCAAACCGGCGAGAACAATGGTTGACCTTTGACTTCTTTGCTATGTGGGCTGGTTTATGATGTTTAACCAGGAAGATGTCATCTTTACGTATCTTCTCCACAGGCACCAGCCGAACCCGTGGAGACACATCTGCAAAAACAGCATAATGATGACTAGGTGGTTGTGACTGTTTTATTGTTTTCATGGTTTTAATTTCTAGTCTCGCAATATGTATTTACTAATGTTTTATTGCTATCTCTTTTTAATTTTCTTATTTTTTTAATTAATTGTAACTTTTTTCCCCTCTGTGAAGCACCTTGGGCTGCATTTCATGTATGAAAGGTGCTATATAAAAAAAGTTGAGTTGAGTTGAGTTGGTTAAAGGGTCCAAGGACATCGAGGTGGACATGGATTTGCTACACCTCATAGCTTGCCACAATAACACTGATAAAACAGCCTAACGTTTGCTACAACAACTACAACCTCTGTTTGGCCATTTCTGCCGATAAATGACAATTGCTTTTCACTTTTTGTCATTTTTAGCTGTTGTTTACCAACCAAAAAAAAAATTCTGGAGGTTGACTAAGAATTGTAGGGAAATAAACGTAAATTAAATGTCAATTTGCCTCCACACCATATCCACAGTTAAAAGTTGCCTTGGTATTTGATGAAACTACCCAATTCCCAACTTGCACCCATGAGATCCCCCCTGCCCTCTGCTAGCAGGTGCAGTTTATCCCCATTACCCCCACCCCACCTGTGCCCTGTCTTCCAGTATCCATATCCTCTCTTTTTTCTCCCCTCACTTCTTACTATCTGTTCTCTCTCTCTCTCTCTCTCTCTCTCTCTCGGTCACACTCACACACACACAATGGGAATGGTAGGTTCAGGTGCGCTGCTCAAGTAAACCAGGGCCATTGCCACAGGCAATTTAATCTTCACCAGCTGAGTCCACCCACTCTTAAAACTCTGGACATCTCCAGGTTTGGACAGAGCAAAAGCAAAGAAGTGTAAAGTACAATCCGGGACTTGCCTCAGCACACCATTTACGAATTTACAATATAATACACATAAGTAAAAATGGTCAGACTGCATGTCACAGAACCCTTGAAAACAAGCTTTGCCAACAGCACCACCGCACAGCCTCCAGTCCTGCCATATGTTTCAGCCATCAGAGATGGGGTGTGCAGGATTGTGCCTTTAAAGAAAACCCTGGATGCCTGCCTCTCCTATCTTTACTCTGGCTGAGGTCAAAAGCCACTGCTGCAAAATAATCCAGACTACCACAGTTTTAATATATAATATGGTGGCAATGAACAGCCTAGACTGGTGTCCCAAATAAAAATGTGCAACATGGCAGGCCTAATTCCAAAGATAAGTGGTTCAGCCTCAGCAGCCATCGGCCTCAGACAGGGATTCCCAGATGTATTCAGGTCAAGACCATGCACAAACATTAGGACCCCCATCTGCTAAGTTTCCGTTTATATGGATTCCTTCAGAGATGGATACTATAGAAAAGCGATTGTCAAAACAAATGATACTGCCCAATCTCACAGATTTTTAAATATATACGCAAAACTACACAGAAAATGGCTATACACTGCATATCATGCGTGTTCACTGATCACAGATCTGTTGGGGTAACCGACTCCCAGCTGCTGGATTTCATTCACAATTCCCCTCCTTTGCCGAGATCCCATTCAGACCCAACTGTGACTGTGAAGTGGTTTTGCAGTGCGGATGGAGCGAGGGACCAGAAAGAGCCAGGCAGGGAGCGACCGGGGCTCGACAAACAGGACAGAGCAGGGTCCACACGACCCGAGCGGCGGCAGCAGACTGGCGAGCAGCGGGCGGCGGAGGAACCGACTGCGACCCGAAAGATGTGGCACGGATGGTGGAGGATTACGTCATCGAAAAAAGAAAAAGGAGGACGCCTCATCACAGCAACCCCCCCCCCCCCCCCACACACACACACACACACACACACACACATCCACCACTCAACACCACACAGTCCACAGCTTGGAGGTCTATCTCATTAACATCGCAAACAATAAATTAAAATGAAAAACAACAACAAAAACACAATTACTGATCGCCATAAGCGGCTTATCCGTATCCGGGCTCTCTCGTGTGACATTCCCAGGACGCGACGCGTCCGTGGGAGCGGTAGTAAGCGCCGGCGCTTCACCGATCGCTTCGGCGACGAATGAGAAAACCCCGCAGCGGCTGTGTCTGCAGGAGCCGAGCCCGCTGCGTCCGTCCGCGGCCGACGCTCCGCGGCGGAGGCAGCGCGTCAGCTCGGATTAAACAGCGCCAGCTCCCCCGGTTAATGGCTCTCACGCACGGTGAAGGAATGTCCTCCTCCGAGCCGCCGCCGCCGCCTCCTCCGAGCCGCCGCCTGGACGCTGTCATTACAGGGCTCCCCCGCACACGCCGGCGCACCGAACCGGCCACGAAGGGTCGTGACGGTCGTCCACAGAAGTTGTGTTAATTCAACAGAGCCGTGACCGCGCGGCGGGTCAGCGGAGAGACGAGCGGCTAACGAGCGAGCTACACCTCCACCGGGCTGCGGAGTCAGAAAATAAAACCTCTATCTGGGCTTTTTTTTTTTTTTAATTTTTATCTTTTCACCCCCCCCTCCCTTCTACTTCTTCGAGGGAGAGACCACACGAGCAGAGCCAAGTGTGAGCACGGAGCAGGGCCCCCCCCGGAGGAGCGGAGCCCCCGGCGCCGCGGCTCGGCTCGGAGTGACAGCGCTAGGCTAGCTGGCCGGCTAACGTCAGCTGGCCTGCGGACCAGTCTTACCGTCATAAACTGCTCCAGGGGCGTCCAGTTTTTAACAGGAACACAATCTCTGCCGTGGGAGGAAAACGGTTTGCGTGGGGCTGCGGGAGGGGAGGGGGGGGCGACACAGCCCGAACATCCAAGATCAGTTCACCCGCTGCCGATGAAGCCCAAGCACCATGGTTGTCGCCGTCTTCATCAGTACTCGGAGTCCGGCGCTGCCTCACGCACATCCATCCAGCAGAGCGGGGCCTCCTCCGGGCTCGACCATGCAGCTGGCTCGGCGACGACGGGTAATCCACAAGGCAGGAGCCCCCGCAGTAACCATTGGCTAGACACGGCGGCTAGCAGTCATTTCGGGTCGAGGGAACGAGAAAATATATATATATTCCCACGCCAGGCGGAGAGATGGAGACGCGTGATCGGCGGTTAAAGAAAGAAAGAAAAAAAAAAAAAAAAGAGGGCTTGCGGGTCAAAGAGTCCGGACGTCGAATCGCGAAAGAAACAGGCGAATGCTGCGTTTCGGACTTTTTTTTTTTTTTTCTTCTCCCCTCTCTCTCTCTCTCTGTCCGCCGTGCTGAGCGTCGCCTGGGCTCCTGCAGCTGCTCTGAGCCTCCTGCCTGCAGCACAGCGGCCAGCCGCGCGGTGACGTCACGGCGCAGGCCCGACGCACAGGGGCGGGGCCACGGGCCGGGAGGCGCGCGGTTTGTTTTTTCCACGCGCCCACGGAGGAGCGCTGCACGGCATGATCCGAGGTGTCCTGAGATCCCCACCGAGCTGCACGGCATGATCCGAGGTGTCCTGAGATCCCCACCGAGCTGCACGGCATGATCCGAGGTGTCCTGAGATCCCCACCGAGCTGCACGGCATGATCCGAGGTGTCCTGAGATCCCCACCGAGCTGCACGGCATGATCCGAGGTGTCCTGAGATCCCCACCGAGCTGCACAGTGCAACTCTTATACGCGACATGATGGCGTTTTATTTTTTTTATATTTGTCTCGGTCCAACTCTCCTGTCGAAACATGTGACAACCACTGAGATCAGGAGCTGACAGAGGTGTGTAACTGTATGTGTTAATGCGTGCTGTACTGTTAATAATGTAACAAGACACGTGGGATGTGTATCATGTATTGTAGAATGTACCGATTTTTTCACATACTGCAAAAAAATAACATATAACATAATAACACATAACATAGCTTTGGGCAGTTATTTGCTATTGCACATACCATCTGACAATGCAGCTTGTGTGTATTCTGATATGTATTGGGAAATCTTTCTGTATACCTTAAATGCATCTGAATGCTCTATTTTTATGTGTGAGTCAAATGCATTACACCATGATATAATACACATAACCATCATACATACATTAAACTGTAGTTTAATTTAATGTAAAAAATAGTGTTTATTCCATATTACAACTGATACTGTAACTTACCGCATACACACGCTCACACTCTAGGATTTTATCTTAATTGGAGTGAATTATTAAATTGAATTTCATTTTGAAAAGAGCGCTATCCCTACAGGAGCCTGAATTTCAGAATGAATATCATTGTGTTGCTTTCATAACGAGTGTAATTATGAAAATGACTTCCCTTGTTCTCTTTCACTCCAAGTCCAAGCCTGCCCATTCAGACCAAATGAATGTGTAGCCCTGTCATTCACACACAGTATCAAAGAAACATAGTGACAAATTGTGAGAGTGGTAATGCGGGCTGTACTGACCTCAAGTGGCTCGAAAAAGAGCCTACAATGCAACCAACAATGGACCACTGTACACTAACTCTGTTTGGCACACAATGAAATGAGCAGATGAAGCGGAGTGGTGAGAGGAACACAATAAGCCCAGTGTTGTTGAAATGCGGATCCCAAAAGCCACTTTGTACCGGGGGAAATTATGAAGTAGACCTATAAACTCTATCAAAGCTTTTTTTCCCCCTTTTTTTCTTCTTTTTGACATGAACATTCCTAATCAGTTTTGTATTCATTGATTTTTTTTGCATACTATATTGAAAACACACAATTTAGTATGGCCAATTATAAGGGGATTATTTTGGTACAACAAAAATATTTTATTCACATATTAGGGAAAGCTTTTTTGATGAAGAGTGCAGGGTGTCAAAGCCCCACAATCTGCTGCATAACCGTGGATCTGCAGCAAATTCTGCATTTTGCTCAAGGGCACTAATGTAGAGAGCACGCTTGCTGTCGGAGAACACTGAACCCAAGCTGTCCCGATAAAGAACAGTCCCTCTACTCCGCCAGCTCTGCCGTCTCATGTCCCAATTCTATCAGGACATGTGCCCTGTAGGTTTGATTCTCTTGAGCCATTGGAGAAAAAACAACAGTACTTCTATGACATGGTCCACCTAAGAACAGTAATATATAATGTCAGTGTATGTCTATTTGCAACACTATTAATTACATGCTTCTATATTTAGTTCAGTCCACAGGGTACAAGATTGTAAATGTAATTAAAACACCATATCTGTACCTTGTTAATATGCAGACAGACAACCTAAGGGAACGTGGGTGCTATACGATGAGTTCTGAGTCACAATAAGCTGCATATTAAGATTATTATCACTAAACAAATTAGTTAGGGTCATGCAAATGATGTGTGGGTGCATAGAGTGTTACCCTACATAAAGGCTATTTGAAACCAGACATTAAAAGAATAAAAGAACGTTTCTGTTCATTATGGTTAGCACAATTAGATGTTATGCATATAAGGACAGATAGATGACTGAAGGCAAAAAGAGCCCCTGAAAAGATAGAAAGAGGGAGCTTTTATACTGGGAAACAATCCATAACAACCTGACATTTTCCTCTGTAATGGTTTTTCATGCCTTTCATTGAGTGGTAACACACCTGAAGATGCTGTACACGAGGCTTGAGATTTTCTAACACAACTAACAATGAATTGCCATTTTTCTGAAGGCAGTTACAAAGGACAAAACTATTCGCAGTAAGGTTTATGCTATGATTTTGATAATCCAGGGTAACCAGGACATTGTTTGTGGGAAGACATCAGTTTAATCAAAGTTATATTTTAGTGCTGTGATCAAAAAACAAAGAAAATTCCATTCATCCAGGTTCTAATTGTAATATCTAGAGCCAAAAAACACTGACATGAGAAAGACTGTTCACCCATGTCTATTCAAAGACATATTACATCACATGCTCTGAACAGACTTCAAAATGGTTTATTTGAACATGAACAGTCACATTGGCCACCATATATTTGACACTTCAGGATTTTACAAGACTGTCTTGTAATTTGAATGGTTCCGCAGTTCAAGATTCATAAAACGCTGCACAAAATATCAATCAGTGCATGTGGGATGACCTATTTCTGGGAAAAATATGTGAACAATTCTTTTAACAAGGTTTTCTTGCTGCTAAAAAAAGCTCAGGAACTGTCCCACCCTGCTATGTTTCAACGGTCTATTCAGAGATAAGCACAATTTAAAGTAGATTATTACAGGTTCAGGTGAGGCCCAGCAAACAGCCTCCACCCCAATTATTTTCAAACTTTCTCCTCTTTCAGCAGAGTGAGGATCCCTTCCCTCCTGGATGTGTATGATGTGTGCTTCAGCTGAAGGAGGTGAGTAGGAAACAGGTTCCCACTGGGAGCATACACATCTTCTCCCTTCTGCCCCATCAGGGAGCGCAGTGTCTTGTTTCGGGACAGAATCTTATCATAAAACTCTACCCCTCCTTTGGCATAATCACGGGACACCGCCGCTGCACGCCGGTCTGAGCTAAAGTCAATCCACTGGCTGACAGCATCCGAGGTGAGGAAGTAGGACACGGCGCCGAGCCCCAGCGCCACGACGTTAACGCCCCCGCGAAGCAGTGCAGGCCCGGCGTGGAGCCCAAGCATCTGCTTCAGCACCACGCTGTACACCCAAACTCCACCCAGACAGAATGGGGCAACGGCAGCATTCAGGACAGGTCCTCCGAGCTGCAAGCGGGCCACTTCCCGCGCTATGGCAAACTTCTGTGCCTCCACGGAAAACACCAGCGCCTCCTTTAGAGCAGAGCCAGCCTCGCTGCCCCAGTCCACCACTTTGCCGTTGATGAAAATGGAGCGGTTGGTGATGCCGCTCGGGTCCTCGGCCGTGCTGTTAAAGTTTGCTGGGATGCCAATTTGAGCCCCTGCAGGAAGCCACGGGACACCAGCACCAACTGGATGGAACCCAAAGGAGGCGAAGGCAGAGAAATTCTTTGGTGAGCTGATTCCATAGTCCTTCATCACCTACAAATGACAACAACACTGAAATTTGTATTTCATGACAACTTTTTTCACTACACATTGTGATACTCTACTTTAATGGTATTACTCCACCATGAATATGAATTCATTGTTTTGTTAATGGAATCTTTGCTTTGTGCGAGCTGTCATTTAATGCATTATAAGCTCTGTATATTTCTTTGACTATTCTTCTTACTTTAACTACTGTAAAAAAGGTTGTGCGTGCATATAATGCAAATACCCTGACACAACTATTATTGCTCAAATGTTGTTCCTTTTAACAGTTTGATAGTTATCAATGAATTCTAGGTGTAATGGCCTTTGGGTCTTTTATCTTATCTGCACCATCTGCAAGCAATTGTACAAGTCTAATTTAGTTTACAAAAATTTGCTACTAAATGTAAACATGAGGGGAAATGAGCAAAGAAAAAAAAAAAAGCTCAACTAAAACACACACACACACACACACACACACACACACACACACACACACTACCTGCTGGAAAACATCCTCGAGCTTTTCCGACAGCGTGACCGGCTCTCCTTTGAACCAGGCCTGATAGAGCTGACGGTAGGACTTGTCAGGGAAAACATGGTACAACATGTTGGCCGCAAAGACCCCGCCGCAGCTCGCAATAAGCACCGGAGTCCGGTACTTCTGAAGGAGCACCGAGTACTTGAGGAAGCGAGACGCCATGTCACGTTCTGAGTTTGGAAATGATGATGTGTCTGTTAGGTGCTGCGGACTTCAATAGGTGGCATCTGTGAAGGAGGCAGACAATGAGTATACCAACAGGCCTGCATGTTATAGATATGCACACAGTGGAACTCAAAGGGGAGAGGAAACTTTGTTGATCCCTGTAGAGAAACTCCTTCCCTTTAAAAAGAGGTAAGGCAGGTAGTTCAGCTAACAGGTGTGCAGGACAGTCACTGGTCATTATGTCTCCAAGGTTAACACAGAGGACAGGTGGGAAGATAACTGCTGACACAACTAATGCATTAAGTTACTGCATGTCCCAGTCCACAGACAATGCTGGGTGATATCTACATGACTGAGCATTATTTGACAGGAGTATAACTGCAGGGATTTAGCCTCATATCAGCTTTCACAAAGTGGCATCATTTCCCTGGTCTTGAAAGCAGCAGCTGACGACATTTAACAGTCAAACAGAAAACATGCCAGTCACACTGTTAGTGTCGGCGTCCTCAGTCACAAAAACAGCTACGTTTGATTCTCTCAGCGCTGCCGGTCACTGTCTGTAGGCTTTTCACGTCGCTAAAACACTAGTAAACGACGCATGAATGCCCCGAAAGTACGGTGAACCTGCTGTACACGGACACACCGAGCTGGTGGCTCATACTGAAGCACACGTTATCTACATTATACAGCGACCTCAGCTCACTGGCCCGCTGAGCAAATACTCCCACGGACAACCGCCTCACAGTTAACGTTGCCTACATAATGAGGCAAATAACACGTTACTTCTCATCTCCTATTTCGAACAAGCAGCCCTTCACACTCACATGTTCTCCACATCTTCCCAAGGACAGCCGCGCACTGCCAAACACTTACATGATGACGGAAATCCTTGACCGTAAAGCGGTTTCGCTGTCGTGACGGTGCTGCACGACAGTGGTAGGGTTTACAGCAGTAGCACGTCAGTCCGTCAGCGTTTGGATGGGATGAACTCTGACCTCTCATTAATGAGGCCAAGCCGCTGGCACAGTGGAAATACTTTATTTTAAAACATAGAATAATCATGAAGCAATGAAGGCTGTGAGAGCAGCTGTATTCTGAAAGGTAACATCCTTGAGATGTTGAGCAGAATAACGTGGCCGTTAAATTGTAAATGATCAACCTGGTGTTGTTTTGTTTTGTTTGAGGTTGTAAAGCATGGACAGTGTTTGGTTAGGGTATAATCTTTCAGTTAAATTGAGGTAATGCAAACCACATATCAATTAACATGATTAATAAAACTAGCTTGAAATGGGTGTAGTTAATTAAGCAGCTACCCTTCACATAACCTGGTACTGTTTTATTTTTCACTCTTTTTCTCAAGACAAAATGTCTTATTGTTTTCTTTATAAATATATACAACTTTCTTTTTCCTAGTAGGCTTAAGAATGACATGACTGGATGCACTGAAATGTGGAAGCACGTTTAATAAAAATGAAGGCACTCCGGTAGTGTTGCAGAGAAAGACAAAAAGAGATCAATCAATCAAAGCACCATACAGTGCTACAGTGTGTGGCCACCAGGGTACCACCAGCCTGAGGGTACCTTAACAAAGTGCAAATAAAGGACTAAACAACAACAACAGGGTGGGAAACCACGTCCACGTCCAAACCCAGTAAGCCCCTGCTGCCATGTGGTCAAGTGGGGAAAAGATCAGTGTGTCACTCCGGCTTTCTCCCCCACCAGTATGTGCAAAGACAGAAGTTATCTGAAGTGATAAAAATAAAGAAACCATATCAACAAATTATCTCTTTTTTTCTTTTTTTTTTTAAACTGATGGAAGTACAGCATCATTCTCCTCTTCTAGTAGCCGTCCACCAGCTGTGTCAGTGTCACAGACAGTCTCACGGGTAATATCCTGAGCGGCAGGTCGCCCCAGGTGTTGATGTACGGGTACAGCCTGTCGGTGAACGCGTGCCTGAAGCTGTGTATGGCCGAGTTGGTCTCCGGATCCGTGAGGGACAGCTCCCCCCTGTCCCAGTCCAGGTGCACTCGGACCCTCCGGACCCTGTCCCTCGGCGGGAGGACGGAGCCCGGGCACGACGGGGAGAAGGCCGTGAACGTGCCGCTGCAGAACCTCACCATCCACAGCGCGGACAGCACGTCCCCCGCCCTCTGGGCCCCCGGCGCCATCACGCCCAGCGCCCACACCCGACTGTCTCCGGTCTCCACGTCCCAGCTGTGACTCCCCGAGCTGAAGCCCTCGGAGCCCAGGACGCACCGGTGCCGCTCCGTCCTCTCCGGGGTCGCGGAGAGAGCCTGCGGCGGCCCACGCCTGACGCTGGTCAGGCCCTCGGACAGGTGCAGCTCCCGGTGGGCGGTGTTGGGGTTCAGGATCACGGGCGTGTAGGTCACCATCTCCTTCATCTTGTACCACGCGGTGAAGCCCGCGTTTCCCAGGTACCTGGCGACGTCGATCAGGGCCCCCGCGTCCCGCTTCGGGTCCTCCGGCAGGGGGCGCCCGGCCGCCTCCGTCAAGGCGTCGACCCTCAGCAGGAGCGACGCGTCGTCCTCCCGGAGCCCCCCCTCTATGGTGTCGATGGTGCTTTCCAGGTCGCTCATCTGTCCGCTCAAGACGGCGATCCTGTCCTGCATCCTCCTCCGCTTGCGCTCCTCTTCCTCCTTCAGCGCTGCCACCCTGACCTCCTCCTCCGTCCGCAGGAACTCGCGAAGCGCCCCGAACTCCTCCCTGATCTTCACCTCTGTGTCCCGGGCCTGAGCCCGGATCCCCTCCTCGGCCTCCCCGCAGCTCGCCCTCGCTTCACCCAGGAGTTTCACTTTCTCCCGCAGGCGGCCCAGGCACTCCCGGAGCTCACTTCTGCGCAGCGCCGCGGCCTCGTCCGCGGGTGCGAAGGCGTGGTCCCGGTGGTCCCGGGAGTCCCGGCAGACGAGGCAGACGGGCGCCCGGTGGTCCAGGCAGTACAGCTTGAGCTTCTCGGCGTGCAGGCGGCACACCGCCCCGGCGTCCGCCTCCAGCGAGACCGCCTCGCACAGGTTCTTCAGCACCAGGTTGCGGGGCGGGTCTTTGCCCGGAGACGCCGCCCGGCAGACGGGACACTCCCGCGCCCGCCTCGTCCTCCACCACACGAGCACGCAGACCCGGCAGAAGCTGTGGCTGCACGGGAGGAGCACGGGATCTTTAAAGAGCTCCCTGCAGACCGGGCAGCACAGCTCCGCGCTCGGGACCGAGCACCGGGACGCCATCACCTCTCTTCTCCCTCTCCTTCTTCTCCTTCTTCCTCCTCTTCCTCCTCAGTTCGCAGCCGGCTCTGTCAGGGGGCTTTTTCGTTGAAACCGAAACATATTCAACTTGTCATCAGTCCGATGCGTTCGTCAGCGTCACTTTTTTTTGGGGGGGGGGGGGACCGACCAATCACAGCCTGGATGGGGCGGGACATTGAAGAGAAAGGGCTGCTGCAAACTCTCCACACGTTGAACTTCATTGTTGAAATTGACAAGTCAGCACCAAGAAAATTAGAGACTAACCGCCGATGGCGTGAAAAAGTGTTTTTATTAGGCCCGCTTTCCTTCCGCATTTGACTCCTCTATCTTCTCAATATCTGTATATTACACGCCTGTGCATGGCATCATAGTGTACATAATGATTCATTGGTATTTTAAGAACGAATCTGAAATTAAACAGCTCCTTTGCCTTCAGAGACAGTACCCATTGGGCATATTACCAGGTGCTATTATTGCTTGTATATTAGTTGTAATATGGTCCTAATTTTTAGCTTTAGTTCAGTCTCTAGTTAAAATTATAGTTTTTTTTTTTTTGTTTGTTTGTTTGTGTTTCTTAGGTGTGACATGGCCCCTGTTACACTGCAGTTCCCCAATGGAATTAATAATGTACTCTGTTTAACTGTCTTCTTCTTTGTGCTCAGGTTTCCTCCAGCCTAGGATATTTGGGTAATGCACATATTAAGTGTAAATGTGTATATGTTGTCCATTGTGTATCCCGCCTCCTGCCCGCTTAAGCCTCCCCCCCTCACCCTGCACAGGGTAAACAGGTATAAAAAAAAAACAGATTATCTTCAAGTTTTTATGTGAAAATAATGGCTTTGTTTCCAGCCCTGATTTTATTGGTCTGTTCCTTTCTTTTGTGAGGGGAATGAATACACAAGGAGCTGCTTAAACCTGAAAGACAATCAGGCATATTAAGGAGAGGAGAATGGAGAGTCTGCACTATATTCAGCAGAGCATGCAGCACCAGAGCATCGTTTTTCCACGACAATCTGAATGCCCAAGAGTTCCCATTCTGTAGGCAAATTCTTTTCAATTTCAATTATAGAAACTATGTTAAATAACAGATTTGTTTCACTTCAAGAAGGACAGGAAGAAGATGTTGCTGTAATTATTCACAGCTTGGCTCAGTCATGTGTTTATGTGCTGCTGATGTTTTGCATGTGGTGTGAATCTGGAGTCAGTGTGAAACTTGCCTTGCAGATGTTTCTCTCAATATGGGCACATTCTCCTTCCTTCCAATGCAATTAATGAAAATAATGAAATATTTAGCAGTGCAACCATAGCCTGTAAACTCATACCATCATATAATGCAGTCTGCTAGTGTAACAATGTACAAAACGTGGTGATGGCAAACTGCAAGATTGACTTCTCCATTTTGCGAATATTCTTCCCTCCCCTGTTGTTCCTGGACATGGAACTGTGCTTTGGAAAGTGTTAAACCTTATTGAATATTGTACTTATTTTTATGTAGGACATTTGAATATACTATTATTAGCTGTATTTCTAGTGAGGGGAAGTACAATGTTGCAAATCATGTTATGCAGTTTTTTGGGAAATAATGAATTCAGCTCTCCAAGACGACCCATTGTTTATAATATAGTTCACTGTCTTTATTTATTTATGTTTTCTTTTTCCTTGTGGAAACAAGACAAAGACATCCAGACTGTGCCTACACCAAAACTTTAGATTTGCTTCTGACTCGAAGTAAAAATTATATAATAGTAGTAATTAGGCACATTCTATGAACAAAATAGAGAAGAATAGATTTTCATTAAAACAGAATTTACTCGAAAAAAAATCCCAAATGTGGAATTCAAGGTTATGTAGTGACTTTTATATAAAGTCAATTTAGGCAAATGTTATGCATAATCTTTTTTATTGTGTGTTATTGTAAGAGAAACAGTAATTGTACAGACCTAGAAAAGAATCAGTCAGTATAAATCAGTAGGAAACAAACAAAAATCACAACTCAAACAGAAAAATGAGGAACAAAACAGGTAAAACTCACCAGAGTAAAAATAAAGCAGATCTCTTCCACATCTTTTTTTTTTTTTTTCTGAGCCATTGCTCTTATCGGTGGGTGTGATGAATAGACGAGAACGGTTCATTACAACCCTATTGGTATTTTCCATTCTTTCAAGTTGCCCCTGCAATTACTGTGTGTTGTTGCACATGCATCAGTTTCTATGTTCCCCATTTCTGTAGATATAGTCAAACATGCACGCAATGTCATGTAGATTAGAAAAAGGGGAAGCGTTGAAGATGCGTGTAGCTGCTGCTCATCTGTAGTGATGAGTGTTTGAGGAGCTCTTTGATGGGGCTACATGTCTGTGAGCTGCAGTCAAATTTTAAGGGTGTAGCTGATGCTGGGTGCTCATGTACAGGATGCAAATGAAAGCTGGAAGCAGGTACAAAACAGCCTGCATTTCCCTGCAGTCACTGGTTGCACATGGCAGTGGTGTCATGCTAGAGGAGGAAGTGAAAGTTGTGCAGTTGCTTAAGAAAGTAGTGAGAAAACTCTCAGAATTTTAGACGTACTGCATGATCCTGTGATGACCTCTAATTAGAATATTAGAGATCACAGTGTGCACAATGTTTTGTATTCAGAGGGTTTTCATCAACATGGAACGTTAGATGAACCGTGGTATTCTGATGCCAAATTATTCTGGTGAGGTGCTAGTGTTGAGGTGGAAGTGTACTGGCATGGCATGGCCTAACACCCTTTTAAAAGAATGGGTGTTTTTGTAACACATAGATCACATGTTTTAATTTCAGTTTCAATCTATCAGTCTTTCATCACATAAAATAACTGAATTTGCACAATCTGAAAAAGAGAAACTATTGCAGAGATTGACAAATTAGAGACTTACACACAGGAATAGATCATTATAGTCATCTACATAACAGCTGTAGAGTGATGATTCATAGTTTCACATAGTCACTGTCGCACACTGGACTAATCTGGTAAAAATGAAAAATTCATCACTTTGCAGTGTATGTGTGCGTGTGTGAGTGTGTGTGTGTGCATATGTATTGTGATCAAGACAGACGGTCTGATCCTAGTGGAAAGAAACAGCTCACAACTGTCTCCATGGAAACAGGCAAGAGACGATGGAAGTGTGTGTCTCTGTGTGTGTGTAATATGTGTGTGTCTGAAGAGAGAATCCCCCTTTTCTATTCAATTCTGTTATATTCTATTATGTGCTAACGTAAACCTGTAAAGTTGAGCCGTAGAGTAGACAACAACTAAATAAGTGCACAAATACAAGTTTCAGTTTGTGTGTTCATGACATTCATGCGTCATTATCATAATTAACTTCATACAGAGATGTGTCGGTCCTGTGATGGACTGGGAGCAATCCCGCTGTCTTTCTCTCTGTCTTCAGCCCAGTGCATGCTGGGAGAAGCCACGTGACTGAGGAAATAATTTGGCTGGTACCAAATTGCATGAACAATTTTTAAAAGCTGATATTGGGATCAGTGACCTCTTGCACTGGCCCTCTTTGGTCCTTGGCATTTTAAACCAGCCTGAAGGGACTATATTGAACTCAGGTTGGAGACAACAGCCAGACCACCATCAATACCTTTCATTTCATGTAACAAACCAAAACTGCATTCAAACAAGCTGCCTTCTGTCTGATCTTTGTAGGATCTGAGGTATGTGTGTTCATGTGTGAAGGGGCAGAGTCTTATAGGTTGAGGTCAGGCTATTTTCTGGACATTGAGGTGCACTGGATTCAGTGGTGCTTAATGGTCCATGGCCTTGCCCTCCAAACGCCTGGAGCATCTAAAGAAAAATGAGGGAGTACACAGGAGACACAAAGCAATCAATTCTCCAATCAAGATCCCATCAACTTGTCGTCAATCCAGTGGAGTGACCTCTCATTGAATGAATAAATCAGTAACCCAGTCAGTCAATTCACCACCTCTTGATTGCTTCTTACAAGTCTCCTAAAGCCTAAATCAATAGATCCTTATGTCAAACAGAGCAAGCTTTGGACTCCCTGTCGAACACACTGGACAAACAGACAGAATGAATGTGTCATTGCTGAACTGTTAAAAACATACTGTATACGTCCTGTTTATCTTTACTACCACTGTAGTATGCTGTATGCATGCTAGAGGAATTCTACTTTCGGTTGAGCCTGAATTGGTACAAATGGACACCTTTAACTATAAGAAAGTCCTCTAACCTTTAACACCAGTCTTGTGAATCTGTTTGTTTTAAGTGCAGACAATGAAAAGATATGTTGACAGCACACAAAATGTATGGAAATAATCAATGTTTATGTGTGCTTGCTGTGTCTCTCCAGTGTATGTGCAAAAGCGTTTAAATACAGTAGACTTTCCCTGAAACATCGAGAGAGAGAGAGACAGAGAAGGAGAGATCACTTAGTTACTGTAACGTGAGTTCTAAAATGCCTAATGCCTTTACAGAGGTAAAACTCATATCAAGCTCCCTCTTCCTCATTTCAATTGAATTATTTACATCTCTCTCTCACTCTCCCTCTCTCTCTCTCAGACACACTCACTCACACATCTCTGACGGTTACTGGTAATGGACTGCTACATCATAAACACTCTTGCCAGTAATGTGGAAAATGTCCTTTTGTTTTTTGAGCATATATACGAGCATTTTTGTGTATATGTGTGTGCTCTTAGTAACTGTACTATGTCATATCTCTCTTTAAATAAGATCAGTATAGACACATCTCACAAGACCCTGTCCTCTGCAGTAGAGTTGATATTCAGAATGTACGCAAACAACCTCATAATTACCAAGGTTTCTGCTTCATCAGTTCTTTTAAGTAGCTACCATAGCTAGTGTGACAAATGAACAATTAGACCTATCCTTTCAAAGTTACACTGTTTCATAGGCCCTGATAACTGCATTAAAATGATTCACCGACTTGTTACTGAATAAGTTATGACATAAGGAATGTGATTGCTCAGAAGTGATTCATAATCAGTTTTTAATCTGTAAAACAAACAGTATACACTGGTGCTCTTTATTCCTTCTGCACAGATCTGTTGGTACACTGCCCGGTGCACGTAGATTTACTGCTCACCAAAATTAAATTGTAGCCAACAGCATCTGCCTTAATATCTTCTCGGTATCACAAAGGCTCTCTCTCAATCTCTTTACCCATTTGCTCTCAATCCTTTTGTATTACAACTTACGATTTCTTCTCTCTTGATTCATCGGATTCGTATTGGTCTCTTTGACCTCTAGCTGAAACGAACCATGGGTGCAGTGTCGTATCCTTTTATTCTTCGAGCATGTTGACTGAAAAGGCAAGAGCACAAGAGTGGTAATGGATACACTTAGTGCTAAATAATCGCCTTTTATCATACAAAAAACACGTGAAAGTTAAGTTCTTAAGTGAAATGCCATGAAAAAACAGATGTGCCTGTGTCATGTTTTATTTCTTTCACATTTGAAAGGTCAGAAACTTTACAAAAGAGCAATTCATTCAAAAAAGAAAAAAAAAACTGAGATGTTCTATTATCTCTCTTAAATAAGACTTCTATACTTCTAATTATGACTTATCCCATGATTACAAGATTTGGATCTCACCATTAAGAGAAAAAAAATCATTATTACAACCTCATAGTTATGAGATCTTGAGTTATGAAATTTTGTAATACATACGTAAGAGATGATTATGTGAAAAGGTCTTTTACTACTTTTTTGGTGAATGAATGTACCTCTGTAAAAACCACATGTGCCTATTTTGTATACATGCATAAAACATACATATGCCTATACTGTATGTAAATTCATTAACCACATGCAAATTTATCACATGAAATGGTGTTTTACTGCAATATTACATGTGGGATTGTGAATTTCATCATGTGAAAAGAAATACATACATAGACCTACAGGTGGATTATTCCACACATGAAATGTTTTTTTTTCATCTGAAAGGTATGGAAAATCATAACTTGATATAGGCTATTGCTGATTTAGATATACTAGGTCTACCAATAGCCTAAATAAAAACACCCTACACACACTTCCATCCATGCATTTGACTCAATTTGACAGAACTACCCCTTTAAAGAAGTCCGCTATATAAACAGAGCATGAGAAGAGTCCATTCCTCAGAAAAGGGGAACTCCTTCCCTGCTTCGTGAGATTTCCACATATTAACACCAGAAAAACACATTATGAAATAAAACGAAACACGCTACTGTCCAACAGCTTTAAAACACGTCTGTCACATCGCACTGAAAACCGACATTTAACAGTTTGACGTCTTCCCCAAAAAGCGGCGGTCCCCCCTCCGGGGTTGCTCTATTAATAGCGTCAGCTGTTGCAATACAAAGATTAGCTCCTCGACGTATTGTCTCGCAGATGTGGGGCGCACACTCCCGTCTGTGGCGAAAGGGCGGCGGTGGTCTGAAGCCGAGAAAGAGCCGCAGATGAGGAGGAACATGTCGGCGTGAGGACGTCTTTCCTTTGTGTCCGACGACGGCGGCGGAGCTCGTATCGGTGAGTAGCCCGTGGCGCCGGCGGGGAGGAGGTCGTGAGTAGTGCGGGCTACACCTACCGTCAGCGCGAAGCCCCTCAACTCCTCTCGGCGCATCAGCAACTTGCCGTGGCCCGGCCTCACTGTCACCGCACCGCCGCCACCCGTGACGGCGCGGCCCGGGGGGGGGGGGGCGACATCAACCGCGCGTCCCGTTTGCGGAAACTCCTTTTTTTTTTTTTTTTGTTAGCTGCAAACTTCGAGAGACGAGGACGAGGCAGCCGAAATCCGTTATTCAGGGGCGGCTACTGTCGGGTTTTCCTTACGGCCGCTCGCTCTCACACACACACACACACACACACACACACACACACGCGCGCGCGCGCGCGCTCAGGCGGGCCTTGCCTCTGTGTGTCAAAAAATGTTCCCGTGGGGACGAAACGAAAAACACAGCGCCTGTCTTTTATCGTCTGATCACGAAGCCCTCTGCTAGAGTCCACGCACAGCCACGGTGTTTCTGTCAGCTGTGTGTGTGTGTGTGTGTGTGTGTGTGTGTGTGTGTGTGTGTGTCCAGTGGTGTGCACGTTTAACCGCTGGACAGAGAGAACAGAGAGATTCTTCATGTATCAAATCATAGGATGAGATCATTCAGAAGCACCAGTCAGTCTGCAGACACACACACACACACACACACACACACACTCACACACACACGTTAATCACTATTAATAGCAGAGTGAAATCACCACATAATTTGGCTGTCTGGGGACAGATCCCCCTTTATCCTTCCATCATAACTTCATGGAAATGTCAAACCCTGCTGCTGCTGCTGCTGATGATGATCCTGATGAGGATGTCGCTTGTGAGAGTAATGGTTAGCTGACTTTTGCATGCTCTTTCACAATTTCCCTAAAGCTTAACTGTGACCTTTGACCAGAAAGGACATTAGAGTAGGCATGTGACCATAAGGTTACCTGACAAAATCAAGCAGTGAAATAACACGTGCGGCTCCCTTCTTCATCATCTGAGGTGTCCTTGGGCGAGCCAAATATCCCCTGACCTGCCCAGTAGCAAAAAGAAAAGACATGACACCTTCTGTGTGTGAAAGTATTTAGTTATATGAGTGGTAACCTCGGCATGAACCTGACCTGGATAAATAAAAATAAAAGATAATACAATATTACACATTATTCCACACCTAATTTGTCCAAATATTTGAATGTTGACACTGACCATTGAGGTAGAGACAAGAGCAGTCAGACCACAGCTAAAATGTGTTGTGTGTTTCACAATTAAAGGAATAATATGTAACATTTCTGCTGTAAAATGTCTAAAAATGCCAAGACCTATGTTATATAGTTTAAGTTGTGTACTTATATTATCCCAAATTTATCCAACTATGGTGGAAAAATCCGTAATTTTATTCAAGGTAACGGTGCCTTTCATTTGGTCGCCTGTCAATGGCGTCATCACTCATCATACAATGTCACGGAATTAAACTCAGTAACAGTAATAGAAAAAAGGAATTCAGCTGAAACAAATGTCTTTTTGCTTTGGCACTCTTTTAGTTGTTTAGGTTTGAGGCCATAGTTGTCGGTCTCTAAACTGAAGGCTTTCCCTGAATCCTTTGCACCTTTGGTTTAGACTCCAGTGTCTGTCTGAATGTATGTTAAATGATTAAAGTGTATTAGAGAAGAGCAAAATATTTACCACGATGTCAGAGCAAAAAAGAGTATTAAAAATACACATACATACATAATAATAACAGATAATACACAAATACAAAACTTTCAAGAACTAAATGTCTTAGTGTTTAATTGCAGTTTGGTCAGAATCATAAATTAAGACAACAAAATCTTATGTAACAGTAACAAAATGATCATTTTATCATGGTTTGGATCTACTGGAAGGAAGTAGCAACATTTATTTTCTTTAACCAGCCTTAAGCAATAGTATTTCATTATTTGCTGGCCATTGGATTAAGCACATTTGTGCTGTGCTGACTAAAACATTTACACTACCACTCAAATTTCTATTATGTTAGCCTAATTTTTTCCCTTTTTGGTCATGATTGACTGCTGTCAGTGGTGTTGAATGTGTATGAGAACTACCATAGGCTACTGGTAGTTTATGTGGTTCAAGGATATCTTCTTTATAATCAACCTGTGATTTTCAGTTTAAATTCATTCATTGTCACTGATGCCTGGCTGGTAGTGGTTCAGTCATGACATCCTGTGTCCTGTGTCGTGATTGAGTGCAACCACGCCGTTCCATACACCGGCTTCTAACACCGACTTTTATGTTTTAGTGAGACTGGAGAATATTCGTCGTGGGTGATGTCCCACAATCATGTGACCAGCTATACAGCCCTCTGTTAGGCTATTTGCACTTTGTCCTCTCAGCCAAATGTTGCATAGGGTGTTAAAGATCTGGGTATAAAGTCTATCATCACTGTAGGAAATGTGATAAGGGGCCAGCTGACTTTGCTTACCTAATTTTCTGAAATTAATTAGCAGGAATTACTGCAATAAATACAACATTTTCCATTGATGTGTATCGGTTTCAGACAGTCAATCAGTACAAGTTACTTGTTGAAAATAGTTTAAACACATCTGATGTTTAGAGACTTTCAAAAAACCATCAATTTGAAACACTGTCTCAGGAAGGAAACAGCTCTGTAGAATAAGAAAGTGGCTCAGTTGGGCAGATTGCATCTTACTGCAAACTAAATTTGTACTTGTGTGAAGGACACGCAAGAGATGTCCATCTTCATCCAGAGAGCCATATTATTTTGTGAAGAAAACATATTTTAATTTAAACTGATTCATCCACCATGCTTGCCAGCATCGCCAATAAGGGCTGTATGAGTAACAATATATTGATATGCATGTGATTTTTGATCACATTAGTTGAAGGGTATTGCCAGTATTGATGCTGGTAAATAAATGTCAGGGTCATTTTGTATTCACCCCAGCTCACAGACAAAGATAGCCCTTAAGCGAAATATTGCTTTCACTTCAGCTGTCTTGGTGACAAGAAAAAGCAATGTGCTTCTTCTAGGTTTAAAACCCAGTTCCTCCAAAATGTTACGGTTTCAATACCTAAGAAATAATATCTTGTTGACCATGACGCAATTCATAAAAATATATCATAAATCAAAGGTAAAATTAAGGATCAAATAAACTCTTAATCCAAGGGGCAGCTTGAGGGCTTTCATATATTTTGAACTCGGTGAACTGTGTCTGAACACCTTCCTTTGAATAATCAATGAGTGTTGATATCAACGCTGCAGTACAGGCTGGGGTGTGCACCACTGTGTTCCTCCTTATTCCAGCTCTGTGAGTTATGTTGCTGCTTTGTTCCCATGTGAAGAGGGAAGTCCCTTTATCCTTTCCCAAGGCAGCAACCAGCCTCTTCTCAAGAGCCCAGAGAGGCTTTATGGAGTCATGGCGAAGACTAAATATGAAGTCCAAATCACACTAATGTCGGTGTAGGGGAGCCATTGCAGATTAACAGAATATGTCACTGGTTTATCCTCTTCTTTGGTCTTCTAGCTGTCACATTGGATGAGGAGAAACTATATTATATTTCCCAGTTAGCCACAGTTGTAGAGACTGGAATCAGGTGAAACAACACACAAAATAAGCTTTATTAAATGATTCACATGCTTTGCAGTCCTGTTGATCTGCCACATCCAGTGTGTGCAACAAGGCATCCAATAACTTCAAATATCTGCTATGTTGCGATGGCTGTGTTTTGCACCTACAGTTTGATGTAAAGCAGTTTTGCGGATTTAAAATTAAGGTTTTTCTTCTGAACAATGGATTTGCAACAAAAATGAAGGCTATGTTCTAATGTGGATAATTTTAGAAATGCTGTTTATGCTTCAAAGTTATTTCTGTCGAGTATTTTCAGACTGGTTTCCAAAAGCTCAGCTCTTACATGGAAACTTTTTGACAGAAATGGACAGCAGGTTAAATCTCAGCTTGTTGCCTCCTACTCTCTCTCATGTCTTATTCCAACCATGTCTCCTAGAAATTACGTTGATAGATTATTAAATCGTTTTTAAATTTACGCTGTGGTGCAAAATGCAATCATCAGCTGTTCACATCCTGGTTTCGGTTAATTGTTAATAATGTCTCGTGGTCTTTTTCTGTATTAAACCAAGACCAATCATCTTTCCCTAACCTTAACCATAATGCCATAGTAACTACGAGAGGATATTGTATTACGACAATGAATGTTGTGGTGGAAAACAAATGGTTTGCGTTGTCAGTGAACATTTTAATGACCTGTTCGGTATCAACACTTATGTGACTTGCCAGAACTGTTCATTAACCACAATCCTCATTAATAGAAAATATAATTTGGTTGGCAATTTGCTGTTGCAACTTAGTAGTATACAAATGTAGGTTCTCTGACACAGCTTGCTTATTCTGTGTTTCAGTACACAGTAGCCAAATACACAAATCATGTTTTTTGTTTTTATGTTCCATTCACCTATAATAATTTAAATGCGTACTTACATGTTTATCAGGGCTGGCAGTAATTTCTGCACAGTTTCATTTAGGCCCTTAATCAAAGCACTACTTTAAGCTTGAAGCCGAGTGATATAAATAAACATAAATATGCTATCATATTATTATCATATTACGTGATCAGTTATTGACATACAAAATGGACAACTTATTAAAGTTGCTATTTCATAGAAGTACTTGATCATGTCAGTGAGGGTTGACAGCTATACGTAACTGTGTTGGATGAGCTCCATTCCTCCTTTCCATAATGCAACACAAGACAGGCTCTCTCCCATCTGGAGAGTCTGCACGAAACGCTGAATTTTCAGGGGTGAGAAATCCCAGCTTAGTGTTTATGAAAGACTAAAACAGTGATAAAAAGGATTCAGATTAATTGGCATTAGTGTGGACACATGCACAATACTGTAAGTATGTCCTTTGCAACCTCGGTTGGCCCTCTGAAACATAATGGTTTGTAAAGACATATAACCAGCCATGTTGGTCAGATGACTAACTTTGGTTGGACACTTGTCACGAAAATGTCCTCTACCAAGCTTCCACTCTCAAAAGAAGTTGGTTCAAACTGGTGTCTGTGAATTATTTTAGACTCACAGAATGGTGAGTGACATTTCAGAGCATTGTGCACTCCACCAAGTTGACTCACTGGGGGAAATTCTGAAATACTGTACAAGGTTGTGACCAGTCCAGGCATGACTGGTGTAAAAACCACAACTGGTGGCAGGTTGTGTGATTCCATGGTAATTATCAAATTGTTGTGTTTTTGTTTTTCTGCACAGCAATGGAAATCTTAGGCAGCGACTTGTGAAATGGTATAGTGGCATAGACTTTGACTTTGTGACTTTATGGCAGCCTGCCAACTAACTGACTGAAGAGGCTTTTTAACATCAGGAATTTGGCTTGGAAATTCTTTGCCCAACTTGGCTGGCTGATTGGCTGGCTAGTCCTTGGAGGGGAAGGAAACATCTTCCTTCCCTCCATTGTGCTGGGCAGGAAAGGATGGACTGTAGCCAGCTGACAGCTGTTTCCTGGTGGATGAAGGAGGAATGGTTGCGTGGGTGAGTGGGTGGGTGGTGAGTGTGTTGTGCTAGTAGTGAGTGAATGTGTTTTTTTATTTGTCTGCTTTCCACTGTTTCTACAGTTTTATTAGAACTACAAATCTGAAGATTTCACAGTAAGATGGAGTAGATTAGTTTTATATCATATTTGTTTAATTTCAAATTTGTATTTACACTCTGGATGGCTTAAACAGTTGTATCAGTGGGTTGTTTTAATCCATTCTGCATATACTTAACATTACTCCCACAATGTTTTTAAAAGAAAACATACACTTATACATCCCCTACAGTACCTTCCAGGCAGCAGATGTATTTTAATGTATTTATGTATAGAAATACATTTGCTGAGACTTGCGGAAACTTAACACAGTTAATATTTAGGTCTTTCCTTTGTATGTGGATATTTAAAGGTACCTGTCGAGTTTTGTTATAACAAACAAAGTTGCATTTACATTCACTGTTTCTCACTGAAATGCAGTGCTTCCTTGAGGCTTTGCAAAAGTGTTGAATGTACTTCCTTCCTCAAAAAACATTTACAAATACATTTTTATATCATAAATCAGAAATTGTGTACATTCATGTTAGCTACATTGCAGTCTTCTTCTTCACCTTTGTTGCTGCATTGCTACCATTCTCTGTGTGTTACCACCACTAACGGTCGATCAGCTGAGTAGGATAACAATACGGTTATTTTAAACATGTCTGAATTTATTCTCTGGAAACAGATACGTCGATAGAAGGAAAAGTAACAATAAAACTGGCCAAGCACACTGTAAAATAGTAGTGTCTATTTAATCGGCTCAACGCCACATCGTAACATTTTCTATCAACTTTGTCCTCATGTGCCCTTGCTTCCTCTTCCTCACTCTTCTGTTTCCGATTCCTCTCACCCTCCTCTCCCGCTCTCTTTTCTTGCGACGCTCCCATGTCTCGTTCTTTCTGTGGCTCTCACCCTCTTTGTGGCCAGCTGTGGGTTGAACTTTTTGCCATAACAGCATAACATAGCATCAAACATATTAAGCTCCTATGTCATTGCCCTTAGTGATCTTAACCCTTCAGTATTACTATATTAATGTAAGAGTAAGGGCAGGATCTAACACATTTGTTGAGTGCTGTACAAGCTGTTCCCCTGAGGTGAAAGTACAGAATGCATCTGAATCATTTGTAGATGTTTAAATAGTTTTTCTTTTTATAATGAGCCTTGACTGCACTTCTTATGTGTGGGGGAAAGAAAACTCCACTCTTCTGTTAAACCTCTCATATTCTAGCAAGATAGATGTTATTTTTGTTTTCAGAAAGCCATAATTACAAAGTACAGTTATCCATCTGTGTTGAAGCCATCATATTTCTCTATTGGTTCTGTGGTCATAGTGGGCTACTGAGAGTAGACGTCATTAGCCTGGTTTCTGCTACTAGGCCAAACCAGGCTCACCAAGGCTTGTTTTAGCCACTTTTCCATACAGATGTAAAATTCATGTTGTGAGTGACTATGGTTAGAGGCAACGTGAGAACAGTATTTCTGTACAACAGGAGGATAAGGCCTGTTGCTTGCAACCCCGTCATCCAACCAGTTTATTGCAGCTGCTGCTTCTTTTATTATTCTTCCTTGTATTCATGTGAGAATGCTGTTCGATCTTGATAGACTAACTGTCATCACAATAGCAGTAAGGTGCTAATCTTGAAGACAAATGCAGCTGCATTTCCTGTAACTGCTTCACAATAAAAGTAATTTGTGTTTCTCTAGTGGGAAGCTCTTAATATGAAGCAGCAGCTGCAGGAAATGTTTGCTTTGCATTAGCAGTACCTTAAAGGTTCCCTAACAGAAGTTATGTTTACATTCAGTGTTACTCACCATAACGCCTTAAGTTCTATCAAATGTGTGAACACATATCCTTCTTCATAAAACATTTGCAAAGCAGATTTTACAGTATTTGTACATCAGTCCTGTTAGCAGTCTTTGCTCATGTTACCACCATTCTGCCACCTGTAGATCGGTGGAATAGCGTGAAACCATTGGCAGGAATGTGTATCACGTGTGTTCTCATGCGTGTGCACAAGATAAACAAAACGGGGACCCAGTCATAGAAAAACAGCTCCATAGCTCTTCTAGAGGTTAAAAAAATTCCACAGGGAACCTTTTAAGACAGTAATAGGCATAATGGATAATGACACATTAAAAGCATTTCACACAATCTCAGTTTAAACTCTCTTCGCTAAAAACTCCATCAGGACCATCTGTTCCGGCCTGTCCTTGTCCAGTGTATCCATCCAAAACAACAGGTAACCAAGACAACCGTTGTGCGCATCTTTTTTTTTAAACAAGTCCGGCCAAAGTGTCGCCTGGAGGTGGACATGTGGCTGTGGTGACCTACATGATGTGAATGAGACGGTTTGGATCACGTTTTATAGGAAAAGCCTTTGTTTAAAGGGGATGAAAGTACTGAATGTGATTGGCCATGATTGTCACACCCACCTGTAATGTATTCTTTCTGACCCCCCCCCCCCCCCCGTATCCAAGTGCGCCAAACGAGCCTGACTGCGAAAATACCAAAAGTGCTCTGCAATCTGTGCTGCACTGCAGGGATCTTGCAAATAGAGCTCTATATGTTACACTGAAGCTACTATAGTGTTAAAAGCTGAACATAACAGGCCAATGCCTATAAGTGGTGCTTTCGCCCTAGCCGCCTGCATGCCTGCACACTAATCAGTTTAGTGCCTGAGCACTACCTAAGCAGCATAATATCGTAGGTCAGTGTGGTTATTTCCTGCTTTGAGGCCACAGCAGAAATACATATACAACAGCTCGGCACAGCTAAGGGTTGGCACCAGTTCCATTTTAACCAGAAGAAGAAAAGTGTCGATGCTGTCTTGTCTCAAATTGCAACCAGTCAGGTTTTTGTTGTAAGTACAATTATTGAAATGTTTTTTCAAATTACCCCTCATATTGGCCACGCTGACGTCCACCACAAAAACAAATCAAAAAACAACAATTTAATCAGAAAGGCGGGTGCCCCTTTAGCACTCTGGGTTGGCATTATGTTGCTACTTGCCATGTCACAGCACTCTGCAGGGTTGGGTGGTTTAGTTTCTGGTCATTTTGCATAAATACTCCAGTCAATATAGTAATCCCCATAAGATGCAGTTTCTGTAATAGCTGTTAGATGTTGGCTCCAAGACAACTGGCTGGTTTAAAGAGACTTAAAACATCAGCTTCTCTGTAAAAAACAAACAAACAAAAAAACATGTTTATTTGTAACATATATTTACTTTAACTTTGTCTGCCATATTATAAAGCCACGTACAGCTGACAGCTTGTTTTCTTTCTCTTGTGGGTGCAACAATCTAAATTACTGTTGCCTAGTAATGTGTGGTGAAGGTGGGATTAAAAGGTGCTGATATCTTTTGGGTCACTTTCTTTATTTTTTTTATTACAACAATTTTTTGCACTATTCTTTAATTTTTCTGCTTGATCCACAACTCCTAGCTGTGGTTTGTGGTTTCCATGGTGATTGGCAGCTGCAACAAAAAACCTTAACACCACTCTCCCTTGTTCTATCTCTCTCCCTGTCTGTTGTCCCTCCCCTCTCTATTGTCAATCCCTTTTTCTTTCTTGTTCCCTCTCTCTCTTAGTCCTCCAATTCAGCCAGGAGTGTCTCATCAGCCACCTACTAGCCTAGTTTCCACCTTTACCACCACTGTCGAGGTAGCCATGGCGACCAGCGCTGTGCCAAGTGACAACCTGCCAACATACAAGCTGGTGGTGGTGGGGGATGGTGGTGTTGGGAAGAGTGCGCTCACCATCCAATTTTTCCAGAAGATCTTTGTGCCAGACTACGACCCCACGATAGAGGACTCATATCTTAAACACACAGAGATAGATGGACAGTGGGCAATACTGGATGGTGAGTAGAAATGCTGAGAATGATCATATCTCTCTATGCTAATCTTTTATTTTATTTAATTTTTTTAATTTTCCTTTTGGTTTCAATTAAACATGTCTGTCATTTACCAATAAGTGAACAGGGCTCGACATTGAGCCTTGTCCGATTGTCCCGGACAAGTGGAAGAAAAATGTACTTGCCACACCGGGCAAGTTAAAAGTAAAAAATATATACCGTGTCTTCACGTTATGTGCCACTCATTACTCGGTTATTCAGTTAAATGAATACATTCATAATACCAATTTAAAAAAAAAAACTTTTCTTCCCAACCATACGTGAAAGTCACCGTTTGCAGTTCAAACATTTTACCTGAGAAGAAGAACAGTGGTGTTGATGTTCTTTCAGGCTCTGCAGCCCAGCCAAGTGCAGGAAGAGCATTAGGTGCAACTACAGCTGCACCATACATAGGGATGGGTACCGATATACTATTAAACGGGCCCCGAGGCTAAGCTATTTAAGATCGCAGTACTAATAAACTCTGACGTTACCGGTTCGTATATCGTCGCTTTGTAACATTTTGCTGTCATTTATTATCACGCTTCAGCCTCTCCTCTGCTCTCTGTGTTAGACTGAGCTCCTCCAGCTACGCTCCTTACTGTATGTACAATAAAACCTTGGCAAGTAAAAAGCCAAAACTTTATTAATTATTAGTTCAACAAGCAGAAACATGTGAACATGTAGAAAAGCGATATTTTAATCTGCTCTGTCCTGTTATAGTAGTGTAAATTTTTACATTATGCCAGTTACAATTATGCATCATTTCATGATTTTAACTTGCCTAAATAAAGTATTCAATTTATGTTTGAAACATATAGGCTCTGGAAAGAAGTAGAAAACCACTTATTGAGTATTGACAACCAACGACCTCTGCCAAGGCCTGAGAACTGTTCTGACACAGATGTTATGTAAAGGTAGCCAAGGCCTGAAGGTGACGCTGAAGGACAGATCATTAGGTCACAGGGTCAACAAAATCTACAAGTCTCTTTCTCTTAGAATCATGAAAGTGCGTGGGTGGCGGTGATCAGAAAAGTCATGGAGAACAAACAAACCATTATTCTGACTATGTACTTGCAGAAAATTGAAACGGGTCACAATAACACAATTGCACAATCCCATTGTACAATGATTACTGCAAACTGGGTCAGTTTTTATTCATTAGTAAATAAATGTAACAATGCTTTCTTTCAGCCACCATTAAGTTTCACTCATGAGGTAAACGTAAAGGATCATCAGGATCATAAACTTAATACAAAATAATATAATAAATATACATTAAATGCCTAAATGAGCAGTTTGCCACTGCCACTGAAAAGTGCTTTTTAAAAATATAGGGCGGTCTGTAATGTAATAGGAAAAGTCGTCAAAATTGTAATACTTAAGCCCATGTCAAATCCGTATATCATCGACCTGTGTTGTGACTTAAAAAGTCAGTAAAAGATAGACCCTTCCATGTAAAGTGATACATTTGTGTCCCTCCATCTTCGCAGTGCTGGACACAGCCGGCCAGGAGGAGTTCAGTGCGATGAGGGAGCAGTATATGAGGACAGGAGATGGCTTCCTTATTGTCTTCTCTGTGACAGACAAGGCCAGCTTTGAACATGTTGACCGATTCCATCAACTCATACTACGGGTCAAAGACAGGTAGGTTACAACAGCTCAGCTGAGCAGAAACAACTGTTTTTTTCATGCACAAAAACAACAAAGGAAAATTTGAGGTATGATTTGGGCATTCCTGCTGTATATAAAAAAAACTCATGTTAATTGACTTCTAAACTATCTCATGGTATGATTAATGTAAACTACTCATTTGCACTGTTGCTGAAAAAGGAATCACTGAATGACTGATCAATACTTCCCCTTTTGAAAAGAAGAATCATCCCAAGTTGCCTTGGAGAGAACAAACATATCAAGAGCTCCAGCTCAGAGAAACAACTTTACCACAGTTGTACACACATATTGAAATGAAATAAGATTTTACCCATTTTAAATAGTATAAAAATAGAAAATCAATATGCTGCAGTCAATGTTGAAATAAATCAATGTATGTGAAACATACACAAAAATAATTAAGAAAGAATCCCCAGCGATTATCTGACAAAAGCATATTGACCAACCAATCATCCAACCAACCAGAAATTGACAGCCCTCGAAATTACTTAATAAGGCCCAAGCCTTATCTCTCCTCAGTCAGGTCAGTTGTGTTTTGCTGACTCAGCAGACATGGTTCAGTTGGCACTACCTGGTATCGTTGTCATGTGCTTCAGGATTAGAACGGTTAAGGACCTCATTTTTTGCTTCACTTTCTTCAAACTACAGACCAGTTGGGCATCAGATTTGTTTCCAATATTCAAATCCGTTGTGTTGTGAATGTCAGTCGTGAGAGAAGAGAACGCATCTGTTCTCTGACCGTGACTGAGCTCGAGATGGAACAAAAATAGAAACTGGAACTGAGTAAGTTGCTGTCTGTACATACTTAGTGGTGCTCTACTGTAGCTCAAAATTCTCCAAGATTTGAGTGTTGCAGACACCTCTCAGGCAATTTGTGTAGCACGTGATGCTCTTGTTTACATGTTATATAAAAAAGGTCTTTAAAATAGTCTCTAGACCATGAGAGACTTTTAAACTATCTGGTTTGGAAATTCCTTATTCAGTTATACAGGAATACCTAAGATTGTGTGTGTCCTTCTCGCAGGGAGGCCTTCCCCATGGTGTTGGTGGCAAACAAAGTGGACTTGGTTCATCTGAGAAAAATCACCACCGACCAGGGCCAAGAGATGGCTGCAAAACATAATGTAAGTAGAGAACCTTTCGATAAGCACCTGTCCTTACCTCATTGTTGGCTTTCTGCAGTAACCTGATTTCTTTAACCAAGTTTCTAACACCATTTTTACATGTGTCTGTGTGCATTACCAAGACTAAGGGACAATAAAAGCATATCTGCAACAGCAGTGAGAGGAAAGATCATTGCTCGCTGAGGTGTGTCTTTGTATCTGAAATAATTCCAATAATCCAAAATCAGAACAAAACTCAAACTTAAATAAACATCAACATTGTAATGAGGTTCCCGCAGCTAAACAGTAGACTATTTGTCATTTCAAATATATTCGCCCTTACACACAATAGAACCTAATGTTTCCCCTGTAGTTAAGAAAAAGATTAAGAACACCTTGATGATATAGCATTAAGCTGTCGAAATTAAAGGACACTGTCTTAACGTGAAAATTAGTTGCGTCCACTTAGTTTTTCCAGGTTGTTTTTGTAGCCACCTCTGTCCACAGTGAAACACCAAAAAAACGCCAGCATGACTATTGAAACAGGCAAAAGCAGGGACTCAGTCTGCCACACACACATGCATTGTTCTCTAATTCCAGGAAAGTGACGTCTTGGGCCTTTTTATGTCACACTTATTTTTTCTCTTTGCTATTTTGGATTCAAGAGCCCCTTTACAATTTTGAAGTGGTCATACGCAGCCTGGTGAATAACACTGACTAGTATCAGACACAGTTAATCCATCAGTGTAATTTCCATGACTGGTAGGCATGTGTGCGAGAACATCAGTCTGAGTCTTTGTCTGTCGTGAGATTGAATTAATGATAGTGGGCAATAATGCTTTTAATTAGTGTTTTTGCTGACGCAGGTTCTGTGTTCATGTGACTTTCTACTAGTTTCTTTGTTTCTTAGTGATGTAGTGTTGGGTTGTTTTATTCTAAGGGTTAAATGCTTAATCCTTACACTGTATATTCCTATGCTTTTTGCAGTATTTTTAGTTATTCAACCAAATTGGTAATTTCATGTCAGTGTCATATCCGCACCAAGTAATACCACTCTAATATCACTTATGATTAAATTTGTAACATGTCTGCTTGTTCCTTCAGATAACTTATATTGAAACCAGTGCCAAGGATCCTCCAATGAATGTGGACAAAGCGTTTCATGAGCTGGTTCGTGTTATAAGGTAACTCCAGGTTCACGTCTGTTTATTCATTTATTTTTCGTGAAATAAATACCTTAACCTGCTCCAAGACAGTAGTGATTTGGCCTTAAGAATCTTTTGTTTGCAAACTTAAATACAGCCATTACATCTAATAGAATTGTCAACTCAAAGCATATCAACTTTGTTAGTGTGTATTTCACCTTTTTAGAGGTTAGTGGCACAGAGAGAGTGTTACACTGCTATGTGAGGGCAGTGAAAGTGTTGTTAGGAAGAGTGGAAAAAGCAAAGAAAAAATCCCAAAGCTATTTCCTGTCTTGACACACTTGTAATTTCAGAAGAATTTTGTTTGTGTCCATGTTTTGTATGTGGTCATATCCTGTTTTAAATCCCTCTCTTGTTGCAAAGACCAGTAAGCAACAAGTAGGCATGTCATAGTATTTGAGGGTGTTTACTCAGATACCCAAATACAGAGCTGTATTCACCTCTGTATTTGTGAAAAGGAAATATTCCAGATTAGTTGTCAATGTTCGTAAACCAGGTCTGTAATGAAGAAACTCTTCTGTTGATGAATCAACATTGCCCTCTTGTGGTTAGACTGTAGATAGCCAGTCATGCAGGAGGTGGATAAAGAAATAAGAAGAAATGATAATTTCCTTACTGACATCAGCAGTGTCCTTGTATTTATGTGAATTGCCTCAGTCTTGAACACTCACCTATAAAAATGTTTATGTATAATCTCTAAAAGTGACACATACTATTAATTTGCTCGAAGCTTAGTATGACTCACTTGTATAGCTGCCATTGCAATTGTGATTTACAATAGTTGCTGCTGTATTTACCAGTGCAAGACACAGACAAAAAATGAAAAGAGAAAAAGTAAAAAAAAAATGATGTTCATGTTGGAAAATACTTTTAATTGCTTTCTTACCGAGAGTAAAATACGAATCTTCACTGTCATGTCTGTATAGAAAATGTGAAGCCAGAGGCAGCTTAACAATGGCAGGAAAAGTTAGTGAATTGATCCTGATTCAACATTCTTTTGTCAACCTGTGTTTTTGTCCTTTGTTTTTATTTTTCCCACACCCACAGACAACAGGTCCCCGAGCGAAACCAGAAAAAGAAAAAGAAGATGAAATGGAGAGCAGAACGTTCCGCAGGTTCCCACAGGTTCCACTGTGCCATATTGTGACCTCCCTCGTCCTGTCTATCATTCATACCGTACACACACCCAGATGCACACCCACATACCTTTGGATGTCAGGGAACTCCCCAGCAGTGGTTAACTACTGGCGCACAAAAGGGAGGGGGCGGGGGGGGTCGATGAATGGCTGGATGGATCCAGAAGGAGAAGTGAATCGGAAATTTTGGACTGATGTCCCCTCACCCTTCACAATGCCTTGGACTGAGTGGCCTCTCTCCTCAAGTTATGGCCCCTCTCAAAGGTGTTTAGTTCCCTCCCAACTGCATTCAGCACAGAACTACAGTTTAACTGAACTGTTTCTCAATCAAGTGTAATTTTTGAATTTAATATCAAATGTGGCACATGACGACAGACTCTGGGGGAAAAGCCAGAGATCAGAATCATCTTGATGTTGGAACTTATGTCTTGAGAAAGGGAAGGTAAAGGGAGGAACTGGGTCAAAATGGCGCCTCGTGTTTTATGGACTAACTCGAACAACCTGCTGTTCATCTCCTTTCTAGCCTCACACTCCTACAATTTCTGGAAGAAAAGCACCTGTGTGATCTTTATATATGTTCTGTTCAGTGTTCGCTCTTGGTAGAGCGGACATCATAAGGGCACGACGGATGAACACGAGAGTGGTGACAGTGATCGTGGTAGTGATAATAGATGTTTTGTGGTGTTGTCGACAAGTGAACTGCAAGTTCTGTGAGTATAGCGTGTACCTTGTGGTCATGTGATGCTCTGGTTTTCAAATGTCAGTGCAGAGAGGCAGGAAGGATGTGTCGTAGCAAGCGAGAGAAATGTGACATGATGCCTAGAAGAAAATAATAATAATAATAATAATAATAATAATAATAATAATAATAGCTTTATATGTATAGCACTTTTCAATACAGGTAACAAAGTGCTTCACAACAGTCAATATAAAACACTCAGATAGAAAATCAATACAAAAAAATAAAATAAATAAGATTAAATAAAATAAGTAAATAATAGATCACACAGTAAAAGCTTTTTTATAAAAATGTGTATTAAGGAGTGACATAAAACGGGAAGGTGACTCTGCCAGCCTGATCTCCTCTGGTAGATTGTTCCAAAGTGTGGATATTGGTCGACAGGTGAATGCTATGGTCATATCAGCTTGTTGAATAAGTGTTTAAATATTGTAATTGTGAAGGAGAGTAAGATTGGTCAGTGTATGTGGTCACACTTCAATGTAAACATAACAGGGTTACCAACACTGACGTGTCAGTGGCCATGTTTACAGACACTCTAATGAATGGATTATTTTCCCATCAAAAACACATACAGTATATCAGAGCTACTTCACATCAAGCAATTAAAATAATTCTGGTTATTTTAGGTTGCCTCTTCAGTCATTGTCAATGGCATGATGAGTGCAGTCTTAATCAGTACTGTATGAACAATAGCCGTGTTATTTTTATTTGTCTTTGTAGTCTTAACAGGTTATTTTCAAAACAAGTTACTTTCCATGTTTTTTGTATCTTTAAAAAATATAGAAAAATTCCAATTATTATATTTGTGGTATAAAAAAATCAAATTATGGTAGGCAATGTAAACAAATTCAATGCTGTTTTACAAAAGATCTGTATGAAATTCTGAATGAAATAGAATAGATAAGGGATAATGAGAGCTTCACGTTTCAGGTCTGAAACAGGCTGGAGAAGCTGATTTGCACTGGCCACTAACCAAAATAATGTGATGTCACTTTATTTCAGTGTTCGGGCTTTTCAGACTGCACCGCTTAATTCAGGACAAAGCTATGAGAAGAATCGTGCTCAGTAAAGGGTAACACTCCTTCAGTTTGGGGATACTAACTGTAGCCCTGGGAATATGTCAGAGTCAGAAAGCCTGTCTGAACCAGGCGGTGTGATGCTCCTGGGGCTTAAAGCCATGTTAACCTAGCTACAGACTAAGTTTAGTCGTGGGAGAACCACACACTCGAAGCAACAAGACATTCAGTATATTCGTGTTTGTAGCCGTGAGGTGGATAGGAATGTACAACTTAATAACCTATGAAATGGCTTGTACTGTTAACGCACTAAAGTTTCAGTGGACAACTTTTTTGTCTGGATGAATACCGTCTCTTGAAGGAATACATTTTTGCACTTTTAATACAATTTCTGACTTTTCCTATTAGCATGTTGTTTTCTGTTCAAATCTGTAAGTGAAATGAAAGGCACGGTCGAATCGATTTTGAATGTGAAATCGAATAACAAAACAAGCAGGCGATTGGTGTTGTAGCCCTGTGTGCCTGTGTATGCCTGTTGCCGTGCCGATGATTGTAACAGAGATTAAATAAATTAGAATTGAATCATTCGAAAGGTATTGAAAAAGGTCCATATTACTGTGTTTTGAATTAAGAAGGTTGAGTATGAAAAAACTCCCATTTATTGAATGGAATACAAATTCACCTCATCATGAAAGTGGAAAATCAACCTCAGCAAAAGAAGGAATACAGTGTTAATCTCCATCTACTGTTAAAGGGACTTCACAAAGAGTTTCCAAAGAAGGACAGAACACATTGACGTACTGATCGTTGAGCAATGAAGCAAAAGACTCTGGATTGTGGGGGAGAAAAAAGAAAAGAAAAAAAAGAATGTGATTGATGAAAATGTTGCATTATGTATGTTTGATACCATTTTGTATTATTGATATGAATTATTAATATGATTCTTGAAAAGTGTTTTTTAAACAACTGAATAATTTATTACTGTCTATGTTACCTCAGCGTGTCCCAGACCTGGACAAAAAGCTAAACTCTCCCCCCCGCCTTTTTTTTTCTTTGGGACTCTCAGTGGGTCACAGGCCTTTTGCCTCTGAGCCCCCATATGAACAGACTTGTAATGTGTTGTGGACCAAGATGAAAATATAGAAGTTGTTCCTCAACTAAAAGAGAATAAGGACCTCTGCTTTACTGGAGCTCATGTGGATGGCCTCACGAGTGAAAATGTAATCACACCAGGGTCAAAACAAGGAAAGTTTGTCGTCCAACCTGTAATTTTAAATGTTTATCTTTGTTCAATGTGAAATTTCTTAAAGGTATAGTTTGACATTTTGGGACATTTGGGAATTCACTGTCTTGCTGAAAGTTAGATGAGAATATTAATACCACTTTGATGTCCGTTCACTAAATATTAAGCTTTAGCCTGCAGTCGGTTATTTTAGTTTCGCTTGGCTGAGCATTAAGACTGGAAACAGAGGGGTACGCCTTGCCTGGCCCTGCCTGAGGGTTATACAAATCAGCCAAACAGCACATCTAAAAATCACTAATTGCGGTTATATTTAGTTTGTCCAATCCATACAAGCTGTGGTTTTACATGGGTTTATGTGCCAGATTATTTCTTACCTTTGGACAGAGCCAGGGTAGCTGTTTCCCCCTGTTTCCAGTCTTTACGCAAACATAAGCTAACAGGCATTCTGGCTTGCTTCATTTTTAGTGTAAGCTACAGACACGAGAACGGTATCGATCCTCTTATCTAACTAAAGGAAGGCAACGCAGTGAATAAGAACATTTCCAAAAGTGACGCACCATTCCTTTAAGCAGACTTGAGCTCATGTACCAGCAACGTGTCTGCTAGTTGACTATTTAACTTTTTGGTTTGAGGTCAAAAATACAGTTTGAAATCAGAAAGTTACCTTTCTTGAATGAATCATTATGGCTGGTAAAATAAACCTGCTGATTAATTGTGCCGTCTTCACATTTCAGGCAGACCAAATACAAATGCCGAAAGTGAATATGATGTATCAATTATTTGACCCTGATTTATATGTGAGCTAAATTGAGCACTTTTGTTTTCATCAATTGGAGAGGTAGCATTCTTTTTTTAAATAGACACCAAGTATTGTTGACGTTATGCAATTGATTTGTGTTGTGTATGTCCTGAAACTTTGTCAGTGTGTAAAGGGCCGTGTAAACTTTAAGTTTGGATTACAAAAAAAGAAAAACAACAAAATTTGGAGTTGTCACAGCAGTTGTGTAATGTGTGTTTTTGGACAGGTCTGTTCTAACTGGCTGTGTCAGACTGAGGAGCTAGACGAGGCACAAACAAACTGTGGCCTTTTTATCTAGCCTCAGGGGTCGATTATATTTCAATAAAGAAATACAAGTATTGTGACTTTACTTGTTTGACTGCTTTATTTTTTTTAAAGGATGGTAGATGGTTACCCATGATATTTAGGCGCCGAGCCATAAACTAACTCACCGCCTGTGATCAGAGCCTTGTACAACACGGCTAGACTTACTTGTTCAGCAGAAGCTCCCCTCATTAATCTTCAGAGCCGTCAGAGTCCACTGTGAGAATGCTGAAAGCAGAAAACTTGCCTCATTGATTTTCATCCCCTCAGGAAAGTGAAGCAGGCCGGGTACCGCATCGCTGCTATTGATTTACATTCATGGCCTTTTGAGAGTGAAATTGGTACGGAGAGGAGCTCAACATGAGACAAGAGTTAAGAGAGCTGCAAGACGGTGTTCAGGGATATTAAGAAGATGGATATAATTTCTACCCTTCAGTGTTGAATAAAGGGAAACCATCTGACCGCCATCAGAGTTTTCAAATGTGGATATGTGAGTCAGCTTGCAAGATGGAGTGCTTCCATTTAACCTTCACTTGATCAGGGAAGTTGCCCACACTTTAGTATAATCAGCAATAGCATCGGCTAGACAGCATCACTGACGCAGCTCAGGGCCAGCACGGACAAATCAGACTTCTGTTAAAAAACTGCAGACAAAAATGCACTCCTTTTGGCTGTACTTTAAAGTTTCTCTGCTATTTGAGGGTCTTACCACTGGAGGTCAGCATTTTACTGATAACTTATCCTCTCTCATTACTCTGGTAGTAAAAGCTTTGCCAAACACACATGTTTTTGCGCTTTAGAAGATTAGATTCAACTTTATTGTCATTGCACAGAGTACAAGGACTGAGACAGCAAAATGCAGTTTGGCATCTTCATAAGATATCAATGTGAATATGTGCAGCAGTTATAAATGGTGTTATATAAAATAAAGTATAAAATATATAGTACAGGTGTTACCAATAGTATGACGTTACATACAGAAAATACAGCTGGAGTCATGATATGAATACGGTGTATAGACTATACATCAGGGTTGAAGTGTTGAGGGTGTTCAAGCGATGTCCTTGGAGATGTGGACACCCAGAAGCTTGAGCTGGTGACAACAAGTCCACAGTGAGCTCTGTGGTCTTCTTGGTGTTGAGAGCCAGGTTGTGGTCGACGCAACACGCCACCAGGTGCTGGACCCTCTCCCTGTAGGCCGATTCGTTGTTGCTGAGGAGGCCACCCTAAGCGGTGTTGTCTGCAAACTTGAAAATGGTATTGTCACCGTGTACAGGTGTGCAGTGGGAGGGGAAGAGGGAGTAGAGGAGAGGGCTCAGCACACGGCCCCGGGGAACGCCGGTGTTCAGGGTGAGGGCCGGCAGGGCCTGCAGCCTCACGTGCTTTAATCCTGCTCAGTTCAGCACACATGTTGGTGGGGGAGAGTGGGAGGGTCTGCTGGTCCCACGGAGCACATGGCACATGGCCGCCACCTGGTTGACCCTGTCAAAGCGGGCATAAAGCTTGTTAAAAAGGGAGCTGCACACTTAAACATGTTTTTTTTTGAGCTGTAAAACTGAATTATATGACTGTACTGTGATAAAACACATCAATGTGTTATGTATAAACATTGGCCTTTTATGGGCTTAAAACGCCTCAACACGCCATCTACCGTTTTAAATCAACCCTGGACCTCGCAGGCCGATGCTGTGATAGAGTCAACCGGTTAAGGCCACGCTACGTCATGAAGTTTATATTAAAAAAAAAATGAACGCCTGCTGGTTCGCTCTCACTGCCAGCTCTGTGTTGCTGTTGTTTTTAAGTTTCTAACACCACGCCTCCCACAGTCACTCCTCTCTGTTGCGGTTTTTGAAATGTGCTGGAGGGGGGGAGCCAGCAGAACTTGAGGGTGCACTTACACTTTAAGTTCATCAGGGAAGGAGGCATCGCTCCAATGGTCTGGATGCCTTGCCAAATGCACCACATGCATTGTTGTTGAAGTGCTTCTCAATCCTTGCATCCTTGGCTTGTGTATGTGCTTGGCCCCGTTGAGGCCCCTCTTCACGTTAGCCCTTGATGAACTGTAGGCCCCACCCATAAGAAATGTGCCAAAGATTACTGAGAAAGATCAAAAACCAGCTTTAAACAATACATTTTCTGGAAAAAAAACAATTTCACTATAGAGAACAATCACACTGCATGTTAAATGAAAATTAAAAAATGTTCAATAGGTCTTCTGCAATCGCATGTTTTTAATACAAAGAGCTCATTTAAATGGAAATACACAGTACTGGAAAAAGACCTGTTTAGAAATAAGATGTGTGGCATACTTAATACATTTTGACAGCTGTTGTTGAGGGAGAAAGGCTGCCAATAGACTGACGGACGTGTGATGTTGATGTAGCAAATGCAATGTGTTGTTTCTCAGCTGTCACTGCACACATGGTCACCCTACTGCCACCACATGTTACACCACTCTCTATTATGTAATGTGAAGTATTTATTGGCTAGAAAAGCACTGTGTCCTCCCCCATCATGCTACCAATCATTGCTGCATTTCAATGACATGGTTCTTAGCGTATACATATACAGTAGACACATTTCATTCATCCGTCACTTGGACACCTCATGCGTTCTTTTCATGCTCATGCATGCTCCTCATCAACAACACGGCTGTGGAGGTGGTCAGCAGCACCGAGTTCCTGGGTGTGCACATTACAAACGACCTCACCTGGTCTGTGAACACTGGATCACTGGTTAAGAGGCCACAGCGACGGGTGTACTTCCTGCGGAAAATGAGAAGAGCCCACCTGCCCCCGCCCGTCCTCACCGCTTTCTACAGAAGCACCACAGAGAGCATTCTGACCAGCTGCTTCTCTGTGTGGTGTGGAGGCTGCAAGGCCTCTGATTGGAAAAAATGTGACAAGAGTGGTGAGGACAGCGGAGAAGATTATCGGGTCTTCTCTTCCCTCCATTCAGGAGGATATTGCACCAACGCGTTGCATGTCCCGAGCTAGGAATATCCTAAAAGACTCCTCACACCCCCATCGTGGACTGTCTTTGGAAAGAGATTTTGTAGCATCTGCTGCAGAAACACAAGATTCTGCAACAGCTTTCCCCCCAGGTTATCAGGTTGTTGAGCAAGTAATCTAGACAATGACATTATTCCCACCTTTATTCTACCTCAGCGTGCACTATTGTAGGACTGTGTTCTCTAGTGCACTGGTGACAGTTGTGGTCCAGAGAACTTGTCACTCCAAGCTGTAGATTTGTACAATTATACCTGTTGGACCTGCACTATTATTACTCCACTAGCTACCACTTATGTATCAGCTATTTTTGTTCTATGCACTTCATAATATTCATATAGTAATATGTCTGTATTATATTGTACAGAGTCTTTTATTTTATTTGTATTTTTATGGTGTATATCTTTATTATTTCAATGCTGTTGCTATGCCTTTGGTAGGAAATTTTGTTCGGTGTACACTGGTTGTACATTGAATAAAAATAAAACCTGTCTAAGTCTAAGTCTAAGTTTCTCCCTCCACCATGAAGACACTTCCTGTTTTCATTTATTTGCAACGCAGATGAGGTTTCTTAATAATCGTACTTATTTCATACGGTGTACAAATTTATATATATACACATATATAACATTGAGTTATAGCTGCCGGATTGTGGTCAGTATACCTTTGGGCTGGGTTTATTGCACTCTTGCACACTCTCTCACAAGCTGCCTGGATTCATTTGGGCAGCATTTTCAAGAGCAAAACCTTGCCACTAAGTACAACCGTGTACTCATTTATTGCTGCAGCCAGTCTGTTTTCTTTTTTAATAGCATTTCAAAGGAGCTGTGTCTCAGTTTCACAGAATTTTAGGGTCATGCAGTAAAACAGTGGATTCAGTGAACTTGGAGAGACTTGATTTAATGTGCAGTGGCAGATTGAAACAACAGGCCTTAAAAGGTTTAGGTCAGATTCACCAGCTATTTAGTCAAATCTTTTGTGTGTGTTTGTGTTTGTCAAAAATATCTAAATATAAATATCATTGCAGCTGCTTTGGCATTAAAAAAAAAGTGAAACATTTCACAACCAGCTATTTGTCACATTGCTTTTAACCTTCACACCCCGTCACATTCAATAACTCAATAGCTTTTGTTAGCATGATTACACAAACTATTGTGTTTGTAAATCTCAGATGTAACGTGAGTTTAAGTGATACCAGATTGTAGTGGTTTTCTGAAGAGGAAGAGATGTCAGAAGGTCACACAGGGATATGCATGTGCATAGATACACCTCAAAGGGGGCTTGAGCACCTGCCGTTTGGCCTTTTAGAGAGAAGATGCCCATTTACTGTTTTTTTCTTTTTTTAATTTTTTATTAATAAGTAAATAAATTCCTGTTTGTGCATAGCGTGCCCTGCCGAACAGATATATTGATTGCATCACAATATCAGGTCTGGTGCTCCCAGATGATGCCCTCTACCCTACCTCCCTGTTCCCTGCAGCAACAGCAGCAATGACCCCTGTGTGGGCACCAGGTTTTTACATGGTGAAAGGACGCACGCACGTGAAATTGCACGCATACGCATGCATAGAGGTACCTAGGCAGACAGCAGTTGTGTGGCCAAACAAAGTATGAATTTTCCGTTTTTGTTTTATATGGACTAGTGCAGAGCCAATACGGGGCGTGGACACAGAATGGGCTGATTGATAAACTGTTCTCGAGATATGTGAAGGACAGTCATCCACACACACACAGACAGACAGATAGACACTGATTCCTGGCTTTATTGTTAGACATTGATGCGCTTTAGGAATTGCTTGACACTATTAAAATCCCTTTAACAGTGTCACAAAAGTAGTCATTCAAGGCCTATGTTTATTTAATTATTTGCAAAACTTGCCTTTGATGAATCTGGGCCCCTGCCCCTCTAACATCCCCTACATGGCCCTAAATAAATAAACAAGAGAGAAATAAGGGAGAAAGACGGAATATATCAAAAGGGGGAAACACAAAAAGGTTGAAGGAAACCATGTGAAGGTCATGAGAAAAATCTAGATTCATTTTTGGACATCTATATTTATTAATTTTGTTTTTTGTAAGATAAACGATCATTTGAGCAGTTACTGAAATGAAATGTGAGATGTTGAGAGATGAAATGTCTCTTTGATGGAACTGTTGACAACAGAAAGACATCAAAGAATTATTTATTTATTTTAAGAGGATACAAGTTTATGTAAAAAATAAAAAATATTATCTGAAAATGTTAACTATCAACTACATCTGTAAAACAAATTTTGTTGAGTGGAAGTAAAAAGTAGCATAACGTTGAAATACTCAGGGAAAGCACAAGTAGGCTACCCTAAAATTGTTCTTAAGTAGGGTACTTGAAGAAATATACTTACAATCCGCCACTGATAATGACGACCATTTGGGAAGTTCATTCCAAAAAAACAACAACAACAACAAAAAAAAACACGGTTATTGCAATAAAAATGATTATAAAAATGTAATCTTTTCACTGCAGGAGAGCCACCCTGCAGTGATAAAGATGAAGGAGGAAGCCTTCAGAAGAACACATACGTTCTCCATCCAAATGATATTACTATATGAGTGTGGTTTGACCAAGTGAGACAGGACGAGGTGAATGAGGTGGGGGACCCTTCCAGGCCCAAGAGCTGATTGAGAGAGCTGAGGTGGTCAAAGAGGTTGCTTATATGAAATGTCAGACACTAGAGACATTATTTCACTTTTTTCACACACATTGAGTCGTCCATTAACACATTTTAAGATTTAGTGTCTGCTCCACTTAACATGCCAGAGGTGCAGAGGTGTTTTGTTCTCCAAACTGCCGTCTTCACAATTCAAATCTGTTTGTCATTTTGTATGCATATGAGTTGGCAGTGCTCCTCAACAACAGCTGACATATGATGATGATGTAGTAATATTTTGGAAGCAAGGATCAAAGGGACAGGATTGCAGAGGAATGAAATATGTCAGGCTACATGTGCAGGACTTGTTTGTGGAATCAATTCATTGTTGGGTTTGTTCTTTTAATGATTTTTTGACAGCAAAGAATATCTGCATTTAAGCACGTCTACTCAATGGCTACTGCTGCATCAGGAAGAACATGGCAAAGTCCTCGTTCTCTGTCACTTCATCAACAGTGTCGTGCATAGATAGTTTACACATAGTGGCAATAGATCTATGTGTGAATCCAATCAGTGGTGTGGCTGTGGACCTTGGAGGAAGCTTTTGAGGCAGCAAGATGTTTAATGCTGTCTTAACTGTAACATACTGCCGGTCGGTATTACTGTGATCTTAGAGTTTTCACTTCCCCCGCGAACCTGCAGTCTGACAAAGTTATGGATTCCTGTGTTTTTTGCCACACACCCACTAGCGGTGTAGCTGTAGGGATGGCAACATCGGTGACCTCACTATTGGATGGATTTCCGAAAGATTTGGTACAGACATTAATGGTTTTCTGAGAATCGTTGCCGATTATTTTAGTGATCTGCTGACTTTTCATCTGGCACTACCAGCAGGTCAAAGTTTTCTCTCATGATGTAACCTTATGCATTTGGTGTGTTGTCTCAATAGCTATTGGATGGATCATCATGAAATTTGGTTCAGACATTCATGTCCACGTCAGGATGAATTGTAGGAACTTTGGTGATCTCTTAAGTTTTCATCCAGCGCCATCATCAGGCCAATATTTTAATTTGTACATTTGTTGCGAAAATATAGATTCATGGTTTCAGTGATTTATGTAGTATATCCCAGTCTCATCACAACCTTTATTTCACAACCAGTAATGGCATGCTGCCCCTCACACCCATTTTCCATGCAATAAAATGTCTTTCTGGAACACGGTAATGAATTCTGCTCTATATTCTATCTAGATGATAAGAGGTAAATGGTCTGTCAGATGGTATTGTTGGTGCCTGAGGGACATACAACACAAGAGATACGAGGCAGACAGGCAGTGTGATGAGAAAGCTGGCCCCTGAAGGCCTGCGGAAATAGAACAGTGTAGAGGACTTAAACTCAGGTCGATAGACCGGTCATATCATTCCTTGGATCCACTAGAAATTAGAGCAAAGCTGGATTCGTTAGATACCTTTGAGGGTGAATCATTTGAATGTGTTTTTATATTTGACGAACAGAAAGTAGAAAGAAGGATTAATGACAGACAAATAACAAAGGATTCATGCCAGATAAATAAAGAGCCTGAAAGCTAATGAAATAGACCCTCTATTTGAAGAGGCTTTACACGTTTTTGCTTGGTTAATTATTCAGCAATTTATCTTTTGATTTCAAAATATTGTGTGTAAGGTACCCAAAGCAGTCCCTCTGGCTCGGTAAAGAGGTGCTGAATGGGATTTTCTAATGTGTTTCCAGGTTTTGGAATTTGTAAAAACTTGCCAGTATCGGTGATTGCTTTGATTTGGGTTCATTTTTTAAATTGCAAATCAGACTGCCAATTTCTGTGTCTGCCATAATGTATTTTGCATTACTGGAAACCTAGAAATAAACAAATTGAATTAAATGGAACACACCTGCCCCTGTACACTTTCAGCCTAAACTATCATGACTAGACTGCCAGTTGTACGGCTTAGCACTTTACCGCTTTTACAAGTCATCAGACCTTGCAGACTCTTTTCACTGAGACGAAAGCGTCTTCTGCGGATAGTTGCAATATGACCGGCCTTGTAATTAGCTGCATCAGCTTCTGATCGAGAAGTTTTCTGTTTGTGATCTGTATCATGATTATTATGTCTATTATTACTACTGGTTTATGATATCTTGCAAAACAGCAGTTTTTTCCATGCATTTACAGATAATGTTGAGAATAAAGAAAATCACACAAGCTGAACAGTACCTCAGTAAATATTAACTGTATTTAATTAATTAACTAACATAGGCAGGTGAACTTATGCACATGTAAGCCTACCTATACAGACCTATAAGATATATTAGGAAAAAAAAAAAAAAAAGCATGTCAGATTGTGAGGAAGCACCAACTTCCTCACTGTTTACTAAGGCCTTGTTAAAGGAGGAGATTTTTTTTTCAAACCATTTACCTTTTTTTTTATCCAATGTATAGTGCCAGAACAATAAATATAAAGAATAAAACTCGGCATTAAAATTATTTTATTTTTAAAAACTTATCAAAAGACATGCTCGGATCAAAGCCATAACCTGTCAGAGTTTGGGTCCTTTGTGGAAGCCATCTTGTGCTGGTGCTTAGAGAGGAAGCACGCCTCAACAACAGCATCTTTATGTCATTAGGAGTAGGCGGGTTCTCAAGTCTGATTGGATAATGGATTTGTGATGAATTGACAGCTAATTAAGATAAATACTGGATGATGTACAGGATTTGTTTTGAATGTTTAGAATTGATGGTAACCTGTTTAGGAATTACTCTGAGGCTTTAATTGTTGTGAACAAGCTGGAAAACAATGTATATTTGTTGTTGACCATGTTAACTATCAATTCTGGAGCTCTAACCTGATAGGCCAGTTTGAACTGGAAAGGCGGGCCTTCAGGCTAAACAAATGAGTGGAGTGGGAAAGAAAGGGGGGTGTTTTTTTTTCTGAAGCGTAGCACCAGAGTGGGTTTGGAGCTGCGTGAAGCTTAAAGGAGTTTTCTCTCCACGTTTTTCTTGTTTATTTTTTCGCCTTGGAGACTGAAAATAAAAGTCTGCCTATGTTCCAGCACTCCTCCTTGCCAGCGTGGTATTTTGTCTTCCTCCTCCATTTTACCTACACCTCCTCTTGCAACACAGATAGTGAAGATTTTTGATCTGGAGTATGGCAGTTGCTTCAATTTCAAACAAAGAGGAATATATGAAAGCAGGTTTGTGCTTGTTGGTGTTTCATATGTGGTTCTCGCACTTTTGATTTGACTCTTCCAGACAGCATCTATATGTTACGCTGTGGTTAACAATCCGACGGCATTACCTGGCACAGAAAAGACCCATGACTGATAACCTCAGCTGGAGATTCTGATTGGCTCACGGGGCATCCTAAAGTTTGGTGTCCCGTGCATTTGCTGTTCCAAAAACAAGCATCTTCTGTGCTGTTCATAAGGTCGCCGAGAAAATAGTGCAAATGAGGACGCATTGCCTCCATTTCCCAAAGCATCATGAGGCTCAGAATAAGGCATTCTGAAAATGGCGGGTGTCACTGAAGGGTGCTACTTCAGAATAAAAGGCACCCGCAGGTCCTGCATCCAGTGAGTATCTAAGCAGAGACCTATTTTATTCCATCCAGCTCCAAGCTGTTTGTGACAGTGGAGGCAAGTTTTTGGATACCTTTACTGGCTAGCGGGATCAGTGCATGACACCAGAATGCTCAAAAACAGCCCTGAGGCCCTGGAGGTTGACTCTACATTCGTCCTTGCCATTATTACTTGCTGTGCTTCACTCCACAACATCTGCTTGGGAGTTGGGGACATTGAGGAGCCTGTGCAGGAGGCACGGAAGGACAATGTCTACCAAGCCCCTCTTGCTGTTGAGGTCATGGGTGCAGTAATCTCTGTAAAGAGACATCTGCCGTTAGTTGTCTGAATAGTATTGACCAATCAAGTTTGAGCGGGGATGGAGTGAACATTGTTGTTGACTCCCTCCCTCAGCTTTCGCTTGAGCTCGCCAAGTTCACTTCAGTTTTTCAGACAAACAGAACAACACTTGATGATGGCGGCGAAGATTCATCGGTCACGTACATTGTCGCATTACCTGCAAAGTCACAATTTTAATTTTCACTCTGTTTTTGAGTGTTTTTAAAAATATATAAATTCATATTATCTGTGGGTCTATTATTTGACTTATCATAAAGCCAGTTAATTGTATGTGGGAAAAATCATGACATTAAGGAGGTCTTTATAGTGATTCTTTGAAAGCCTAATTCAATAACTTGGTGTTAGCAGATATACATTTAACACATTTAACACAACTATCAGAAACTGTAGAAATACATTTTTTACCACACTTGCCTAGTGTAGAATTGTAAGATTGGTTTCCAGTCTTGAGTATTTGAGGTGTGGGTTTAAAAGCTAACTGCACTAGTCAAAACTCGATATATGCTGTTGCACACACAGTGACCCATTAATAGCTTCTTTCAACAACTCTTCTGCCCATGAGTGTGTCCCCAAAACTATCATTGCAAGGCACATACTGAACGTTAAGATCTGCACTCTTATCTTTTCATCTCCTTAGAGAGGTGTCATAGTGCTCAGTAATCCTCTCGCCTTTGTACAGTGCTGATTAAATATTGATCAGTATAGAAGAAAGTATTCACAGTGTAGCGCATTAACTAGTCAAAACTCAACTAGTTTGTTTGGTGAGTGCACAGTAAATCAGTGCAATCCTAAGAGGTTCAGTTGCCTTAGCGCATGAGCAGCCTTGCCGGTTCATTAAAATCTCTCTTTTAGCTGCTGACCATATTGACCTTATTTCTGTTGAGTGTTGGGAAGTAAGACATATACGGGAACAGAATACAACACAATAAATGGCAGCGTTCAGTGTACATCAGACCGGACACTTTTTGTAGTCATGGAAACAGTGAGGGGCATTGGCCTGCATTCATTTCCATAATTTTATCAGCGTCATTATATTTGGTAAAATGTTCAGTGAGCCAGACTCCTTCGAGTATGACTCCATTCAGCCCTCTTATTAAACCACGTTAGGAAAGCACATTATCAGGCTGCAAGAGATCAGACTGAGGAGGGAGTGGAGATCATTTTGGCTTCTTTATATCCTGTTTGGTAGTTTAATCTATGGTAAGTTGATTATTAGGGCTGTAAATTCGTTACAATTTTTAATTTAATTAACTACATGATATGCTGAATAATCAATTGAATTAATTGCTTATATAGATATTTGCTTGGAAAAGCCCCAAATAAGGATATTTCAGCAAAAACATGACTAAGGCATAGAATAAAACTATTAATAATTTTTTTCAAAATACATGTCTTTTTATCATTGTACACATGTCTATAACCAATCACAACCTAAAAGGCAGCCATTCAGTGTCAGCTGGCTTCAGTGTCATTATCTCCTGAGTGATTTATACCTTTCACATCCGAGTCATTTCTCTGGTGCAATAGTCTGAACTGATAATATTGTGGTTTGACTTCTGCACTCTGACTGAATATTTTGGAGTTATACAAGTGAAAGTCAATGAAGAAAGCTGCAGGTATTTATTCATTTTGAATCACACTAAACATGGGAGATGACATTTTGTAATTTGAGTATCTCTGTAGCTGCAAGTTTAGGACAAAGCCCCAACAAAAATAATACAAATACAATGTAAATACAATTTCAATTTATGACTAAAAACATGAATGCTGACTTCTAGTGTGACATACCACATGAACTCTTTGAAGGCCGAAGCTTTTACATCCACTTGTCCTTGTGCTGCCCTGCGACTGCATTGGCACTAAAGAGGCTGGACTGGTCGAGCCAACCTGGCTGTAAGATTGAAGCCGAACCAATGTACAGCAGCATGTAAACCTTCATTAATGTAGTTTTCAGTGATGCGAAACAAATTATTAGTTTATCAAAAATTGCTTGTTCCAGTGGTTCAATAAACCACATCATCTTGCTTTATTTCACTCAATGTCCCTTTCAGATTGAACTTTCTGATGCAGCTGCCTGTACCCATGTCCTTGAGAAGAAGACTGGCTCCTGCGTACATTCATATTTGTATTCATATGATTGGTGAAAAGATCCCATTTCACAGGTTTACTGTTATCAGCACCAATGTAACACTGTAAGATCATGCCCTAAATTAAAAAGTAATACGTTTACACTCTGTAAGTGCACTATATATGTATTTTTATTTTTGTGTATATGTTATGTGAGCAAACACATGGCTTTAGAGTCATGGTATATTGGTAGTAGAAGAGTAAAGACATGGGTAACTTGTTTTGAGAGCATGGACTTTCATTTGAAAGTTCAGGCAAAATCACATGGACAGTTTGACACTGTGCTGCGCATTGCTTGGTGCATTTTGCAAGATGAAACAGCTACGCTAACTGTTTGGATTAATGTGTCGAAAGAAATAACCTTCGCTGATCAAACACACACACGCAATAAAACATACAACATACTGGTTTCAGATTCCTTTGTAGATTTCTTCTTGTCCCTTGGTACTTGGTAAGTTGAAACACTCACTAATTGTAACGCTATTAGATGAGCTGGTCATGGCATGTTAATGTGTTTCTTTCCCCCTTTTGTCCCTCATTCTTAAACACAAGTGTGCATAATGCTTGTTACAGCGCGCTGGTTGACGAGGAGCGAGACGATAACGGTACAGTTTGAAACACAGTGATTAACAGTGGGGTTTAAATCTGGTTTAAACAACGGATGATTCACGCTTCTGTGAGAATGAACAGAGGAGTGTTCAACAAGTGGCTAATTTACATCACCACAACACAGTGTCCATGCTGTGAAGCAAGCTGGCTGCTCAATCAGCTCCCCTCTCATACCGGGCACTGCAGCAGAGCAGTCACACTCTCTGGCTGTCTGTGAGGTTTGAGTACCAGTTTAACAGAGGCAAAACATGAGCTTGCTGAAGAGCTTTCCTATTATAGTTACACTCTCCTCGTCAGATATTAAGTGAATACTTTGTTCAGTTCTTGCATTTAATTTACTGCAGGAAAAAACACATCTGCATGCTCCATTGATTTCTATCTGAAGTAGTCTGTACATGGGTGAAATAAGCCACTTAAATAAGCAAGGTATGTAGTTCCAGTACATTTATGTGTATTTCATCACTTAACAGGTACTGTATAAACAGTTTTAAATATAACTTTCCAAAAAGAAGCTGAAGCTGGAAGATAAAGCAGAGTGAAAGAAAGAATCAGTGGGAGAGCACAACAAAACACATCACTGAAAAAGCTCACAGCACCTTCATAGAACCAAACACCATGGCGCACTTGTGTAACCAGTAATTAGAATGCAGCAGGAACAACAACAGGATAACTATGTGCGCTTTACATTATATAACACTGACATAAAACAAACAGCATTCAGAATTCAGCATGCACTCATTATGTTTATAACTGACTCACGTGCTGTACCAAGTCATCTCTGTCCTTGTTCGCAATTTTGAGAGTACGAACATCAGTATTGTGTTACTCATATGTCCAAAATGACAGCAGGGTGCAAAATGAACATAAGCGAAGCGGGCCCGTCGAGACGGGCAGGCTTTTAAGATGAGAAATGATTAAATGAAATTAAATTAAAGCTGCTGAGGGAGGTGAAGTGCACCTTAAATTTGTAGGCGATCAAAAACTATACATAACATCATATTCAGCACAATGAGAGTAATGGCTGCAGGGAGGGGATTGGGAAAACAAAGAATTTAGCGAAATGAAAGACATCTCTTTTACTCACAAGCGAAATCAACTGCTGATGGTTGATTGAGAATGATATGGATGAGATGGATACAATTTATATTAACAAAAGGGAAATGTGAAAATTGCCTTTTCTCTCAGCCCTCCAATTATGTTTGCCACAACATTTACGTTGCTTGAAACTTTTTTGTCTTCAGTGTACTGAATACTACAGTGACCGTTTGCTTTACATGCCCAAGGAGCCCTTTTAACACAGAGCAAGCTTTTCAACAGAAATGTGTAATTGCCTGGTGAAAGCAAGCAGCTGGGAGCAATACAGACTGAGTTTGAACTAAATGAGCTTTAAAGGAGGTTTTGTGATTTCACAGAACTTGGGTTACATGCAAGGACTTGCACTGGTTTCTCAGCACTTCAGGTGCCATCAGGGTGGGTGAATGGATCCCGCCCAGGCCATCGGTTCAGCACTGTGAGGAGGCCTTTATGGGATGCTGAAAAGAACTCATGAAAATGTGAGCAGATGACCTTTTCCACTAACTCAGCAGAGGAAAAATAAGCACTTAGTGTAAAATCGTACAATAATCATGGCCTATTCAAACAGCTTTTCATGGGAGAGGGTACATGCTCCCAGGATCTCTTTATTTCTACAAAATTTTTGATTGGTAAATGTACCCTTTTTTTCTCTTGGTCGCGGTCTCCTCTCTATTGTTACACTTCTAACATTAGGTTGTAAAGTGGTTTGATTTACACCCAACACAAGCAGGGTTAATGCTGGCACACAAATGTCCATGCGACAGCTGCATGCCATCAGCAGTTACCATCTGAACAGGATGCTCATCACAGTGTGATGTCCATGATGTATGCGTTAAATGCTTCAGCTCATTAATGAGTCAGCTGACGGGCTCTGCCCACGTGCGCATTGTGCCACAGGCCAAGCCACACAATTAGAGATTCATACTCAAACAGTTAGAGACTTATTAAAGTGGAGGTAAACAGGGATGTGTTTTCACCCAGAATTACTGTTGGCAAAGCAAGATTATAACTTTTGCTCCTAAGCAAGGTGCCATCCACTCTCATACCTTCCTAAATCACAACCTGGTTAACACAAACAAGATGGGTCTCACCAGTGCTTGTTGCATGGTTTGAATTGGGCCGTTGCGTCATTCTGCCCTGACAGGACCATGGACAGCTCTTTCAGCACCATGGTCTCTAAAAATACAGAATGACAGCAATACACTGTAAAAAGAAAATATTGCACAGCCTCAGCTTAACATGAGTTGTGTCAATTGCAAATTGAATAGAGGGTTATGAATGGTTTTACATTTTCTATTATTGATGGCATTCTAGTGTTGTTTAGTCTTTTTGTGCTTGGTTCTGTTTTTAATACAGCTATGATCCATATTCCAAATTTTTCAATGGATTATATGAATACTTGTAATTGAAAGGTGTCCTTGTAGTGATGAACCCACAGATAATTGTCACTTAACTCTGTGTCACGGCCCTGCTGTGATTCATGTGTTCCTTATGTTTTCTTGTGTTTCTCAGTTTCCCCTGCACACTTGTCTCGTGTTTAGATCTCGTTTGCACAGCCCTCGTGTTTCCCTCCTCCTCCTGCTGCCTGCCCACCCCAGCTGTGTCTTGTTTCTGATTAGTTGTGTGCATATATGTTTCTGGTTTTCCTTTTTTCTCTGTCTGCTCCTTGTCGTGTTACTTGCCTGTATGGAGTGTTTCCTTGCTGTCTCTCTCTTTGGATAATTTTTGTAAGTTTTCGTTCAATAAACCTTTTTGACTTAAGTTTCAATTGGGTCCTTTCCCTGTGTCTCTGTGCCCCCTCTGTGATAGTAGGACCAGACCAGTCATGGACCCAGCAGAGCTTTTTTGATGGTGAACTCTATGATTTAAGTTATACCTTTTTAGTTTGTTTTTATGGAGAGTGGAAGTGTGGTCCCACTAAGGAGCACAAGGAGGCTGCTCAGAGGTTGGCAAACTGGGAGGTAGCCAAGAGGTCATGGCTGAAGAGTTCTCTGTTTGGCTGGCTCCTGAACTTTCTGGAGCCCCCGGATCATCGGAAGATCCGGGGACCTGCCTGGCCCGGGGAGGTCCTCGAAGCCACCAGGCTCCCAGGCTTCGGGGAAGGAAACCCAGAGGCTGTTCCAGTGTTGGGGGTCCTGAGAGACGCTTCTCCAGTGGCATCACCCGTTGTGGCTCGGCCCCTGGAGTCGGCAGCACCTCCTGAGTTTCCAGTGTTTGTGGAGTCCCACCTTTCTGAGTTCCCCGAGTTTTCTGCGGCCCCAGCGGCCGGTCCCCTTGGTTCCCCCGCACTCGGTCTGCCCACCCCGAGCATTGCCTCCCTGGTGACTTACATTCCCCCCATCAGTCGGGCCTCAGTAGGCCAGCCCAGTTCTTAGGCTGTCCGCCTGAGGCCCCCTGCTCTGTCCCTGACCGGCCCTCGGGCCGTCCGCCTGAAGTTCCCCATGACCTCTTGTGTTCCTTATGTTTTTCTTGTGCCTGCCCACTCCAGCTGTGTCTTGTTTCTGATTAGTTGTGTGCATATATGTTCCTGGTTTTCCTTTGTTCTCTGTCTGCTCCTTGTTGTGTCACTTGCTTGTATAGAGTGTTTCCCTGTTTTCTGGCTCCCCCTTTTGTTGGATAATTTTTGTAAGTTTTCATTCAATTAACCTTTTGGACTTAAGTGTGTCTCTGTGCCCCCTCCCTGACACTCTGCAGCTCCCCTCAGCTCTACACAGCCTTATAGCAGATTTTCTATCTTTACTTGCAGGTGTAAATTGCTGTATCACAAATATTTTGTACCTGTGAAACATATGGCTCAGTTTCTGCTTTTAAAAAGTGTCTAACTTTATAATTAAAAAAGGAGAGGGGGTGAATAAAATGGGTGCTGGGAAGTCTGATAATCCATTTTCAAATTTCAATATTAATCTTTATTATTAGTCCTATGACATTTTACTGTCACAGTTCATGTCCCCCAGGTAATGGCGAATGGCACGCTCAAATTCACCAACATAGATTGGATACTACTGTTGGATGCGAGCTGGTTTAGATGTAAATCAGAATTCGAAAACATTTAAATCCGCATACCTTAGAAAAACGTGTCCTTGCGTCAAAAACACTACTGGCAAAAAGTGACTCCCGGGAATCCATGCCTCTTCGCCAAGAAGCGCGTGGCACGAACCAGCGCGGGAGTGGAGAGAATAATCACACCTCACATGTACGCACCGTCCGGCTCTGTGGCGGAGCGCGCACAGGTCGAGCGGATTTTGCCAGTGACTGATGTCACCGGGACCCGTGGACGTGAAGCTCACTCCTCCTCCCCCTGGTCGAGGCGCCGCTTGCCGTCCCCACCTGACGGAGCTCCCCGGTGCCGGCGTGCGTCCGGGAACCCCCCCCGCAGATCGGGTCATCCCTGTTGGTGTGAGCGGGGAAGAGAGCGCACGGAGTCCGGGATGTGATGGAGCCCCCCGCCGCCTCCTCGCCGCGGCGCCGGGCGGCTCGGTCTCGGACCGCAACTTGCGAGGAAAACTTTCTCCTCGCGCGGAGCTCTTGCTCAGTGATGCGCCCACCACCGAGGGCATGTTCATCTCGAGAATAAGGCTGATACGATTTTGCACTCAAAATCTTTCACTGGCGGAGATGAAGGTGGAGCGACGGACTATGAACTTGCTCGTGTGGATATCAGTCTTAAACTTTTTCTTGTGCTGCTCTCCGGTCGACGCACAGGTAAGCAAACACTGTGTCCACTGAGCAAGACGCTTTCACGCTATATTTTGCTGCTGAAGTGATATTTCTCTCGTCAGCCTGTTAAAAAAAAAAAAAAAGAAGGGCTTATTATGATTACATTAACCTAATGTCATCTTGGATGAATCACCAGCAGATGAGCCTGGCTCACAACAGTCAGGCTTTAGAAATCACTGATATTCTCCATTTTCTATGTATCCTCAATGTTACAGTGTTGCTGAGGTTTTTTCTCTCTAGATATTAAAGGAACCAGCCCAGAAAGTGGTCACCCCCCAGCAACACAACAGTGTGACTCATGGTTTTTGTACTTGAGTATTTCTGTCTGCCTCTATAGTGTATAGCTTGTCTGCAGCTCTAACCTGTTGACATCTGGTCAATGGTTGTGTCTTTTTGTCCATCTTCACAGAATGGGTGCAACACCTGCAATGCAGAAAGTCTCCCTGCCTTTAGCATGAGCTCGACTTTATAGGAGCTGCTTTGAAGAGCTGTATAAGCTGCGTCTGCCAATATGTCTCACACACACTGCCTATTAAACCTGTTACAGACCACTTCATGTCTGTTCAGGTCTGCCCAACAACTGATGGTAGCCTGTATGCTTTCTAAAGAAATCAATAAGTGAGATGATATCTTAGAAAACTTCAATCTAACACCCCTTCTAAATGATATTAGTTCATATCATTAGATTTCAAAAGATACCTTTTGAATGTTGGCAGTGAAGAATGCATGTGAAAGAGTGTTACATGAGCCAGTGAAATGAATCAACAGATGTGCAGGGTTGCTCAGAATAGAGTGTACTGGTAACCTGCAAAATGGTCGTTGTTGTGTCACTACTTTGAATTAAGAGCAGGTGAGTCTTCCTGTATTGTCAGCACCATGGACAGCATCTTCAGCACCACGGGCCATTATAAATAGAGACTGAAAGGGATGCAACCTCTGCGGGGACTAACAACATTGTGATTGAAATTGCAAATAATAGAATAAATTGTTCTCTTTGGGCCCAAAGGCGTGGACACTGGTGGTGTGGGCAGCTACATCTATATCTATTTTTTTTTTTAATGCCTCAGATATCTGCGGTAGTAAGCTTGAGTAAAAATGGATGTGAAAATATTTGACAAGTGTGGGACTGTCAAATTCTGTACTTTAATGTAACTGAAAGACTCAGAATGTTTTTGTTTTTATGGGTTCTGTCAATTTCATTTGATACGGAAACTGTGGTAAGGGCTGCAAGGAGCTACCTAGCTATATAGGAAGACAACGCCCCCATTCTTAATCCCACCTACTAAACTCTGATCGGGTTAACTGTTTCTCCAACCGGGGTTCAATGGGCACAACACCAGATCGTATTCAATTGTTTGAACAAATTGTGATGTGGGCAGCAATTCAGAGGTCTGGATGCAGACTAAGTAAAGCATATCTATCCTGGCTGAAATCTGAGCTGATAATGTGGGCTACTAGCCTGGCATCACCAGACTAATTTGCAAATGCGTATTAGTCTGGAACCTCTCAGTTCATTTTTGATTTCCAAGGGGCGTTATGGACGGGCGCAGACAACCAATCAGAGCAACGAAACGCTGCACTGTCGTGCGGTATGTCCTATCGGAAGTACAGCAAACACACAGTGCAGTTGTTTGTTCTTCTTTTAGAGAACATTTACCGTCCAGGCCGTTTAATACTGCCGCTGTAGCCGGCCGGCGAACGCTTGAACCCTCTGCATCGGCGGCAGCCATCTTGGTTGTTTACAAAGATGCCTTAACGGCACTCCTCTCTGTCAGTCATCTTATTAAACCCGCCTCATATTAGATAAACGCTTGTGATTGGTTCACCCAACACAATGGTGCTGCCAGTCCTGAGGAAATCAGTCTGAATGGGAGAGAGGTCAGACGTATCTGCCAGAGCAACTAAAACATGAGCTCAAAGATTCGTCTGGTTCCCAGGCTAGTAGGCTACATGTGTGAGCCTGAATTGTGACATCGCAAAAAGAGCTCCTATGCGAAGCGTAGTGTGGGAATCTGACAGTTCCAGATCAGTGTACTTTTTAAACACATTTTAACAGGAGATTGACTTTTCAGTGGAGTGACATATTGTGTTGATAGGTGAAAGTTTTTGAAATAAGGTGTCCGATTTTGCGGTTAAAGGTTAGAAAGTAGAACTGGAAGCTTCTTTTTGTACACAATGCCAAGGAACAGCAACTGCAAAAGCAGCGCTCTGCAAGTCCTATGCATGTCTTTTTTCATGCAACTCATTTCCTAAGTGGCATAGATGCTACCATCTGCAGTCTTTTCTACCTTTAATTGCCTGCTGTCAGCTGGCTAATTAATTAGGACAGTATGTGTGTTGATGGCTGCCTAAATTGTTTTTTGTAGTGATGATGTTTACCTCATCTGATGTTAAATGTATAATATTAATCCTTTTTAGATATGTTGCTGATAAAAGGCTCCTTCTTGATCAGGCAGACACCACACAACACCCCGACTTCTTCTTTGAAATTATATCTTTGGTGTACCTGCAAACATCTTCATATTTGCATATGAATAGATTCTAGAAATCTCAGTGACGGAGAAGAAATGTGCTTTTAACGTTTTTTACGGTAACACTGGCAATATTGCGATTATTATTCGTATTATTGTTTTTTTTAATATATATATTTAAATGTGCCTGGAGGGTATGTTTAATAGCAATGGAGGCAAACATGTACAAACTTGTGAACAAATACAGTTTGACCCTTAACTTACTGTCCATAAATCATACTTGGCCCTGGTATCACATACGCATTTCCAGGTGAATCTTCTTGAAAGTTAATAAATTGAAGGGAAACATTTTCCAGACTGTGGAGTCACATCAAATGCTGCCTGAAATTATTAATGTATTGGAGTTCACTAAATACACACATACTGTAAGCATTTTGCAATATCTTGGAAATAATGCTGCCATTTTTACTAACAGTTATAATGTAGATATATAATACTTTCTGTATAATATTAAAATGTAAATATAATAAAGCTAAGTCAGAAGTACACGCATCATCATATTTGATAAACTGAGACAGATTGTCAACATTAACATTGTCTTTCATCTCCGTAATTATTTCACTGCTGACTCTCTTTCCTTTTCCCCTCCTCCTCTCTCCTTATCTCAATAAGCAATTTCCTAAGAATTAAGACCGTATGATTCTGCTTAGTAGGCCTACGTTTTGGAGGAAATGTAATTGCTGCCCGGATTATATTCAGCAGCAGCATGTTTTCCAGATGATTAAGCGTTGTTGTGCTGCCCAGAAGCCACAGGGACATGGTTGGGCTGGATGGTGGGCGTACAAAGCACAGGACTTTGATTCTGGGGACTGGGGTGTGCATCATGTGTCTCATGTGTGGTTAGGTGTATGCTACAAAAAATGGTCAAGGAAATTTGGTGGTCAGTTGAAGATTGTAGCTTTGGTTCTAATTATTGAAGAAGTAAACATGTCCTGTATTTAAGTGGCCGTCTATATCTTTAATATATTCTGGAATGAATCTAGTGTTAGTCCAAGCTCTCCTGCTCCAATAGTTCATGAGAAAACATCCTCCTCTATTGTGTTTGCTGCACACCCACTCCTAAGCATGTACATCTTAACAGTGGTGAGATAGTCTATAAAGGACATTTATTATGCCTGATTGGTCTGCTTAACGCTCTGTCAGAAATCACATTTTACATGGGTCTATAAACTTGACTTGGCACTATAACTAAAATTGGATTCTCCTCGACAGGCTGACAAGTAATGAGACAGTATGAATCCATAATGACGTATTTATTCAAATGTTCACTGCACGTATGGCATTAAAATAACTGCCATCGCCACAGACAAGTACAGATGGTAAAAATATCCAGGCTGCTCCTACAATACTGTTATGATGTCTGAATGTTTGCTACATTTGCTAAATGGGTCTTGTTGGTTTACACTTCTACATCTGTTCTTCGACCTGACATCACACATCTGTGGGGTGGCACATGCTCTCTTGGCAGACGTGGCTCTTACTGTTGCTGAAACTTCCAATAAAAGAGAATCTTAGAATTTACATGAGGGAAAGGGCATGTAGCCAGTGCAGGGGGATAGTGTCCAGATAATCTCCCAACAAATAGTGAATGGAACGCCATGAAAATGCGTAAATTCAGGTGATAAATCCTAATGGCTTTGGTGATCTTTTAAATCTAGTGCCACCACGAGGTCAGAATTTGACTTCATCCAAAACTTTGGTGTCTGACCAATGAACTGCAAACTGATAACATTCCCATAATCCTCAGCTGTACTTTGTGTTTAGTGCTAATTAGTAAATGCAAGCATGCTAAGATGCTCAACTAACATGGTGAACATGGTAACATTATAGCTGTTAAACACCAGCATATTAGCACTTCATCAGCACTTTGCTCAAAGCTGTGCCTAAGTACAGATTCACAAAGCAGCTGGCATGGCTGTAGACTCTTAGTCTTGTTAAACTCAAAAACCCCACCACAGCATTCTTATCTGTAATTTAGTAAGTATTTTGTTTAGTTCATGTTTTTGATTTAGAAAAGTTCTGAGATGAAAAACAGATGCTTCATTGGAGAGGAGTCTTTAAGGGCTAAGGTCAGTGCTATGACAGGAATTTTTATGCTTAGGTTGCAGTAGCTGCTGTAATAGGTTTGGGAAGTTATTAGATAATTTAGAGTAGAGCTTATTATATTGGTTGTTTCCTTTGTGAAACACTGGGAGTTGTTTTTTTCTACAAGTGTAGATCTTGTGTCCTCCCCACATTAAAAGATGCCAGATTGAGGTTCAGGGAAAGGTAATCCCAGGAAGGGCGTTTAATCATTTTTTTCTAGTTTCGAGATTCTGACTATGGCTTCAGTGACATAGTTCTCGGCACAAGGTTGACAGCACTGGTTAAAAATCTAGTATTATAATGTACCAAATAATGTTTCTAAATTCTGAGAATTGGGGTGTTTGAATAGTTTTCATGGCTCCGTTTAGAATCACAATGTACAGCAGCATAGACATCACTAGGTTTTCTCTTAGTTACATTTAACATAAGGTTAAACAGATGCCCCCTGTCCTTCAAACTACAGTATCTGTCAGATGGTTTTATAGATGGAATTCATTTGGACACAGATGCCCTTCTCAGGCACTTTTATGGCAATTCACACTTTTAATCATCTGAAGTTAACTGACTTTGTGGTGACAGCAGTATATAATCAACTCGTGAACATTCAAGTTTAAATGCCTGCGACACCCCACCAAGTGATGAAGCCTCAGCAGATCTGAATGTTGGATGTGCAAATGTGCAATACAATGTTGTTTTTCTCTGCTTTCTGCCATTTCGTTTTCATTGTCACAACCTTCCTCTTGTAGCCACAGATGTTGGGCATTTGACACAGCAGAAGGTGTATGACAAGATGTCCCAAAAAGCCAAAGGCAAAGGGTGATTCACACGCATATAGACAGAAGGACACTGATCTGATTTTGTTTGTTGTGCTCCACAGATGGGGTTTGATGGTCCTCTCTCTGCACAGGAGCAGATGTACATCCTTTATGAAATCAAACTGCAGTGCTACCAGAACCTCTCCAGCATTGACCCAGGGTCCACAGGTACAAAACGTGCACAGAAAGTTACATTTCCATAAAATGCCACATTCTTATTCTGCACATATGAGGTAATCTGAATTCTCTTCAGGTTCATGTGGAAGCACTGCAATTCTGAGTGGTAAAATGGCTTTTACTTTTGAAAAGTGACTCAAATGCTTAAACACTCAGATTTTCATGGAAGCGCATTGCATTCACAAACGAAAAAAATATATAGACATTAACGACACGTTATCTCATAATTATGAGTCACTATCTCAGAAATACTAGAAAAGATTGTAATAATAATGGAATAACTATGAGAAAAAGTATGAGAAAAGTTAATGTAGCCTATTTATCAATCTTTGCATACCTACGCTACAGGATGAGACACTAGGCAATGAAGGCATTATCACATTTAATCTGCTTTTATTTCCCTCCTTAATTAATGTGGAAGGCATTAATATTAATATGTCAAAGCTACACAGGCATCTTAAGTCATTGGAATTGTTCAGACGGAAAGCCCAGTCTGACCTGCTGGAAGTCACTCTTTTCATGCATAAATTCATGCATTTGAAATGCATCCAAGCTGGCTTGGTGGCATCACAAGAACTGTCCTGTACCTGCTAAAAATCGTAGATCCTCACCATTTCTCAGGGGACTTCCTTGACAAAAATCTAATACTTTATTTTTTAAAATAATTAAGGTAAGTCTGTCTTTCTGCTTTTTGGTTGAATTAACATAACACTTTGAATAAGTTTAATAATGAATTAATTGTTAACTTCATGGTTCACTTCACAGGACTAGACAAGTCATATTTACTCCGTATTACAATACTAATCATATACCCAGTAGTATACTGCAGTAGTTGTTGGATGTTGTGATAATTTCTCCTATCCATACTGTTCATATTTCTGACACAGTTCCAATGTAAGTAATGAGGACACAATCCGTGGTCCTTTTTTGCTAAAGTGCATTCCAAAATTCACCTGAAGCTGAAATGATGGTTTCAGCAGTCAGAGCTTCACAAATCCAGGAGTAGCTGTCTTCTAGTTTTACTCCTCTTAGTTCGAAGTTCCCTCTTTATGTTTTCACTGACAGCAACTTCTTGCTGAGCTTCCTAGGACCGTGAGAAAATGAAGACTGAAAGACTGTATGTTTTCCCCCATCACTTATTAGAATGAATTAGAATATTTTCACAGCCACTATGGAGGGAAAGATATATGCCTCTGCAAGTGGATGGACACTTATGATGTGCAGCTGTCACCACCAGTTTGGCACTACAGACCTTGCATCAGACTGTTTTTGACATTTGTTGCCTAGCAATGTCCGAAAACATACACCCACCTACTTCTCCAGAGGACACAATTGAACTTTTTTACGAGCCTACATCAATACTTAGCTTTAATAGTAAGTGTACTGCTGCTGCAAAAATAATATTTTGGTGAAGAGTAATCTATTCATAACATGGGTCAAATGACCAATGGCTTCAGGTTCTGATTGAGGTGTTGGTTGTATTGTGTGCTTTCCTTTGTGATAAACAATATAGATTTTTTTGGTTCTCATTTTGAAAGTTTAACAGTGCTGTGTTCTTGATTGTTTTCCAGGCTGTGCCCAGACCTGCACAAAGACAGCCGTCATTCAGATCTACCAGGACACACTAGGCAGTTATTATTAATATTAATTGTCCAGAATTGTCCTAACTGCCATAGCATTGTTAAGTTTTATCTGAATATCTATCTCAAATGTGTCTAAATGGTTCTTGAATTAGTGACTCTGCAAGCTATAATGTGTTCAGATGGTAAATGGCAAACTTACCTGCATTACATCTAATCTATATTTGTTCTCATCATATTATAAACTGTATTTTAAAGTCATGGAGCAGGTATGCCTTGATTATTTAAGGAATTTGTTACTTATGTACTCTGTGGGATTTGTTACACATTTATTACAACTTATAGGCCCTATTGTGCCTTTGATTCAACATTTCTACAGTACTTATCAACCACTTCACCAGATTTATAAAAGTGCTAATTGGTAGCAACAGTACCCAGAGCCTTTTGATATAAAATAGTTCAAACTCTCTAATGTGGAATTCATCTTGAAGATTATGTGTCACTAAAACAACCCCAATGTTTAACAATTACATTAAACTGCAAATGATGAAAGAAAGCTAATATCAGTCATCTGACATTTTGCTATATGCAGTTAAGTTTAGACAAAATAGCAACTAGGGTGTATTTACTATTTCACATAATATTTTAGTTAAAAAATGAAATTTGTGTGTTATTAACTGAATCCATATTGATTGCAAAATACTGGAACCTAACACAAAAGACAATTCGCACAAGCTGAAGTAAAGAACACATTTATTAAATGGCACTACATGTCATGTAATGTAAGTCAGTACATTACATGACATTTACTATGAGCATCGTATTTTAATATTGACTACATTAAAACTGTGACATAATTGCACAGTCAAAATTAACTTTAAATTGTATGGGGGCAGCCCACCAAAATAACACATTTTAAATCATCTTTATATAACATTTGTTTTGCTCATAAATAAGAATAGAACTGCAAGTTAATGGGATCAGACATCAGACATTTTTGTAACAATCATTTTGACAATTGTAAATGAACATGACAGGCATTACTGCTCTTCTTTAGTGGAAAGAGCTACACCCGGGAAAATCAATCATCGTTAACAACACTGTGGTGTTTGTCAAACTGAATTAAAATGTCAAACACCCACCCAGGACTGATAACTGGCCTATGCGTTTGCTATAAGATTATCAAAAGTCTTTGAGCCTCACAGTCTGTTTATACTGCTCAGAAATTAGTTTGCTGATATATGAAAACCACAAGCATTTTATCTTATGGTAATTGCGTCCTTGTCAGACACATTACTTACTGCAGTAGTTTCACATAAAGAAAATGTATTAACAATTTGAACAAATAATACTGCATCACTCACTGCAAAAGATTAAAAAAAAAAAAAAAGATGTTAAATGGGCAGGGGCCCAAATTCATAAAAGGTGATCTTTGAAAATAGGTAAATACATGTATGCTTTGAATGACTACTTTTGCAACACTGTTAAAGGGATATTAAAATGTATGTACTTAAAACTAATCCATGACTGAGGTTGGTTTAAACACTGCTACGTGACGGTTAATTAATGATATGAATATGAATCAAAACAAAACAAACCTATGATGTGCTGTGTTTGAAAATGAAAATATCTGCCAGGGGCTGTGTAGCAGCTTCCTTTTACCTCTAACTCTCTCATAATACAGGTGTTGTCATTAAAGTGTATTAATGATTATGTCAGAGGACTTCATTATAATAAAATATAGGTTTGCCTGGTTAGCAGGTAACGGTAGCATTTTCATTAAAATACATTAAAATGCTAAAAATGGTTGCATTAAAAATGTCTGTCGCACTGCTTCACACATGTTAGTTGTCAGAAACAGTTTTGTTCATTGCTGAACAAAAGTAAATATTGTGAATAGCATCTGCAGTATTCCAAGAGTTCCTGGCAGGAAATTTTTATCGGACCAATAGACGAGCAGCAGGGCCACACCAAATGCTGAAGCTGTGATTTTAAATGCAAATCACATTTGTTGGGTGGTCTGCAGTTCCACATTTCTTAGCCAGCATTTCCACAGACTTGTCATTATTAGGGAGAGGGGTTTAGGGGATGGTCAACTAGAAGTGAGATATGGCCTCACGTACAATTTATTTTGGGGAACTTTTGCATCAAAGCTGTAATTACCTCCTATCACAAAAACACTGTGAACTTGGAACTGTTTTAAATTTATATGTTTTGGTTTTAAACCTTTACAGCGCTGCACAAAATCATCACAATGACAGCCAGAACCTGACCAGTGTTTACTGTCAAATGTAGCCTTTTTGACTGATTAACATTCATCTTCTTGAATGTTGAATGTTGAGTGGTGACTTAAACTGAATTATGTGACTGGATTAAATAGAAAGCATTGCTTTTCAATGTTGCACTTAACAATCTTTTCCGTATACAAGTACAGTTATTTTGTGGTTAGAGCCGAGAGGTGAGTTAGCAGAGATGCAGATTTTGTTTTTGGAGCATCCATTTTGCTTCGAGTTGTCATGCTGTAGGTGCACAAATGTCCATTAGTGTCTCTCACGTTTCTTACTACACTAATGTTGTTTTTGATTTTGTATACATCCTGCACAAATAAATCTGCTGACATGCATTGGTTTCTGATAATAGCTTTTGTTGGCAAAAGGCAAGGGAACAGGGGCTCTTAGAAAATCAGTATAGAGCAAAGATTCAGTACATGCAATATGTTGTGAAGAAATGTCAACAGTGATTATGTTAGTATATGGGAGAATACAACTCACTGAATAAGAGGATGTGTATGACTTAATTCATCATTCATTATGTAAATGACAATGTGCACAGGTATCTATTAAGATAAAGACCAAGAACAGATTCTTATAGTCAATCTTAAACTTTCTGACATCTTATAAATGGACAACAAAACAAGTGTTGTGAGCATTATTTGAAAATTGGGTTCTGGGGAGATTTCAGGGTGATTCACACCAGAGACAGTGTGCTTTTTTTGTAATTAAGACTATTATAATCACCCTAGTCTTAATTTGGCTGTTTTAAACTACAAACTTCTTTATGCTCTTTGCAAACCAGTGCAACACTATGAAAGCCTTCCAGGAAGGACCCTTTGAAAATGTGCATAAGAGTTTATTTAATATTAGAAAAATACAATGTGAATAGGCTATGGATCACATGAAAATAAAACAACACAGGTTTTCTGCAAAAAAAAAAAAAAAAATTCCAGATACTAGATGACAATATGTCCTCTCCTCTCCTCTCCTCTCCTTTCCTCTTTCTCTTTTTTGCTGTAGATGAGGTGTGTCCTCCAGACTGGGACGGTCTTATTTGTTGGCCCCATGGCTCCCCTGGGCTGGTTACCAAGGTTCCCTGCCCATCTTACATCTATGACTTCAATCACAAAGGTTATAAGCAAAGGTTTTTCACTGCAGATGTACCATCGCCCACACTGAAAGCTAAAGGATTGCAAGGAACTTTAATTGGAGAGATAAATTCAGACTGTTTATGCTGTTGAGATATTGTAATACAAGTATTTTTCCACATGACTTACTTTAAACTACCTGAAATAGTCAAAATAAAAACATTGTTTTGCATTTATACTATACATTTTCGAGCATTGCCCGTTTTGTTGAATTACTTAATTGGACACTCACATGGTTGTTCTCAATCATTCTGCCTGATTAGACCTCTGCTTAGGGTGGAGATGGGTGGAGCTATGATGGGAATTATGTGAGGTCAGTAGTGCACTAATAGGCCTTCTCCACATTCCGACTTGTCATAGAAAAAGCACTAATAGCAAAACAATGGCTCCGCTCCATCCCCTAACACAACAGGTGTGACAAAGTTGTCAGGGGAGATATCAATCGAGCTCTGTGTGCGTACACGCCCACACAGTCCTGAAGAGAGGGCTAATTAGCCAAAATAATTAAATTCACCTGTGTAGAGAGTGTAGGAGCTTTTTGTATATCAAAATTGGGAGTAATTTTATTCAACTAAGCTGGTGGGATCCAAGATCTGCCTGCATGAAATGTTTCAGTCATTGCATAATCTTTTAAAGTATTCTAAAATCATGTGTTTACAGGACATGCGTACAGGAAGTGTGATGTCAACGGTTCCTGGGTGTTTGTGGACCGCTGGAACAAAACATGGACCAACTACTCAGAGTGTCTGCGCTTCCTTCAGCCCAGTGATGATGAAGGGAGAGTAAGTGTGAATGTAAAATATGTAAGCAGCAGCTGAAGTGGTTAACTAATTCAATATAATTCACATACAAACATGGATAGACGAGTAAACATGGAGGTTGTTGGCGTACGTAGCAGTCAAAGACTGCAAATCCCACAGGACCCTCAGCCCAGCTGACGTGGAGGCTGACGGTCAATTGTCTGAGTTGTTCTTTTAAAAAATTAAATGCTCGACAACCGCGTGTGTCTCAGTGTGTAAGGACTATGGTCTATGAATTGTTAGCAGTTCATGTTAAGAGCCACCTTCCCTTCTCAGGCTGATTTATTTCTTTTTTAAATTACTACCATTAATAGGCCAGAGGAGTGCAAACCATACAGTATTATATAGGAACGACACAGCACTAGAGAAAAGTCTGAATTATTGATGTAATTTTGTGTAGCAGGATTGTGTTTTTTCTTATTTTCTACCTCTGTACTAAATAACAAAATAAACTAAAGCAGGACACTCATCCATTTTTAAATACTAACTGAGGTAAAAGCTCAGCTCTTACGAACAAGCTAAATATGTGTTCACATAGAGAAGAGTAGACACTCATTAATACTTAGCTGGCCTTAATGGAGCAATGGTGATCTGTGTGCTGTTGAGACTACTTTTTAATATGTATTTGTGTAAATGTTCATTTAAGTTGATTCAATTTAGCCACTTTTTGATATTCAACCCATTCATCTAACCAACCATATTGCCATTGTCATCTGCTCTGTGAAAATGAAAGGATATTACCAGGGATGGAGCTATAGCCGTCTTTTATTCATGGTATCATGGTATCAACCGGCTCCTGGGAGTCTGACCAGTGCTTGAAAAGGTGACATTATCTTGGATTTCAGACGAACGCCTGCTTTTCAAAATTTGGAAAGCCCCTTATCTGTTAGAGATTTATGGATTAAGGATTCCCATGTACTTGCTAAGACTACCATTTTCCTGTTAATGAGAATGGGGAATGGATTGGTGATCTATTCTTTAATTTTGCATAAGTACAGACTATATAGCAGCATTAGCATCCGTTTCAACTTTAATAGTCAGTGCACCTGTTATCCCTTCATTTTCTCCTGTCGAAATGCAAATAGGAAATAATTAGACCCCTAAAACCTCAGTGGTGAGGGCTGTTTTGTTTTCATTGCAGGATCCTGTTTAGCCAAACAGCCATGAGTCACTTAAAAAGTGGACTGAATGGTAAATATCTCTCTGTGTGTTCACAGCAAGACTTCTTTGAGCGGCTGTATGTCATGTATACCATCGGCTACGCTGTGTCCTTCAGCTCTCTGCTAGTGGCAATCTTCATCATTGGATACTTCAGGTAAGGGAGGATTTTCTAATAAATAGTGTGTAAATGGTGGTCCTTACAACACATCAGTGGAATAACTGTAGGAGGTGATCCTCTACTTTGTTTGCATCTAAACATCTTATCTTGTATCTAGTGAGTTTCAATCGCTTGAACTACAAAAGAACAGCAAGGTTTAATGCCTGATAACGATGCACTTTTCAGGTTATCCAATGGATTTTGAAAAGTCTCTAAAACCCCAGGGATTGCAATTTTAATTGTGACATCTGCACCATTTTGTGACACTTGCATCTCTTTTCAGCCTGTCAGTTTGTGTCCTGATTGTCCTGCTAGGACAAGGATTTGCTCAGATTGATAAAAATAAAACCGAACTGTGGAGAGTGCTGTCACACCACTGTACTGTAGACTTCTTGAAAAAATAGTTTGTTGTAAAAAGAAGCAACAAAGTTTTGAGTCTTTGGGTTTAATTTTGTGTCATTTGCAAAAAGGTACAAAATAGTAGTAGTGTAGGGTTGCTTTTGATGATATGTTATTGTAAGCTTATAAGATTAGCAAAATTGGATACTTCTTATGTTGATTTCCAATTTTTCTGTGATTCGTTCTTTTTTCTGTCTTTCTATTCATTTTTCTGATAAAAAACACATTTGACAAAGAAATTCATGTTGAAAATAAGAGTTTACTGAAATACTGAGTAGCAATTATGCAGACCAATATCCTAGGAATAACATGATCAATGCAGGAAATAATAAAAATATGTAGGCTGGTGGTAGATGTGTGTAGCGAGTTTGACTGACTGTCTAACTGTAACCATGACCGTTCCCTAACCCTGACCAATTATCTTAGATGCTTAACCCAAACCAAGCCTTAACCATGCTGTATCTGCCATTCAGAGATAGTATAAAAAAGGTTCTCAAAAGATTTTTAAAAAGTAAAAAAATACTGTCATCTAGTGCAGATGAGAGCTGGTAATTAAATACCAAATGACACAATATTCAATCCTCAGTAGATCTTATTGCTTGCAACCAAGGGCCATCATCAGTAGCACAGATATGACTGAAGAGAGGCAGTCTCCCATCAGTTTTTATACTTTGAGAATCACACAACATTAAGTCTAGCAATCAACAGATCATGAAAACACATGATCTCACCCAAGAAATTAATTTTGACCTTCCATTTATCTTCTCTTGATACTTTTTTAGCTAAAAAACACAGTTCCTCACTTATCATGCCTTGCGGTGTTTCAAAAGGTTCGCCACCTGCACCTACTCCTTAACTCCCCACACATTCCACTGTCTGGCAATTGTTTTCTCAGAACCATGAAAATAATCATTATTAGCTTCATTCAAGCAACTTAGTTTACAGAACTATGTGAAAATGCATCACTATCACAAGAATTTCTTCAAGTCCAAAATTGACATTCTTGTCTGGTTTTAGTGTTGCAATTATGCTATCCGCATATTTGATTTGGCATAGGTTTTACGCCAGATGCCCTTTCTGACGCAACCTTCTCCATTTATCAGGGGTAGCGGCTGGCACAAAGAATGCACTGGCTTGTGCATGGCTGGGTTGCTATGCACAGATGTATCTATTATACAGTATATCCATCCGTCTATTTGAGATATGATGTAAACAAATTACTACTTTTTTACACTTTAAATGTTTCTCGAGCTTCATCAACTGAATGTTAACTTTGCTGCTCACTTTATTGAAGTCTGGTTGAGTGCACATTAGAAGTGGGGCCAGTTTTATGTTACATGCACAAACTTAATCCAACACCACACTAATGAATGATTGATGAATCAATGAATAATAATGGAACCACAACCCGCATGAAAAGGACCTTATTTGCCAAGGCTTCGAACTCTTTTAGTTACCAATTTGTGGTGCTGCTGAGGAATGTGCTACATGTCTGGCATTAAGTGGAACATAAGTTTTCTATAATTTAATGCTCAATTCTACAGCTTCACTGACATGTTGCCATTTTGTCAAGTCTCAACAGCTAATTAATGAACTTATGAAGGACAACACACAGCAAAGGCAACATGCAGAGAGAGGCAGTGGTCCTTATTTAGAAAGCTCCCCCATGTTTTAAGTTACAGTCTGCAAGTGTTTAGATAAAATAAGAATCCATATAGGAATCAGAAAATAAAAATGACTTAAGGGATTTATGGAAAAGCAGGGAAAAGCTGAGAAGTTGACATTATTATTGGCAAGCCACAAACACAAAGTATACTCAGTATACAATATATAATAGCCAGATCAATTTCTACTGTTGGCTTGTTGATTGGGACATTCATATACTCAATTGCTAATATTTCAAAGTAAAAATATGGCTGTAATCCATGTAATATGTTTAGGGGGAAGTGTCCGGTAACGCTTTATTTTACAGGTCCATAATTCTTAATAGTTTCTTCATAACTTCCTTTGCTGCTTACTGAAAATAAGTATGCAATTTAGTGCAAATCAGAGGCATTCAATTGGTGCACTTCTCCTACAATTACTACCAAATGACATACTTTACAAAGTTCCAGGATACTTTATCGGACATTTTAAGTAAATTTAATGAAGTGAAAAGACCCATAAAATTATTAGAAAAGCCAGGCAATATCCAAGCAACAAACTGCTTTAATTTTCAGAGTTGTAGGTGGAAACTAGAAGCAGAATAACTAAATTCTTTCAATAAGAAGTAAGGTAAGTTAACTTGATTTCAGAGCTGTTGTAGACACCATTTACATGTTGTGAAGATGATTAAAGATGTTCATTTTCAGATGAAAATACCTCAGATGTAAGGGAATTAAAAAGGTTTTAAGTAAAGGAAAGCCTTACCTCCCTCACTTGCACCTAAGATAGATGGAAGTAAACAGAAGGCTGATCATTCTTAAACTATTTAAACTACCTTTAATGTTGTAATCTCCCTGACAAGGCTCTCCATGTTTATTATGTAATTTTTCAGTAGGTGTAATCATCCCATCAAATCTTCAAAAACCTTTTGGTAATACCTGTCCACTTGAAAGAGTATGTAAAAAGAAGCACACTTAGCTGAAGTGGCCCTGTCTTAATATTTAGACACTAGGAGGGTAAGACAGGGAACAGAAAGAGACAAACTGAGACGAGGATAGAAAACCCATAAAAACTTAATTTTCAGCAAAAATAACACAACCTTTTCTGCAAAACCACAGCTGATATATTATGATGAATCAATATATATGTCAATTAAATCTTATCTTAACAAATCCTTTTAAGCAACTCCCTTGTCTCAACATAGCCAGAGCAGCATGTGTTTGCTGTGCTGGTGAGTGTACTACAAACCCAATGTCTAGCTATGAAGAAACTAATAACTGTGATTTAAGATAACAAGAAACTTATTTTGAGTCTATTTCAACCCCTACAGTGCCACACCATTGTTGCTCATTTCTTTTAAAGGCATGTCTCCCACCTTCCAGGAAAAGGTAATCCATCATAGTGAACACTGTGTCACTGACAATGGGTGCTCCCCGATGAGTACTCAGTGTAAAATGAAACTATCTCTGGTTTTGAATACCACCATTTTTTTAAAATACAAGAGTGGGTTGCGGGATGTGATATAAAAGGTTAAGTGAACAACATCGAACTTCTCAGACAGGAAAGTCTCAGAGGTAACCTTATCAAACCACAGTCAATAATTAGCTTGTTACAGTGTTGGGCAACTACTGGATATCCAAGATATCTTCTACAGCATGATAAAAAATATAATATAGTAGAAATATCTTTATTAAGGTTCAGGCACAACATTTACAGTACTTGACACAAATATGTCACCCTCGCAGTGCTCCCTACAGTAATTAATTAATTCATGAGAGCCAATTAAGGATGAAACAATCATGTGCCTTTAGTTTCAGCCAGACATGAAAACCAGCCTTAACTGCTTAGTAAATTACCTACATAAACACTGTCACCATCTCCAACACTGAAGATGATGTCACTCATTGAATGGGACGTGGGAGGATTGTTTGGAAGGAGTAATTATGAGCAGCAACAACAACAATAACACTAGTGCTCATTAGAGTGAAAATGTACTGTATGTTTGTGTACGTGGTCCAACCCTTACTACAATTTGTGATACTTCTCCGGTCACTGAGAACAACTCAGTTCAGATCTCAGAAAGAGAGAGAAGTGCTGTGCTGGCTTCTGTTCTAAAATTCTGCAAGGACAACAACATGTCACTGCCAGAACTCAGCGCTGTAGCTCCCAGACCCTTATACCTATGATGAAGTGGGTTACAAAGTCGCTGACAGCTTCTGGGTCACCACTATAGAGTCAGTGATAGCAGTGCAAGTGCAGGAAAGTAACTGAAGAAACAACTGAGTTTGAGGCCATGAGATTTAGACTCTGTCATAAACTGAGGACAGGTTTGTGCTGCATTGACACCTTCATCTTCCTCCTGTTGAAGCAAAGGTGGACCCACAGTACAGTATGTTGTTGTAGAAACCTAGTTGGATGTATTTTCTGACAGATGCCACCTATTGAGTTTTTTTTATTCCATAAACCCCGACAGTATAGTGACAGTAAATAAACTGCAGAGAAAGGGATGACATGATTAAAGCCTTCTGCTGGAACTGAAATGGGACTCTCAACAAGACGTCTTCCATCTTTACTCAACAGAGTCTGAAGATGAGCCTTGGTCTCGTTCTCCAATCAAGATGTTTTTATTCCCTAACAACATACTTTTCTTTTTTTTTTTTTCACTTTCAGGCCAACATGAGCTTAAATAATCGTGATTTGAACTCCTTGTTTACTTCCCTGAATACCATTTGTTTTCTTGACAGGCGTCTTCACTGCACCAGAAACTACATCCACATGCACCTGTTTGTTTCCTTCATGTTGCGGGCGGTCAGCATCTTCGTGAAGGACAAAGTTGTCTATTCCAGTGCTGGATTGCAAGACTTTGATTCTGCCCTGTTGGACAACCTAAAAACAGTTAGCATGGCACCACTGGACAAGTCTCAGTATGTAAGTACCAGTTTGCCTTTTTTTAATCTGTTTACTTACTGCCATAGTGCCAACAACTATACCTTTGGCTATTCAATCTGAAGAGCAAAGTGGTTAAGTGCTTTGAATACTCTGGCCACAGAAATCTGCTTTAAAACATTTTTGAATTACTGACTGTGGGCTGTAAGCCCCCAAAAATTAGTTATCAGACAGTCATTAAAACAGAATATAGTCCTGCAAATTTAAAAAAGCAAATTTACAACTTTTGCACAATTTAAACACCTCTAGTGCAGTTAAAGCACACGCTGTGTAATGTTATTACGAGGAGAACTCATCACCCATGGGCTTGGACCCTGCTGACAGTTAAAATGCTGTATTAATGTTGCATTCACGGGCTCCTTGGATGGTCCCATTTCCCGAGCTGGGAAGTTGAATTAGATGTGTTCATGAGCCTTAAGCCTTAACCATGTGGAAACAACATGGAGGCTACCAAGAAGATGTGTTGTATTTTTATTGCTCAGAGCATTTAAACAACACTTTGATTTCCAGTATTTGCAGGACAACGAAGAGGAGCTTATGGTTACAACTTAATACCATATAAATAATTACATGTGAGCAAAAAAACATTTACTGTTGTCCGCCATGTTTCTGACGTCAACTTTCAGCAAGTCGTCTACCAAAGTTTTTGCAACATTCAGGGTTGTTCTGATTTGAGGCGGCCTTCACGTGAATTTTCCCAACCTTTTTTTTAATTATCCCAACACCACATGAATCCTGCATTATTTGCTCATTGATTCCTCTTGCTTATTGATTGCCCTTTTTAAAATGTAGCTTCATTTACTCTAAGTGATTTCTGAGTACTGTAAGCATTACTGGTAATTACCTGGCCTTATATACTCATAATTATGATAATTAAACCCTGACTATACTACATTTCAATGCAATTACAGAGTTGAACAGCTTTGATAATGGTGTTTTTAATACAGGCATTTATTGGTATTTTACAAAGAGAGTGCAACTAATGAGATAAATATCTCAATTGAAAATGACTATTTAAATTCAGTGTTGATCATCGAATACATTATTGGGAAACAACTTTTAAAGGCCAAACATGAGTCCGGCCTTCAGTTTACTGAGGCTGAATCATCTTTGCCCTAAGAAAGTGGGAGGTTTGCATGATAAACAGATACCCTGTGGCTGGATCCAGGGATCTGCCCTTCAGCCTGTTAGTGAGTCTGTCCTGCCCACATGTAATTTTCATATTCACATATCTGTCTTTTCTTTTTAACAACGCGTTGCCTTTAAACCCTGCCAGGTTTAAAGCCCAAAGTGCCTCAAAATAACACAAATGTTTGTTTCTTCCAAATGATGAAAGGAGTACACCTCTGCCGTCATGTGCTGACAGATAAATATATAAAGATGCAATGAAGTAATTAACTATGTACTGGCTTGCCATCTGTAGGGTTGTATAACAGAAATTAGTCATCTTGAAACAGCAGCTTCTTTGTAGCATAAAACGCTTTCATCATTAAAACTCTACAGGTAACACTTTCCTTTTGACAGCCCACCAAACATCCCATGGGCACTTTTCTGATGGAAAATAACATCAGACGTGCATTTTCAGTATCTTCTTAAAAGTCCTTTTTTTTAATTTAACTGAACAGCTTATTTAATCAGTGACTCAGCTCCAGTCATGAGTCTGAATGAAAAAGGGAAGAGCACTCCCATTCAGTGCACAGAGTTCATATTTTTTTGTGCTGCAAGTCACTCTCACAATAATAACACACTGCATTTGACTTTTTTCAGTTTGGTTTCTCTCCTCTCTTGAATTAATTCAGGGGAACAGTTTGTTGCTTTTGTTTAATTGAGTTAAGAGAGAAATCTAAGACTCCCTAATTGGCATCAACAGTCAGAATTGCTTGTTTCATTCAGGTGATTTGAGTCATAAATAAACTGTGTCAGGTTGCCAGCAGGTTTACAAGCCAGCAACAGGTGAAAGCGATTGTTTTGATTTGCACTGAACCATGTAGTTAAATCCTTGCCCTAAAGAATCTTATGGCACTGAAAGCAAATATAAATTTAGATATTCTCAATTATTTACATATTTATACTTTAAAGTGCACCATTTTAAGTTACTTGTTCTGGTTGTTCATGGAGTTCTTACATCTTCCTAGCTCCAAGTGTTTGTCAACTTGCATTCACCAGGTGCAGGCAGTAACCATTTTATTATCTGGGTTCTCACAAGTGTATGTATTATACAGAGTTAATAACCACATCCCCGCTGCATTTGTTCTGTGCCTCTGGAAATCAATACACTTGGTCTTAAAGGCGCCTGTTTATATATTAATTATTTTGTTTTATTCATTTTTTACATTTATTTTAAAGCAGCTCATCCTGACATGTTTTTAGACATATAAAAATACTCTGAATAAGAATTTGCCTTTTGACAGAAAAGTTACATTTCATAGTTAAAAATTCTTAAAATTACATCTGCTCTTTCTCTGTCATTGAAAAAAACAATCTATGCTCATTGCAAAAATGTAACTTCTATATACAAGATGATTCCAACTTCACTGAAAGTCAATTCCTGTGTATGTGAACTGAAGGTTTTCAAGTTTCCACTTAACACTTGTGTAAATCAGATATTGAACCATGATTTGTTTCCAAACTAGCTTTGATGTTCAAAACCCTGAACATGCATACCCGTGTTAAACTGGGATTTAAGGTGAGCACAGAGAAGCTCTTCAAGGCTTCTGGTGTCACACGCACATTCATCATCATGCACAGTGAAAGTAAAACAGCAAGTGAAGTAACAATATGTAGAACACATTTTTTACTGGAGGGGGACTAACAATCTGGATCCAGTAGATGGTGGAATAAAGTGGTACATTTGAGTATGAATGAACTTGGGTTGGTTCCATAATTCATAAAAACATACAATAACACTGTTGTACAGTACATGGCAGTTAAAATTAAATTATCATAGCAGATTCAATATTCCACTTTTTTTTGTGGAAAATAAATGTGATGATAGCCAATTAATTAATTTAGTCTCGATCAAAAGTTTGCCATGGAGTTCATGACCTCTGTACAGTGACTATAATATTTCAAACACACAAACTTACGTAATTAGGTTCCTTATTTGTTCAACTAATAACTACATACACACATGAATGAATGAATGAATGAATAAATGCAAAGAATACAGTGATAATTCTTTGAGGAGGATGAGAAAGGGAAGAACTGGCATACAGACACCTTTGCCACCTGGGCTGCAAGATTCAAAAGATGAGGGGTGATAAAGGCAGATTTGACATTTCACTTTTTCATTCTTTTCATTACAAGCTATGATCACCCTTGCTGATTATATAAATGCATTCGTATTTCTCGTTTCATTAACTAACTAAAGGAGTTTCAACACATGGCATCTTTATCTTTCCTGATTGGCAACGTTAATGCTACATTTACTAATGACTACACATCATATATTCAGTCTGGAAATGTGAGATGCGGTTCTGAAAAGTAGTGTTTTAACACAAGAAAAACATTGTGAGAACACCTGAGATGGAAGGACAGTACATTTAAAATTCCATTGCTTGTTCCGACAGCTTCTATTGTCTTATCATCCCACACCAATATGTTACACAACTTCAGTACTTTCAGATGGTAAGTTGAACATAGCGTATTAATTGATGTGCGCTTTAATTTGTATTCCAAAGTCAGTTTTCTCTTATACTTGTTGGGATGTGGGAGTCTTTGCTTAGCTGGAGTCTTTGATGGAAACCAGAGATGTTTTCTAAAAGTGTGGCGTTAAAGTTGCGCAGATTTAATTCATTGGCTATAGTTTTCCGAATTGGCATTCAAACTTAGTTGTTCATTCTTTTTTTTTTTTTTTTTGCAGTTTTGTCAGGCCTGTGTAAATCAACTTTCCACTACCATGTCCTTACTGCAGGGCCTGTGTGGTGACCCAGCGGTCCATGTGAAATAGGTTTGCGGAGGAGTTGGTCAATTCTTTTGTGACAGATATAAACTCTTAAACATCATATAATTTTCATCTTCTATATCTTCTATCACGCTACAGTGTCTAACGTTGACTTTGGGAATATTAATGCTGCACAGTCAGAATGTGTTCAAGCATTTTGTGTGATTTGCCATCACCACAGCTTTAAAACACACTTTAAAGCTGTCTGACTCACAATAAATGTGAATTGCATTTAATTTGTGGTGCTCAAATCATCCGAAAACTACTGTAGATTTACTGTAATTTAGTGTTTTTATTAATTATAAGAATTTACTGATCCTATTTTTATTAAACTTACTATACAATCGCATACAATATTGTAGCATCACAACAGCGAGTTTAAGATATTTCTTGCATATGATACTAGTATATTATTATAGTGATTATCACTCTTGTCCCATTGAGTCTCTACAGATAATGAGGGAGAGATATTTCTGTCAGTTGTCTGTCACGGGTGGTGATGCACTCAAAGCCGAACAGTGTAGGCGTTATATTCACCAACATCAGGATCAACAGATTGAGTGCAAGACATCCCTGAATCCTTTTTGTGTAAGCTTAAAAGGTGTTGTTGCTTTACTGTATGCTAAAGTACTAATCTTATTTCTAAAATGAGATTTTTAATTATAATGCTGTGTACTTTTCCTCATTGTTGTGCAAATGTATACAGCAAGGTAATCCAAAATGTAATCAGATCATCTACTCTTACAGGGGCACCTGTGGTGTAAGAATAGTTTGTGTGAAGAAACTGTGAGCTCAACAATGTGTCAACAAAAATAAGCAGGTACAAACAGGATGCGATGAAAGTGTCCATGTTTTGTTATCAGATTGGCTGCAAGGTCACAGTGCTGCTCTTCATCTATTTTCTGGCCACCAACTACTACTGGATCCTGGTAGAAGGCCTCTACCTCCACAGCCTTATCTTCATGGCCTTCCGATCTGACTCCAAATATATCTGGGGCTTCACACTCATCGGATGGGGTAAGCAGAAAAGAAATACACATCTCATATTACACAAACACCCACCTACATACATACACACACACACACACACACACACACACACACACACACACACACACACACACCACATGGTGCAGCTTATGATTAAATATAAAGACAATAAAATGCATTAATATATTCTTTACAATGCACTGTAAAAGAAAAATGTAGTATGTTTTATAGCTTTTAGTTTTATTTAATATCTTATATTGTTGTCTCACAGACCTCATTGTCAAGACATACAGAAAGTAAGGCGTAATATTTTTCTGCTCAGAAATTTTAGGAAAGATTCATTACACAGCAGAGCCAACAAATTTCTAGCCCCAATTTACCCTCACGTGCCGTGTGGTCATAAATTTTGTCTGGCCATGTCTGGTGTCAAATACTAGCAAAAAAGAAATAGACAAGTGAAAGACAGAGGAGTTTTGGAGTAAACATTTTGATATTCATTGTGAAACAGAGCTGCTGGTACTATTTCTTGTTCTTTCTTGCACAAAAGAATCTGAGATTGTAGATGAAAGGTTTCCCTTCTTTGAATTCAGCACATAGGGGGAAACAAATAGTCCTCACAAAAGATTTCTGCACCTGTGTCTCTTTTTCATTTGTAATTCCTTCTGCACACCTTGCACAGCAAGTAAATGTCTGCTTAAGTTTAGTCTGATTATATCCCATCAGTTACAATATCCACTACAAAATCCACTATGCTTTGTAAGAGAACTGACCAGAAAGAAACACCAAGAATAAAAAAATATGGTTATAATGGGATACACAAATTATGCACAGTTAGAAAAATGTATGCTGAACAGGAAAATAGCTCAGCAAGAAAACCTTTTCTTAATGTAATGTGACTGCAAACATGAAATGTATCTATAGAAATGTATTTTACGTTTGTTGAACATGAAGTAAAAGATTTAAAAAAAAAAAAAAACAGAACATAAAAGTACATAATAATATTTTAAGAGAACAAAGACAAGCATTACAGGAACTGCAGAATGATAAAACCCTGACAATTAAGCCCGCTGATAGAGGGGGTGGAATCCTATTGACAGCTTCACATCTGAACTGTGAAGTTTTCTTAAAAGACTCCAGGACAATGAGGAAATTGAATTTAGAGAATTTAATTTCCTTAATAAAAAAACACCAGTGAGAATCAATCTTTGATACCATTTTTATACCAAAATCCATATAAATCTTAAAAATCCATTAGGGAGACCAATTGTAACGGGTCTCTTTAAGAGCAAATTTGTCAAAATGTGTGGACTTTTTCACAGGACCAATAGCAGAAAATGCACCTTCTAAAGATTCTGGAGACATGATACAACTGTTGAACAACTTCCTCCCCTTCCTGTGGATGTCAATGTAGTGTCTCATAAAATGCCCTCAAATCAGTCAATCCGGGAAACAGATGATTTCATTCTCTCCCATATCTACTTCTTGAGGATGACTACTACCTACAGGTATATGGCACAAGCATGGGGAACTCTTTTGCTCCTCACCTCACTTCTCTATATGTCGGCTTTTGGGATGAATCGCTGATTGTGATCTTATGGGGTACTGAACTGCAATTGCAAACTCCATCAGTTCCTCGATGAAATGAATGACAGTTTGTCCTTCACAATGGATTACAGTATTGAAATATTGAAAGGACAACTTATATATATAACTCACTCCCATACATCTTATTCTGTGGGCTCAAAAGGATCTGCATAAGAGACAAATGTACTAAGGAACCAACAAGGAAAATGGATAGAAACCAAAGGGAGCAACTGTTTCAAAGGAAACCAAGAGGAAATGCTGAACCAATTTTATTTATTTCTAAATATATGAAAGTTTCAGAGGGCATCAAAAACATTCTCCAAAAGCACTGGCACATACAAAAAAAAAAATATATATATTTACACGGACAAGCCAATATTCAAAAGAGGAACTAATGTAAGGTACAAGTTGGTGCTGAATACATCCCCCCAAAACAAAAATCTTTACAATCTGTAATCACACCGATCCCTGGTGGAAACCATAAATGTGGGGTTGTGAACAAACTAACAACACAACTTGGTTCAGCGACCTACATACAGGTAGAAAAAAAGAGGAGTGATCTCATGTAATAGAAATGGTGTCCTTTACTTATTAACATGTTTTTGTAGGAAAGGGTATGTAGGAACAAAGGATAGCAGAAGATAAAAGAAGTCTATCATAAGATGTGAAAAAAAATCCAGTTGCAGCACATTTAATGACACGGTTCCCTGAAATATATGGGAATTGAGAAAGTATGTTTGTAGAAGAGAGTGGGAGATTTGGAGAAGTTGCTTCTTAAGAGGGAGATATTCTGAAAACACTTTCCAAACAATGTAAATCTTGGATGAATGTATTAAGCTCAAACGTCATATTTGTTATAGATCTTTTTCTAATGAAAAGAGCATCTGTACACTGAAATCTGTGCAAAAATCCTTTTTATTTGCAAGCTTTCAGTCAGAGACCATCTTCAAGCCTTGACATTAGAAAGTGAATGCAGCACCATAAAGGGCTGAGAGAGCATCACTTGATTAGCCTCGATGCACATTTGTGTCAATCAGTAGAAGTTGTGTGCCTATACATCAACTGTTTTTATAGATATTTTTCTATACATATTTTTCTAAAAAGCTTTTTAAAAGTTTTCTTCCAGAATGTATTGATATTAACTTAGGATACACAAGGATACAAACACAAACACACACACCTCTGCAACAGTGTCCTTCCTGCCTGGTTTAAACCACACACACACCGTGACACATACAAGCAGCTATGAGTGACATCAACAATATGCTAAAAAACAATAATATACTTTAGAGCGTAAGCTAACAGATCACAGCTTTTTAGTTTGCCAGCTGATTTTCTTTGAATGGATATAAATGTAGAATACAAAGATAATAAAATAAATATGGCATGACCTAACAGTCTGGTAAGGTTTTGAGTTTTTATCTGTTAAAGGTGCCCTTTGGAGCTTTCTTTTAAACAACGTTTCTTTTTCTAACTCACCAAAGTGCAGTGTGTGTATCCTTGAGGTCTAATGAATGCATTTCTTTCCTCATAAAACGCTGTTTCCTTGTTTACTTGTGTGAAACCATTGGCAGGACCGTGCGTCATGTCATCTGTGCGTCCTAATGCGAGTGCACGTGCATCCTTGTGCACGAGAACAAACACAACTGAGACCCGCTCATAAAAACATTTCAAAAAACTCCACAGGGTACCTTTTAACTTGCTTTTTGTCATCACCTTCTTTTCACATGCATGAGACACTCATAAGATGGAATGCATTTCTTGACAGGTCCAAAATCAGTTCTGCCAAATGATGCATACACCCCTTAATTTACTCCCTGGAACCAAATGCGGCACATGAGTAAAATAAAAAAAAAGACGTGTCTGGAAGATTTCACTGTGATGTGGACTACAGAAGCTGCTCCTCACATTCATTATTAAACAAGCCCTAAACACTGACAGTGTGAATGTAGCCATTCTGAGCTGTCCTTTGCAAACTTAATTTTACTTTTAAATAATTCTAACCTCAATTAGTTAAGTGTTTGTTTATGTTAGCATGGCTGTCAAAAGCCCAAAGGCTACAAAAATGTATATTATAACTGGAATGCCAAATCCAGTCCTCTGACTAGCTGGTAAAAAGGATGAAATTGCTCTTATTTCCATCAGTAGCTACCATCAAGTGCCCATTGAGCAATGAATATAACCCCTTGCTGTTCCAGTGCTGTGCTCAGTGATTACCAATAGATTATTGTTATATCCCTGCACTTTCCTCTACTCTCACACTGGCATAATGCTCTCTCCACCTCTGTTTCTCTCTCTTTTCTTCATTTTTTCTTTTTACTTAACGTCCAATCAAGTTTCACTCACTAATCATGTTAACTGTAACAAAGGTGCCATATTTAGATGAGACACTTACGGGGATGATAGAATGAAGTGACATGAGAGAAGTCAGTCTTGCACAACCACAATCACAATGTCATGCAATTACTTCTGCTTAAGGATCTGTATTCAGGAGGCCTCGTATTTCGGATGCATTATCTAAGTATAATTCACATCCCATGGTTGATGACCTGAATTCTTATAGCGACATAATGTAAAATGTACAATTAAAAGCTACTGTGAAACAGTAATATGCTTTTAGCACGGTCAAAACTGTTATTTGGAGGGTTGGTCATTCTTGCAACAGTGGCAAACAGAAGGTGTGCAATGTTACTGCTCATGATCTTAGACAAAAAACAAATTCTGTCACTTTTAACTTCTGAATTGTAAACTGGAAGTCTTTCAACAGTTGCTGTAGGGGGTCGCACACTATAGTGTCGTGTCACATACAGACACAGCATTTCTCTGCAGTGCCTTTTTTCCTCCAAGAGATCATTTAAATTTTTGCTGGTGCAATTCAATCGATAATACCATTTGAATGCCCTTTTCCTGAAATTGCCCAATGGTACCATATGTTTTGGCTTTTTAAAGTGCATTATGGATTGTTTCAGGGCCTGAGATAAGCAAATCTAAACCCAGTCTTAACACATACAGAATTGATCCAGAGAATAGGGGGTGAGGCCCGTCCTGGGAACCGGTTTGATGAGTTCCTACACTGATACATTAACACGGATCAAATTTGTTAAGGACTGTTTAAGAAATTAACAAACTGTGAATGAATAAACTTAAGTAGCGTGAAAGTGGAATCAATAGCAACCCAGACAACTTTTTTCAAAGTTTTGTTTGGCCTTTTACAGCTTTATTTGATAGAAAAAGAGGGAGGAAGGTGAGGGAGAGAGACGAGAGTAACATGCAGCAAAGAGTCACAGGTCAGACTCAAACCCAGGCTGCTGCAAAAAGGACTTGGCATGAGCCTAATGGTGCCGCTGTACATTTCTTTAATAAGTTGTGTTTCCTGACTTTATAAAGTATAACTATTGAGAGTGTGTGTAAATACTGGTTTGTCTAAAAGCTGCTCATGAAAGTGGGTCGTGTGACTTAAAAGGCTGTGGCTACCTCCTTGATATCATGTATAGGAAATAAACTGGGAATGTGAAATATGACCTAGACCATGAATCAGGTAAACAATTTATATGACATCATCAGGACAGCACAGCTCATTGCTTATTTTGTGTAATTTCAGGTGTTCCAGCGGTTTTTGTGGCAGTGTGGGCGATTGTCAGGGCAACGCTAGCAGATGCAAGGTGAGAGAACAAGTCACACTCTGTCTAAATGCACATATTGTTTTACTGAATGATTTTAAAAAGGTCACCAAGCCCAAAAGACAAGTTTATATTGAAACAAACAAAGACTTGGAGAAAAAAAAAGAAAATGTGGTGACATCTGAATCACTAGTTGTTTCGCAAAATAATTCTGAATAAATGCTTCTTTGATGATCTTCTCATTTAAAACTTGTCATGGCTTTCCATATGATTTTGGAACCTGGCTGCAGGATTTACTCCCACAGTGAGGTTGGCTTCAATAAGGTCTGGCTCGCAGTCTGCTTTCAACAAAAGGTGTTGGATAGGGTTGAGGTCTGTGCTGGCCAGTCATGTTATTCCACACCAAACTCAGAAATCCATTTCTTTCTGGATCTCACTTTGTGCATGTTCCCCAAACTGTTACTCCACCCCAGTGCCTAAAATATAATTGAATGCTTTAACATTAACATTTCCATAAAGTGTTTTTCAAAAACACAAAAGGTAAAATTATAGGTCTAGTCCATGATTAATACAGGACACCAGCAATGTGTTTATTTTGTGTTATTATAGTGGTTCACCTTCATTATCCATTTGCAGGAAAACCATCAGAGGTTTTGACTGCTGAATAGAGTGCTGATTTTCCTCAATTCTAATGGTATTTCCTGCCAAATATAACCCCCCCCCCCCACCTCTCAGTAACTATTGGGTGACATTTATTATTTGGTTCACTCCAGATTTAAAAAAGCCTATTGTACTGATTCCTTACACAGGCCACATTATTGGAACAAGAGTAGCAAAAGGCCAGCTGAATTGGTACGACAAATTCCAGCATGTAATTTAAGCTTTTGTATTTTTTTTGAGAGCTGTTTTAGGTTAGACAAATTGCTTTGGGTTAGTCGCAAGAGTTGAAAGGTTGAAAGAATTACTGCTTCCTGTTAAAAACATATCTGCCTATTCTTCAAATTCCCCCCACCTAGGCCATCAGCAAAATGTCTACATCTAAATGTTATTTAAAATTTTATTTTTCATCTGTGTGAATAATACGTGTGTGTGTAAATCATGCACGCTGAGATGAGGTGAGTTGAGTTTACTTTGTTTCCATCACAAACAAAGATCTTAGGACCTTACTTTAATAACCTCATAGTGCATACAGAACACACACAAGACAACTTTCAACCCAGCATTCTAATAAAGCCCACCGGCGACCCTGAACAGTATGGGCAGGTATACAAAACAGCTTTCCAAAAAGTCCTGGAGATGAAGTAACTTAATTTGTATTCAGTTCGGACGGTTTACAGACCCTGGGGGAGAGGAAGTCGTGAAATATTTTTTTATATTTTTTGTCACAAAACAGATATTTTCTTTGAAAGTTGTTGTAGTAATGGCACTTAAAAAAGCATCAAAACAAGATGAAATAAAATAATTTTGAATGCCTGTGTGTTGTTTTTATGTAATGAGGTTTTTTAAATTTATTTTTTTAATGATAACAGTGGTTTTAGTTTTCAATTTTCTGTCACCGTTTTGTGTGTGTGTGTGTGTGTGTGTGTGTGTGTGTGTGTGTGTGTTGGGGCGGGGGGCAAGTGCAGCGTGATTTACACATAATCTGCATACTGAGGAGAGAGCGCCACTCTCCACTTCAAAGCTTCCAAACCGCATGTTTGTCGAGGCCGTTTCTCTCTGCCGTTGTTTCTTCACATAGAACCGGGATGGGTTAAAGTTAATAGTTCTCCGTTCATGTTGGAGGCCTACTGCAGTCAAGTCCGTCGCTGTTTAGATTTTGATGCACTTCTATTAGTGCAGTTACACTACCGGTGCTTGGCCTTCACTCATATTTGAAGTGTCATAAAAACTTTATGACTTTACATACCTTCAGTGGAATTAAAACAATACCAGGAGTCTGAAATACAAATGCAAAAACTCCAGCCACAGTCACACTGACCGCAGCAAGCCTCTGACATGTACGCCAAGTTCATCTGGAACTCCCAAACCACGACTGAGTCTGTTTCTGTCTGCTGCTGTTTTTTCACATAGAAGCTTACGTTAGGTAGCTGGCACGTATTATCTAATGTTAGCACTCTTCTTGTCCCCTCCCCTCAAACCCTCCCCTCCACGCGAAGACAGTGACAGAAAGTTGAAACTGAAAACCACTGTCATCGTAAAACAATAATACTCGAAAGAAAAGTGACATGAAGAAAAGAACACAAGATTGTCAGTAAAAAAAACATTAGAATGCAAAAAAAAAAAAATCACCATAAAAGAATGTGTTTTGCTGTCAGTGCCAATACAACTTTTTGCAATACAAGTTTTTTGATGCTACTGTTTCCTTTTTCAGTTCAGGGTTTGTTTTTATGCCAGATTTTACTTTTGATGCCAACATTTAAAGTCACTGTTCTGGCTCCATAGAATTATGGTAGGCCTATTTACTCTGTGAGAGAAATTGTGTGCTGTTGCTCTCCTGGCAGTACAGCAAAGGTCAATTTACAGTCAGTGACCTGAAAAATTGAAATACTGCAATGACAAAAAACAGGAAGTAAAACCTGTACTGTAATAATAAGTTTAACTTTATTTTTGGTTAGTGATGATGTATTGGATATATTTACAGGGGTTGCTATCTTTTAGGTCAGTAGAAGTTAGTGTCTGGTAGAAGCACAGATATGACTTACATTGAGACTTGTTGTAATTAATACATGGATTACATTTTGTTCAGTATTTCTTTTAAATACTCTGCTACCACATTTGTTTGATTAGATTGACATTTTCAGTTTTTTAAAGCTGACATAGTTTCACTCTTCCAATTATGCATTAATTCCAAACTCCTCACCTGAACATATAGAAAGCACTAGCATCCATGGAAGTTTAAATGTGATCCGTGTGATATGTACTGTGACTTTTCCCCACATGACATTGTGAATGTGTCTGTGAAGACCAGGCACATGTAACATGCAAAGTACACACTTTGGCAGGCTTGAGGTCTGCTCAACGTTTGCAATACAACTTCTTAATCATGTTTGCGTAATCCCCTGGAACAGCCACAATGTGGAACGCTTGTGTAATAATGTAAGGTTTCCATTGAAGTTTTCAGTTTGAAAAAAAAGTCAAACTTACAAATGTGACAGTTCATGTACGGAGAAAATGCCAGTAGTGTTTTTAACTTTTTCTTAACACTTTTTCTTATTTATTATTCAATCTGTTTCATCTTTCTCGGCACTGCCAGTATCTCTTTTGAATAACACCACACACTTTCTTCTTTGCTCTGCTCCTTATTTTCCCTGTTTCTGTAACTTTATCCTCTCCCCTTTATTTGTGTCAACTGCAGGTGTTGGGAGTTAAGTGCTGGTAACATTAAGTGGATCTACCAGGTTCCTATCCTGACAGCCATTGGGGTAAGAGTGTAAAATACATAGTTTGCTATCGTTAAGTGTGAATGTAGCTTGATTTGCAACTCTTACAGATGGCTGAAGCATGAAGTAAATGCTTTCGAACTTCTGATCATCCCAAATTGGGGACCTTTTGTGTGTCTCTGTTATGGTGTAAATCCAGATATAATAGTCTTTCTAAACTTGTGACAGATTCACACTTGGTATTTTCTCACTCAGAATTGGGTTGCAGAAGGCGAAAAGCTTAGTTAATTAAAAAGGTGCTAAAGATGCCTGCTGTAATACTAATATTTAGAATTTGTAGTGGTGGGTGAATATGGTTTTACCTTAATTGCATCCATGAGCTGTGTGTCACATACGTTATGCAGCTCCAACTGCTGACCATGTTAAACAGGCCAAACAACTAACTTTCCATTGTTTTCTGAGCACCTGCATGCACCTGTCCTTTTCATTCGATGTAATATCCTTGCCTGAGGTCGCCCCCCCCACCTTTAGTCCTATTGTTACAAACCTGGCTCAGGACTTGCAACAAATGAGTCAACACACCAACAAAAGTACCCTAAACTAAGCATAGCAACTAAATAAAATATGTGCATTTTAGGCAACGGTGGTGTAAAGCTTATGTGGATGACTAATTGTGGGTGGTAGAAGTGAAGAAAATTCACAAAAGAGCAACCTAATCTAAAGTGAAAGCCATGTGGAAGGCATGCTGGCTGCTCAGCAAGACAACAAACAAAATTACAAACTCCATAGTTAGAAATCCTTTTATATCCTTAGGCCACTCCCTCTCCAGCCAACCAACTCTGACAGACCTCTTAACACTGGAAGACAGACAATGAGAGAGAGAGAGAGAGAGAGAGAGAGAGAGAGAGAGAGAGAGAGAGAGAGAGAGAGAGAGAGAGAGAGAGAGAGAGAGAGAGAGAGAGAGAGAATAATATACAGTATACAGTATATAAAGTTGCCATGCAAATATTCCACTATTACTAGAATATCCACTGGTTTTTACAACAGATGCAGAACATTAAATGGGCATAACAGACAATTGACAATACCCACAGATTTTTTAAGTTATAGAGAATTATCTGAAAATAGCTGCAAAGACAGCACTGTTGATGCTCCATTAGTATTAGCTGCACAGAATCGGCAAAGGTCTACCGGGCATAAGTCTCCAAGTAGTAGCAAGCTACACAAGGTACTGTACGTGGATGTGTTGGATGTGTTTCTAAGAACCAATTACTGAATAACCTGCCCCTTACACAGAGGAGGGCATACCGAACTAGAGTAAAAAACATCTGAGCATAATTAACCATAAAACAAACAGTAACCTCAGTGGGTTGAAAATGCCAGTTTTTAATGATCTGATTATTTTTACAAAGAAGCAGCACAGATGAGAAGAAACTGAGAGTAACACGAAGGACAATGCATTAATAAGGTTGTCTGATTTACCTTGTTTGTTACTGGGATAAATTACGTAGACATGGTACTTAAAATGGGAAGATTATTTTCCCTCTACTAAACTTGCATATAGGTATACCACAGGAATTTGAAACTGTAACACATGTGAAAGTTAGTGTACTTAATACTAATGTCATCAAGTAAACAAGTGTGCAGTGATGAATATGTAGAACATGCTCTTTCTCTCTGTCTCCATAATTCAAATTCAAATGAGCTTCATGACTTGAAGCACCAGTGTTTGTTGCCAATGCAAATCCTTAAAATCAGTAAGAAGAAACAACTCTCTCACTCTCTTTCTCTCTCTCTCTCTCTCTCTCTCTCTCTCTCTCTCTCTCTCTCTCTCTCTCTCTCACATACTCTCACTCTCACCCTCTATGCTGTGCACTACTCCTCTACAGCCTGAGGATTCGTTTAGTACTGGAGCCTGCCATGAAAACACAGGAGACCATAAAAAAAGGGAAGATGGAGAGAGTGTTTGTTCATACAAACGTGTCTTGCTGTGAGCAGCATGTTTGCAAAAGCTCTGAATTAATGACCAAACTACTGAAGAAACACACGTTTTTTGTGAGACATGTTCTGACTTGAGTCGCCTGCACCTGTCAAAAAGTTAAGTTGCTACCAAGCTGCGACTGTAAAAATCTCCTGCAGATTCTAATCAGAGTCAGTATTGCCTTATCAGGACTAATGAACTGCAGTCTGTAATATTATCTCCTGTCGACCGCTAGAAAAAACATATACAACATATAGATTCAATTCAACAAGCCTCCTGCACTATTGCTTTGAATTAAATAAGTTATCATTTTATGTCTTGGTAAAATATAGCTTAGTAGGAAATGGGCTCTACGGATGACAGTGTCGGTCAGCCAGTCGCTCTGTCAGTCAACAACAGGTCTAGTACTAAAACGTCGCAAAAAAATGGAATATTGGAAGTAAGACAGTGTGTGTGAGTTTTGTTTGCAAAGTTAGATTGAAAGGTCTCGAAAATGTTTCATTCCATTGCTATGAAATTCGGACATTTATTTCTCCCTCAGGTTAAATTATGACAAACTTTGGTGATCTATTAACTTTAGATGTAGACAATTCCGAGCTGTAGGCAGAAGTAGACAAACCGCCATTATTGTGGTGGCACCTTGTTTGTAAACCTCTAAACACTATAATATATGTCAAGGATTCTAGTCCGGTTTTAACAGACATCTAGATGTCTTTTCTGGGCTGTGCTGTTATCATCTGCTCCAACAACAAGCTGAGAAAAAACATACTGCTTTACATAGACCTTAAACTGGAAGTATGCAATACAGCAGTGTGAGGGGTTAATTGATATTTTGAAGATTGTTAATGTTATTATATGGTTTAGGGACCCCACAACTTATCTTTTCTTAGAGTTATTTTAAGCAGTATTGATGTTCAGGAATGCACTGCATGTTTTCTTTTTCCACAGAAGTAAGGGAAGAAGTAGTTTTCTTGTTCTGTTGTTGTCAATTTCAGTTCAAGAAAATAGTTTTACTGGCAGCAGAGAGCACATGCAGGCAGACTTTAAAGAGGGAATATATGCTGGGTTGTTAAGTACAGAAATAAAGTAATGTCTCAGCGTCCACCTCTGTCTCTGGCTGCAACATAATATTGATATTCAGATATGAAATAGACATGTGGACAATAAAATATAATATTCATAGAGTTGTGACATAGCTCAGTCTTTGTATACCTCAAAATGTTTGCCATGACATTACTAATCTATTACTGTGAGAGAAATAAATTGATATTTTGCAGTGCAGTTTGTCTGACAAGCTCTTCAAGATAAGATGTTGTGATTTATGGCAAAACAAAAGTACAATTGATATACAGTAGAGTTGAAAAAGACATGTTCTTTGTTTAGATTATTAAAGGATTTTCATTTGTTTCTAGCTACCTGCTACTGTCGAAAGCAAGAAACAACTATAAGAATCCCAGTTTGAGAAACCCTGATCTCAGTGCTGTGATAAAGGCAGAGTAAAACATCTGGTAGTATTAGTAAGTACTAGGCAGGTTGTGTTACTTACTGATAAAGTAGAAAGAATGCCTTGTGCCATAAATCAAGCCTTCTTATTTCCAGGAAAATATCGTGCCAAGTGGCGAACAGAATTGCACAGTGAAAGGCAGGCTTATAGGGAACCAACCTGAATGCAAGCAACATTTACATTATTTCATTATAAGTTGAAGCAAAAAAATTGTCTATTTCTTTCTTTGATGTTTTCATCTCTAGTTCAGTTTACCACCGCTCAAAAGAAACTTGAGTCCCCATCACACATGCCTTTCATCTGCTTACTGTGTACTGTTCACATGCGGCTGGTGCTGATAAATGCAGCAGCTAAAAGCTGCATAGTTTTGATGCTCCGCTGCAAAGCTAGTGCTAAGGGATATAGGACTTCATGTAAAATAAAAGTTTTATTTCTGGTGAAAATTCTTAAAAAATGCTGAATTACAAACCGCAGAGACTTTTTCCATCACGTCCTGCCTCCTGCACCCCTCGCCTAAACCAAACGGACTATTTCCAGTTACTGTCAAGACATCTGACACAGACATCTCCTGCTGTGTGTTATGTGTGTGAAAGGGCAAGTCCGCACATAGTCCGGACTTCATGTGTGAAAACAGCTTTGCACTCATACACAGGAAATTTAAAATGCATTAATATTGCTGTAAATTACATGCCAAGCACCTGTCAGTGTTATATTTAAAATATTGGAAGAGACACTTCATTAGCTGTGTGTGTCAAGTGAATGACACATGGCGGATGGATGGCATTAATAGTAACCACAGTCCTTGATAACCAATACTTTTTGGTAAGTAATAATATGTCACTGTATGTGGGTTCACAGTCTGCTACTTCTTCTCATCATACAAGGTCACATATTTTCTGTCTTTCCAATCTGCATGTTGTATGTGGATTCTGAAGCTGTATTTATATTCAGGCTCATCCAACTGGCACTTAGTATAGAAAGGATAATTCAGGGGTCTTAGTTTCTGGCTGTGGGAAACGTAAGCTTCAATTTGCATCTTTGAAATTACTACGCCTCAGTCTCATTATAGATTCCTTTTTAGCTGTTTTGAAATATAAATTGACTCCACAGAACAGAAACATGGGCATGTGTGCACCTCTAAAGTGTAGGTATTGTTGTTCACAGAATTAACCTGCAGCTACTCAATACTTATTTCATCCTACACAAATACAAAGATACAGAGATACAAAGTTGAAAATGTTGTGAGAATTGTACAGATAATAGTTTCTTTGAAGGTTATATACAGTACTACAGTTATAATTATAAAGCTGAAATCTTTAATGAGGAGGGATCCCTCTCCCCGGATGGACAGTCATGCAATAGATGTTGCATGTACAGAACAGACAAACAAAATCACAGTACATTCAAATTCAAACATTTCTGATACATGAGGTTATAAAACATACGCTAAAAATGTGGATCCATGAAGACATTGAGCGACTTAAGGTGTTGGAATAAGCCTCACACAGCTTGGAGGCTTGTGGGAACAGAAACAAAAACACTTAACTGGTCTGTGATTGTGATTTTCAAGTGAGAAGTTTTCTCCATTTGTTGTTGTTTGTGTTACCAAAATAGTGACATTACACTCTTTCATTCTGTTCTTTAATCTTGATATAATTTCAGTAATAATGTATTTTGCAAATACTAATGAATGATTCTTGAAAACATAGAGGTTCTTTAATCCATCCATTGTGTGAAAGCCAACACGTCAATTATAGTAACAGGAACTAAGAGCACTTACATGTTCTACATAAATTAAGAGTTTTCCATCTCTGTTCTTTTGTTTCAGCTCAACTTCATCTTGTTTGTGAACATCGTAAGAGTGTTGGCCACTAAAATTCGAGAGACAAACGCAGGGAGATACGACACCAGGAAACAGTACAGGTCTGTATTTGGAGTTTGACTTAAAGTTAATTGTGACCAATTGTCCAACCTCTCTCTGTGAGCACTAATTTTGAATGTCAACTTAGCCAGGCACACAATACTGCTGTTGTCAATGATCTGCATTCAGTGTACATTTGTTGTAAGGCGCCTCTCCGTGCGTTAAACAGTATAATTACACTGATTTTACAGTTGGCATCTCTGAACCAGTTAAATCACCATTTTATATTGATGTTTTTATCTGAATTCATAATATCAAAAAATGTAAGCCAATTATAACTAAATGTGTTGTGTTCGGTTAACTCAATCTTAACTGATTATGGTGATTAGAGAAGGTGAGAGTTTTAGATTGGTGAGACCAATTGGAGTAACCAGGCACGTCTGTTTCACTCCTTGTCAGATGACTGCTGTACCACAGTCACGACCAGTGTGAGCAGGCAACAGGAATACAGGGGATAGGGCCCAAATGCAGACGACTAAGGCAGAGCTGGTGCAGTACAATGCAGTACAATAACAAAAAGTGAAGGTACATAGGCTTAAGGAGTCATGAAGCAGGCAAGGGTCAAAACCCATGAAGGCAGTTCACCAAAGGCAAACAAATCCAACAAGGGGCAGGCAAGAATCCAAAGTCCAATAAGAGGGCAGAAGGTCAAACAGGCCAGTCAGGCAGGCAGAAACAGGTTCAGGAACAGATTCACAGAATACTGGATACTGAGGGTAGAAAGCAAAGGCATGAAGCGTGCAGAAACTTTACAATCTGGCAAGAGGTATGGTTAAGTACTGCAGGGCTGGTGAGGGGAGAGTGGGAACAGGCGTCTGGATGGGTGGGGCAGTCAGGTGATGGGGGAAGGAGTGCAGAAAGTCCATGGGCATCCGGTGGACAGCTCGGGGGTGGCAGTTCTGGGGAGATGGAGGAAAATGCATGGCCTGGGAATAGTGAGCAGGGGCTGGAGACAGACTGAGAGCAATGCAGAGGGCTGGGAATGACATGGTGGCTGAACGGACTGCGAACTGAGGCAAGCTTTGAGACAGTATGCATAATGTTATCGATTGCCACTAAAACAAAGGACCCAAGTAGTTCTAGAAGACAGGTTGCAAATATATGGTTTCATTTTAAAAAAGGGTTAAGGGGTAAGTAGAAGGGTATTTTTTCTGGTAGTTTTTAGCAAATGTTAATCAAACAGGAGTAAATTGTGCATTGGGGACTATTTAAAGTTATAGAATTCATGAGATAATGAGTATTTACTGTAGCAAGAGAATGAAGGAATAGGTCACCCAGTCCAACTGTGTGGCTTAATGAAAATGAAATATCTCAACAAAAATTGGACGGATATTGGACTTAGTGTGAATGCAGCCTTTGCTTTGTGCTTTATTAACATGCAGTACATTTCCTGGAGACTTACCCTAACCCTAACCACTACTTGCCCAACCCTAAACCTAACATCATTAGGTTCCTTTCCTAACCTCCCCTTAAACCAAGTCTTCAACCTACAATTGCGTTCTGTCCCCACAATGTGACTCTATAAACAGATTTATGTCCCCACAATGTTAGTACTACATGTCCACACACACATATACACACACAGATGTCCATATAAAGTGTCCCAGCATTTTCACATGTGTAATTATCACTGTTATTTTCTCCTGCTGGTGCTGGCATCAATGTGTCAGATACAAACATTATAATTATAGCATATTTTCTAAGAAGAGTACTGTATTGGATGCTGCAAGCAAGGCTGCTTTGTGTGGATGAGCAGACTTTTAGTCAGGAAAGATGATAGTGATCAGGTGCAGTAAACTGGAAGATGAGTGCAAGTAAAGAGAAAAGCAGCCAGTGAAAGTGAATAGAACTTGTAAAGAAAGAGGTACATTTCTGATGTTGTTTAAACCTAGCCACTAACAATATGATAGCTCAAGTAGCTTGCTGGAAATTAAAGCAAGCACCACAGTTTATTACAACTTGTGTTTTATTTTCATAGCTCTGGCCATCAGTTCCATCAGTTATGATAACACTGTACTCAAAGTAATTACACATTGAAAGTCAAAATTGACCCTTTTTATATTTATTTATTTATTTCAGCCCTGTAAATCAAAATTACCATGAGGACTGTGGCTTGGTTGGAATAACATTGCCATTAGAATAACTGACAACACTGATTATGCCTAAAGTGAATTGAAATTCACATGCACGTGATAATTTAGAGCTGCCACAGAGTATTACTGTCACAGCGGGCACAGCTACACAACTGGAGGAACAGCCTGTGAACGTTTGCAGCAGTTCTGTTCCATGGCTGGAAGCAAATAGGTTGAATGAATGTTCACAGTGTACCTTAATTTCAGGTAGTTTACATTTAATCATACAGATCTGTGTTGCTGTAGTTGTCAAAATTGCTTCTGTTAAGAGGTTGCAATACATTTTCTTTTCCTAGAGTTGTTTTGTTGCCATTTTCCTGGACTCCACACAGGACTCCTTCCATTCTGAGCAGAGTTTGAATAGAAGCAGCAGGTTACAAAGCACCTCCTTTCCTCCCATGAGGAAACATTACATGACAACACTGGGCTGAAGTCCTCACTGAACTTTAAAGGTGCAGTAGGTAACTTTTTGTTATATTTGCTGAAACAGTCATATCCTGACTGAGACATATAAACTGCCAAAAAACAGGTTCCCCTGGCTCCTCCTGGTGCTCTTAATAGCATTTGCAAAAAAATCCACCGCGCCTGAATGAAAACCACCAATCAGAGCAGGAGGAGTCTCTAACGCTGTGTCAATCTCTGCTCGTGCACATGCTGCTCAGCCCCCCGTGCCGCATGCTCAGTCAAGCTCGGTATCTTCAGCACTTCAGGTGCAGCTCTGCAAACATATTGGCTGAGAAAAAAAGAACATGTCTAGCTATGTGGAGTAATGCTCATGGTGTTAATTCTATGAGTTGACAGTTTGAGTCAAGCACAGAGGCTGTGTTATGTGTAGCTTGGGGCGACATGGGGCCCTGAATTTAATGAATTTACTGTTTATCAGACCACAGATGAGACGATAATTAGTTAGCATGCAAGCAGGTTAGCATAACCTCCACAGCCGAATATACGCCATCGATTGTCGGCTCCGCAGTGCTCCTACTCTCCGGGGTTACACCGGGGCCGAGCAGCACCGCATACAGGAACATACACTAACCTGCTAGCCCATGCGTGCCTCACAGCCGCCTCTGTAGGAGCAAATTCTCAAGCAAAGTCCACGCTCCATCTTACCTACTGCACCTTTAAGGGAGTGCAGATAGAAAAATACAAAATAAAAACACACCAACTATTTTTTTTACAATCAGTAATCGTCAGAGCGATTCATGCCCCAAGCTGCTTCATGATACTATCCAGATGGTCTTCATAAATTAAAAGGAAGAAATGAAGCCTTCTGCATAATTTTTCAGGAGGGCTTGCTACACCTGTTGGCATGGCTGTGTTGCACTGACACTGTTTGAACATGAGATATGTACTGTATGCAGATGCTTATCAATCGGTCAGGTAGGATGATATAAAGTTTAACACTCTCCTGTGACCTCCTCCAGCAAGTTAATATTGTATTCACAATGTTGGATTGCAATAAGCTGTAGTTTGCAGTGATTGGATTGCTAGAAAATAATTTAGTTTAGTTTATTTGTTTTATTTGTGAAGGCTGTATTTTCCATGTAGGGCCCACTGACAGCTGTGGAATAAAGCTCCAAACAGCAGCACACAATTCTCTATAGGATTATGTAGAGTTTTCACAACTGCCAGTCAAACCACTGAAGATACTTCGACTAAAAATATAAACATCTACACCGCAAAATAGTCCCTAGAGAATTATTTTACAAAACAAATTCAAACATTTGTCACGTCTTGATTTAGATGTGGAGATTATCTGACTGGATTCTGACTGAAGTCAGCAAAATATTAAAAAGCTGTTTATATGCTCTGGGAAGTAGAGACCAAGAGTTAGTTTGCAGGATTTATAATGCAGGTTCTCCCCTGACACAAAGCCTAAACAATAAGCTGAAAAAAAGAAGTTCCTTTTAAAATGAATATTCCCTCTAGGAAAAGTTTATTTTCCTGTTCTTCTCTATTCAGGCCAGGAGACTGTGGAAGGATGGTGAGCTTGCACAAAAAAATCATTAGTGATCTCTGCATCTTGAGTGTTAGAAACCTGCTAACCAACTAATATACTGCAGTAAATACTGATGCTTTCATTCTGTTTGACATTTAACTCAAGTTACCTGTTCACAAACAAAGCTTCATGCTTTTGTAAAGTTATGCCATGACATGTCTGCAGGTTTTTCTCTGACAAATAAATACCAGTTCCTTTTCAAACTGCATATTTTCCAACCACATATATATTAAACCTATACTGGAGCCAGTATTATTTGCCAATACTAATACACACAGGTACTGTATGTTGGTGTATATATTTGGCGGATATGCAAAAAGAGTGCAGTGCAGTACATTGCAGAGATAAATGTTTTAAATTGGCTGTCAATTATGTATTTTTGATCATAGTTGTTCATTTAATTATAGTTTTAGTTTTCCTAGTGTCTTTATTAGTTGTTCTGATATATATAACAATCTATTTTCCAGTGATATTTACTGTTACAATCATCTTCAATAATAAATAGTAATTCTACCACAGACATGTCATTATCACTTTTTAATATGTATTGTCTGACATGCCAATATTCTATGATTATTCTCAAATACTGATACTGGTATCAACGACAAAATTCCGAAGCTGCTGGGCTCAGCTCTGTATACATATCTACATACGTGTATGTGTGTGTCTCCATAGGAAACTGGCGAAGTCCACCCTTGTGTTAGTGCTGGTGTTTGGCATCCACTACATCATCTTTGTTGGGATGCCTCATACATTTGAGGGACAGAGCTGGGAGGTCCGCATGTACTTTGAGCTGTTTTTCAACTCCTTTCAGGTACTTTGAGTTTTAACTTCTTTTCAATTATGTAATATACAATTAACTTTTTATATAATGTCTTGTGTCAGTGAAACACTGCAGTTGCATTTTGATACATTATGTCCTGAACCTTAAGTCAATTGTCACACAACCATGAGCCAGTTTGATGTTGATTCTCATGCATTCACAGCCACTACAGTAAAACGACAGCAAAATCACTGAACGGCCTGATCTGAGTGGTGCATAATTTAAAGCATTTTGGTGTCAACAAGTCAATATTTCAAAGTCAGCATTGTAACTCTGTTCATCTCCACCCACCACCATTAACACACACACACACACACACACACACACGGATAATAACAATATAGCTGGTAGTTATGAACTTTAAACTGTTTTGTTAACACACTAACAAATGTGGTGTGTGTCACCCCATAAACAGTCTCCCACTATGGGCTGTCTCATTGTAACCTTTAACATTTTCATTTCACGGGACTAACCACAATTATTTTCCATAAGTGACTCAGGGTGACTGTCAGTGCCAGTGTGAAGACATTATTATTTAGTGAAGCACCTTGATAATGAGATTGGTTAAGTGTCATAATTCAGCTCTGCCTACGTTTAAACCATAGACTGTATTAAACAAGTGGACATCGCCATTTTGACATTACCCATTGGTTTGTGGACTACCGTTTTGAAAGCTCGAGTTTGGCATTTTGGCCGTCGCAATCTTGTTTTTTTTAGAGCCAGTGGAGATGCCCTCTGATGGTCATAAGAAAGAATGCACATTTAGGGCATGGCCTTAATATGCATAACTTTAAGCATAAGCATTACTATAATTTAAACAAGTGAGTTGTATAGAGTTCACCCCTCCTACAGTTTATATGAATGGGGAAATTAGCTATAGAGACCAAAACCGTTTTCTGTACCAGGCTGTAAATTGAGCATCGCGTTAGTTCAGGCAGGCCACGGAGTCAAGCTCAGCTCAATATCCCAGCTACATCAGCTGACCACTGCAATCCAGGAGCCACATCAGCTGATAGATCAGCTGATTCCCTTCCACGCATCTATTGGCGATCTCATTCAGGGCGCCCTATTTAAGCTGCTTCAGCCTGCCTATCCTGGCTGCTTCCTCCGCAAGCCGCTTCACTCGCTCGGCCACGTGAGAACAACCAGGCTGTCAGCTGCCTGCCTCAACTCACCTGCTGCTCGCGTGTCGATCCTTGTCCACCTTGACTACATCACGGACTCACCACATCAGCAATCTGAAGAACAGGAAGCTATTTGTGTCGGAAGGTAACGTTGCTCCCGCACCTCCGCTATCGTTCAAGGAGCACAAGTCCCACCTCCAGCAGCCGGCTCCACGGCCCTGGTGTCCGGCTCCGCAGCCTCAGCAACACGGTTTTTCCGGCCACCGCCGGACTGTTTTCCTGCTCGGCCGCAGGGCCTCCACCATAATCCCCTCTCACACAGGCACTGCTACCCTGAAATTATCCGGACATTTTTCGGTATCGGTATATGCTTGAACGCAAATGTCCACATCAGTCGAAGCGGACTTTAACCAGCCAGCTCCCGAGTACAGTCCGAGTGAACCATGTGTGAATGCAGCAGGTAACTGTACGACCATTCACGGGAGCGAGCGTGTTGACCTCCAGTAGTCAGCTGCTCTCATCACAGCTGCTGTGGTTTAGAAATGTGTCCGCACTGATAAACACAGCAGCTAAAAGCTGCGTAGTTTTGACGCTCCGCTGCAAAGTGCTAACAGGAGGAGGACTTCCTGTAAAATAAAGGTTTTATTTCTGGTGAAATCTAAAAACACAGAATTACAACCCCAGCGACGTTTCGTATCACGTCCTGCCTCCCGCACTCCTCCCCTCAACCAGACGGACTATTTCCAGTAAGTGAAACATCTCCTGCTGTGCTGCATGTGTGAACGGGCAACTCCGCACACAGTCCGGACTTCATATGTGAAAACGGCTATAAGCTGTATTTTTAATAATATTTAATAAAGGAGGAAGAAAAAGGAAAAATAAATAAATACATAAAATTTGGCAGTAGCCTCTGCAACGTCACCCCTTGGCTCGTGAACGGCCGTTTTGAAGCCAGAAGTTTGGAGAATTGGCCGTCGCCATCTTGGTTTTGGGAACAGAAGTGAGGTTAGTCTGATAAGAGGGCAGCTGCCTCTATCCCTGATCCCTAGTAACTTCTTGTCGGTCACATCGTAGCCCTGCCCTATGGCATGCGCTGCCCATCGTTTATTTTCATCTAAATATGACCATAATTTAAAATGAATATCGTGCTGTTCTGAAGAGGACTCAGGACTGGCGATTGAGACCATTAACTCAATCGTAGAAATCTTTACTGGGGAAATGAATCAGGTGAGAAGTTTTCAGGTCATTTTCTCATTCATCTCAATACAATCTTGTCTTTACAGCCAGTGGAGTCGCCCCCTGGTGGTCAGGTTCAAGGGGAGTGCAGGTTCAAGGCACTATCACCATGGCTTCACTTTTCAGATCTGAAGTTTGCCCGTGGAAGTATAAAGAGAACTACATACAGCGTTGGAGCTCATGTTCATTCTTATGGAAGTGGCACATAAAGCAAACATTGGGGTATTCAAGAGTTTGGATTTTCCCGCTCTGTTGGGCCCATAGAGCATAGAGTTTTCTTTAGCACCGCTTCCAAACCACTCGGTCTCGTTCACATGACCGTATTACATTTTATGTAATACTGGATCGCAGCTTGCAATTCATTAAACAAGGTCATCCCCACCCTGCACTTTCATTGAAGCTCATGGAGAGTTCACCTGGTGCAATCGTTTTCGGGGTTCGCTGCTGCTGCTCTCCTTGCCTAAGCTTTCCACGTAGGCACCTGGAACGGCAGGGAGGTTTTGCGCCATGCAATCGTTTCAGGGGTCGCTGCTGTTGCTGCTCTCCCTGCCTTAGGCTTTCCATGCGTGCGCATGGAAGGCGGGGAGGAGTGCTCTCCCCGCCTTAAGCTTTCCACGTAGGCACCTGGAAGGGCAGGGAGGTTTTGCTCTGTGCAACCGTTTCAGGCAGCCTCTCCTCAGTTCTTATACTTTGAGAATAGCACACATACAACAATAACTTTAACAATCTATCAAGACACACATGATCTCACCCAAGAAATACAGTTTTGAACTTTGACCTCGATACCCTCCCTCCTGTCTGTATAAACAAGTGAGGTATACCATCTGCACCTACTCCCTAACATATTTCACTATCTGGTGATTTTGTTTCTCATGTGTAAGAACAATCGTGTTCCTTGTGCACTACTTATTCAGACACAAGAAGTGTGTCTGAATTACCAGGTTTAACTCTTATGAGTTTTCTTGTCTTTAGTTTCACAACAACTTATAATGTATAATATCATGGTGGATAAATGTAACCTTATTGGAAAACGCATCATAACAAGAATTTCCCCTACATGATGTTTTGCCTGGTATGATCGTTTTGGGGGTCCTTGTTGCCACTCCTCTCCCTGCCTTAGGCTTTCCATGTGTGCGCATTGAAGGGCAGGGAGGTCCCAGAACAGAGCATACCGCCAAATACATACAATTGTAAATATATCTACTGCATGTAGATCAAGTATCTTTGTCATAGTGGTCCTGACTGAAATGTGTTTATTTCTGTGGTAAAGTTCAGCATTTTAACATGGGGGTCAATGGGTATTGATTCACTTTTGGAGCCAGCCTCAAGTGGCCATTCGAGGAACTAGGCTATGTGTGGATGTGACCATTTTCTTACATATTAACTTAATTAAACTTAATACCATCAGTGTTTATTTTTTACCTTTGCATATTTCAGAGCTATCGTAATGAACTAATTTCAGTTTGACCTGAAATTGATTCCATGAAAAGAATGAATCAGGAAATTAGCAAATCAAATAACACTACAGGAGCCAAAATAATCAACCAAGCTCTTCAAATCATTGCTCACTTCATGTAAAATTCATTATGGCGAAAACATTTAGATTGTTTTTCTTATCACAGGAAACATTTACTGTATATAGTCCATAGTATTCTTTTGCAATATAAAAAAACGTTTTTCTCCATTATACTGAAAAACCCAAGTAGAAAATAGCTCCAAATATAAACTGATTCTAAAGTACAAGTCAGCCAATGATACTATAGTTGGTTCATACTCTTTTGTCAAAACTAATTTGTATTTTCAAAAACAAAACTTCAGGCTTTAAGTTAAATGAATGGAACAAAAATATATATCAATAAATCATGTGTCTTTTAAAGGTGTTCAGTCGCTGGCAACGTCCATCAGGGAAAGCAACAAAAAAACTAAACAAAAAAAGATTATATCTGATTCAAAATTGCCTTGCATTACCTAATTTGCCAAATAAATACTTCAACTTCTCAGCATGAGCAGATTTGTTTGAAGCCACATTAACAAACAGAGACAATTGCAAAAGCATGGGCTCTGCTTTATTGAAATCCATGCACCTATGTGAAAATAACTAATTAAACACGTTAAATAGATTTTTACCACATGTATTAAGGACTATATTATAACTGCACGCATAAAGTGTTGAGTATTTATTTTTCTACTATTTACGTGACACAGGCCCAAGGTTTCTAAAAAAGGTCAAATTTAACCAAATAATTGGAATTTCATCTGGACATTTAATGACAGGTGTCCACTGCTTTTCAGATGCACTTTGATTTTACCTTTACAGAAAAAATAATTTATTTAATCTATTAATTATCTATAATATCTATTGTCACGTTGTCTGAACCTAAATACACAAACTGTCTGGAGCCCTTAATCAAATGGAAGAGGACCCACAACAGTGTTAAGGAATGATGATAGAACCATGGGTTTATAACCCTTTTTTAAAAGTGTTGCAATGATTGCAAAAACACCACAAGCAAGACCCAGGTTACTAAAAGGAGATAACACTCACAAAATATGTCAATAGTGAGGAAAATCCAAAGTAACTGTATTGCTTCACATCTCTATATGCTCCTTTCTATACACTATCACAGCCAATAGACTATAATGGGTCCAGACAAAAGAAAGAGTCCTACTGTCACGGGGAGTAGCAGGTTGGCAGGGGTAGTACCCATCGCAGAGAGGAGAGATGAGGAGACCGACAGGTATGGTACGAAGAGTTTATTCCAAATAGTGAGACAAAAACGTACTGGGTGGTGAAGCAGACAGAAAATCCAGAGTCCAGAGCAGGCAGGTGACAAAACAGATAATTCAGAGACAAGGCACATGGGAACACAGTGCAGACAACAGAGATAAGGATCTGACAACTACACAAAGAAAGTGGACCGGCATATATAAGTGACTAATTAGTGATCAGAGGCAGGTGAGAGAACAGGTGAAAGGAGTGAACTGATGAGGAAGGAGTGGCTGACAGGCAGAGAGAGGAGTGGAGACAGGTGTGTAGATGGGTGGGGCAGTCAGGTGATGGGGAAAAGAAGGAAAGTCAGAGGGCATCCGGTGGAAGGGAAGGGCATGGCAGGTCAGGGGAACAGAAAAGGAGTCCAAGGTAGCGGAAGTGGAGACATGGAAAGCAGTGACAGAGATAGCTGGGGCAAAAATGACAAAAACCAAAAAGGAACAGATCATGATACCTACTCTGCTGTCAGCAGTATTGCGTTAGTTATCTGAACACATGCAAAGCACCTAGAGATGAAAAACATATGTGCCTATGAAAAGATTATGATGCAAACAGATTTTACATTAAAACTTGATTTGGAGGCTGTGTTTCCAGAGTACACTGTGTTGAGTTATGCTTCTCAGAGAGTCACTGTCTGGTTGTCTCTCACCAGAAAAGATGTGCAGCAAGGTTCTCTCTCACACACACGCACACACACGCATGTGCACAAAACAAACACATAGGTGGGCACACACCTTCCCATCTCCCCACAAATCCATCATTTTTACAAGGACAGTGTGTCTCTCCTTCATATCTGGAAGCAGGAACACGGGGTGAAACCAGTCAGTGGTTCACAGTCAGAGAGATTACCATTTCTGTCCGTCTCTCTTTTTCTTGTCGTCTTATTTTGTTAATCGATAGCTTCTCAGAATGAACTCTACAGTGATGTGGCTCCCACTGAGCTAACAGCTTGTATGTGAATCTCTTCCTTTCAGGGTTTCTTTGTGTCCATTATCTATTGCTACTGCAACGGAGAGGTGAGTGGATCGTTTTACTGATCACACAGAAGCACAAACGTTTGTTTGGTTTAAAATTGATCCTAGCCACTGATAAAGGGTATAATTACTCCAGTGGCACACATAATTGTGGACCTGGCAGAGGAAGTAAAAAATTACTTCAGCTACTTGTATAATGTCTTGCCCTCTCAAATGAATGTGATGCAAAGTTCTGTCATATCAGTCATTCTCCCTCTGTCTCCCTCCACTATCTCACACACTTTGTACTCTGCACTTTCAAATGGAAATCAGAAATGCCATTTCTGTCAGTTTTATCTTCATGAAAAAACTCTGTTCTTTATGTTTTTTTTCTCTTGCGTTCTGTGATCCACACTGTATCTTGTCAAGCACTTCTTTCATCCTCCAAGGCCTGTGGCAGGGCTCCTGCAATTAAAACAACTCAAACTTAAATTTTGACCTCCGTTCTGAGACTTTTGAAACACTGAACCAAATGACTTATTGGCCCAAACATAGAGTGTACGTTGAATCTCAACCTTTCTCGCTCTGCAATGTTAGTAGCCCACCCGACCCGTCTTGAAACACGGATCCTGTCTCATTAACCATGCTTTGTGGGTGTGACGTTTTTGCCATGTCATCACCATTCAAATCTATACAACCAATGTATATGATTAAATTAATTACTAGAGCACAATATTGTTTACAAGAGCACATTATTCTTCATGGATCCAGCCTCTTAATTATGCTCTTAAAGTTCACCAGATTGATGCATTAAACTTTAAAATGTACAAAATTGTTTTCCTCCTATGATTCATTCATATTAGATGTATGATTACCCCATATGATCCTCTTTAACAATAACAAAACAAACATCTCTGACCGGTAAAGTAAAATTGTCCTCAGATTCACATTCACATCACTGTGTGAAGAATTATAATAGGACATTTGATTGTAATTTTGAGTCAAATGCTCAGTGTCGGACAGGTCATTAGGAGCACCGGTGGGTCGCGAGCTGTCATCAGCTTTTGACTTTGTCGAATTCACCCACATGCTCTTCATCGTCAACGCTGTTCGTTGGCTCAACACATTCCAGTTCTGGTGGAAATCTGTCTGAATGGGAGGGGGGCCAGTTGACGTGCCAGAGCAAATAAAACATCAGCTTGCTGCAGGCTACTTATGCCCTAGCGCCACCTATGAACCTGCCAGCTAAAAACAGTAGGCAGTTGTGTCCAGCAAACAAGCTGAGTGTACCTGCGATACCATTAAGTGGTAGAGATCTAAATCTAAATGTCTTGAATTTAAATGTGATGTTGGTGAAGAGCAACATCTAGCAAGTTCAAAATCATGATATTGTTTCTCAGGAGTTGGTGGAGACCAAACCAGAGCAAGAAGGCAAATACTGGACTCACATTTGTCAAGAAAAGCATGACTCCAGTCAGTGGGATTATTTTGTTTCTCTTGTTGCTAGAAAGTAGTTGTTTGCTTTTGGTTATATGTTAACATTTTGTCATAATGCAAGAGTTCTGATACTTCTATTCCCATAGCACACAAAATAGATAAAAACAAATAAACCAGGTTGAAGAGGCATTTGCAAAAACCTAAAATAAAAAAAAAGGATTACCCTGCTTGGAAAATGATTCCGTATATTACTTTATATTATCAGGATAACCCAGATATTTGCAATAAAATATCTCAAATTAGACTCTATTTTGCACTGTGTGATAATTTAGCAATAACATTCTTGTTATTTATAGCTTTTGTTCCACCGCACACAGGTCCAGACCGAGATAAAGAAAACATGGACACGTTGGAACCTGGCGTTTGAGTGGGAGGGCCCGGTGGTCTGCGGCCGCTACCGCTACGGCTCCGTCGTCGTCGGCCTCAACAACAACAGCACCAGCAGCCATTCCCACCTGGCAGGGGGTGGCCTTTCCACGCGCTCCACCACGCTCGTTTCAAGCCGCGCTTATCGGAGCACAGGCCTCCCCGTGATCAGCATGCACGCCACCCTCCCAGGATACGTGATTGGTAACTCAGACCCATCCATACCTGAAGAACCTGAGGACAGCGGCCCTAAGCGTGTGGATGATATCTCACTGAAGGAAAATCTGCCTGTTCTTAGTACTGGTGCAACAGCTGATGATGAGGAAGAAACAGTGTAGCTGTCGCCTAATGTCAAAACATGCAGTAGGGACAGAAAAGTTTGTAGGTACAGCTACCGGGATTGAAAGTGTTTAATATGTCTGTTGACCTCCTCAGCCTCCACAGCTACACTTGTCACTCCCTAAGTGAAACTTTTCAGCCTTGGTGCTAAATGTTGTTGATCACTTATGGAGATTGTTTGCGGGATGTGAGGTGCCAAAAGCTCAAATGCAACTCATTCAACAAGAAAACACATCTAAAATGAAATTTCAGTGTTTGTGGTTTTGGTGCGCTTTTGGTGTGGCTGTTGCACCGATCCTCTTGCTGAAGACAATCGCCTTCAGAAACGTAGAAATCAAACAGTAATGTCTGCAGGTGGGCCTAAAGTGATTAATTATCAAAAGACCCTTTATGTCTCTTAGATAGGGCAATGACAAATGATCTATAATGGAAAATATGCTGATGCTCAGACGGCGGGGATCTGACTCCAGCTGTAACCTTGATTGTATATAACAAGACCAAGGATAATAATAAGCTAAAGTAGGAAAAAAAACACACATATAGGCCTACAAACTTGGGGAAACGGTTGGTAAGAAAACAGATTATTGCTTTTTGAAGAATAAAAGGTAACAGCAGCTTGACAGCTGTAGAATAAAACTCAACTCCATGATGAGTCTTTGTTCTCTCCAACAAATGTTCCCTGATTTTGAACATACAAATGACTGGATATAATTTTCTCATAGAAAATAAAATTACAGCCATTCTACAGGCTCTAACCGTCCTGTTGGCTTAATTACAATTCCAGCAAATGAAAATATCTGTCATGTACAGTAAAATGAGGATATGTGCTGATCATTTTTATGTACAAGCTCAGTCTCACGGTGAACTAATTTGCTTGCTTGTACAGTCAGCCCATTTTGTGGAAAATCCTGCATTATAAGAGGAGAGACTTTGCCAACTACAGCTGCCATTGCAAGGTAAAGTATGCAGCATATTTTTTATTTGTGACTTTGAAATCTAGCTGAAATCAAATAAAGATATTGCTCACTTTTCAGGAGATGTATTGATGTACATGTGTGCACAGACAATTTAGGCTTTTATTACCTTCAACTGCTGAGATCTGTGGATTCACTTGCTATTGTACTGCTCGTAAGCAAGGTCATTCAATTGTGACAGTCAGTAGCGCATACATGGCATGTCAAATGTGACATTAAGACAGCATTAAAATCAGGATTCTTACATTTTTGACAATCAACTATTGTGCTGACTGTGAAGGGCTACATTAGGTGCCTGCCTAAGGGTTTTGTGTCTGCCTGGTACATGCATGTTTGTCAGTGAAGTAGATGCAGTGCTTGTCACAAAATTAGTATATTTATTGTACACGTGCCTCTCTTGTTCCAGCAGAAGCTTTAAAAAAGTGACTTGAAACGATTTTTTTTTAATCTTGTCTGTTCATGTGCGAAATGTATTTGGCTGTTTTTCTCTGTGATATTTGCTTGAGTCTTTCTCTCCTTCCTCCATTTATCCACCCTCCCCTCTTCCCTGTTAACTGCTGATAAATGTTTAATGTTTTCAACAACTACCTGTTGAGCTTCTCTTTAATTTTCCAGCTGTCAATTAATAGGATGTGCTGGACACGATTTATAAAGGGTACCTCAGTCAGGATTTTTGGGACCGATTACTGGAAGCAGTATCGGCCGGTAGCGATCATGGGGTCCATTTGAAGCCTTCTATTTCTCATGTAGCATTATTTATTTATTCAACCATTCTTAACAACATTGTATATTGGGTATTATATTAAAAGATGATAAAGTATCATAATTTGACAACTGTTTATTTATTTGCAGGCAACATGTGTACCATAGTTCACTCTCTGTCTTAGAGACACAACTTTAACACAGTCTCCATTGTAAACCATGGGCCCCCAAAAAGCTAGAGCGGCCTTGCTAGCTTGTGTGTCTAAAGTTTGAAGAGCTGCTGGACAAGATGTACCTGTCATGGGGAGAGGCAACATGTTGCCTCATCTCATTGCAACCTTATGTCCCATAGGGAAGGAAGAAGAGTGAGTAAGTGGTTAACGTTAGTAACATGATTTGAACTGTTGCAGATTTGACTCCTCTTAGTTAACTGAAGTGTGTTTTCTTGATGTAACATTGAAAAAAATCGCAGTATCCCACCACTGGACGCCATTGTTTAATTCCGGCAGTGACAGGTGTATGTGTGTGTGTGTTTAACAAGAACTGTGTACGCTACACAAAACATGCAGTCAGTTGATGGGACGATGGGACATCCTAAAGCTCGAGCCCTTAAGAGGCTTGTCTCAATATGTAGGTATAAAGAGCTCATTCTAAGCTAACAAAAATGTTATTTTTAGTTACAGGTGATTATACAATAATGAAAACATGGTAATAGACTTGCGTGTTTTGCATCATCTTGTCAGCTCTTCTGATCGGCCGTTATAAAGATCATCGATCAAACTATCGAAAAGGAGAGAGGTGAGTTGAATTTCAGGTGGTAACGTGTTAATTAACATAGTACATGCACTGAAATCCTATTAGTGACCAACACTGTAGATAACTAATGTTAGCCAGTAGTAATCAACAGGGTGTGTTCAGAGTTGGGTGTGTGAAGCTGGTGATTTAATATTCAAATAAGTGTGCAAGGTTTACGGGATCATGAGGCAGGCAAGGTTCAAAACAGGGAAAGCACTCCAAAACAGGCAAAGGTATCGAAAAGGGAGCAGACAGAAATCCGAAGTCCAACAATCAGACAGAAGGTTTAAAACAGGAAGAAAACGGGTTTCTTTGTTGTCCACTTCATTTCAAAGACACACTCCTTCTCTTTTGTGGTTTGTTATAGAGTCTTGCTTAATTGCAGTCCTGTCATGGAAAAGAAAAGCGGAACAAACACAGTCATACAAATAACCATTTCCTTTTCCTGAGGATCAAGTCAACATCAAAGCGCAATCAATTTGTATAGGTTTAAATTGGTAGCAGGTGATCAGATCTTGGTCAGAAAATTTGATGCATTGTAATAAAAAAAATTGGAAGAGGTAGTGGTAGTGGTTACGTGGTGTGCCGTGTTTGGAAAAACATATTCTACAGTATGTGATGGTTTTAGAGAAACCACAATCAAGCATTGATGGAATCTATATTCCTATCACAGCTCCATCAGTAATAGGGGTGTCACTATTCTCCAAATCCACGATACGATTTGACTTTCAATTTAAGGTCACGATTCCATACGATTTTAAATTTAAACATATTTTCTTGATTCATAAAGAGCAAATCACTGGTTTTATGCCCTGACAACTGTTATAATGTTAACTGAGTAATTGCAGCTTGCGCTCATGTATACAGGCAGCACAATGTAATGACTGAAATGTATATGTGAAGGCACACTGTAGCGGATCTGCAATGTTCTGCTTATCGACATCTTCGGGTGCTGCCGTCGTAAATGTGTTTGAAGTGTTTTCACACACATACCCGGCTTCAGCTGGACAATGTCGGCATTCAGTTTGACACTAAACGTTGTATATTTACACTGTAACTAACTGGGAAACAAGGCTAAACTGACCAGCATGCCACATCTGATCTGACAACAACTGATAAACTGACAAAACTTTCCGGGTTGTAGAATTTGCTGTGCTGTAGAATTTGTGCTCCGAGCGACAGGAGCAAAATGTTGCCAGATGGGGGACTCAGGGAAGAAGGAGGATTTTCCAGTTCTGTTGTTTCCTCTTCATCTCTGGCTCTGGCAGTGGCCGTGGTGTCTGAAAAAGTGCAGCTGCAGGCTGCCGGTAAACTCCCCTAATCAGTAGTGCGGATCATTATTTGAACAGGTAATCTTTTCACAACGGGTAATTAGAGTAGGCTGCTGAGTTCCAATCAGCTTTGCTTCACAATGTACTGCAGCTAATTATCTCCACTACTCTGAACTGTCAAGATAATGATGCTGTAGGCTACAGCCTCCATGATCATCAAAGGTGAAACCAGGTAAACAGTGCATGACTCACACATTTATCCATACTAAGCAATATGCACAATATAAGGGAACATTTGTAAGGACAAAGTTTCTAATTTGTTCAAACAAAAAACTATCACCATACGATAAGTTTGATGGTGTCCTACATGGTACCAGTGGGTACTCCAGCCAGCCTTCTCTGAGTGATGACCTCTGACCCCTGATATTAAGCATGGCCATCAGAAACCTTATAACCTGACCATCTCTAGGATTAGAGCAAGGGGTTCAAATAAATGTTTTAATGATAAATACGAAGTTCCAGGACCTATGTCGGCCCAGGGTCACCCCAAAAAAGGTCATTTTGTTGTATTTCTAGTTTGTCTTTGTTATCTGCAGCCTAATTCCATCTTGCCATTACCTTTCATAGCTCCTTTAGGCACTTAGGAACATATAGGAGTGACGTTCAGTTATATTTGATAATGGTAATGGTTACATACAAAAACAAACAAGCAGGCAGAAATCGACATAAAAGGTGGATGATCGGTCTATTATAGCAGAGAGCTGAGGTTTCCACTAGGCTGTTACTTTGAATGTTATCATCTAAACCTCATTTCTAGTTTAGCTATTTTTTATCTCCATCTGGAGTAAATTGAGTGATGGATCAATTCCAGGTGAACTAAAAAATAATTCATTCTCCACATCAGGTCCTTGAATGCAAGACGAACCACGATTAAGTGTTGATGCTTGTACAGCACAGCTTCACTTTTATTTACACAGACATGGTTACACGGTCATTGCATCTCTACCCCAGCTTTGCAAACTGTTGGCTGGTTAGTTTGTTTACAATGCACAGGGCTTTCCATAAACAAGAGGCCGTGTGTCGCCATCTCCGGTAAAAACCCCAATTGAGACCCACTTCTGAAATTCACTGTATATAAGTACAAAGAATGCTCCTAAAACCTGAATAAAACAGAATAATACACACATGTCCCATTCCAAAATTCAACATTCAGAGTAAGGCATAATTCAGAATATCTGAATGGAATATGGTGTTTACATGACCTGTATCAAATTCAGAATATGTTCATATTCGGAATAAGAGTGGAATATTAATGTGCATGAAAACATAGTTGTGAAGGAATTTTCCTTCTTGTATGTTAAACTTCCCTCTTGTAGGTTAAAGGTAACTTAAGACAGTGCTTCACAGGTCAGGTCAACTGTCTGTCTCTGTTCGCCTGTCTCACTCTGTGTGCCTGACAAGGCCGAGTTGGCTCTAGCATCTGGTAAACGAAGGTCTGCTAGATATCTTCTGTTTTCAGGTTTAGACACAACAGGCTGGCACCTGGTTGTTGACGCTGGATAAGAGAGACTGTAGAGAGGCTATGCTGTTAGAACAGCAATGGTTGACGTCTTTCCTTGTTTGGATCCGATATCTAATAGAATCCCCACACATGCCAGGCTGAGTTAGGAATAACCCTATTTGGATATAGCAGAACTTATCAGTTCTGGGGAAGGTTAAATACTGAGTTTCAGGACACCATCTTCAGATTTGGGTAGCAGTACGCTGTGATTCACACGTGGTGTTTCCCTTTTCTCCTCGATCAAGCTTCAATAAATATTCCCGTTTAAGACACCCAGGTCTTCTGAAACTTATTGTTAGAATGAACCAGCTCTAAGATTTCCTTCACAATAGTCAATGGTGATTACTCTGAGGGGAAAATACTGAGGATGATCTCTTCTGGCACCGGCCACTGCAACTACAATGCTCACCATTGATTGCCTCGGTCCAACGTCTAGTAAAACAAAGGATGCTTGTACATGTGCAGGGGATTAACAATCGGTGTGGCCCAGAGTCAACAGCATAGAGGGGTCCCAAATAAAGGCCTGGTTAAAACTATATGCACAGGTCCACACTCAGCACACCAAAACATGCAATAACTGAGCCATAAAAACATGAAAATAAAAACAAATGCAATAAAACAATCGCAGCAAAATAAATCGAAAAAAAATGATGATCCTACTGAACATCTGACAAATGAAGCTCAGCGTAAATTCAATCAGGAAAACTGATGTGCTACTTCATTCACATTTCTCCCTCTCTCTTTCCTGCCTTCTCATCATCTGATCTATGCGCGTTTACTCTTTAGCTAAAGCAATCAGGTTTTGCCTCAATCATCATCGACCCAATGACATTGCTGCTGTCAAAGTTTAAATCTGTTCTCCTTCTCTGCTGCTGTCAGCTGTCATTTCAGAACAAAATCACTGCAAACCTCTTCCACCCCATTCACCTCCAGCTTCATCACTTCCAGCGTCAAGGTTGAGTCATCAGAGCCCACTCTTCTCCACGTCCATCTATTGCATACTTTGTCATTAAACATTGTTCACTCTTAACAAGAAATTAAGTCTCTCCTCATTGAAGGAAATATGTCAGAATAAGAAGCACATATGTTGTAGCAACAATAAAATATTGCACTTTTGGAACACAGTCCATTCAATACTTGTTTCTCTTCCATGGTGATTCAGACAACACTGAAGGAAGGAACTAACAACATTACATTTATAAAAATGCCTAACAGCTCAAGCTTAGTGTCTACAGTATAGGTATAGATACTTTTTTTTTTTTTTTGTGGAAGTATGAATGAATAACAAAGCAATTTCCAGACTCAGGTGCCCAGAGACTAAACAAGACATATACATAGATTGGCTAAATAAATAGGAGAAACCCACACACTGAAAAAGAAAACAAAAAAAGGAGCTTTTTGTGCTTTTTGTAAAACCACTGGGATACATGATGTGAAAAAAAATGTGAACATTGCCTGTTCATGAAAGTAAAAAAGATTTCATAAGTAAACAAAAAATGGGAAGAAAATATAACTGACATTTAACTATCATTCCTCTAATTGTGGCCTTTGAGACAAGTAGCAGACAGCGTCAGCATAATTACATAAAATCTTTACACGTGCCTCCAGGCAGGATCATGCCATTGGCTGGAGTCTGTCGGGGTAGCAAATGGGGAATACAACACTATGTAGTTCAGTTCTGGGAGGTGGTAAATTGATAAACAAAGCTGCAAAAAACATTCTGTTCATTAGGAAAGAACAAAAGAAAACTCAACAATTCTTCCTAAGTCTTTTTTTCCACTTTCTTGCTGTAATCTCTGCTGTCTAAAAAATGTCAGAATTCAGTCCTATCTGTTCTGCTGTTATAACAGACACTCTTCTGTTGAGCCGTGACTTGAGCTCATGAAAGTCTAGGGCTTATGGGAAAGTCCACTAAAAAGCATAAATACTGAATAAACAACAATATTATCATTATCAACTTATAAAGCAAGCCACACAACATACAGTTGAGAAAGGCTCTGTGCCAAGGCTGTATGTGTAGTTATTTGCAATGTTAAATGTCAATAGGATTTTGAAGGAGGTTTTCTCACTTTTGGGAACAGAACACAGAAGTTCTGGTTTGACTATTTATAGGTAAATCCATGTGGGTTTAGTCAGGGTAAATACAACACCTTTTTTTAACAGACGGCATGAGGTATTAAAAGTGCATTACATCTGTTTTCAAGGTTCTAAAAAAAAAAAAAGAAAAACTTTTCTTTTTAAATATGGGAGTGGGCTTGGATTACAAAAACTCCATCCCAGACTTCCCATGGTTTGAAACCACAACACACCGTCGTCTACTATCTATTATCTATTACTATTGAGAACACAGTGGGACATTTCTTTTACATAATAAAACAATGTAACACATGCATCAACATTTAATTAACTTCAAGAGCTTTTTTAAAGTGTAAGTGAAAATGTGTATATTAATCAATTTGCCACGCAGCTACAAAAGTCACATATTAGTTTGATTGGTTCTACACAGGAGGCAATATACAGTAATACATACTGTATGTGATATGGATGAGTACTGTTACTGTGCAGTTGGCAATTGACAAGCATTTATCATCTCTCATCAAGGGACAGACGATAATGTCTACCCAAAAGGTTGCTAGATTTGTAAAGTTGAACAGGAAATGCCATGTATGCTTAGTGGTGCTAAATATTGCAGGGAGGAATAGTATAACTTAACAACTGTAAAAAATATACTGTTTCAGCCATAGCTGATGCATTGCTTAAGTACTGGAACCAGTGTCAAGACTACACAATGAACATGATTCTGGCACCAGGAGAGGACTACATGATGACTCTTAATTCCACTGACTTAATTGACCCTAAATAGGAACTCAAAATCTCTTTAACTCTCGTCCTACAAAGTTAATGTGTGCACTAGTGAAAAGCAATAGTCAGCTGCGTCTGGCTGTGTGGCTGAGCTTCTAGGAAGGGAGTGTCAGGCTGGTGTGTGCAGGGAACATTAACAACAGAGAAAAAAACTTATGGGATGGTGTGGCAAATAGAGAATCCAAAATGTAACATAAGGCAATGTCCAGAGTAGGCAGGTGACGGAACAAACAAAACACAATGATCTGACAATGAAGAAAAGGAATTGGACCGGTATAAATGATGAGTGGCTGATGAGGGAATGAGCTGCAGGTGAGGAGTGGGTGGAGCAGGCAGGGCTGACGTGAGTGGGAGCAGGTGTGTAGATGGGTGGGGTAGTCAGGTGATGGGGATATGAGGGAAAGTCTGAGGGATCTGATGGAAAGTAAGAGGATGGCAGGTCAGGGGAACAGAGAAAGAGTCCATGGCCTGAGAGCAGTGAGCAGACGTGGAGACAGGGAAAAAGAGCAATACCGAATTCTGGGGCTAGAGCGTAGCAAAAGAAAGGGACGTAGGACCAGATTGTAACATATACAACCAATGTGATTATGATTAAGTTGTTTACTAGAGCACAAAAATGTTTACAAGAGCACACAATTTTTCATAGATCTAACCTGTTAATTTTGCTCTCAAAGTGCACCAGATTGATGCATTTAATTTTAAAATGTGCAACATGACTTTTTATCTAGTGCCACCGGCAAGTCAAAGAAGTCACATATGTCACAAAATATCTCAACATCTACATGATGGATTGGCATTAATTTATTTTCATGCCACCACTGAGATAGATACCTTTGGTGTTGAGTGAGATGTCCCGACAACTGGATGGATTGCCATGAAATATCGTACAGAAATTCATGGTCCCAAAGCATTAATTGTTGTAACTTTGTTGACCCCTTAACATTTCTTATAGCACCATCATCATATTGAAATTTCAGCCTGCAAAACTAATGACATTCCCATCAGCCTTAGATGTACTTATGTTTTACTGTGTTTTATGCTAATGAGCAAATGTTAGACTCAAAACTCTGCCTGAACTCCTGTGAAGACATGGCATTACTGTTACGGCAAGACTTTGAGTCCCTGCGCTCACAAAAAAAAAAGTGAATTCCCAAAATGTTGAACCAGTGCTCGCCCTTCAATACTAAATGGGCTCCTTCTGGTTCACAGGTTCCCACCACAGACCAAACACTACAATGTACTTAGATTGGAGTTTAATATTTGAAGGATCTATGAAATTAAAACCTTTTTTATTGGTACTTTGATCAGCAGGGACAAGTTTATGGATTTTGATTTTCTTAATTATAAAAGATTTGTGATATGTCAGTTTAATGTTTCCTTGGTTGTATAATGTCAACCATATTTTAAATGTATAAGAAAATAGAGAACAAGTCAAATGTATCAATGAGAGGAGTAGCTCTGGATCTATATGCAGTGGAGTATAGGATTTTAGACTCAAGTAGCATCTTGATTGAAATTTTAACTAACTTCCACTGAACTTGACTACCAACATCACAAGATGCAATTAAGACAGTGACGCACTGACACAACTGAAAAAATCCATCTTTTAACTGGATTTAAATATGTTAATTCAATGGACTCAAGCTTATCTGTGCAATAATACAGCCACTCAATAGATGATTACCAGTTAATTTCCATGCATAATTGCATGACAAATAAACCACAATACATCTACAAATCACCACTTTTTCAAACTTCTTATTGAAATAGCTGCCTTATGTCAAATATAGTATACGGAGTATGCATTTAAGACTGTAAGACAGATGCTGTAGAGAAGGCGTTTTTCTTTGTGGGAAAGACAAGCTCAAACAAAGAATCCAATAAAGCAATCTTTTGGTCTTTTCTTTCATCCTCTTCATCGGTGTCTGTGCATTAAATGACACCTAAATCGACAGAGGCTGTAACGCACTGCACACTGTGCTCAGCACAACGCACTGAAGGCTATAACAGCAAACAGGAAGTAAGGGTTCAATTGTCCTTTTTCACAGTTATTTCAAACCTCTCTAGCTAATCTGTATATTTCCATGCTGTCCATGGACTGAACCCTCATTCTCAAGACTGCACATAACCAAACATAGGACAAGGAAAGAAAAGGAAATTAAAGTTTTCTGCTGTTTTTTTTTTTTGTGTGTGTGGTTTGAGACATGTTGCAGTAACTATACAGAAAAATCCAGAAGTAGTTTTTAGGTAGAAAAAAATTGACAGTCGCGAGACCAGAAATGTACACCATTCTAGATAAATCTTCATATCACTCCAAAAATATGAATTCATATTTTGACTCCTCTACAGCATGACTACAGGACACTGTAGGACTAGGTAAAACAGAGCAATATGATAGTCATACAAACACTGCTTGCACGACAAAGGATGGCAATAGGAGAAGAGGAGTGGAGTTGAACTGAATGCTGCACTGAGAAAAAGAGAGCAGAGGTGGACTGGTGGAAGAGAAAAAGCATCCCCCTGAACATGCACGATACACATTGTTCGACAGTTTAACAGCTGCCCGAGGTTCCACCCAGAGGTGCTGTAAGGTTTGGCAACTGTTTCTGTCTTATTCTGTGACAGAGTTCCTTCCAACTAATGCATTTTAGCCACTAATGACTTAAAAGCTCATGAACACTCCGAAGTCGGAAGAACACTTTCCCAACTCGGGAAATGGTACCATCCGTGGAGCACATGAATGCACCTGGTTACGTTTGATGAAAACACGTTAGTGCAAGCCTACCCAGAACCCATAGTTTCTCACTTTAAATAGAGGAAACTATTTCATCCTGTTTTATTGATCCTATTGATGTACTTTCGTTTGTGTTTACAGTAAGTTATATTCAACTCACTCAACAATCCATTGATTTTATGTTTGTATCTTAATGCAATAGTTTGATTATCCAATGTCAGGAAGGGAATACAAACTTAGTATGTTGGTAGTCTCTTTGATGGACAGTTTAGCTCTGCTGACAACAGCTGTGTGAACAAATAGGAGCTTTGTTGCAACAAATGAAATGAACTATTCTTGGGAAAGATCCCCTGATACTCTTGATTAGGTTTGGTCCCCCAGTTTAGGCTATGATGTCTGTCAAGTATGCTGATCAACCACATTTCACTTTCATCATTGACTATGATTTTTCTTGACTTGGCTTTTTATCTATAAATGCTTTAAAATTGTGAATTTGGCTGCTGCACTTTTTTTTAACAAAATTCATGAGGGTTGAGGAGTGATGACTCTGACCCCCTGTGGTAGGTAATGTCATGGAAAGCCTGCTCACAAATGGCACAGAGTTCACCAATACTAAATCTTTCTCCAAACATCCCAAACATCTCACTCCAACATTAACTCCTCTGGTAGATGCCAGGGTGGAAATAATATGTAATAAATAATCAAATAATAAAAAAGAAAGGTTTTTCCATAATTGGAATAGGCATACAAAACATTAAATTGGACACAAAACTGAAGACGTTATTCATTACACATTAAATATAGTTTTAGTCTGGCATCAGGAGAGAATGTTCAGCCTCACATTAGACATTAGTTACAAGGTCAGTTCACCCAGTGAAAAAATAAATACAATGCTATTTGTTTCCACTTACCCACTGAGTGTTGTCTAGTCATGTACTCTTGTTTTTATTTGCCAAGGCTTTGAGCAACAAGTCCTCTAATGTAAATGACATTCCACCAAAATGATCCATATGAACGTTGTTGGAACTGGCACAAACTTTTTGAGACTGTTCCAAAAATGATTCATTTGGAGTGTTTCCTGATCAGCCATCTCTGAGTTTAGTTAACTAAAACTACTTGGTTAACATTTTTGAAAGATTATGGTCAAGGTTAAAAGGAACCATAATGGAGTACACAGCCACTTATTATATAAGTGCAATAGGAATCATTAAATAAGCTTTACATGGAATGATTAGGAGAGAAGACGCTTCTTAAATTTGCAAAAATACATGTGTCTCTTACTTTAATCGTCATCATTTCTTATAGCATTACTCCAAGCAAGTCTTTCTTTTGTGTCTTTCAAAGCTGTTCACTCCTGACCTCTGTACTGTTCCCATGCCAACTACAACATGTTATTAAAGTGCCAAGGCCAGGAAAAGACAAGATGCACAACTTTTCTATATGAAACTACACACCACATGCTCCGAACAACACTCATACAAGCACTAAAGAAAGGGTTGCGGTAAATAACTGAAAATGTCAATGCTGACTTGAAGCCCTTGAAAATAAGTGGACTTTTTTCATTATTTCACCAGAACCATAACCAAACCTTAATCAAGGCTTTTAGTAGCCTAAAGCTAACAACATGTGAGACACAGGACAGGAACCTCAGTCCCTGGTGTCCAAGTCCTGTGCTTTTTCAGTAGTCTGGTTTTTTAACTACACGTTGTGGGTTTTCCTACATGAGGACGCATGCCATCATGTGTTTTCAAACTGGAAATAGAGAGAGATATTATTAAATAGAAGGCATCCATTGACCATGACAGCCTTATGCATACTGTGTAATATCAGGAACTTTCATGGTATAAGTGAACTGTCAAGGGCTGTCACGGTGTTCCTGCCATTGCTATGCCACACCAACAAATATGAAAGAGCCACAGAGCTATTACCATCTAAGTAAGCGACAAATCTGACCTTTTATTTCAGCACATTCTGATGCTCACTGATCTTAAGAGGAAAGTATTATATATACAATATAGACTGTGGACTCAATTACCTATCAAGTGCCTTTACAGCCAAGGCCCTTCCTCCCCTAGGACAAATGATAATGACACAAAGAGAGAGAAAAAGAAAGAAAAAACGGTCAGCTATATCTCTAAAAATATGTTGATGCCTCTTTTAATTAGTGGGTGCTAACAGGTGCATTAAATCAAGCATAGAGCCATGCATATCCCATTGACAAACTTTTCATTAATATCTAATTAAGAGATCTAATTGGAGTAATTGAATGGCATCTTTCCAAGTCGATTTGCAAAATTTCTGCCCTGCAAGATTTGCTCTTATTGTGAAGTGGAAACATCTTATTGTGAAGTGGAAACATCTTATTGTGAAGTGGAAACATCTGGGTGGAATAGTTAGCTGGAGAGTGGTAGACCACACAAGCACACAGAAAATGACTGCAGACTATTCAAGCACAAAGTGATAAACAATAGTTTTTATTTTTGGATTCAATATTCACCAAACAGCTTCTGGAAGTACCACTAACACTGTTTAAGAAAATGTTCGTTGGTAGCAGTGGAAACATTTTGTCTGGAGTGATTAATCATGTTTCACTCCCTGGCAGTCTGATGTTCTAATCTTTGTTTAGAGAGCTACCTGCCTTACAAAAGGTTTTGTGGAGAAGAAATAATAGCCTGGGTTGTTTTGTATGGTTTGGGCATGGACCCTTAATACATTATTAATACTTATCTAATTGTACCCTACTGAATGGGTTTAATGCTGTGGTGTCCACATACTTTTGTATGGGGTTCCAACAGTGCCAAAATGATGTCGTTAGCACACTGTCTACATCCACTGAACATGTAGACGACATATCATGACGACACATCAAGATGACACAGTCACACGACAGGGGGCGCATCAAGACGACAGAAGTACAGTTCAAAGATGAATAGACATAGATAAATGTTTTGTCACATGTTCAGTCGACATAGACAGTGTGCAAATGACTAATAATAATTTTGGCACTGATGGAACCCCATACCTTTGGCAATATAGTGTTAATCAAACATTATTGACAAAGCAGCTTTTTTTTTTACTTTTTTCAGCACACTGTTCAGATCAGGATGTCATGTTAAGTGGCACTACGTATTTGTGTTGAATTACAGATAGTAGATAGTACCCATGAAAAGCATGCACCTGTTGCTGGTGAAGACTATAATTGTAGTGGCTTAAGCAGTTCCCCAGGAGATTTTCTCCACAAAAGTAAAATTAAATTAAAATTCTTGACCCTGGTTTGTCCTAACGTGCTGACCCACTGGTGAGCTGTCACTCAAACAAACATTCCCAGCTGACTGTGAGTGGCTGATCCAACATTTTCCAACTGAACAAACTTTCTTTTCACTTTTCTTTTTACAAAGACACCGCAACATGCTCTGATGAGATACCTTGAAGAAAACCTACAATGGGTATTCTTTAACACTTAAGTTCTGTCCCCTGCCGTGGCGATGGCAGTCTAAACATTAATATCATACATTAAACACACTGCATGGTCTGTATCAACAAATTAGTTTTCTAAGTAAATGTTATTTATGCATTCCAGCATACATTTTACTTAATTGATCTCAACTCTACCTGTGAAGGGTTCACTCTCTTTACACAGTATCAGAGCTGTTTTAAGTTGTGTGTAAGTTTAAATGTAAACAACACATAAGAGGGAGCACGGCTAGCCACAGTGGGCTAATAAGATGAGTAACCGCAGGCAAACGCAAGATTATCAACTTTACTGTGCACAACATGAAATCAGATTACATTGTAACTATTTTTTCTGAGTTTGTTTGACTGTACTGTAAACAGATCAGTTACTCTTTCACATGAACTTTCACATGAACTCAAAATATTGTGTTAGTAGTAGTATTAATCTACACTTAGCTGTTGTCACAGTAACCAAGGATGTTCCCAAATCAATCAGGACTGAGTTCCTAGGGATACAGATTTTATAAAAATCACAATCGTCACTGTGCAGGTAACTAAAAGAAAATATAAATAGAGCCTGAGCCATTTTGCCATAGTGCTTTTTAATTGACCAGACACATGAAATGTTTTGTTAATTAATATACAACAAAAGAAATACTAACTACATATTATCTCATGCATTAAAACAAACCTATAGGTATATACAGTATATTTGCTTTTACTTTATGAAGTATTTGATGTAATACAGGATGAAGTTATACAATATGCTTTTATTTTACAAGGTGACACATGCTCTAAATTCCTATTGAATTTTAAGTTTTATTTTGGAATTTATAAAACAAGTATGAGTTACACCAAACCAATTGTCCTACTTGTAGGTATAGTGATAATTGTGTAATTAGTTGTTCTGTACTGAAAAGTTCTTAAAATGTAATGTTCTTGTAGGTGTTTTATAAGTATTAAGACAATTATGACCATATAGGACATGATTATTCTACTCTTGGAACTTGTATTAATTTAAACAAATTTTGTGTATGTAAGATGATCTCTGTTGTGACCTTATATGGAAATAACATGAAAACTGAAAACTACTTATTAGGAATCTTTTGAGTAATATCAATGTGAGCAAAGCATTGCTGTGAATAAAATATTCTCTAAATAAACATATTATTAACACCAGCAATGTGCAGTGTAATTCTGTGCAAGATAATTGTACTTTATATCACACCACAGCATAGCACAGGATCCTCTGATCTCCCAGTAGGGAACAGGCAAACAATAACAAACACCAACAAATGAGCATGTGGATATTAGTGCATACAAAATATTCATGTTCCCAGGGGTTTCTTGAGTTGTCAGATGTCTGAAAAATTCTTACAACCATTTAGGAATTGTTAAGGGTATTTCTGGTGTTATTAAGGGTCAAGCCACTGCCCCCGTTCACATCAGATCTGATCCCAAAAAGACTGCAGATTTTCTTCAGCATCAGGTCGACAATCTCCTCTTCGTCTGAGGGCTGGGTAAGAAAGAAGAGATAACCAAACAATTTTAAAGAGTGACACGAAATATTGCAGAGATTCTCCTGACAACTCACTGCTAAGAACATAGCATGTAAGGAGCACTTTTGATCCATGATCTCAATTTGTATATATTTGTTTTCCTTGACGAGGTGTGTAGTACATACAAGTACATACATATCAAAATGAGAGTGCAATTCAGTTCTTGAACAGTTACTGGGGAACACAGAAGCCCAAGTAACATAAGGGAAAGGAAAAAACAAAGAAACAATTGTAGTTTTCATACTAGGAATAAAGAGAAAAAAACAAATCAAATTCCTGTTTGAGACTGACACCACTTTAATACGTTTAATGCTTTAGAAAACCCTTCAAAGAACACTGTGATGAAAGCCACATTTTCTAAATGCAGAATATATTAATAGTTAATATTGAGAATTGAGATCAGAAAAAAGTAAATTAAAACACCCAGGATAGACAGCTCTGGTGTGACCCTGACTTTTGTGCAACTGGATTCAAGTTGGTGTTTGATTCTGCTAATGTGTTGATGAATTTAACGTATATGAGATGAATAAGGACAGTGTTTGTAAATCATGGGGTTGTTAGTGCGAGATAAGTGTTCTTTTATACCTATGGAAGTTAAACTGCACCAGGAAGTAGTGCGTTATTTACCCCTGGGTTGTGTAATGGGCCCAATAATACAGCCCAATAATCCCTGATGACAACTACAGCCAAAATTTGGCTGTAGTTGTTACACTCCCGTAGCCATGGAACCATGCGAACAAAGAACAAACAACTGCACTTAAAATTTATCTTGATAGCAAATTTGTGTGTGCCGTACTTCTGACAGGACGTACTATCCGACAGGGCGGTGTTTCATTGCTCTGATTGGTTGTCTCCGCCCGTTGATAACGGGCCCATCCGTGAATTACTATTTTGTGGTTTGTTATTTTCCATATCGCTTATGTACTTTGCACCCAAGCAGGTAACATGTAACATTATTCACAGTATCGTATGAAGATTGAGTTTGGTGTTAAAATAAATCTGTTAAATGAATTGTAGTATTCAGTCAGAAAAGATACAAACTTTGCTTGTAAATTGATGAAAAAATAATTTTTTGGTAAACGATTCTCGATTAGTCATTTAGAATAATGACTCGTGATAAATGTTACCTTGTGATGTGTTTGCTCCAGGTTGAATGCCACGAGGATCACTGAGATGAAGAGATTGAGCACGACAAATGTCATGAACACAATGCAGGAACCGAAGAGCAACACACTAAGCAGAGGGGTGTAGTCCAAGACCTGGCAAAACAATGACAACAACAACAACCACATCAGAAAACAGTGTGAAGAAATTATCCTTATTCATGCACATGATATTGGTTAAAGATTCGGCAGTATGTCCTCCTTATTACTCCAGAAAATGTCATACGCCAGAATTTTACACGCAAATCTCTGAGTAGGGGAAGATCTCACATACCTCGTCATAATTAAAGATGCCTATCTGCAAACTGACGATGGTCACGAGAGTATCCACTAAGGTTCTATAAGAGGACATCTTCCAGCCATAAATCACGTTGCACTAGACAGAGTTGATTAGACAGATCATTTTGGAGATAATGGACTAAGGTAAGGTCATTAGTATTTCATACACTTCAGTCATATATTGTCATCTACAGTGTACTGAAAATTAGAAGATTAAAATGCATGACAATATTAAAGACAATCTCCCACAGCAACACCTCCATCACTGCACAACAACCCCAATACACTGACGGGAAGGGGTTGGTAAATTTTGTAACAAAGCGACTTGCTGAATTCACCCTAGTATTAACTGTATATTAGTTTGCAATGAAAACATGAACTCTGAGGTATAATGTTTATTTTTAACATATGTTGATCCTTAAAAAAGTTTTAATTTCATGGAACCTCTTAATTTTACTCTCCCTGCTACTCTACTCTCACTGTAAAATAAAATTGAATTTAAAGTTTTATTTTAAACATTCACCTTTTAAAAAGTGCATTAATAGAGCAACAAACATAGAGATACGGATATAGAAGAATTTTGAAATAAAATGTATATTTTGAGTAAAAATATGACCAATGACTCCATCAATGAAAATAGCAGTGACTTAATATTGTTGCCCGTGTAATCTATAGGAACCTGAAAGAATCTAGTCTTTGTAAATAGGGAAGGTCTTGGTAAAGATACTCACCGCAATAGAATACGCGATGAACATGATTACAATGATCACAAGGAAACCAGATATGTCACTCCAGGCGCGCTGCAGTGCAGCAGTGATCATGTGCATCTTGGGGTTCAGTCTAAGCAGGTGCCACAGTTTGACAGTGGCGAGCAGGACCAGGAAGGCGATCAGATACTGGAGCATTGAGTCTGCTGTGGCTGTCTCATAAAAACTGGCAAATCTAAATGCACAGTAAAGAGGTGAGCAATCACAAATAGGACAAAATGAGTACTTTCAAAGAACACTGTAAAATAGTTCATGATTACAGGGGGAGACTTTAGAGCAAAAAATATGCAACAAGACTAAGAGTCCAGAGCCATGCCATCGCCAGAAAGTTTCAGATTGATGGAACAATCCTCTGCCAACAGTATTTCCTGAATTTCCCCCCTGGAGATATACATACATACACACACACATGCACATCTTCTACACTTGTAAAGGTGCTGACACTTGTTTTTTCAAGCTCTACAAACTAAAGATCAAGAATAAGGTTTACTACAGTATATGTTAGTCTCACTGGTCTTTGTGGTTTTGATAGTAGGTTATGTCACGGTTCCCAAGCAGGGTCCTCTTGATGAAGACAGCCACGGCACTCCAGCTCAGAAAGATGATAGTCAGCTCAAGAAGGTTCCACTTGCTCCTGAAGTAAGCCCACCGCTGCTGCTTCATTAATTTGCCCTTCCAGCAACAGAAACAAGAGAGGGTTATCATATGTAACACAACAGGAGTCAGTTTGTGTGCATAACCAGGGTTTTGCCCATTAGATATTTCGGTGCATGTGTTACTAAAACCAAAACTTGAGAGTTTGTGTATCCCTGTATCATAATAACAATCTCAAAGGGCTGCAAGGAAGGACATACAATGGGACTTTACAGTTTTAGAAATTACCATTAATGGAGAACATATACCAAAATGGCCCTGAACAAAGTTAAAAAGCATAATTGAGGTATGACTCAGCACTGTACTAAAGAAAACTGTGATGTGGAAGAAGTGGGAGCAGTGATTATGAACCGACTAAGGGCTGCTATATGGAAGAAAATCACAAATGACAGAGAAGATTAATGCTATTACATCCTCACATCAACTTCGACTCATTACTGGTAATGTCCTCAGAAATGTCTTTCCTTATGTAATAATTTAAGAGGCATACAATCAAAGTGGGCTTTTTAATGTCATGTTTAATTAATTAGGGTGAAAGATTATAGAAAACATGAACTGTGGAGTATAACAAAGTGCCATGAGCCATTGTTTTTGTATTTACAAACAAATCAGTAACTGAAAGTTTTACAAGACAGCACATGCGCATTTCGAACACAATAACTCCATCAGCAATTCAACCCGATGAAAATCAATTGCTCTAATGTTATATGTTATATAATCCTCTTGCTCCTTGAGGAAATTTTGTCCCAAACCGAAAAGCATCTGTAAGAAGCACGCTACCTTCAAAGCCAGGGTGACAGGGTTCATGTGAACAGACTAATGAGCCCTGCCTGCATAGTATGAGTTTGTGAAGCCCTCAGTAAATGTAGAAACCCCTGTGAAACTTATCATATATCTGAATTCAAATAGATGCATGGATAACAAAGAAATAAGCAATGAATGGGACTGGGACCACATTATTTAGTAGTCAGTTTTTACCTGCAGGAACATGTAATAGACAATGAAAAGCAGGTATATGATCTCAGCAGCCATAACGAAGATGTGAAGACCTCCGGTTGATTGGTAAAGACGAACACTCTGCAGCTCACTGTGGAACTGAAATGCTCCTATAAAATTAACAGAAAAGAAAATATTTAAACACATGCAGGCAAGCATGATCTCATTCATGCAGTATAATGTACAGTATAATGTATTGTATACCTATGTGAAGGTAGCAAGAGTAAATAAAATGACAGACTGAAATTACAGTTACATTGTAATGTGACAGTATGGTGATGCATTCACATCTGTATCTTTGGCACAATCTTCAGATGAAACACCCAACCTTACCTACAGCTGTGGTCTCCATCAAGAATGTGACAATGCAGAAGAGGTTCACATTAGCGTTGTAAACGGTGAACTCTGCAAAGATCGCCCTTGTGTATGTATCCAGCCATTTGTTCTGGAACAGATACTCAAGGGTGCTGTTGATGAAGTAAACAAGAATATTTGTACTGTAGGCCTCCTCCTCAAATAGATTTACATTTTCATATTTTCTGTGTTCATATATATTGATTGCTTTGATATATCTGAGGGTCACTAAACCTACTCAGCCCACTGAGGATAATGTAAACTCACTGTCCAGTTAAAAAAAAGAAAGGAATATCTTTGGTTCTCATATTGATGCCTCCCAGTTTGCTAATGTACGTACCTGCTGGCATTTTGTAAATCCGGGCCGAGCTCTGCTACAAAGCCACCTCCCCTGTACAGCACCATTTTGCCCCAGACCGGGTAAGACCTGAGCTGAGTCTGTGTCTGGTATTTCCATGGGCTGGAGGTGCTTACAGAGATATTATTCCTCACAGAGTGGTTCCAGCCATGGTCATAGGAGCCCATGTCCTCCACCTCCCATGAATATGGAGCGTGACAGCCTGGTACAAACTGGAGCATGGACCCGGCAATCTGACAGGAGTCTTTCTGCACTCTCAATTGACGAAGACGGGCATTACCCACTAGCTTTGAGTTTCCATCTGTGATAAATCCTGGAACACAGCATTTTACAGTTTGTTTGTTTGTTTTTTCTTTTGGGGTTTTGTGGTCTCTGTATGTCACACATTTAAACAATTAGTTTTCACCCAGAAATTTCTTCTGAACTAGGGTCTGTTTGCATTTGTGTACAACATATTCACACCTATCACTATTTGTCACTTGTGCTTTTAACTTAAAAATGTGTTTGATTGCCATTCTGTGCTTAAATTATGCAATCAGAACAAATTAAAGCAACGCTTTTTTTTTTCAATATATCACAACTGGACTAACTTTACCCAGTACCAATGGGTTGACGTATGTTTTGACCCAGTGTTAATGTTTTTTTTCATATTACTGTTGGGTTATTTAGCCAAACTAAACTATGGTTATTTTGCTCAAGTTTTACCATAAAACAAATGTATTGTTACAATACATTGTCAGTTGTACAAATATTGTGTGTTTTTATTAATCCTGAACGTTAACTGTCAACTCGTACTACACATTTTAACCAACCTTTTATGCACAACATGCGATTTCTCTGCTCACACTGTAAGGATAAATGACTGGATGTGGCTAAACGTAAGCATGTAACCTCCAGTCGGTTTTGTCCAGTGACAATTCCACCTTTATTCAGACAAGTCAACGATTCGTATACAATGTTGACACAAAGAGAAAAAGGCAGCGTTGCTTTATGCAATTCTAATATGAACGGAAAAGTAAAAAGATAAAAAAGAAGAATATGGAGCCACAGATGACTGGAAGATACAAACAAAACGGTCTGTCTGTTCTGCAGCAAAGTTCAGTTTTATATCACAGCATTCTCAAGACAGGAGGGGTAGTACTATGACGCAAGATTAATGGGTTAATAAGGTATCCTGAGCCTAAACCCAAAGTATTCAATGTCAGGAAGGTGACTTTTAAGCTTGGTAACCATTGTTACTGATGCTGCACACCTAACCTGGCCCGGAGCAAATTATGTTCAGAGTCGGTCATAAAAATCGGTCATAAAAATTGGCACCCTTTCGCAAAAAAATTTCTGACGATATTCGTAATGTCAGCAAATGAAGCCGTGTAATTACAGCAGCGGGTTTTTTTTCCACAGGAACCTACATTCATTCTGTTAGATAATTAAAATTTTACACAGCATGGACCCAATAAATGATAAATAAATTAATAAATTAATAAAATAAAAAATATCATCCATACACTAAACGACTGATGAAGGTACATCAACTGCAGACCACGTTGGTTTATGCTTGTATGCTTGGTCTGGATTTGCTACCAAGTCCGTTTTACACTGCTGGTACCACAGCTTATGGAACACATCACCATCACCATCTTGTTTTTCTGGAGCAAATAGTCGCCCCCTGCTGGCCATTAGAAAGAATGCAGGTGTATGGCAATATACAGTCTATGGTCAAAGTTCCAAGACAAAAACACGTAAAATGCCCCAAAACAAGTTTGCTGCTATTTAAATGTACACAGTGCCATGAATATGCACTGCTATGCCTCTATCCTGATTAACAGGTCACCGAGGTCTAACTTGTCAATCACAATGTAGCCATGCCCTCATGTCTATACTACTCTAAATGGGACCATAATTTACTAAATGAACATCCTTCTGTATTGAAGAAGACTTGAAACTAGCGATTGAGACCGTAAACACATTAGGAAATCATTTACTGAGGTAATAAATCAAGGGAGAAGTAGGGTAATTTTCTCAGACTTCTATCCAATCAGAATTATTTTTGGAGCCAGTGGAGTCGCCCCCTGCTGGCCACTAGAAATAATGCAGGTTTAAGACACTTCTGAATTGGCTTCACTTTTCAGACCCAAGGGTTGCCCCCTCTGATCAACACAAGTCCAGAAAAACTGCAAAACAAACACTCAAAAAGAACACTAAAAATGATACATATAAATGTTTATTGAATATATTGTCTTTATCGAGGGCCTTAATTATGGAAGTGGAATTGACCAAAGGGCCGTCCATACCAAGAACTATAACCATACGACATTATGAGCAACCACACTGATGAATGATAAAGTTCTATAAACAGCTGTGCGCTCCAGCTGTGTTGGCAGCTTAGGAAAGTGGATAGTGATGGATAAAATTGATATTTATTACGTGTTTCTGCTCTACGCTGCTCAGTAAATACCAAACGAACTTTAGAGACCCCAGTTTGGCAGTATGTCTTAGGCAAAATTACATTTTCTTAATGTGTAATTTGCAGCAAAATATTACAGTAAAGGAGCATTTATTAAGGTGACATGGACATGATGTCTTGTAAATTGGGTGTCATGGCCCAGCCGTGATTCTTGTGTTCCCTGTATTTCCCTGTGTTTCGCAGTTTTCCCTGTGCACCTGTCTCTTGTTTAGATCTCATTTGCACAGCCCTTGTGTTTCCCTCCCCTCCTCTGTGTCTTGTTTTTGATTAGTTGTGTGTGCATATATGTTCCTGGGTTTCCTTCGTTCTCTGTTTGGTCTTTGTCATGTTACTCATCAGTGTGCAGTGGTTCTCTGTTTGTCGGTGTTTCCCTGTGCCCTGCCTCATTTTTTTGGTTCCCTGTGTCCTGGCTCGCACTTTTTGGATATTCTTGTAAGTTTTTGTTTAATAAACCTTTTTGGACTTCAGTTACGTGTCTGCAATTGGGTCCTTTCCCTGTGCTCCCTGTGTCTCTGTGTCCCCACGTGACATTTGGATGGATTTTGATTGGCTGTCAGTGTTTCTGTCGTTCCTCTTGAGTTAGAACGATTTAAAAAAAATATATTTATAGTTTTTTTATTTTATCTTTATCCTTAACTCTTGAAACTGGACAATTTTTTTTTGTCTGTTTTTAACTATTTTGAATGTTTTTTGAAGTTGTGTGAAGTTATGTCACTAGCATAAACAGTTAGAGTATATTAGATCTGTTGTGAATGTGAGATTGGCCTGGGCTGAAGTTAGATTCCTGGCCTGAATTATCCCAGTCTGGCCCTGCTCAAGACTAGAGTTTTAGCCCCAGCATGTAAAATACAACTCAAGTAATAATATAACAAGCTCATTACCGTGAGCGGGTCTTTTGACGGAAGCATGAGGGAAATTGGGATCAAAACAACCCACTGTCTTTGGTGGTTTTCTACCCATTGGTACTAGGTAAAGTTAACCCAGTATTGCTTTTACACAGTCTTTGTGTTTCATTTTTGTCCAAAAATGTGAGTAAATTTAAGTATACCTGGGTGCAAATACAGTCATGCTGTAGTATCTTGTCTAAAGACATATAGTTATCCAGCAAGAAGGTAGGATCACTTGAATCATCTGGAACCTGTTAACTGCTCATGCTTGAAAGAATATACTGTACAAAACCCAACTGTTAAAAGCGTAATACTAAACAGATACGTTCAATGAGAAATGAGATACTAAAAGCATCCTGCTCCCCAGCTGTGGAGTTCATTGTTGTTGAACTGCACAGCATGAGAGCGAGAGCTTTTGTGGACAGCACCCAACAGCTTTTCACACAAACAGACTTTTGGCACAAAGCGACTTTGGTCTTACAAAAAAGCATTAAAAAAAAACATTTTGCTAAATGTTTCCACCTGTATAAATAAAAAAATAAACCACAATTTTGGCTTTGTATCATGACGACAGAATAAAAGCTGTCTCCCGGATGCATATTTCGAACCAAGTGGGTATATTGGGTGTGTATACTGAGAATAGATTAGTGTGACCATTATTTTCTATATCTATCAAGTTAACAAGAGAAGATCATTTAAAAACTATTTTTTTCCAAAATATCAGGTCAAGAGCGCTCTGTAGCAAGCATTGGCTGCTGATGAAGTGGCTGCTGATGAAGATGAAAAATCGAAATCAACTGATATAAATTTTAACAGTACCAATTTTAAGTTAATGTTCATTTGCTGGTAAAACCACAAACCTTTCTTTGCAGCTCTGACACAAAGTCATTTGGTTACTAAGATTAGAACAACAGGACCTGATTCATGAGGGATACATTTTTACCTGGATAAACTCCAAAAAGGTTCGGTAGTAGAGATGTGTTGGCCCAAGTGAACACGTCTCCAAGACTCATGCTGTCTGGGATATCTCCGCTGAAGCTGTCCCGGATGTGCTGCTTCAGGTAAAAAGCACTGGGATCTCTCTGGCCATAGGCCACCAGCAGCAACATCCACATAAACCCCATGTAGGCTGCAACAAATTTGACACATAGTTGCGATAACAGCGCTGGGGATCAGAGTCAATTAAAGTAAAGCAGATGCTGCAATTTTTGATTTTGAAACTGTAAACTGTAGCCTATGAATGCTAGCCTATTTAATTACATTAAATTAATAAAAAACATTAGTATACTTTGACTTATGGACATAAAACAATGAGATGAGGTAACACCAGTTAAGCACTGTAATGTATGTTTGGAGCTTGAAAATTGGCGTGGTATCAGGGGTTGAGACGTGGCTATTCTGACATGTAGCATGTTGTTCTAGGTATCTAGAGCACAATCTTTTTAATGAACATACTAATTTTCCCTTTTGAAAAAAAGCTGTGTTTTGACTTACTCAGAATCTCCCTGAGCAGGGCAAAGGCTTTCTGCTCCATAATCTTGTCCCTTCTCATCTTCTCAATGTCTGCAGGAGGAGGAGGCTCATACAGACTGCTGTCCCGTCTGACTGTGTGTTGGTTCTTACAGTCACCTGTGGGTGAAAGTCGTGTGTTCGTTATAAAGCCTGAACCCTTCTGATGATAAATATATGTACACATTTGAGACCAAGAAAGTGTATTTTGGGAGAATGTATCTTTTACCTAGATTTCTGTCGTTTCCTAAAAACTCCACACTTTGAAAATCTTCCTCGTCAACTTTTTTTATTACAAGTGCAAAGAAGACTGCAAAACAGAGCACCTGTGGTGAAAGACATGGACATAAGTGAATACAGATCCACATTGAATATGTAGCATTTGCTCATAAAGAATGATCTCTGAAGGAAAATTTAAATTATGAGAAAAATTATTAAATTAATTTATAAAACATGAAATTAATTGTAGTAGCTGAGTATGAGGGTAGAGCACCTTCTACTCACCTTCAATGGCTGAATGACGAGGATACTCTGAAAAAAGGAGATAATCATGGATACCAACCAGCTTACGGAGCGTTCCTTCCCAAATTTCAACCCATAAAGCATTGTGAAATATCCCGCTACAATACTGGTTGCAAATACTAGCAGCCACCCGACAAAAATAAACCACCAGGGTAGCCCTCCATGACAGCACACCCTTTTCTTCTGACTACCATCAGTGCTGTCTGCAGGGCTCAATCTGCAAGTGAAAGAATACCATTTACTCAAATACAACTCTCGTTTGAAGAGCAATTATTGCATTTTTATATTAAATTGGCATTTAAGTGGACATTTTTTTGCCACTCTGCTCTAAAATCTATAATCAATAGCACTCACATGTTGTATGTTGTATGCTCAATGTGAAGCTCAGCCAGCACCTGGTAAACACGGGTAAACAGCTAGCCTGGATCCGTTTAAAAGTAACGAAATCGGCCTGCTAGCGGAACTAAATTGAACAATTTGCACACTTTATTGTTTGTTTAATCGTTACAAAAACAAATGCAAAAAAGGACAAGTTATGGTTTTACAGATAATTACACCATGTTTTGTCCCCATGAGGTTGCCAGGAAGTCACGTGCCGGGCCAAGAAATAGTTACAGCTGATAACCCCTGTGAAACCACAACTCATAGTTGTTACATCTCTGTTTGTGTACCGATTAAACAAGCAAACAAGATATAACGTCTAAACTAGTAAAATCTGTTGGCAGGCAAATTTAATTCTGTGTCAGGCCAGCTGTTTTCCCCTGCTTCCTGTCTTTATGCTATGCTAAGCTAAGCTAAATATCTCCTGTCTCTAACTTCATATTTAGAGACATCAGGTATTGATCTTCTCATCTAACTTTGGCAAGAATGTGAGTAAGCCTATTTACCAAGATGTTGAACTTTTCTTTCAACATGAACATTTTTTTCCAAACCTCCTGCCCAATCAGCGATTGAATTCCATTAATTTCGAAACACAAAGAAAACCAATTAGCCGAGTGTTGAAACGTGTGTAATGCAAGACATCTTTCACAGTGAATTATTTAAAAGACTCCCGACAAAGTTACATTAATGTCAAATGGTATTTCAGTTGTGAGTAGGGACCATTTTATTCATAACCCGTAAACACAATGCCTTGCTATTCAGCAGCTACTTTCTCATTTCGGAAGTCGGAGTGTCCCTCAAAGCACAACCAAAAGCAGTTACCAAAACTATGATAGAATGCGAAAGACAAACTTAAATAAAAACACAAAGATAAAACGACCATAAAGGCGATTGATTTTTCGCGTTAAAGATTATCAAGGAACTTTCAAGTCTGTAGATAATGGGCCAACATGTGAAAATTCACTGCTGTGGTCTTTTTAATTAAAATGACTTCTGTACTTCTTCTGGGTGAGTTCTTCTGGGTTGACACAGCGGAATGTGAAGAGCTGATCTTCAAGAAAGCTCTTCATGCCCTGGACTTGCTGCAGAGCCTGGCTGTAGCTCTGTTGGGTGGGGAAGCCGGAGGGTCCCAGCAGACTCAGCTCTTTGTCAATGTGACACAGCTGCCGGTATAGATATTGGGTTTTGTTGCTCTTCTTTTGAATCCCCTCCACTGTTGTTGACCAAGGATGCATACTAGCACTGCCCTCTGAAAATGTACATAATTTCTGACTTGGTGAACTGTGTCTACCTTGTTATTAGTGGCAAAAATCAGCACATGTTAACTGATAACTCCAGGAAATTTAATTTAATAGAGTAAAGTTTCACTTTACCTACATTTTTACCATGCCTACAGATATATTCTTTACATTCATGAAGTAGATTCATATACAGGATATGCACGGACATTTCATACATTTTCAACTCACGCTGATGGGTATTTGCGTCAATTTGTGCCACCCTGGGCAAATTTGCGTCTAATCTCACCATCAACTTCTTATGCAGTCACAACTCCTCTAAAATTTGCCTTGCCCTCTGTCTGAACACACAGTGAACTGTACCAAAAAGTATGTGATGCAACAAAGGCAACAAAGTCCAGCTCTGTTTGACTACGACTATGGATTTTAAACACTTCCTTTCATCTCTTATTTTGCTAAAACACAATAGGATTTTCTGTGTACATTCTAAACTTAAAAATAAGTACTGTTCTGGGAATTAAAGTTTGTGCATCTCTTCATTTTCATATTCATAATATGATTACTGAGAATTTAACGTATTTGACATAAGTCAACTGAGAAGTATGCAGACTGTGACTATGAATTTAATGCCTGTGCATTAATAATATTTTCTGCATAAGTCACAGTGGTCAGTCTATGCCCAGTGCATGACATTTTAATAAGTAAATTCTTAGCATTCTTTATAGCTGAGAATGTGGACAGATTAACCATCGGCATCAAGCTTCTCAAAAGAACCATTGAAAGGAAATTGTGAAAACTATTATGCTTAGCTGAGTAGAACAGATGTTAGAGGCTTAGAATGTTAACAGGGCTTCAGCTCTCTATTAAATACACCTCATCCAATACTATAAGAGCACTGTGCCTAATAAAGACAGAAATGTATAAAATGTCACAGTATCCACCATCTACAGCAGGTACACACCTGGTAGCTGTGGCTGAACGAGGTTATGAAAACTCTGAGTTTTGGACTGGGCAGTGTCACTGGTTTTGTTGTTCTGTTTGATGAAGTCCTCCACCACAGACAGGACAGCATTGATATCAACTTGTTGTCCAGGCCCAAACTCGGACTTTGCGCATGGTATGTTGCTTCTCACGGTCTTAGACAGCGAATGGGCAATTCTAGTGATATCCTGAGAGAGAAAATGTTTAAATACAACAGTGTTATTTCTATATAAAAATGACCTACAACATGTGAAATTGTAATGCACACTACATGAATTTGAGATTTTTTTCATATCCATCACTATTTTATGTACATTGAGTGTCATAGTCCATAAAAAGTTTATTATACAATTTGGATTTGAATTAAGCAGCCAATGTTTTGTTTTAGCAAAAATGTAAGATTTTAAAAACATGAAGCACCGACCTTGATCACAGTGTCTAAAGTGACATTCATGTTGGTGGTCGCAGTTTGTGGAAAAGAAACCTGTTCGAGGGCATCTGGTTTTTCTGTTTTGCGCTTGCAACAAGAAGACTCCCGAGGACGAGTGTTTCTGAAGATACTAACGATGAGGATATTCACTGGAAACATGATGAGGGAACTCTGAACTCCAATCATGAACTGCTGCCATGTAAACTCAAACTGACCTGGAAACAGAGAGAGCGAGAGAGAGAGAAAATAGATTGTACTCGACCCATTTTTAAATGTTTTTGTCATCCACAAATTAAAGTGGCAATATACTTTTTTGCTTTAACTTATCATCATAAAGTAAATGTTAATTGCACAGTGTAATGGCTATAGAATAATGACAGCATCTGAACTTTTTGGTTGGTTGGTTCCCTACAAGCCTCGCTTTCAACATGCAATACTGTCACCGGAGTGAGTGGCGGCAGTGAGACTGCTGGATGGAGAAAAGCCGAATCCACAGGATCCGTCATGAGCTTTTACTGTGCCAGTAGGCTACGACTATGCAAACCATACTGACATGTCCACTCTGCGCTGGAGGTTTAGCTTAGATTTAAGCATAAGATTGCTGATAAAGTTGTCGGAACTGCATGTCCAAAGGTTCCTGTTGGCTGTATGCTGTGTACACAAGACTCTTCTTAGTGAACAGACTTGAAACAAAAAGTCAAATAACTACACATTGGCATAATCTGGAGACGCTCAGTCTGGTGTTCTGCATGCGGCACAAAGAACACCACCACTTGGAAACGCTACGGGGGATGTAACAGGGAAGAGTTGTTTGATCCAAATTTAGTAACAAAATGTTTTTTGTCTTAAAATGCTGTCCTTGGCCTTCTTAAATAATTGGTCATCACGTAATGGTTGGTTTTATAAAGACAGGTATACAGCAAACAACCAGAGACTTTAGAAGATGAAAAAAGCACAGAAAGCACAGAAAAATGACACACTGGCCTTTTTTCTTCGAGTAAAATGAACTGTAATGAAAGTTTCTTGTACCAAGGTCCATGGTCTGCTCAGAGGGATCTGTTGGGATGCCATAAAACATGATGCTGGTCAGCATGGTACAGAGCAGCAGGGAGAAACAGCAGGAAACTCTCTGAACACAAGTGAAGGTGCTGCTCGGTGGTCGACTGATCACAGAGTACCAGAGGTGTCCGTCACTGAAATCCTTTGTTGTTTTCATGAAGAACAAATTACTGTAAAATGAAAAATAAAAAAGTAAATTGACAACACTTTTTGTGTTTTTCTAACTCAACGGACAAAGCACTTTATAATTGACCTCTCATTCACAATTTGCACTACACTTTACAATGTTCTACTTTTCCATTAATGCAACACTTTCATATTTGCTCTTTATAGTACCACTTTATGGTGTTTTATGTTATTCATTTTTGTCAGGTGGTTAAATGTACACGTTTGTATTCCATTTTACTTCAATTCAATTCAACTTAAATTTAACTGAATTTAAATGTTGAATCTGTAGAATATAAAAAAACACAACAAACCTGACCTGCAGAGCGGGGATCGGTGATTGATCAAGTATACTCAGTGCTGTTGACTGCTAATTTTGCATTTTTTGTAATTGAAAATGTAGTATGCCTTTTGAAAATCTGGCCAGGGGCAGGGCCCAGGGGTTAACTATCGCTCATTGACAGTTTTTCTATTCACCAACAGATTTTGTTCTAGGCAATTGTTGTAATAAATAACTAAAATGAATGAATACATTTCAGCCTGGGTTATGGTTGCTTGTTTCAAGTATTGCTATAAAATTTTTTTTTTACTTTTCTCCATTTGATTCTCATCTCTGCTATCATGGAACAAAAAAGTGTTGGTCGATTTTTTCATCTGCATCGCAAACATAAAAGTGGGAGCTCGAATGAAAGCTACATCCTGCCTTCTGGTTTTCATATGTGACCGAGTTTGCAGTAAACAAGGTAAAATACAAACCTGCTATTTTATTTCATCATCATTCAAATTCAAATGAAAAATCACAGTTTGTGTGTCACATTCAGCCTTTAGACTTCAGCAGTGTGAATAATAGCATAAATGTGCTGCACAATACTGCAGTGCTTTTACCTTACCTGAACCTCTTCAAATCCATCTCTGTCGAAACAGGAAAAACTTTGTTGAGGGAACAATCACCCATGTCTATGGCCAGCCAGGAGTTGCATAGAAAATGCCATTTCTGCTCTGTCTGTAAATCCTGCACCATGACATTGCTTATATACCTGACCAGAAAAATAATAGTTAAAATGTAAAGCCTGTCCCAGCTTTTAAATTACAAATTACTTTTATTTATGTGACAGTATGTCAGTAAGTTCATGTTATTCGACAGCTGATTAAAGTGCTTGCTTAGCAGACCTCAAAGAGGGCAAAATACTTTGTTACACTCCAGGAGCACTAAAATGACAACATAATTGTATATGATGAGCAAGTAATCATCTGAAAGGTCAGGATAATTGTGTGCGAAGACTACTGTACTCACAATATGTTTCATGTTCAGTGTGTTCAAGGCCATAACAATACTAGAAGAACAGCCAATTCTAATGTCATATCTATAGTAATTTCTAACGAAGTAGAAAATACATGATGATGTTTTTTTGAGTGGGTCTGACAATTTTTGTATTTGCATACCAGGCAGGGTGGCGCCCTGAATTGTTGTGCCACAGTCTGATGCCCTGCAGGTCTCCCAGCGAGAAGGGTGTAGTTAGCAGGAACATATCCACTGCACCTCTCTCAAACACACATTTCTTTGGATCTGTCAGGTGGTGTGGTTCACTATTTCCCTCTGCACCCAGCAGAGTTATTGTCACCTAAAACAGTAGTAGAAGTACTGTATGTTCAAACTAAAAATCCCAAATTTATATTACATGTATATAGGGTAATGGAGGGGTTGGGTGGGGGCTAGGGATGAACAGTTAATATTAAGAGTGAGCAAGGCCTCCACTTTGACAAATCAACAACAAGAAGCCTTAACAAATATTGTGACACACACATTTGGCTATTTAGCGCAATTAAATTAAATGGCAGAATTGACAAATTTGAATATTTATTTCTTTAAATGGATATTTTGTGAACTTTCAACTGGCTTCATATCATTACAATGTTGGTAGTATGTGCAAATGAACAATGTTTATTTTTCCTCCATGATGACGTCTCATGTCCGCCGGTGGACATTTGCTGACAAATCCGGGTAAAAATGGCTAAATTCCTCCAGTGCAGGCAACAAGGAGAAAAAGTAAACATTGTTAAATTGCATATACTACCGACACTGAATTTATACAGAGACAGAGAAAGTAGCCCTTTAATTAAATAACTATTCTAATTTATCAATTCTGCTATTTCATTTAAGAGACGTACAGATAAATATTACATCTCCCATTCAATAGGTTGATCAGTGTAATTGTTAAAATGTTAGAAAAATGCAATTATTCAAAATGTAATCGATGACATTCAAGATATTCTCTCACAAACAGCCAAATACAAACATTCAGCAAAGTTATCCTCCATTATGATTGGACTTAAAATATATTGATTATCAGAAAAACAAAGCAAAATAGGGAGTGAAAGAGCTTGAATGATCTGCTTTTCAATGGGTTCCCAAAAATAAATAATCTCCAGTCACTTGTAAAAACAACCAAGTTAAATCCAAAATATAAATGTATCTATTATTAATTAAAGGTGTTAATTGATTTTTTTTGGCCACAATAATCAGAACAAGCTGAAAACACTTAAATAGTATAAACTTCGTTGTTATGGCTAACGTGCTAGCAAAATTAGCATTGATATTGACAATTCTAAAAGGTCCGATATTCACTCTCCTTTTAGCTCTGCTTTGGTCTCAACAGCTCCAGAGGGAAATATATGGCCCTTCAGCTGTTAAATGCTCCACTATGTTCACCAGCTAGTGGCACATACATTAAAGAGTAGCTAAAAAACACAAGTGGGTATACTGCCATCTGTGTTACAAAAGTAAAAGACTGGTTTACAGTGGAATTGAAAGCAATGAAGCAAACCGATGAAGAAACTGATTTCCAGTCGAAGATTTTGAAGGCATTCAGGCAGAGAATGGACATTGCACTTGTATTGGCTGACTTGCATTGGCTGTTTCCTATATGCCCCACAATCATTGGCTCGTTCACAACTGTGTAGCTGGTAACATCCAATCACATTAATGCAGGTAGAGCGTAAACATTATGACCTGACGCTTGTCACTATTCTTCTGCTGATTTGCTCACCCTAACCTCTTACTTTTGAGGTATTTTTGGTACTACTGACAGATTATTGGAGGTGATCAAAGCCTTCTCTGCATAATCTAACCATTTTACTATTTGCTGTGACTATCTTTGACTGAACTGATAACACATTTACCTTAGAGGAGGTGGAGGCTCCTCTCCGATGTCCAGTGGTGACACTCAACAGGTAGCGGTACTCGTCCGTTGGGTCGTTGTCCTCCAGCACAGTCACCTTCACCTGCCAACCATAAAGTATCTTTCTTCTAAGCTTTAATGCATTTTGTAACTGGGAAACTGATTACATTTTGTGTAATACTACTTTATTTCTGAATTATACTCTGATGCTGGAGATATGCCGTACTTTGGCTGTGTCTTGGATGTCTTTTCTTCGTGCCCACACAACCACCAAGAAATAGGCCACAAAGAGTGCCCCCACGAAGCAGACAACCACAGGATTCTCAGCAAAAGTCCCAAATAGCTCAGCAGTGCGTGACGGGTCGACAAGGTTGGGAGTGACAAAGAAAGAGCTCCCGAAGAAGCTGAGGTGGTTGCAGAGGCACTGGGTGACTAAATGTGTGGTCTGAACACCAACCTTGGAAGGCGACAACATTTACATTAAAGTTTGGGCAACATGTTACACATGACAGAATTACTGAATTACTGTACTTACCCTGCATCCGTATTTGCTCCAATCCAACATTGATTCATCCCAAAATTTACATGCCGTAGTGATGGCGGTAATGGATAAATTAGCATTGATGGATTTTATACCCGGACCTACTATGGGCCTCACTACAAGATAGTGCACTCCGATGTTTCCCTTTAAACTCTTCGGGTCCAGTAGCCAAGTGTATCTTTCCTCTGTATAATACACACACACACACACAAGCACTCAAGTCATATGTCAAAAGTTGAATTAAAAAGGCATTAAAGTTAAAAATGTACTGTCTCCACTACTAAGCAAAGAGATGTATTACCTTGTGTTGTTCCCTGGTGAGGCATCTCTGTCATCGCTACGTAATTTGTTACAGTGGGGTAGTCCGTATAACCAAGGAACACTTTGAAGGGTAAGGGATCATTTGATGGCACCATCTTTATAAGGCATATTGACAAAGTTGCGGCAAAATTATCAGTGCAAAAGTTGGTGCATCATAAACACAGTAGAATAGTAATTATATTCCAGTATCTTGCTATTAATACAGTCAATTTGATAAAACTGTCCACAGTGTCAAAGTAGACCAAAATTGATAAGAAAGCTGTTTTTTTAAAGCGCTCATTATATGTCTCAGAAGGGGAGATAAAAACAGCTTACTGCACCTTTAATACCAGCGTAGTGTCAGCTGACGGAACATCTATGACTGTTGTGCTGTAGTTCCTCAGGTCCAAAACAGAGGTGTTCACCTGCTCTCCAACAGGTCTTGGCAACATAATCTGTGGACCAGGCAAATGCCAGAAAATAGATCCAAATATCATATTTTGATAAAAAATGTAAAATGACTCTCCTTACCTTCAGCAGTTTGTAATCCAATACAACTTTACGATTATTAATGTTAATCATTGTCAAAGGTTAAAGGCAGGGTAGGCAATTTATTATCACTACCTTTAACATCCCAAATGCTCTGACACAAAAAAGAAAAAAATCTAGTATCTGTGGCTGTCGCGGGCATGTAATAGGCCAAATGAATTGGCTGTCTACGTACATACCTGCCTACCTGCACGCATTCTGCCCATTCCTTCATTGCACATGACTGGAGACTTCCTGATATCTAAAGTTACCAGCAATAACGTTTGCCAGCAATAAGCATCAAACTAAATTTTCAATAAAATTTAACAATACTAACATGGTAGCTTGACAGCTGTGAGTAGCTGTCAATAGCCACGTTCCTTGTTTCAGTTCAAATGATAATGTTCAGTCTTTTCTTACGTTTGAATAAGACATGATGTAGTTGGATATGGTTAAGTTGGATATGGCTCTCTCACATAGACGTATATACATAAAATATGTGTGTACGTATACAGTATGTCTGTGTGTGAGAGCGTTGGGGAGAGGAGTGCAGCGTTGTGTGGACTCTCTGGTGGACTCGTCCTCCAGCAGGAGTCAGGCAGTGCGCGTTTATGAGTGTGATTAATGCAGTAAACACCCGCGGTGCTACTTTTGTGAATAAAGATGGAGGACATAAAATGCACTATAATGTAGAATTTTTATGCTTGGAGTACACCTGAAGTGCGCCGGATACAAAGAGGGGTGAGTAGATCTCTCCTCATCCAGTACAGATATGTGCATTATGAGCAGATCCACTCCTCCAATCCTCCTGAGGTCATTTGTAGTGGAGTGTGATTTTGCTTTTATGAATCTTCCTCAAGACCATGTAAAAGGACATTTCAACATAACACAGTTCTTACCATGGTACTGGGTACAGATAGTATTAAATTAAATGGGGATAAAGATAAAGATCCTATAAGTATTTGCGGAGCTACGTGAATGCATGCATCACTTTCTCCATAACAAGAAACTCTGCAGACATTTTATTTTGTATGAGGTAATTATCCATAGTTAGTGTATCACCTACAGTAGATGATGGTCACCGTGCCCCAGTTTGGAGTTCCTCATCAGAAAGGGCCGTCTGACGGCAAGGTAAAGCAGTGAAAATATAGCGTACGCTTAAACTGATATTGATTATTTTAAGTGGGCCTTTTTTTAGGTGGCTAAAATAAGTTTTGCTGCTGACCCCGTCCACAGCAGTTCATTGCTGAGCGTCCGTGCAGGGACAGCTGTCAGCTCCTCCAAACATGGGGCGAGCTAGCCTAGCATCACCAGACAACTGCGCAAATGCGTATTAATAACCTCTCAGTTCATTTTCAATTTCCAAGGGAGGTTATGTTGTATGGTACATCCTGTCAGAAGTACGGCAAACACACATTTCTTATCAACATAAAGTTTAAGTGCAGTTGTTTGTTCTTCTTTTAGAGAAAATTTACCATCCAGTCCATTTAATACTGCTGCTGTAGCCGGCCGGGGAATGCTCCAGCTCGGCAGCCGCCATCTTGGATATTTACAAAGATGCTTCAAGGCGCTTCTCTCTGTCAGTCATCATATTAAACCCGCCTCATATTAAATAAACGCTTGTGATTTGTTCGCCTGACACAACGGCGCTTCCAGTAGCGAGGAAATCTGAAGTTTGAATGGGAGAGGGGCCAGACGTGTCTGTCAGAGCAAATAAAACATGAGATTGTAGATTCGTCTGGTTCCCAGGCTAGGGGCATGCTGACCGTCATCTACTGTAGGTGATACACTGAGGCTAACAGCTGTCTCTATAAAATTATATATAATATAACTATGCACACTATACATTGTCAGACCTAGTTTTCAAATCACAGAGTGCTCCCTCTGGTACAAGCTCCCTCGCTTCAATACAGTGCTTCAAATTATAAGGTCACGACACCCATTGTGAAGTATGTTTGTCTTAAAAAAAGGTACGGATTTCCACAGAGAACATGGTCTCGACAGGAGGGCACAGTAACAAGCAATTCTCAGACGCTGCACTGTTGCTGCACTGACCTCAATATCCTCACTCAAGTTCTCCACAGGGATACTGGAGCCATCTTTTGTTGTGATGGATAGCGCACCTATTAGGCCACTGATGTTCCCCCTCTCATTCCAGGAAAATAGGTTTTTATCTAAACTCAGCATCTGTAAAGAACGGAGCAGGTTTAAACTCAATTAACACTTTGGGAAATTGAGAAAAACATGGGATCCAACATGCACACCAGCCTCTATGAAACACTGGAACCTGCTTAAACTAGGGCGGCCCACAATGATTTGAGTCATCACTTGAGAAGACTGATGACTTGATGCAAGTTGCATTTTGTCAGTTTAATCTTGTTTTTAGCTACGCCATTGTACACAGAACAAAGAAGAGCCCCCAAAGCGATGATTCACTTGCGCCAACGCGACCTGATTCAGGAACAGCAGTAGCATATACAAACACAACACACACACACGTCAGCACTGTTATTGACTTACTCGTATGTCCACTGGTTCATCTGAAGGGAACATATTAGAAGGTAGCATTGGGAGAGAAAATGAGGGGCAGGAACAGTTGGGAATATTTATAGACTGTGTGTGCAAACTTCCCGGAGTCACTCTGAGGGAAAAGACATAAAGAGACTCATTAGTGGATTGGTTAGTTAGTTATTACACAGTTGTGCTTTTTTATTTTTTATTTTAGTTTGCTGGTTCTCTTCACTAGGACTGATGTATTGCCCTACAGTAGGAGTGTGCCACTGATTTGGGAGACTCCAGGAAGTTGCCGCTGCATGCCGAGAAATAGCCCAGCAAGTAACCCCCCATTTTCAGATATAGAGTAAAGCAATAAGTGCTTTAGATGTGCTAGCACGCAGATTTTGTTATGTTTAGCCAGTCTAGTTTCCCCGTTTCTAGTCTTTATGCTAAGCTACACCAACCAGCTGCTGGCTGTAGCCTTATATTTACCGTACAGACATGAGAGTGGTAGCAATCTTATCATCTATCTCTCTACCAGAATGAAATGATCAACTTACCTATTAACAAACACACCAATATGAGCTTGTCGGATGATAGTTGGACCTTCGTTAACACCTTTAAATGTTAACAGTGCACTCTGTGTATTGTTCAGAGTAATGAGAAGGGCATCAGACGTGTTTTTCTGCAAAGGAATACACAAGGTATTTATGACGAGGCAGAGGTTGTTCTAGCCTGCTATTCAGACAAGACGGAAGTTCCAGGGAAGAAGGGTGATGAAGCAATGGCCTCGTCACTAAACTCAGCATCCCTGACAACACGCTTTTTCATATTCCGCAGGAAATCATGCGAGCATTGTCGCACATACCTCAAACTGTGCTCCCAGTTGAAGAAACTAATTACAGGAAACAGCGCTAAATGCAAAAGCTCATGGATACAGTTTTAATTTCAAATTGGACGCACATGTGAGGACCAATGGGCATGCTGAACTGTACATATTCCTTGGATGAGCAAAATTGCACATATATTGTATGTGCTTAAAGTATAACACTCACATTGGAAGAAAAGTCCAGGACATTGCTTGCTCCTTCCACAATGGTGTTGGCTGCAAGGAGTACTTCTATCTTGTTTTCTTCACTTTTATTCAAATCCATGTGGACCAGAGATGAGCTGAGCTTTGCGAACAATAATGAAGCCGCTTCCTGGAGGTGTAAATCAACTCTCACAATCACAGACATATTTTTGGGAGGTGTTATACCAGAAGTAACCTTTTCTCTTTTCTAATTTGCATTTAAGGACATTATAACAAACTCCTCATATCTCACCTCAAATATTCATCCTAAAACACACATGCAAATTATAAGTTAAGGCAGCCTTTTCATCCAGCAATTAATGATTTTATACAGTGATGACAGATTTACCCCTCCCTCCTATCAGTGTGGGTATTCACTGTGTAGTACCTGACCAGACGAGCTGAGTTCAGTGCCTTCATGGATGACAGCCGTAAGTCCTTTGGCTATCACCTGAACTTCTTGTGGAGTGGTGGTGGGAACTTTTTTTACTATGTCAGTCATTATGTCCAGCATCTCCTCGCGAAGCTTCAAAAGACAGAAATTAAAGCATTTAGGATTTATTTTGTTATTTAGTTTTATGTTTGGTACTACAATTTCTTTAACTGAACCAAAAAAAGATAATTTGCAAGTGCACACAGATGATTTTTGTTTCTAATGTCATGGCACATGATCTCTCTGTAGGTTGTACTTTGGGCATTGGTTTCCTACTTAACTTGGTCTTAAACAGGGGTTTCTGCCGGAGTGACAGAATGCTACTAAGGCACTGAACCTCAAGGGGGCGGACACAGTAGCTTATCATACATGCCTTTACAATCGGTGTTGGGAAGTTAATTGAAAGTGTAATCCATCACTCATTACTCGTTAATAAGCACAATATTACTTTATACATTACTCAACAGCAAAAGTAGTTAAATTGTTACAGTATTGGCATTTCTCAGCTCAGCTCCATTCAAGGTCGCTTTCACTAACTCCAAACCTGCCTTTTTTTTTTTTAGATTGTCTTTGAGCAGGCTCAAGTTAGGCCTGGTTAGGTGTGGTCTGTTGTACTTGTGTCGACACCCAACTGTGTTTTGGTGCAATGGTGGCTTTTTTAAAAACAATGCTCTCGTAATGAACATAAGTGTCAACCTTTTGCCTATCAGCTTTTTTCGATTCATCAGATTGACCGTTCAGTTTATTGGACACAGAACTGAAGATTTGTCCCACAGTTTCTCCAGACAGGAGGCCGTCTTTCTTTAGCTGAGCCACAGCATTCTCCACTGTGGCCTTCAGACCATCTACTGAAGAGCCTGAGGCCGCTGTGGAATCCAGCACCTGAGGAGAAAAAAGACATTTTCTCAAAGTAGTGTAAAGGAAAATTAGAGCATTTCCCCGTGTGTTGTTCCGTCAGTACCACCATTTTTTAATCACCATGTTTTTGACAAACCTGTGCAGTTATGGTGGTGCTAGCTACAAAGCTGCTCTTTTTGGCAGTTGCTGTGATAGTCAGGCTGTAGTTGGAACTGCTGTCTCCAAGAGGAAGGAAGACAGACTTCACTTCATTGTTCTTACTGCAACGCAGATGCTTACCTGGCAATTTTCAAACATGAAAATAAGCTAAATTAACAGATTTCTGGGAGAGTACTTTAACAGTTACTGACATTTTTAAAAGTTAGATAAATCAGTCCTCTTATTACAGAAATGTTTGGCATCCTGGATTACTTACCCTCATGAGTCTTAAAACAATACTGACAGTTAGAACAACGAATTTGGGTATTGCAAGTTATTTTGAAAGCGTCAAGGATTGTTCCACTCTGTGGTGATATCCTACACTTAAGGCTATCAAAATTGTTGGTGGTTGCTGGAGAAGATTCATCACTGGTGGTAGCATTATTAGTGACAGGTGATGTAGTGGCAGGACCAGCAGTGGTTGTTGTTTTTGTACCAGTGGTATCTGGGTTTTTGGTCTTTATGATGTATGTTCTGTAAAGAGGTACAACATCCCCTTTGGTATAAAAAAAAAAAAAAGGAAAATGTGTATTATTTCCAAAAAATAATGTATAATGGGATATTTTGGAAAAACTGGTATGTTAATCTTGATTAAATAGTCAAAAACAGTAAAAGACCACCATTACAATTATTACTTTAAAACTGATACTTGGTTTAATAAAACTTTATCCTTCATTGAACCAAGGATATACATGAGAATTAGACCTTGGCAAACCAATTCACAGAGCAGCTTGAACATATTTTACTGACTAATGCATACGCACCAGAAGTTATCACCACAGTGACATCCTGACCGTCGGCAAGTGCAAGATTGGTATGACTCACAGTGTATTCAGTCCCACCATGCTGTTTCTGTATAAGTGGCCTTCTGTTTGCCGTTGTATAGCATGCCTCTGTCTCATCCTGCAAATAAATTAATGTCATTTACAGCATTTAGCAGTACCTGATCTTTCAGTCCCAAACAATTCAGAATTATTTATCAGACTTACTGGCCATTCCTTTTTGGGTTTTGGGTCCTCGATGTTCCACACAACTTGTGGACACTGTGGATTTCCTGTACAATCCATTTTAATTTTTGCATCCATGTTCTTCTTTACTGGGTTACAGCCTTCAGTACAAGTGAGACTATGGTACAACAAATACATATACATTTGGTTAACACACAACAAGAATGTTTACTTTTCAGAAAAGCTGTCCAGTAAACACCAAATAGGGGTATAATGTAAAACAACCACCTATTTATACTGAACTCAATGACTGATTAACATTTTAAGTTTAGTTCTCGGCTTCATTTGGCAATTTATGATGGGGTTGTTCACAACACACAGCAAACTCAATCTTAAAATAAAAACACGTTCTTGAGCTCCTTTACAAAGCAATTTAGGAACTCAGTAGTGTCATAAATGATAATTCAGGTACTTCAATTCTTTTGCAGATTTCTATCGATAGAAAATTACAGTTTCACATGAAATACTCAGATTAGGCATCGAGAACACAGAGGCGAATTTCAGGTTCAGTGTTCTCATTGATCAAAGCAGATCAGTTTAAAAAAAACATTCAAGTACCTTAGCCAAGTTGGCAGGATATTCTGAGGGGTAAGGGTGATGCATATGGATTCACTCTTTTTCACTTTATTATCATGTTTATTTATGACATTAAAATGATAATTATTGAACTCAAATGGATCTGGTAGGCATTGTCCTTGAACGACGTGAGTCAGGCCCTCGAAATCTCCTTGGCACTTACAGGGATGTGCTGTGAAAAACAAGGAAAGTCATAAAACTACTGCCACAACAATTGACATGCCGATGCATACATTTCAGACCAATCTTACGTTTGTAAAACATTAACACACACACACACACATAATGTTTTAAATATACTGTAAAAGGGCATTCTCAACAACATTAACAACATCTCAATTATATACACCTATACACTCTGGCCTGAGCTGTTTATGAACAATGAAAGCTTCTCTTTTATTTTGGATAGATGAATGGTTGCACATTAACTGTTGGCTTAGCAGATGCTATTTCTAACAAATAACTTTAAACAGATCTCGGGTACTTTAGGCAAAAGAATCAAAGGCGATTTGCTGAAGTCCACCAACGATTGTCCAATCATAGCTTAGCAATTGTATTCAGGCACGGCAAGCCTGTCGAGCTTTGTTTTTTTTCACATGCCAAAGCAGAGACCATGGAGATAAGAGTGAAACTCTGCTTTCTACATTTAAAGAGTTTGGAGGATTTTTTTTTTTCAATCACCTTCCAACAACACAAAAGCAAAGCGCTTGAAATTAATTAAACAAATGTTTCTGTTTGAACGTAAGCTGAAATCTTCAGCATGTCCAGCTAACTAGCTTACTACCTACAATACGCATTGCTTTGAAAATGACTACTAATTGAAATCTGCCACTGTTATCATATGTCTTGTGAGAATGGAGAGCTTAGCTCTTACTTAATCTGCAGCTCAGAAAATCAACACCTAAACAACCCACCACAATACGTTACTTTATGAGATTAAAAAGTACAAAAAAAAAAAAACACAATCCTTACTGCATGACCAAACGTATCGTTTGTCCATTTCAGTTAGTTTGGATGGATCATTTATTGAAAGCGTGATACTTTTATCTCTGGCAGGCACTGACTCTGATGGTGTTGCAGTAATTTCCAGTGAAGATCTGACAACTCTAATAGGTTTCTTTCTCTGAAAATGAAAATTCACACAACAGTATTTATTCCGGAATGGGTAAGTAATCTTCCCCCAAAATATAAAATATCACTGCCGTTGAATGTAAAATAAAACATTTTACCAGTCTGTTGTTATATCTCAGCAAGTAGTCATTATGAACATTTAGTTTAACAAGTAAATCCTCGTCACATGCAGCAAACATATCCACATCCACTTCCAAAGAGGAGAAGACATTCCATGCTCTGAGTTTCATTTGTACAGAACCTGTCGCAAAAACAAGCTCATATCAGTACAATCTGCACATATGGCTGAAACATGAAAATATAATATATTAAAATAACCATAATGATCTTTTGAGTGCTTCCCAAATCAGTGGTATTTTGTCTCATGTGTCCACCATTTTTAATATGTCTTCCATACCTTGAATTGGGTGTCCAATATGAAAAATGTCCCTCTTTGTATTCATTTCTCTGGTCTCAGAGAATGAGCTGTTGTCTCCGGTCAGAGAGAAGAGCAGCAGCACAGGTGTTCCCCGTTCAAGGGAAACTCCAACAGTAATATCTGGAGAGTCTAAGCAGTCATCTTTCTCTGTCAACACAGAGGCCTGAAGCCCAGCTACTTTCTCCAACACACACATCTGCAGTATATGAATAATTACAAAACAGAAAAGCGCATTAATTTCCCTTTCATATCACTTGTCTGTAAAACTTCTCACAACAGATAATGTACTGATTTATTTGGTAATTAAATTTGAGTTTAAGCCACGGTTTTCAGTTTTTCATTTTACATGCGTCTGACGGAACAGTTAGCTGCGTATTTGTATGCTTCAAGTCTATTTTCTTCCATTTTACACACGTAATTACAGTGTGTGGGCTCTGAGTGCTGCCTGCAATGTTGTTTTTGTTACAATAAGCCATCAAGGTATTCAGTTACAAAAGTATTGTTCTAGATGATCTAGAGCGTTCATCTTTCACTGCATTGTAGTGGTGGTTGAGAGCTCACGACCTGGCACCCCAAAAAATATGTGTATCTATGCATATTAAACTATTATTAATATTAAATAGTATGATATTAGTGTTGGTTAATTGGTGACTTTAAATTGCTTGTAGGTGTGAATGTCAGAGTGAGTGGTTGTCTGTCTCTGTGTCAGCCCTGTGACTGGCTGGCGTCCAGTCCAGGGCTTACCCTGTGTATTGGCTCCAGCCCCTGCGACCCTCTAAGGATAAGCAGTATAGAAAATGGATTATGATATTTATCAACAATATGTTAATGATTAACAATGATAAAAACTTAATTCCCAGGTATGTGTTATTGTAAAGTGGTATTTTTTGTACTTTTGGTCATTTTAAATGATTGGTTTGTTAAAAAGGTACCCTGTGGAGTTTTTTGACCACTAGTAGGACTATAGAGCAATAAACATTCATGCCAATGGCTTCACATTATTCCAGTGATTGACAAGGGCCGGCAATGTGCCAAGAAATGCAGCAATGCACTAACAAAGGCAGGGAAAAAGAGGACGGCCAGCTAGTAAACATGGATGTAAACAACACAGATTTTTTTGTTTTTTACTTTTCAGATGTTTTGTGAGGGAATAAATGCAATCAACATGTCAAACTTCTCAGGATGCATACTATTCATTTAATCTTGTAGTATGTTCAGTATACATGTGAAGACATTTTCTCTCAAAGGTGCAGTGCTGTTTGTTCCAAAATTCTGAAATTATATGAATTATGTAAATACAAATTTCTAGAGCTATTCTAAAACTGTGACTTGGGTGTAAAAACTTAGATGCCTTCCATACTAACATTGTCAGGTCAAGAAAATGAGACAAAGGATAGAATGATGAAGAAGAACAATTATATTACAAACATGAACAAACCAACAAAGGCCATGCTTCTTTCAAAGAAAACATCAAATATGTTTTGACTGTTTATCTCCCAGCTCACATGCCTGCATTACAGATGCCTGAATGATTTTACATCATGTTCCAGCGTTCAAAGCATTTCTCTGATTAGCCTAATGGAGATCAAAAACCAAGAGGTGATATCACAGGATGCTGATTTTGATGAAATTCAGAGGCGTCCACTGTGTTCTGGTGTTTACAGAAATACCACTAATTAGGTAATTTGAATTCTAATATTAAAGGTTAAATATAATGTCTCAGTTAGAGAGGCCTCAATCAAACTTCTTAATCAAATGATCAAAATTCTATCATATTGCCATTATCACAATCACATAAAAATAAAAAAATAAATTAAGGGATGATGCATCATGTTACTGCTTTATTGATGGAAGATGACATGTTTACTTGATTAATGTTGATTTACCTGCAGGGCTTTGGACCTTTCAGGGAATGTGACCATGTTAGATGCATAGAGGGTCAGCTGGTGGCAGCCAGGCCCAAGCTGCTTCACCATGTCTGGAGTCACTGTGATGTTCTGGGGAACATTTCCTCTGATCACAGATACACCCGACAACATTTTATCACTCTGGATTCTATAGGTCACATTTGAACCTGTAGAAAGAAAAGAGAAACACACTGAAAAGAGAAAAATAATATTTAAAAAGACAGGATGAATTATGGTATATTACGGTCATATTTGCACCTACCTGCAATTACTTCCATTTGAATTTGAACTGGCTCTCCGTAAAGGGCTTGGCAACTTGTTGCATGAAAAGATAGTTTCCCAGCATAGCACCTGATGACACCAAACTCTGTGATGGGCTCTTGAATGGTAATTATTTTCTGAGCTGTAATGTGTATGTCACTGCTAGTGCATTGAACTGCCACAGCAAAGGCACTTGGATGAGCATATTTGTGCACCACACTGCTTTCCAACCTGAAAAAAAGCACATATAGATTTATTTAGCATTGTACGATTGATAGATAGATAGATAGATAGATAGATAGATAGATAGATAGAAAGATAACACACAAACCAAGAACTCCTTCAAAACTGTATCAGTAATTTTCATAAAAAGTGATATAATCACATATATAAAAAAGACTAATTTCATGGTGGTGCGGGTTGATGATATGGGCTAGTTAAAGATAAAATGCTGTGCGCTTTTTAAATTTACTGATACTGTTAATTTAATAGAAGTTATTATTTACTTATAGTTGCTGACATAAATCTGAGGAGAAACAGCCCTTCTTCTTCTTCTTCTTCTCATCCAAGTGACTTTTTAAAAAATAACAATCATTATACCTAATTTATTTAATGACAGCAACAGCAGGACATGTGTTATATTATTCAGCAGAACTGCATGAAACAACTAAAGCTGTATGTGGTCTGCTAACACAAGTGCTGAAAAAACTATTAGAATTGATAAGATTGTAAAGCCTAAAGTACTTTACTTATTTTAACATACTTGGATTCTTGTATGTAATTTGTAATGGCACTAGAATATTTGCTAAATGTTTCTACTCACCCTTCTGGACTGTGCACATAAATAACATGGCCATCTCCGGTACTCAGCTTGCAGCTAATATTTCCCCGGGGCAAATGTAAGAGCCACTTCAGGCTGATGGTAACGTCATCAAAAACAGTGGCCACAGTGTTAAATGACAGTATGAGCCCTGGGGGGAGAAAATCCACAGAAATGTAGCAAAGAGCATGTAATCAACCTGGCTTCCATAAAAACAGACAAGCACAGATCATCACCATCTCAGCAGACAGCAGCGACGCACAGATACTACAGGGATATTTAATACAGCAGCAATATCAGAGACCATCACCATGATGTGTTTTTTCTGTGATCGGCTAGACTCCATTCAAGACACACATTAAAATTAGCTTGGAGCTGGCATCTACTCTCAGTAGTTTACATAGTGTACCTCTTAATTGGCTCATATTGGGGCAACAGTGGCTTTGGTCAAGGGTGGGATGGAAAACAATTAGAGCTGCATGTCACTCTACTGGATGTAGAAAGTGATTCCCCCTTGAAACATTTATAATTGAGCTATGATAAGAATTACTGTGACCTACCATCTTTGCAGTGGTAATCCAAAGACAGGTAGCTCCCCAGGTGAGGACAGGGTTCAACAAGGGAGTCCACAATTTCAGTAATGTGGCAGACCTGATGGCCATGGCAGTGAGCTGGGAATCACATGGAGAACATAATCATCTACGGGTGACACACGGCAGCTGGAAGTGTAAGCGATTCACAAGCTGGTAAAATTAATGTGACTCAACAAGGCTAGCTACTTAACAAAGTAGGTAGTTAAACAGTGTAATTTGGGATTTAGCTGAAGCTTTTTTCTAAAAGCGAGTTATATTAAATGCATTCAACTATATAATCCAAAAATTGCAGGAATCATGCAAGTACATTAAATTCATCAAATAAGCTGAACTGCTTCAATCAAGCCACCGGTAGCCAGTTCGGGGTGCGGAGGAGTAGTGTAGTGTGGGAGAACTTGGGTACATTGAAGACCAGCAGGGCTGCCCCATTCTGGATGAGCTGCAGAGGTCAGATGGGACATGCAGGCGGACCAGCTGGAAGCAAGTTTCAGTGGTCCAGGCGCAAGATGACAAGAGCAAAGAGCGGACGTATCCTCCCGAGGTTGTGGAGCATGAATCTGCTTGAGCGGGTTGTCGCAAGGATGTTGGCATCGAAGGACAGCTGGTCATCCAGTGTTGATGGAGCGGTCGTGGACGGTAGACGCCTTACTTGGAAGCAACTCGGTTATCCTGATTGAGCTTCAGGTGGTGTGTAGATTTACTCCAACCGGAGAGAAACGGTCGTTTACAGGGTTATTAGGCACTAATATTTTCCTATTAAACGGATTATCAAGAGCTTTACACCACCTGTCTCAACCCGATTGAAAACTAGCGGCAGCTCCTGAGTCCATTCATTCTAATGGGAGACGTGAACGAGAGCTCATATTATGACCAATTCTTTCGCCACATAGTCACTGAAGTAAATATTGGACCCATTTATCACAAGCCACATATCTTCCAAACATTCTGCAAACATGTATTTTTGAGACACACAAATCCGGAGAAAATTAGTTTTTGTTTCCGTTTCAGCAGCGCACTCTCGCGAGATCTGGCAACATCCCGCTGTTGGTCGGCCTGGTTTCACTGCAGTGTCGCCGACGCCGCTTTTCCAGACAGAAATTTAAAGGGACTACAGGGAACCATGAATTAAAAATTAAAAATAAAACCGAAATAAAACTTGTGTTTGTTTGCTTGATAAAACATCCACACAACACTTCCAAACGAGGTGGGATGGAGAAGCACTGCCCATTTAGGAGACAGGAAGTGAATACCATTTCATATTACTGGTGCAGCTTGTAATGCGTTTTCTTTAGTTATAGAGTATCTTTGCCATTACCCTGTCGACACTTGGAGTCCCTCTGTTTCTTTGGCACCATAATCACCCAGGACATCAAGTAGGAGCTGAACATTAGCAATTATAATCACATTATGTAGTGCCGTTGGCAGCAGGCTACATTACCCCCGTCCCACTGTCACTGACTCTGTCCTGCCCCCATAGACACTTAACGTTACTTTAACATAAATTCTCCACATCGGATCAATTTTTCTAGTGAACACACATCCGTGCACTTCCGAAATGTTAACTTTTAACCCAACGCCACCCTTTGATGGACTTCTGTCACGTATATTCCAGTGAGACGCGGCAGCCAGTAGCAGTGATAACACTAACACAGAAAATCAACACAGAACAAAGCTAACAAAGTTAACTTGTGAGGAAAGACCTGTGTGTGTCCCAACACATACATCTCATAGAATACAGGGCTCCTTTTTGTCCCCATAGTTAAAAACAAGTCAGCTGGCTGCAGGGCCTTTATCGTGCCCCCTTCCTCTGTAATAACCTCCCTGTTGACATCAGACAATCTGACCCTTGAGGCCTTTAAATCTAAACCAAAAACTAATCTTTCTGCCTTCACTTTCAATTAGTGCTTTTTCTTTGATAACCCAGGCCTCACGCCAGTTACAATCATCTTTCAGGCGGGTCGGTCTCAGTCAATAAATCCCCACTCAAATACTATCAGTCCAGGTTTGTCCTGCCAGTGAGAATAACGGTAGACTTTCTAATAACTGCTTTCTATTTTTTATTTTTTTTAAATTTCTGTTCCCACAAGCCAACCAGCTGTATGCATCTTATGTCACTATAAACATAAGACGCATATATTTCTACAATTATAGGCGTCTTTATTTATTAGTGATTCGAGTGTCTAAGGATAAAGGGTGTTGTATGCTTTACATTCATTTTTGGCTATATAGATACAATTTACTTGACTCAGTACTATTTATCAAGTATTATTTATCAGCCACACAGAATCATGAAAAGAGACTCCGAACACCTGTTTGATGTTTTTCTCCCCCCTCTGAGCAATTATAAGCGTAACAATGTTATAAAGGACATGTGAATCTAAAATTACAAATTGTTCAAATGTTTGTCTTTGTCTTGTGATGGACTTACAACCTGGCCCTTATACAATGCATGCTGTGACAGGCTGCAGTGCCCAAGGACCCTGAACAGGATGAACAAGTTTGAAAAATGAATAGAGGGATGGTCTGCTTTTGCCATCAGTTAAATGCTTGAGTCACTATTCTACTCTGAAACGGATGGATTTCATTGATGTACGTTTAAAGCTATTAAGCTACTATTGTGTGGTTTTTCCTTTCATGAATGTCTGGATGGGCATTCATTCTTTGCAAATAATGGTCTGTAGTGAGACAATATGTGCTTTGTGATATCTGACAATCACTTTCTCCAAAAGTGGATTGAGTTTCATCAGTTTTAATCCATGCAGAACATTTTCATGAGGCAGGTGTTTGATTTCCTGTTCTGATTTTTTCCCTGTTGAGTTCAGCAGATTAAATGAGAGGACAACTGATCTGCAAAACGACTGCGCTCATCTTATGAAGATGAGAGCGGTCGTTGTGCAGATCAGATCAGTTAACAGCTCTCGATTAGGTAATTGTATCATTCAAACATCAGTTATCGTAACACGATTAACAATTAAATGCTAGAAATAATTTTGCACACAAAATACTATTTGACCATGTTTTTACCTGTTAATGATTCTAAAACATCCACCCAGCTGCACTGATGTGTGGGGGTTGTTGGTGGGGAGGCCGTGGATCGACAGTAATGAAAATTGTTACGGCCGTAGACACCTCCGTCTATCATTAAGACTTGACCAGAACCACACTGCAGAGTGGCGTTATGACCTGCACACACAATGGATCTCCCAGACTCTGTGAAGAATATAAAAACAATAAAGTGGTAAATCAGAAAGTGATTCAGTTTGGTGTTTTTTTTCCTAAAGTTTGAGTCAGCATACATACCAAACTGGCAGATAAAATGTAGTTTTTGGTTGCAGTCTCTTGTGGTTTCCCATCGGAAGCCTGAGTTTCTCAGTATGTGTCCACAAGCTGCTTCTGGTCGTGGGCTGCTCACCCAGTTTGAATAGGTGATATGTGAACCATCCAGCCAAGAGAAAGGACCTGAAGATGGAACAAACCCCTGCTGAATATGCGTACAGTTTGAGCTGAAGTGCCTGTAAATGCAATTAAAATCTAATATTTTTTCCAAGATTACATTTATGGTGTTTTTTGTTAATTAGGTAGAACACAGTTTTCAAGGGCAGTATGAATATACCTCTGACCCTTAAAGGCTACTCTACTCTATCGACTCTATTACTATATATACAGTATATATAAAGTTTATAACATATACATTAGTTAATGGAAGGATTAAGAAGCAGTGCAGTACATCCTTACTGTGCCAAGTAATTATTATTATTTATTTTTTCTTTTACTTGTACAGTTTGAGATTGGGAGAATATTCCATATTGGATAAATTGGTAATTTTATCTGCCATGGGACACCATATGCACAGAGTTAACATCACTGTTGTAAATAAAGACAGAGATAAAAATTTGGTAGATACAAAGTATTTTTAAAATCTTGGAACCTACATTTTTCCCTTTTTGAAAAAATATCTGTAATGTTTGAAGTCATTACTCACTCCACTAAGGGAAATAAAGGGCTTTTACAACAGTTAAAAGGCTGTTTTATTAAAGAGAAAAGTGAGAATGATGTCTCAATCATCAATGGTTAAGTTCTCTTAAATGGTGCCATAAATTGCATAATTTGAAGGGGTTGAATCAAATGTGCAAGGGACTGTATAAATGTAGAAAAAAACAACTGAAGTTAAAAAAAAAATGAAATACTCAGAGACCTCCTGATTCCCTGTGTATTTTCAGAGTGCTGAATTTAATCTGAGGTTTCTAACCCTTTCAGATATAGAACTGATTTTCTGAAATCTGTCCCAAGTTACAAGGAGGTGAGGAGGGTACTACTGTGCTCTAATAATGTGTCCTTGGCAGTAAATTTTATTACAATAGACTCTGCCAGAGACTTGCTCATGAGCATTTTGTTGCAAATGTTTGTAGATTTAAACTCTCTAAAAAGGTGGATAGAAACATTTTGGCATCAGCATGAGAGCAGATTTTAGCAGTTAATAACGTAGTGCAGCAGTTGTCTGTATTCAAACCTTCTTACCTTCAACAATTGGAGAATACTGCAGGTTTGGAAAGGCAGAAGGTGCTACTCCAAACCACACGTCCTTCTCGGGGTCCAAGTGTCTTTGAAAGAAATACTGAGTTTCCTCATCTGGGATAAAAGCAAGGTGTCCACCACTTTGCTCACACCAAGCTTGGGCGCCAAAAAAAGTATGCCGGACACCCACAAACTCATAGCAGGATCCTCCAAAGGCCTTCTGGTATTCTGGACAGGAAACAGTGACCTTCGTCTTATCTCCAGCACAAGACAGATGGGTGAGAGTCATCAAGATTAGCAGGCGCACAATTGTCCGGCACACCTTTTGTGTTTTCACTGCAAAAAACAAAAGTTGGCCTAACATCACTCTTTTCATCTTCTTGGTGCTGTGGAAAAAGTAATACTGTTTCACCCTTTCGTCTGATGTTCTCATACACACACCCTGCTGACATCCTGCTTTTAAATTGGTCTGACATGAGCTGCCCACACACCTTGTTCTGGACTCAGTGGAACATTGTTTACCTAACAGCCAGGCTCTCTGACAGAGACAGAGCTGCAACAAAGGAAACCTAGTACCTTCAACTAGATGGCAAGTAGTTTGAGGGTACGGTTTGCCAAAAATGTACACCATTTAATGAAAAGGGTTTATAGATTTGTATTTTAAAGAGATATCGAATAAATGACTCGCCAAACCATTTTTGTTGGGAAAAATCAATATAAGTGCTTGTTTACACGTTGAGTCACACCGACACTTAACAGATGCTAAATGCAGAGTGTGAACTACAGGGGTGCTACAGGGATGAGCTCCCCTGAGGCTATTATTGATGTATGATTCATGCATCAGGGTGATCCATCACTAATTATTAACTTTAATAAAAGATACAGGTGGCAGGATGCATGCTATTCTTGCCATTACCACTAAAACAGGACAGCACAATATCAGAAACTTTTTGATGACGACCCCATCCCTTGTAGGCAGCCTGGCGTGCTCTGTTTTTGATTTAATGTTTATACATTTGTGTGTTTAAAGGCTATTTTGCTATTTTACCCATCCATGTCTTATTTGTGCTTATAAACTATAGAATATTTTACATCACTCTGCAGAGTATACTGTGCAGGGTATACTTTGGTTTGGATACTCGTGTCGGGGGTTTGATGTGGTCATAAACTGATTATTATAGGCTATATCAGATGTACTGACATAAAGCTAGTAGGCCGTAATGCTTACTGCTGTGAACGTTTCTTTTCAACAACAGTCACAGTCAGTTCCCTCTTTGAGGCACTTGCAGGTGTGTAAACCTAAATTTTGCAGGGACTTCGTTTTATATGATGCATTGATGAGTTATTGTTTAACTTGAGTCTCATTTAAATATATTTCACCAGGAAGTTACTGCTCCTAGTAGAGATCTCAGTACCATACAAGCCTCTCCATCCATCCTATACCAAACTCTTCACATCCAACAATTACATATCACTCTGCATTTGTTTACTTAGCCTGTTGGGTCTGACGTCAAGCGGTTTTATGTCCAAAACCTTTTCTCTTCAACTGTCATCCTCTCTCTGCTGCACCATCACTGGCTCTTCCTTCCTTCCCCCGTCTCTTTCTCAGTCCATCTCTCTGTCTGAATCTCTCCATGTACTCTACAGTAGCTAAACAGAACTCACTGACCATGTTGCTACCTGTGCATCTATGATATTCTTTCAGTCATTAATGGGTGTTCATTATACTTACAGTTCATTCAGAGGATTGTGTCGAGTCTTTGTTGTTCCAAACGACTTCCATTTAAGAATTATTGAGGCCACTGTGCTCTTGGGAAACTTCAATGCAGCAGACATTTTTTTTGCAGCCTTCCCCAGATCTGTGCCCTGACACAACCCTGTCTCTGAGCTTTGCAGGCAGTTCCTTGGTTCCCTCCTGTGAGACCTTATAAAGACAGATGTGTGCCTTTCCAAATCACGTTATATCAATTGAATTGACCACCAGTGGACTCCAATCAAGGTGCAGGAACGTCTCTAACATGATCAAAAAAAATGGGAGGCACCTGAGCTGTGTGCTAAGTGTCATAGCAGAGGGTCTGAAAAGTTATGTCAATGTGATATTTTCTTTTTTTCTTTTTTAATTCACTTTTGTCCTGTTGGTACAAAGCTAGGCATTCACATCATGCTGGGCATGACTGAACAGCAGCAATGGGTGCCTTATCGAACAGGTCTACGGGGCCCAGGCTCAGGGGGGCCCTAAGCAAGAGCCTCTACGTGAAGTCGCTGTTATTAACTTTACATTTTCTGTGGTATTGTCAAAGGGCTTAATCATTCATAGAAATAAGAGAGCCCCAAAAACTCCTAATAAGTTTGTGCCCAGGGGCCCATTGTCTCTTAATTTGCCTATGGCAACCACTGTGCTTTGTAAAACTATTCTCACCCCTTAAGGACAACAAAGGTATTTCTTATCAAAACATGAAAACAGGCTTGTGTGTCTCAGTGACTGGTTCTACGGAGAGAATAATTGCATCCAAGTATCTAAGATACCTGATCATTCTGGTTTCTGTATATTTTGTGCAGTTGTTTTCATTGCATTATGTTTTGTCTTTGTGAGTTTCAGTTTAAATGTTGTATTTGAATTTAAAACATTCATTTTGGTACAAGCTTTTAATGAACAAATGTATTTTTTTGTTTTTCTGTTTTAAAGCTCCAACAGAGTTAGCAGAGTGAGCAACAGTCCTCCCCACTGTCAGAAAAGAGCGGTGTCTAGAGTAAAAACATTTTGACAGTTAATTACAGAAAGCACATATTCCCTCGAATACAGTTGGATGTGTAGAACAAGCTAAACACCATTATGATTCCTGACTTTTACAGTGTTTTTTGTAGCCTACTTTACATGCGAGTGACCGTAATAGAGACTGGAAAAATGTATCTATTATATTCTTGAACCTGGAGTTCACTTTGGTATGTGGACATATGTGCTGTGAGAAGGCAGTAATCTAATTATTATTCCAACAACATTTCCTCCAACTCTACAAGGAGTGAGATCAGGTGAGGTCATTAATCCATCCTTTCAAAAAACCTGACAGCAAAAGATACGACTCACCATCCTTTTATATATCTCAAGGGCCTCTGCTTGAGATATATGAAAACAGCTATATCCCATATAACTGGCTGCAGAGCAGCAGAGGCCCTTATATTATATTTGTTTAGTTTAATGAATACTAAAGGCTTATAGCTCTAAATCTCAAATGTAACATCATGGTGTTTAAGAAAATAGAGAAAGAAAGGTTGTCATCCATCTTAATAGAAATATGTATTTCCATGTAAAATGACTACATTACAAGCGTAAAACATGAAGCTTTTTCAAGTGCTTCTACACAGAACTGTCATCAATGTCAGCCAAAAACATGAAAGACTGGCCTCTAGTGGACCTTGAATAAAGTGCATGAAGACCTTCCAAACACATTAACAGTAACAACAAGAGGAAGAGAGGGCTGTTTATATGAGCTGTTTGTATTATATACGTAAATTGTAAAGAATTAAAATAAAATACAATTTAATTCAATTAAACAAATTAATTTGTGTACATTGCATATATTGCAATCACTTGCTTTGGTATTCAGTAAATATAATAAGGAGTTACACCATTTGATTATTTTCACAGTTCAAAATGCATTTAAGCAATCAGCTGAAATTCAGAGCATTTGATGAATTGCTCAATTGAAGGTTTGGCATGCTGTTTTATAAAATTAAGCAAATGTTTAGTTTACCAAGATATATATTAAACATCAACTTAATATCAAAAGTAATCACACTTTTAATGGGGTACAGTTGGCTGGAAATGGAAATTAATGTAACCTAAGTTAAGTTAAAAACAGCTTCTGTCTAAACTCGTTTTTCGTCATCCCAGCAAAATAGCTGTTTTGTGTGTACACATCAGGGAAAAGAGGGAGGATATCCCATGCTTTCTTTAGAGAGAATGAAAGCAACCATGAACCCAGTTGATCAAGGCCATACAGAATAACATCAGAGCTCTAATGCACCAGTAGTAGTCTTTCTTTGAATGCTGCAATGACATGCCTATATAATGACACACATGACCGTCATGCAGCCAAACTGGTTGGCAAACTGGTTGTGTTAGGGATTGAAGCATGACAGTCTGCTTCATGCATGGACTTTTTTCACCTGAGAGATCCTGCCAGAGACTGGTTTTAGTTATTTGGTTACATTGGAAAGCTATCACTCTTAAGGTAAGTGTTTGAGTTCTTTGTTGTTACTATATAGATTAGAACTATCTGATACTTGAAAGAAAATGTCATTAAAAGGTGTTAAATGAAAGCACCCAGAACATTTGAACATCATTTATCACAATTTGAGTAATTTTATAAATTATATGTCTGTGTGTTATGCTAAATGAAGTTTGGAGCCAATAGAGAAAAGCCTTATAGTGTTGTCCTATTCATCATCATCACACAATTATAGCTCTTTATGTTTCTCGTAACTTTATGTCATAATTTGATATGGGATTTTAAACAAAAAAGCGGCTTTGACATTCTCTCTCTCTCTCTCTCTCTCTCTCTCTCTCTCTCTCTCTCTCTCTCTCTCTCTCTCTCTCTCTCAGACACGTCAGACACATTCTCTTCCTCCCATGTCGCACTGAACATGCAGCATTGTATTTGTTGCATTGAATGCAAAGTTGCCTTGTTTTGTTCAAATTTTGACCTCCATGCCACCCGACATTCGAAACATGGGAAAATTGACACACACCCTGCGGAGGACCATGTGTGTGCTACTGGCTATCAGTTTCATCTGGTGTTTGAATTTGACATATTTCATCCTGGTCAGTATCTTCATTCATTCATTTCTCTCACGTGGCCCCATTGCCAGCATACAGTGCACTGAACCACTTACCTGAAGTAGTGCAACAGCTAAATAACCTTTTTTTCTCTTTACCCTGTGTAACGTACAGCCACTGAAGACTCACTGATATAATGGACAAAATCTAATCATGTCTTGTAAAACACCAGCTAGTTGAATTCAGGCCACTACTGTTTGCCACATCTTCTCACATTTAGAATGGACAGAAAAGTATTTTGTTACCAGCTTTGTGTTGTGTAATGCTGTAACTTCCCTTTATAAACTGTTTTTTAGAGTAACTCTGACCAGGAGGGCATCAGTGTGACTGGACGCGACAGGCTGAGGCGGTATGGCAAAGTGTGGCTGGAAACGAGTAGGACTGAAGGTGAGAAGACAGCACAGGGACGATGAGAGGAGTCAGGGGTTAAAAAAAGGGGGAGGTCATGACGCAGTAGCAGAAGGATTTTATGGAACTATAGACACTACAGCAGCCTATAAAACTTTCTTCTCTCTTGTTGTAAGAAAATAATCTCAGCAAGCCACACACTTTCTCTTCCTAACACAGCCATTAAACAGTGAAGCTACTGTGGTGTCCTTCATCCTGGGCGGGTCTACCTTTGTTTAGATAAGTTAGCACCATTCACCAGCAGATCTCATTTGATTAGAGAATGATTAAGCCTCTTTTTTTTTAAAGTGCATATTGTAGAAATGAAGGGAAACTGTAACTGTGTGGCTGTGTGACGGCTTTTTTTGAAAAGGTATTTTTTCACCCGTTTCAGAACAGTCTTTTGCATCCTTAAGAATTGTCTTTTTTTAAGAGATATCTTTTCAATAGACAATACATCCTCTGCTCCCTCTCTCTTCACTGTCCCCGACTTTCCTGCTCAACTCTGTCTGTCTTCTCTCTCCTTCAAATCCTTCCTTCACCTCTCTCTTCTCTCCTAGACATTATGAAGAGTGTTGTCAAGTTTGCGGACGATCTCCTGAACATGGTGGAACCCTCTGACGATTGTGAGCAGATGAGTAGTTTTTTCTGCCAACCAAATACACACTCACACAGTGTACACATGCTCTTAGTTAATATCATTTAATTATTGTATCTAAAATGCATGATTAGTGAAGTAGCACTACCTCTAATTAAAATATGAGTTTTCTGGTAATAATTGTGCAAGCCTCTTGAAAATATGTTCAAAGCAGATGAATAATTTGTCAAATTAACACTCCAAACTCTCTCTCTCTCTCTCTCTCGCTCAGTTTCTCCCCCACCTCCTTTAAAGGACTACAAAGGAGAATTAAGGGCACTTCAGATTAAAATGGAGGCAGAGAAAGAGAAAGGACAGATGAGGGATGAGATGATTAAGGAGCTGCGCTCTGATAAACTCCAACTGCAGCAACAAGTGGCTAACTTGGACGAACTCCTGAAGGTACTGGCAGGAAAGGAAGAGAAGAACCACCATCAAGTCAAATCTGGTAAATCTACTCTCGATCAAATTAAGTGCAGAATTCTTACTGTATTCCCAAAGTGCCTGGTTTAAACACAGAGAAGCTCTACCATGACCATACAGTAGATATAGTATAAAGCAATTACAATTATAAGTGGTTAAGACAGGTGGCTGTCAGTCCAAAATCAACAATGCATTAGTCTTTGGCTCAAAAATACGTTCCCTTCCCCTCCCTACACTTCTCATCTTGAAAAGTTGGTCCAAAATGTATAATTCGATTTTTTGGGTGGTTTCTCAAAACATTTGAGGGACTATTTTCAGCCGTGGATTAATACACATTTGCTGCACTAGTGAGTTCATGGCCGCCATCTGAGGGATTGCGTCAAAATAAACTACAAGTTTATAATGAAGAAGCATGTCACCCAGTGCATCGACCATCCACAGTGATGGATGATTATTGTAGCAGCTACTTGGATAATGTCAACCTGTAGTTTGTAAGTCTCAGCACATCACAGTCGTGGGTCAGTCTATTAAATCAAACAATGGACTTGTATTCCACCACACCGTACAACATAGTAAACATTCAGGTTGTGCCTGCTCTTCAGGGTAGAGTTTCAGAGGTTGACCTACAGTAACAGCAGCCAACCCACAAACAAAGCTTAAAGCTTTTTAGACACAGAGAAACATGCTGCACTGTGCAAAAGATTTTTGCAAAATGTATTTATTTTTATTTTTTTCACATGCAAGGATGGGCTGTAATGTTCTTGCCTGAAAATACTCCTGAAAATGTGAAAAAAACAACTTAGCCACTGATTTACTGGAAGAATCTGCTAATGATTCAACCAACGTCCCTTCAGGGGATTTTACAGAATGGCTGAGAGCACAATCTATATACACACTACAAGATAGCTGAATGTTAAAGGTTGTCTTCCTCAACTTGCCTTGAATGTTAATCAAGACTTCTAATGAATCAATGAATTTGTTTCGTTTTTTGTTGTATAATTAAATTTACATTAGTTGCATTATTTCACACTTCATTAATACTTTATTCAGCAAGAAATGTGTGTTTTTAATGACATCACTAATCAGAAGACAGGTTTGAGAGTAAATGGTCATAATTAAAAAACAAGGACAGGCTTGTACTAAAGTAAAGTGGTATCTTCAGATTTCTATCTGCAGGAAAGTTATCTCCTTAGCAAAAGTGCTATTGTTTTCGTTTTTTTTAGATGATCAACTCAAAGAGGATGAGAACTGCCCACTGCCACCCATGGATGGATACCCAGACTGTAGGGGGAAATTAAAGGTAACCCATTTCTTTATCACTGTAATAGCAATCATTGAACTCTCACTGGTAAAGATTCCTCAGAATATATTATCACTTACTCAATCATATTGTCATTATTGAAACAAATCAGTTTCAGTATTTTGATCTCTTAAATAGTTTATGTTAAGTTTTGTTTTTCATCGGAACATGTAAAGCATTGTGTTGATCATGATTTTGTACTTGTTTTTTTGTTGTGGTTTTCCAGTGGATGATGGATATGTGGAGGACTGACACTTGCTACAGCAATTATGGGGTGAATGGGTCTCTGTGCTCCAGCCTTATCTACCTCAGTGAGGTACCAAAGTGGTTTCAAACTATCATATCATTATTCACTCATATCACAACCAGCAAGGAACTCACCACATACAGGAAATTACTCGATTTTGGAAATGCACAAAGTGTGTGATTTTGTGTTTGTGCTGGTGTAACTCCCCCCTCTATCTTTCTGTGTTGTGTTAAGATAGAGTCCTGGTGTCCTGTGCTTCCAGGCCGAGTGATCCCCTCAGCTGTAGTGGAAAACCCGGAGGTAAAGGCAAAGGCCAAAGAATGCAAGACTGCATGTCATTTGTGTGTATGTGTGGTGTGTATTGCGGTGCGGTGTGTAAATGGTCTGTATATAATCTACATTATTTCATTGTCTACATTAGTTGCATGCATAACTTGATGGTTATGCTGCCCCCTAAATGCCTGTACTGAAAAATTCTTTGTTTTGGATTGATATACTTAATGTTGATCAGGATAGGGAGTGGAAAGTGGCACTGCTAACACAAATGGGAGAGGTGACATTGGCAATGATTTGTGGTGTTTGGCAACAAGAAGACATTGTATTGTGAAGGGATTTGAAAGTTAAACAAATCTACAAAATGGTAAATAATAAAGAATAGGCCTTGTGTTTTCTTCATTTTACCAGGCAGACCATGCAGTGGTACGGGAAAGTCTAACAGGTCTGTATCCATCTCTGGAAAACAGAGTCCAGTTCCGTTGGATTCACCAAAGAATTCACAGTATGGAAGAGATTTGGGTCGAGGCTGGGCGCTCTCTTTCAGCCAAATACAACCTCACAGAGCGGGCAGCTAAACATGTAATGTATCCCTCCCAATTGTTTTTATTGGAATAATTGATAGTTCACTGAACCCTGTCATCTTTAGTTACTGTTGCTATATGCAGTTCACAAAGAAAATGGGGGGCAGTCATTTTTGAAACAATGGGGCTTTGATTTTTACACAGAAGTAACAAAAGCAGGCTTCTGAATTTGGTAAGGTTTCCAAGTGTGGAGCAAAAATATAATTTTTAAAGTTACACCACTCACAGTCAAAGGGCACTCTAATGGCCTTTTTTTTTATCTCTATAGCTTACTATGGCATTCACGGATAAATTGGATAAAGCAGAGGGAATATGAAATGCATTATCAGTCATCTCATCCCCCCCCCCCCAGATCCTGCTGCATCCTGGTGTGGTGACAGATGAATCGCGTTTTGGAATAGCAAGGGCAGCGTTCAGTGGTGGCCCCCTTGGGGAACTAGTCCAGTGGAGTGACCTCATCGCCACACTTTACATTCTGGGTCACCATCTTCACCTTTCTGCCTCCATACCTGACCTCAAGCTGTGAGTAGGCACACAAAAAGAGCCTTCTGTTGCAGGCTGCTTTCTACCAGAGATAAATCAGTGGGGATGGGAATGGGAAATCTAACACTTTAAACCAATGATTATGGGTGAAAAATGCCCTTTTGACAGATGAATAACCATGCTACTTGATATACATACATATTCACTCACTCATTCTATAATTTCCCTTTAATTGTTATAATAACCGTTTTTTTTCTCTCTACCCATGCTTTTATGTCTCTCTATGTCTAGTTTTCTAGATGGTAAGACAGGAGGCTGCCCAACTCGTCATCCAAAAGCGGAAGCAAACCTGATCTATACAGACATTATCGGCCTTAAACAGATTCAGACTGCACTACAGACATCTTGGATCAAATACAAGTGAGTATCAGGATCCTGGTCCTGACATTTTTACTTGTACTTGTTGAGTACTTGTGAGTTATATCAGACTCAGAGTATATGCACTACTGTATCTAATGTGTGTATTGTACACCATTATAGCATTAGTGAACTATTTTGATTACTCATAAAGGGGAGTATACTTGAAAGGATTAAATGTAATTCACTGATTTAATTTTGATTAAGATGACAACACGGTGTGACATCCCATCTTTAGACCAGAATGCATTAGTGATTTGCATAATCATGGTGTCTTTATTTTGCCATTCATTATCAGTCTGAATTACCAAAAGAGTGCTGAGATATATCATTTTCTTTTATTGATGTATACATGATTGGAAAGTATGTTGAGATATGTCCCAAAAAAAAGTGATGCACAAACGTCTGTGTCAAGTGGTGATTATGCTAGCACAGAGAATATAGACAGTATAGTGATTTGGGTAAGACCTTCAGGAAAAGAGGGGATCAGACGTGCGAGTACAAAGTGTTGGGTGTGTAGCGCATTCTCAGTATCAACTATCACGAGATACAGCGCCCTGAGTTCTTTAACTTAAACCCCATGCCCTACCCTATCACTTGTGTTACCCTTGGCTTTGAGCCTTTTCTATAAATTAACCCAACAGAGAGGAAAACTATTTGAAACCCTATTATTTAATTAACAAATATTTAGATAAAATGAAATATCACAACAAGGAAAAATGAAATAGCAGGTAAGTATCCTGTAGACCTGAGTGCTTTTCAAATTAGAACAGTTTGATCAAAATATCAGTCTTTAACCTGGCCAGAACAGCTATTACCTCTATTAACTCCAACAACACAGTCAGCATGAATCAGCAACAACTTACTCAAACAGCTTTTACTCTTGCAGGCACACAATGGAAAATAAATAAATGAAACGAACAAAAGCCGGCAACAAACACAAATAAAACGAGCCCCCGCTGCAGGCCTGAGTGCAGCTTGGGGACGCTGTGTGGTAAACTGAACTCACGGTACTAAACAGTGTCTTCACCCGTATGAGCGACGCAACAGCAGGTCACTCACCCAAGGAGAACAGTTCAAAACGTATCCTTACTCCGTGCTTCACCTGGTCGCAAGGCGTGCGGTCTGGAGCTCTGAGCGGGCTTCAGAGTCCACACGTCCAACGCTAGCAGGCCACTAGTGAGCATGCTGAATGATCTCTACGCAAAAAAAACAATTCGTCCTGCTACCACTTTCTTAATCTTACAGTTTTCAGAGGCAGATTTTTAAAAAAACTCTCTAAAACCAGCAAGATAGTCTGTCACACCTGCCGCTGAGGAATGTATGTTTCAAAATAACTATAAAAACTTCTTAAACTGACATGACCTACCATTGTAGCATCGGCAGGATTTTTACTGCCATGCACATTTTAACTCACTGGGAATATACCCAGGGGTTACAGGCGCATCTATGTTATCTAAGAGCATGTCTGCTTGTGTGAGAAATGGGGAATAACAATAAGCCAGAGTCTGAGGCCCTACTAATACGGAGTGGGTTGGAGATAGTTGTGAGATAAAGGAAGATTGACAGAAGGAAAAGGTCACCATGAAGGGCAGACCCATAAAGAAATGGCTTTCAGAGTTTAGTGTTGAAACACTTGACCGGCTGGCACACAGCCCTGACCACGACCCAGTCCAACTCTTTGGGGATGAACTGGAAGGCCGACTGTGAGCCAGATCGCATCGAGCAACATCGAGCGGCCTGATTTCACTAAGGCTAAATGGGAGTAAATCCCTGCAGCCCGTTTCCAAAATGGTGTGGACAGCTTGAAACCAGGAGAGTGGAGGCTGTTATAGCAGCATGTTCATTAATGCATTAATGTGCTTGTGGGTGTAACTGTGTGCCTCTGTCTGTCTATCAGGTGTAGGATTCGTGTGCTGGACTCTTTTGGCACTGAGCCAGACTTCAATCATCAAGTTTGGGCCCAAACGCACAACATTAAGAGTCCATATGGCAGCCTGAACCTGATCCCAGTGCAGTTCTACACCATGTTCCGTATGTATCTGTTTCTTTTTATTAATCTTGCAGTTGATGGACAGAACAGATTTGGATACTTTTAAAATGCAATGAAAAAAAAACAACTGTGATCAATAAAACACTCAGCGATGAAATCATAACTGCAACTACTTTGAAAGTCTAGATTATTTTTTTTTGTATCTATCTTAATCAGTGTGTATTCTTGCATTATGAGCAGCTCACACACCAGACAATACATTCCTGGGCTTCGTGGTGCAGCACCAGCTGAGCACTGAAGAAACTGAGCAGCTGGAGTCTACCACAAGACAAAACCAGGCCCTTGTGTATGGCAAGCATGCCAAGTTTTGGGAGGTAACAATGGAGAGGCATCGTAATAACCTGCAAAACCAGTAACCACTGTAATTCTCGGAAGTATGCTAAGAAATAATGGTTTCTTCAAATTACTAAAGCGTTCTTCTGAGAATTACGGCTTAGTTACTGGCTTTTCAGGTTATTAAAATGCAATAAAAGAAACCTGTCAAACAAGTTGTGAAATGAAGAGAAAATGATGAAGGCATTGTTTTTTTTTTTTTACTTTGGTGCACTTTGGAGTTTTGATTGTTATTGTTATATGCCTTGAAAATACTTTTGTCACCTCATTTTACCTTGTGGGTCTTTAGCAGTTTGTCGGTGTAGTCTGTAGGTGTTTAGTAGTCTGGCGGTTTCCCTCTTTTTTTGTTCAGACATCCCGATAAAATACACACTTGGCAAGGTAGAGGTGTAATTTGTGCCATGTCCATTGATTCCCCAGCAAGTCACCCTTTTCTTTTCCTCTGCTGTTACACTGCAGGGTAAAGGAGCTTATCTGGACGTTATCCATAAGTACTTGGAGGTCCATGGGACAGTTGATAACAGTTCTGCGATTCCGAGCTATGTGCAAAACCACGGCATTATTAAAGGCACCGAGGTACAGGCCCTGTTGAGAAAGAGCAAGGTGAGTGTGTTAGGGATCAAAGGAATCAGTCAGTTCACGCAAACCTTCATGCTCCACATATGTCCCTTAAATTTACACTTGTGTTTTGTTGACTTTGGCTTTACTCTTAATACTTTCTCTTCTCTTATGACCTTATTAAATGCCTGTATGTAGTATTAAAGTGGTAATCTTTCTCTTTGCCACAAACTGGGCGTGCACATTTGATGAAGGTGACAAAATTACCAAAAGAAGCAGGAACTATACTCTTGTATACCACCAATTGGTGAAGTAACATCCACTATTAAAAGGCCTAATTTATATCTTGAAGAACATTGAACCAGGTTGCACAATGTTTGATTTAGACACATCCGGACAATTGGATCTGCAGGAGCCTCAAAAAGTCCAGATTTGAGCAGCATGTCTGGTCCTGAACTTTTCACTTAGACAAGAGGTTAAGGGAAGGCAGGCTGGTCTGTCCCCGGCAGAGGAGAGGCTGCTGTTCAGTCTTTTAACCTTCTTCTTGAGCTAAGTTGTCTTTTCTCAAGGAGAACCTTTACCAGGATAAGCACTCTTACAAAACCAGACAAGTGACAATGAATAATGTAGCTTGGTAGTTTTGTAGGACAGAACTAACAATTTAAAGAAAAGTGTTTTGTATTTAGTAAAATAATGAATCCTTCGTTATGACAAAATCCCTGATTAATATTTTTTACTGAGTCATAGATAGATTCAAGGCTTGTCTGACGGACACAGGATTGGTATAGTTTAAGACAATAATAGGATGTTTAAGCAAGTTGGTTTATGTTGTGTTGTGTAGGCATTTGATTACAATGTGTATGCGGCAGTACTCTTGATTATATAACAAATTAGTGCTGTATCTTTTTTTTATTGTATTTAACTACATGTTTTGTGTGTATGTGGTTTTAATTTAATTATGTACAGTATGTAAATGCATATGTGTGTCATATTACTTTTAATTTTGTTTGTAACAACGCTGATATTCATCATTTATTGTCCTGGTGTTGGGTGGCACCATGTGGTAACAGTAAAGAAATGCACCATATACATCTTCATGTGTGCTTATGAATTCTAAACAGTTTTTTATCTGTGTCTATTGTAGGTTTTTGTGGGATTGTCTTTCCCATATGAAGGCCCCGCCGCATTGGAGGCGTTAGCCAATGGCTGTGCTTTCCTGAACCCCAGGTTACATCCGCCGCAGAGCAGCCTGAACGCAGAGTTCTTCAAGGGAAAGCCCAACATCAGAGAGGTCATGGGTCACATTTAAAAACTGAGGCACTTACTGTGATCTGATAATCAAAATAAAAGTAAACACACAGAAATCTTACAGAAATCTTTTTCAACCTAATCAACCTGAGCAAAAAAAATCAATATTGAGCTAGTTGATCCAACAGGGGAATCAGTCAGCTGTCTTTACCAAATAAAATTAATTATGCATGTTTTGACGAAGATATACATAAATAGCAGGTATACTGTGTCATTCAATTTCTCTGGTTGGTGTGTTTGTGTTGCAGTTGACATCCCAGCATCCTTATGCCGAGGCCATAGGAGAGCCGTACGTATGGATGGTAGATATGCACAACTTCACAGATGTGGAGAGAGCTCTCTCTGCTATCCTCAATCAGAGTGTAAGTATGAATAAGTGGTGTCAAATCTACCTATTTCCCAAAGAGCACAGTGGCAATACAGAGAGTATATCTGTAATTGTTGTGTTTGCATATACATTTCAGATTGAGCCCTACCTTCCCTATGAGTTTACCTGCGAAGGGATGCTCCAGAGGGTCAACATCCTGATTGAAAAACAGGTTGGAAGAATGTGGTTGAGGGGTTGAAAAAATATATTTTTATTTATTAATTTATTTATAGTAAGAGAAATATTCTTTTCTTATCCCTTCTTATCATCTTCTTCTCATTTTTGCCTCAGGACTTCTGCCACAGTACAAGGATCTGGCCCCCAATCAGTGCGCTCCAGGTTGTGAAGGCAGAGGCCGGCACTTCCTGTAAACAGGAATGCCAGAAGGCAGGGCTGATCTGTGAACCTGCATTCTTCCCACATCTTAACAGCATCAAGAATCTTGCCAAGTAGGTACACATGTTACTTTGCATGTACCTGAATCCAGGTACTTACATGTGTTTCTGTGTGTATGAAAGGTGGTTTGAAATGTGTCGTATACAGTGTTTGTATTAAGATAATTCAACTTTAAATAAATCACCATGTCTGCATAGTCATAAACAGAAAGTCCTCACAGACCTATAGACCTATAGGATCTACTAGATCTACTATACAGTCATACTAATTAGAATAAGGTTAACAAAACTGAAAGTATAACTGTAAATCCACCCAGTTTACCTGTCTTTTGGAATGTAGTGAATTTTATAGGAAGTAGTTTTTCTCCACAAAAGAAAAAAAAAACCTCAGGCAAGAGTTTGATATAACAATGGTATGCACAAGATACAGTTTTCTAGCAAACAACTACAAATTAGAACATAAGTCAGATATTCTCTTACACATTTTCTGCACTATTTTTTTAAGTTTATAAAAAGTTGGCAATTTTTGAAGGAAGCCAACACAATAATTGAACTATTAAAATTGAATTGCTTTTAAGTCATCTGGAGTCTTTTTTGGTGGGAAACAATTACTCTGAGTTCAGAGTTTCTGTTAAATACTGTACATTGAGCCACTTAATATGTACATACTATAATACTTTGAATGGTATAACTTGTTGAAGATGGTACACCACCCGTACATTAGTGCAGCCTCATAGTCTTGAGTCAGAGCAGTCCCTGTTTGCACCATTTAAATTACATGCTTTATGATGATTTGATACACAGCTACTGATCATTTTTTCTCCTTTTGGTTTTTTTCAGGTATAATGTAGATTGTCAAACATCAGAGCTTTCTGCCAACTATGTGGTGCTTCCAGCCTACAATGTCAGCAGTAAACACTGTCTGTTCCAGTCTGATCCCCTGCTGTTCAGCTGTGTGAGATCAGAACAGTCCTTGATTCGCATCTGCCCCTGTAGAGACTACATTAAGGGCCAGATAGCCTTATGCAAGGCATGTGTCTAACTGCTGGATAGAAAACCCAATGAATGCGGCAAAAAGTCAAGAAAAAATCAATTAAAAATATTTATTTGTATATCTGAATGTCCAGACACACAACTGAGTAACTGATCACTCATAGACTTTGAGAAAGGTGTCCTGCATCCTTACAATGGCACAAACATGAAGGTGTCATGATATCATACACACTGCCCGATGCAGCATGGGGTTCTGTTTGGGCTGGAAAGACTAAAAGAACACATTACGGCAAGTTCAACCGTACTTGCCGTACACATAGCCTTTGGGCATCATCCACTCCTCCTAGGCACTTCATTTGCCAACTAATGGCAGCCCTGATGCAGGCATAATAATCAGCCGCTGCCTGTCTCTTAATAATGCAAACTGTCGAGAGTGTTTCACAGTCTCCTGTGTACCTGAAAAAGCAGTAAGCAGTTAAGCAGGTAAGCAGAGTGCAGGCCTGAGATGATGATGCAAAAGTGTGAAATTGAATCAGGGCACATACTGAAGCGAGAAAGGTATTTTATTATAAAATGTATTAGTCTCTACTAGTCTCTTCAAAATAATGCTTTGCCTGTAGCAAAGTTATCCACATAGTATTCTGTATGTGTAGCTCTGCCCAGATTTATGGCATGATTGCTATATACAAACAGGTACAGTGTTACTAGCAGAAAGTAAAAAGTTCTGCAGTGTCAGTATCATGCCTACCTGTTGGAGGGCTTTAGGCCAGTGCTAACACCTTGAATTCTCATATTATAATGAAAATAAAGTAATCTGTATATGTAAAGTGTCATTTACAATAATTGTTGGGGTACAAAGAAGCATTTCCATGAATACAATACTATTAGCTTAGCACAAAGAATGGAAACATTGGGAAACAACTAGCCAGATTTTGTCAAAGGGTAACAAAATCTACCTTCCAGCACCTGTAAAGCTCTCTAGTCAACATATTATATCACATTGGTCACGTTGGTCACAAGTTGGTGTTATACACAACATCTTGGGGTTTTATGGAGATTTATGTAGCTGATCATTGCTGAGCGCAGTAACTTCCTGCAGTCTTGTCATCAACATGAGGTTGCCATGTAGTCAGCGGAGACTGCATGAAGCCTTTGGACAGAGCGAGGCAACATGTTTCCCCCTGTTTCCAGTCTTTGTGCTAAACTAAGCTGCTGGCTGTAGCTTCATATTTACCGCACAGACATGAGAGTGCTATCAATCTTAGTGCTTAGTCAACTCTCAGCAAGAAAGCAAACAAATGTGTTCTCCAAATGCCAAACTGTTCCCTTAAGGAGAGGGCACCATTAGTGTACAAAGAACACTTTATTCACAGTAGTAGTCAGAACAATTAATGAGTAAAAGTAATGATACCTCCAGCTCGAGGACTTTTGAAACATGTTGAGCAGTGTTAAAACACAGCAGCTGATTGTTCAGGTTGAAAAATTATACGATTGGACAAATTGTGATGCATTCATTCTGTTGGATAAACTGAGTCCGTGACTTGGAACTAGTATGGTTTGGATTGGTGCTTAGAGGCATTTGGTGCTTGTTTACATATCTATGTAGCCTATTACCTTAACTGTAGGAAAGCCTCCCATGACAGTTGTGTGGTTGAGAAGAAAAAAAAGCAAACCATGCCACAACATTGCTGATGAATAAGCAGGATAAAACTTTATTAATCAATAAAACTTTGCTCTTTGACAAAGATATACGTCATAGTACTTTTACATAAATAAATGGTGTTTACATCATCTGTAATACCACTAATGTCATTACTGTACAGACACATAACATAGTCAGATTTACTGGAAATTCAGTTACACCTTCCCATGTATGTTTTGTTTTTTATGTGTGTGTGTGTGCGTGTGTGTGTGTGTGTGTATGTGTGTGTGTGTTTTTTGTGTGTGCGCGTGGCTGCAATGCATTTGTTACCACTGAAGCTGAAAGGGTTTTTACAAGCCCATGCAAAGCTTATAGCAACAGATACGTGGTTAGTATTGCTATCATAAGTTTGGGAAATTAAGTAAAATTAATGTTTGATGCCTCTTCTGGAGCAATAACAATTCAGTTAATCAATACACGTACAATTGAATGATGCACACATGTCAGAAGAGCGGACAGATGTTTTTTTTTTTAAATGCTTTGGCACAGTTCTGAGCTATTTCAATGAAACGATAATATGGATTCAAATATTGTACCACCTGCCATATGAATAGAGGTCTCATGTTTGTGCGAACAGGTAATACATGTTCAGAGATCATTTCTTCACAGACCCCTAGCAGTCTTTCAGTGAGATGGAGACCAAGAGTTGAAACATTTCATGGGGCAGTGGAGAAATCACATTATAAATGAAGGAAATGCAATAGAATTACAGTCTATTTAACTCAGTGATTTACAGTGAGCGCAACAGCCTCAAAGGTCAAATTTTATGTAGCATGAATGTGCACAGGAAGAGTGGCATGAAAATAAGAGAGGTAGAAAGGATTTTGTTGTGAGCTAGGAAAGCCTATTGTTACCAAGACTGACTCATTCTGAGTTTGTTCTGTGCCTTATGTGGTGGTTATTAGCATGTAAACACTGTGCTTTGCAGTAAAAGTCATGGTAAAGATTGTCTTCTATGCATCAGAGAAAGGGGTGGGGGTGGGGGTGGGGGACATTACAAATCAGTGTGCTGTTGGTGAGTTGAAGTGGTGTGAGCTGATACACGCCTTCAGATTACAGCTAATCCTTAATCTTCACACAATGGAACTACAGATAATACCAATAATTTTGCACCTTGTCCAGTGTGTCAGTGTAGAGTGGATGTAGGCTCTTTCAGAATCGCTGTCCAAGCCTTTGTAACTGTTTTCAGCCTGGGATAAATTTAGACTATCTCCCAGTGCACTGAATACTAATTAAAAGTCATGTTGTGTGGCCACCTACCACAAGGGGGCTCACAAGCACTCTGAATCCACATTCACAGGTAGAAACCAGGCCACAAACCGCTGAGCACAGTTTAAAGTTTACATCCCTGAAGATTTTTGGTCATGGGTAGTAATCTTATCCAGCACCTGAATTATTTATGTCCATTTATTTCTAATTCATAATTTCCATTTCCATTTCCATTTTCAATGAATCTGTATAAAATCAATCTACGAATTTAACTCAGTTTCATAAATCCAATAGCTAATTTTGAGGTGCTTCTGTTCCTCCAAGAGGATGACCCTGAAGGTCTTCTTTCTGTTTAAATTGTCAGTATTTCTTTCAAACATCCTTAAGTACAATAATACTGATTTGCGCAAGCAGGTACATTGTGGCTGTGGTCAGTTGTAAATCTTGTTTCAACATGTAAAATAATGACTTGCTTTGCAATCAGTTCTTCTTTTGACAGCTTATAATAAGTGATAGAGGAGCCTTGGACAGCGCTGTCAGATCACACCTACATCCAATCTGAGATTTTCACTTACGATGCAAAACCTTACAGTAAGACTTGTCATTTCAATTCACCAATAATCTACAGTAATATGTAAAACAACATTTACAATATAAGCACTATAGAGTAAACATTTGTAACTATATGCAACATTGATCATCCTGTACTTTAACTACAGTGTATGCTGTCTACTCCAAAAAGCCTGTTATGTCGGCCATCAAATACTACGACTATATTTGTGACTTCTTTTGTTACTGATGCACCTGGTGTAATAAACATATTTACAGACTGTGTGTTTTGTATTTACATTGTGTTCATGGTATCTAATAATGAATGATAAACAATGGGAACATGCAGTACAAATGGGTAATAAGCAGGTGAGCAGACACAGGAGAAAATGCTGCCTCTGCAAATGATATGCAATGAAAATGACATTCCCACAGTCTGCTTTATCTTTGTCATTGTGCTTTGGTTCATTTTAGGTTTGAGACTTCGGCTTATCCAACTTTCCATATGAACTTTGCAGTCAAAACGAGGGAAAAATGAAGAAAATATTAATGAAGTAATATTAATTAAAGTAATAAATACCCCAAATGCAGACAATGATAAATAACAGGATTATAGCAACTGGTACAGGAAACATCCTTTGTTGGTGCTTTTACATCTATTAATCATCTAAGCCTGAAAAGGTGAAACAACATAAACACAAGATAAATATTGATGTGTTTTTTTCCATCTTACACACATAAAAAACATTTATTACTACCCACTTCAGTTGCTAGCTATATCCTAGTAAACTTTATTAGTCAAAGTAAAATTCAAATATAAACCAAAAAACCAAAGGCTACTGTATGTATTTCAGTAAATAACCGACGAAGGTATGTGTGATTGTAAACAAATCAAAGATACAATAATATAATATATAATAACACAATATATGGCAATGAAACATGTAAAGTCGGATACAGCAGTTAAGACAAAACAGGCTGAATATCCTCAAATCACTTAGTTTTGTGTTAAAATGGGCATCGCGCTTAACTGTCAGCGACGATCACCAGTGCAGGAAGGAAAGTTTGCTAATTTGTGCTTGGATACATTACATACAGCACAGTAGGCTTTGCAATGTAATTATGCACTTAGGTTTATAGCCATCGTATTGCAAATGTTTGTCCTTAGTGTCTCCAGTGCTCTTTACTGCTATTTGCTTTTAGTTGTAGAGTTTCTATATCAAGGCTGACCTCACCATGTCCTCTGATGCTTTTCATCATTTGGAGAAAGCAGGGCTTGTTGACTCAGTACTGCTTATATGCTCTCTGTCTGACTCCCTTTTTTCTCTGCTTTCCACTTCCTCTCTTAGCAACAAATTAGGATGTATGGTGGCTGCTTTGAGGGGAGGAGACTGCTGTTGAGGCTGGTGAGGAACTCTTCTCTGTCTTTTTTAGGAAAGGAACAGTAATTCCTAATAGCTATTAAAACACAACAACTAAGATTAGTGGTCCAGCTCAATGTGGACTTTGTATTCCCAATTAAGGAGACAAAAAATCCTAAAAAGCAAATTTCATTGTTTTGTTTTTTTTAATTTTGGTTTGGATCCCCATGACATTAGTTGAACCCACAAGGACAAATCAATATGCTGCAGTCTCTTGCAGTGTGAGAACTGTGATGACGTGAAATGTCATCTAAGCAGCAACTACTGTATGTCCAAGTCGAACAAATCCAAAGCTCCTGTTGGTGGACAGAAGACTTGGTTCTTAGGCCTTTTCCCTACTCTAGGTATAATTTCTAAACTGGTGGTTTCATGGATAAGTGAAGAAGAGCAAGTGTTTTCTTCCCAGGAGTTGGTCTTCAATCATGTCCTTTTCTCTCAAAGTCTCTCAGACGTCTGTGTTTGTGTGTGCATGCATGTGTGGCGGTTCATGTCTGAATGTACAGTATATACAGCGCAGGCGTGTATATTCATGTGTATGAGAACATGGGTGTGTTAAATGTATATTAAAGTGTGTATGAAAGACAGAGAGAATAGGGCGGAGGACAGCAGGCAGCCAGGTGTGTGGGAGTGTGGGTGTGAACCTGCTCGTCTGGTCAACACACACGTCTCTCACTCAAAGCGTTCGTAGTTCCTTGTCTGTCTCACACGGGGCACCATGTCCTTCAGGAGTCTGCGAAGACAGAAACAAGGTCTCATTGGAAAGTATTTAAATTTGCAGAAATTACGGCTATGGATTGCACTTAAATGGACCTAATAGAAACGATGCAATATTTCAAATCAATAGGTCAAACAAATGTAGACCGGGGACTGCTGTTGGTTCATCTCTTACTTGATGCCATATGCCAAAATGACGAGTCCAATGAGAACTCCGATGGTGCCATCCAGAAACCAGACGTCACCATGGTGCTTGAAAACTTCAGCACTGATCAGAATGGAAAATCCCATAACAGCACCGACAATGGAGTTAAACCCTGAAAAACACAAGCATGGGGAAAATGGCATGCCTGTTCATGTATTGTATATATATATATATATATATATATATATATATATATATATAATAATATGCTTTAATAATCCTGATAATGACCCATCAACGGATTTACGCAGATATTATCGAAATTGGTACACCGATTTAAACATAAACAGTAATTTGTTTATCTGAGGTATTTGGGTGTAAAAGCAATAGTTGGACATTTTGGTCAATTTACTTATTAGCTTTCTTGCTGATTGTCAGATAAGGAGCTGTCATTTGTTAAATCTGTACAAATACAAACCGAGGTGTAAAAGCAACACGTTCACAGGTTATAGTTATAGCCTGGAACTTTCTTGGCTGAGCTCATTGACTTCCTTGAGTCTTGTCATCACCATGAGGTTGCCAGGCATCCAACTTTAGAGGTGCTGATGGGCATTCTTTTCAACAGACGTTTACCACAGAGGTGGCAGGTGAGAAACATTCACATGAGTGGATTTTGAAACTCTTACATAAAAAAGGCTAAGGCCCACATAATTGTTGACTACATCTACTGCTGTTGAGTAACTCTGTATAGTGGCTGATGGTTTTTTATAATTACATTTCTCCTTGTGTGAAAGCTAGCACAGTGGGTTATTGTCTCGCCTGCAGTAAGTGTATAGTCTTTTGGGAAATAAATCCAGGCTCTTAGAACAGCAACCTCAGGTTTATTGGATTGATGGCCTGTGCGTTCTGAGACCTGGGGATGGCAGTGTGCAGTGTGTATGTAAGTGTGTGTGTCTGCGTGCTGTGCTTTTGTTTATGTGCATGTGTCTATGAGCAGCCAGTGGGTCATAACCTTATTAGTTCTTTCAATTCAGTTATGTGAGCAACTTTCTCTCACACAGAAACATACACACACATACTCCATTTGGTGGTTTTGGTTTTAATGCTTCGGTTTCTTTTTTCCTTTTGGTTGTCACGCTTGTTTTATGTTTGGGCTTAGTGTGTCCTAACCTTAACCATGGCCTTTTTTCACTGAAGAGGTATCTCAACATTTGCTTCACAACATTTCCCTGAAATGTTGTGAAGCAAATGTTGAGATAATTAAACATACAACATTTCAGGGAAATGTTGTATGTTTAATTCCACCACATTTATTTGAGTTATATCTTCATGGTAATTTGCAGATTAACACTATAATGATCTTATAAAATGTGATGTATTGTTATAGAGTAAATTAAATCACCCAACAGCATATAAAACATTAAAATTAGCTTTGTCTGGACTGAGTAAAACACTGAAATTAAAAAGTAGAAAGTAAATGCGTTTTTAATAATAATCCAGGAATAATATTATAACTCTGACTCAGGCCATTTTGCTACATAAGAAGTACTTTTACTTTTGACACTTTTAAGTACATTTTGCTGATTTTACATTGTGATAGTGCTAGTTTTACTTAAGTAAATGATCTGAATACATCATCTACCACTGTTTGTAAAAGAATGTCAGCATTACTAAGAAGTATATCTGCTCCTCTCAAACTGTCTCTCTTTAGTGCATGCAACGATTATTTTTAATGTAATAGCTTTCTCCCTCAATACCTGTACTTAGTGAGTCAAATACTATTTCCTGTTGTCATTCGGTAGCCATGTGTAAGTTTGTAAAGACCTCTTAGACTGGTGTGCTCTTAATTTATTCATCCTTAACTATGTGTATGTGCGTGTGAGTGTACCCTACCGTCAGTGATAAGTGCTCGGCTAGTCAGCACTCTTCCCAGCATGAACTTGGCCACAGCCAGCAGAGCACATGAGAACCCGCTCACTATAGACACACTGAAGAGGAAGTCATCCTACAGAAGAACAGGGAAGAGAAGATAGAAAAGCAGATTATTTGTATCATAGGGTGTGGTAAAACATGTGTTTTGGATAACATAAAAAGAGGAAAAGATAAAGCATACAAACAAACTTAGGGTCTGTAAAGCTGACATTTAAAGCATTATCAGTGAGACAGAATGACCCACAATGCTTTAGTCAGCTCAGCCATTAATAATACATATACAGGCTTGACTTGGTGCATACACCCAAGGTCATACAGATGATGCCTCTGGGTGATGTGAGGGTCTGGTGTTTTCAACTGAAGTCTCAAACAGGCTCAGCAAAAACCACTTGACCCCAGAGTGTCTCGCTATCAGATTTAATTGGCCCAACAGGGGGAAGAGAGACAGAGACGAGGAGGAGAGAAAAACAAAGGAGAAAGGGGGACAATAAGTGACATGAGAGAAAAAACCCAACTCCATTGTTTTTGTCAGACTTCACCTCTCTTCATCAGACTTTTGGTCAGGTCTATTTCTAACATAATGGATACAACTAGGCCTCGCGACCAACCCACCAACCAGTGTATATAGCAGTGGTGGTTAGTATGAGCCTTTACTCACAAACTTTTTTTCACAGCAGGCATTTTGACTCATAGAAGAAAAAGCACAGGCGTTACTAGTTACATTACCAATGGTTTTGTTCTCTTCAAGTGTCCCAGTAAGTTATGATAGTGTGACAATGAGGCACAATGCACGGAATATAATTGAATAGAACAGAGCCATGTTATTAGTAACACCAGCTTTTCCTACAATAAAAATTAAAATGTCCCTACATAATAGATATTCAATAATAACTATAGTGAGCAGCAAAGTGAGATTTTGCATCATCTCTGACAGCTGTAGAGTTGCACAATTATAACTTTCACATAAAAAAATGACATGTTGCATTGTGGAATTATTAAAAGAAAGTACTTGTAATGGACACTTTTTTTCGTTGCATTGTGGGAATTTTTGAGGACATTATATAGTGTGTTCATCTCACACTCAACATTTAGACACTAAAATAAAATGGTTGAGGGTAAACACAGTAAACTAGTAAATAGGAAGTGAATGAGTGCACTGTTGAGATCTATTTCGGTTGCATTTTATTTCACACGCACACATATCCTTAAAGGCTGACTGCTTGTGTTCAGCATCTCTAAGTTGTCAGCAGTATAATATATATATATATATATATATATATATATATATATATATATATATATATATATATAATATTTATAATATTCTAGCCGTGGGGAAATATATTATATGAGGCGTAATTTGGTGCAAAAAGAGGTTATTTATAGGGAGAGACTAACTGAGATCAAACTGTGTAAAAGAGAGTTTACTGTAAGTGTTCACCACATGCATATACTGTATGTATGTATTCGTCTTGTCCGTGTATGTTGTCCTCTCTCCATCCAGCATGGAGGCAGGGAGAGCCAATCTCAGCTCTCTGTGTTTAATCAGGCACTAGACACAGACAGCCTGCCATGAGAGCAGCAACCCAGGACGTGACGCGAATCAGGATTCCTGATTTTCTTCACCCTCTGTCTACTCAATGCGATTTTAAAGCTTCAAGGTAGCATCATTTTACAGTATTCCCATTGTAGTGTTGCTGTTACCTTCTGGTTGCTAAATTCACTTGTGAACAGGAAAATCTGTCAAGAAATCACCCAAGAAACATCACATTCAGACTGCAGATTCTGCATTCCCTCTTAAATGTTCCTTTTTCCTTTTTATTTTCATAATTTCTATCTGGCTCTTTCAGTCACACATGCTGCCCTGCAGAAACATGCAAACAGAGCACATAAACAGACCACTGCCGGTATGATAAATGACCTCTGACTGCTGTTTGATGAGGACTTAGGTGAACAAGCCTGTTTTTGGCCCCCCAAAAAACCCAACGGTGGATACAGAGAAAGTGAGGCAATAGGCAGTCTGCAAAACAGTGAAGACAGACATGGTAATGGCAGGAGACAGATTAGGTGAGATTGTAGGGAGAGGTTGGAGAAAGAGACTGGTTATAATGATGAAAGAGGAGAGAGAGAAACAATGAAAGAAATGGGATATGGAGGGAGGGGACAAAAGGAGAGCGGCAAAAGATAATGAATGAGGCAGCGCGGGTAGAAAGTAGAGGGAGAGTGGATAAATGAGACAGAGAATGAGATGAACCTATCTTTTAAACTCCTGCATCTAGAAAGTCAGCCAAGCCAAGTAGCCTGTGAACGTATTTTACATAAAAAAGACTGAGCCAGATGGCTGAGATTACTCTTGAACACACTGATAATCCATTAGATGTAGGTTGCACGGCAAGAATAATCCACCACAGGACTGTACAGAATCTGTAGTTGTCTTAATTTGTATCACAGCATTGAATTGAGGCCCCGTTAGTGCATACCTTTGTACAGGTATACTTTGTACAGGGATGCACTATGTATATATATATACATACATACATACAGAAAAGGCACATAGAAGGGAGAGAGAGAGAGAATGTCAAAGAGACAGACAGTGGTAATAGGCTTTTGCTGGTGTCAGGAAGCTCCTCTGAGACCTAACACCCACACATTCTATTAACATAATGGTACTGGAGCATCAAACACAGTCTGCAGAATAGCTGCTGCCCTCACCTTGCTTCTCTTGGCTTTATCTCTTTTGATTTGTGGTCAAAGCGACTTTACTGACTCTATTTTCACAGAAAACACACACTTTGTTTTTTGTAGTACAGGTACTTACACATTATCACATCAGAACTATTCATATTTATCCTTCCATTAAATATCACTATATCCACATGAATGCCAAAAGTCTCTGTTTTCCTGGTTTCTCCTCACTTTACTTATATATCTGCTCTTAATCTGTTGTTTCTCACTTTGTTGAATTGATTGTAAATATTTTTTGCATACAACAGTTATTATGTATGTGTGTGAGTTTTCTGAACAATTTGTCTGTTGCTGCCTGGCCTTTAATGTTCAGTTAATTTACTGTAGTAGCAAAGCTTTGGGAGACCCTGCGAGGTGAAATTCTTTCAACTAAATGAAGAATTCACACTAATCCTTCTGCTTAATGAATCTGTTTTATAAACATAAATACATTTAAATTATAGCTGAATTGAAGCATAAAAATTTGCATATAAATTATATTAACATTACAATAAACTATAAGAAGGCAGATTTGTCTTCATTTTTAAGGATACCCTATGGAGTTTTGGCCACTAGGGCTCACAGTGGATGCACTAGCTCACATTCGACATTCCTTCCGTTGATTTTGAGTTTAAAAACATCTATGGAGAAATGTGAAGATATTTTGGGAGCACTGCTGGGCTCTATACCATAATCAAAAAGAGCATTTTAAAACTTTGAAACTACATAATAGGAAACTTAAAGACGAACTATGTGTTTTTGGAGTGGCTTTCCTCTCTGCCCTGGCTTCACTGGTTAATGAAATGGGCAGATGGCCAGGGTTAAATCATTTACAAACCAAATAGGGTTCAGAGCAAAGAACTGGAAAGGATGCTATGGGCACTCCCCAAACAGTGTGATGATAGAAAAGTTGGGTCGTGCCCCAGCAACAGAAAGATGAGACTATTTTGGGACCTTATTCATAGTCTTAACACCTCCAGAGAGATGTGTGGGGGGGCTGGGGTTGACATTAAAGAGAAAGTGTGTGTGCATGTCTGTGCGTGTCTGTGTCGAAGAGAAAAAAGGAACAAAAGTCAGGTGGAGGGAGACAAAAATCTCTGACGTCAGAGGAGCCACAGCAGAGAGCTATAAAAAGATACCTCGCTCACCAACGATGAATAGTGTTTGTGTGTATATGGGTGCTGCTCTGTGCGTACATGTACTGCATGTGTATGTACTGATTCAAATTAAGCGCATATGAACATTTTCATGCATTATGCAAGTGTGTGTGTGGTGTGCGCGGATGTGAACGTGTGTGTGTGGGGTGATTTGTGGGTTGCAGAAAATCACAGAGTCCAAGGTAAAGTTTAAACAGCTGCACTGTCATGGAATTGGCAATCTTTGGAAAAAAAAAAAAGTTTTAACCTTGAATTAAACAGCACTTAATAAATAAATAAGCACTGCAAGGATCAAAACTGCCAAATGCAAAACTTTGGCCCTGCAATACAATGCCATAATGCATCAATTTTATAAACAAAAACTAAGGATTCCCTTTCCAACACACCTTTTCAAAATACTTAATTACGATGCGAGACAATCTCTGCAGCATCCAAGTCAAACCTGTTACCTACTTTAACCATCCAACTATTTGAATATCACACAGTTCTTGTGTTGGCACTTTTTGTCAGCAATGGGCATCAATTCTTTTGTATGTGTGTGGTCTTACCACTTCTGGAGGCACCCTGGTAACCAGATTATGGATGGCCTTTCCAAGGATGCACAAGGAGGAGAGGACGAACACAACCCCGAGTACGACACAGGCGCTGCAGACAGAAACAGACAGAGAGCAAATGTTAGGGGGTTGCTTCAGAAAGTTTCAGAAGCTTCAGAAAGTGTGATCTCTGTCATGAGGAAGTTACGTTAAGTTGAACCAAAGCAATAACTCTAAAACCAGATTTCTCAAACAACATAATCACAGTGTTTGGCAGATGTCAAAAGATTGTTTGCAGTCTATTTGGGGCACTGTGTGCTACCAGAATAAACAATTTGCCGACTTTCGTAAGGGCATTTTAGGGTGGCACTTTGATATTTGCTTATTAAAAAAAATATCTGGGATAATGAGGCGAATGTTTGTGTGTGTGTGTCTGCATATGCACACTCCCTTGCTTTGGCAGCAATGGAATAAGATATGGTTATTCAGTACTGTACCTCTCCATTCCTTAATCATTTACACTCTCACTTGCTCATGCACATCTGCTAGGCACGATTTATAATATCTGTGTCCCATCCATCTCACTACAGAACATAGACACAGTATCTGGCAGGTGGTACTTTACTGCCACAATTCACTGAGAAAAGGCAACTTTTGAAGTCTGAATATTTTTGAAAAATGCTTCTCTCCTGGACACATTTGAAAATTAGAGTCAATGCGATTCTACAGTAAATCGAGTTCCAGCTATAAAATGGAAATGTTAAGTGCTGAAACATGCATTAACAAGAAACTGGTACATCAACACTACTGCCTTGGAACTGTGCTAAAAAAATTAAGCTACAAATATAATGGGGAAAAAGGAAAAAAAAATAAAATAGCTGGTAAAAATAAATGTAGCCTAAATACACATATAAAGGTTCATCCCTTCCTCTCCATCCAAGACAGTCTTCATCCATTTGCCCCGGCCTCTTTTAATCCCTGTGTCTATTCTCTCAGTCAAGCGTATTGTAACCTGAAAGCCTCATTCTGTCTCATTTCTACATTTGCTTTTTGTTTTTTATATGTATGACCAGAAGATCCATGTTTTACAAGTTAGTGGTGTCTTGTAACCCCATGCGGGATCGGCTAGATGTTTGGCATGATGCAGAAATAAAAAAACAGACAAACTAACAAACATGTACCAACCTACAGAAAGTCTAAAACTATAGACTATAGAACATGTGGAATGCGTGGTCTAACTCTTGGCGTGTATGTGTGTGTACATAATGTGCGTGTGTGTATATGTACATTTATGCATATGTGTTTGACTACATATTAAGGACATAATATTAAAGTGTAGAACAATATTTTGTATGACTAAAGATTTTGTTCATTCAGGTGTGTGTGTGTGTGTGTGTGTTTGTGTGTGCATGTGTGTATAATAGATGGTAGAGTGGCAGCTCTGTCTTTCATCATCTGGGACACCTCTGAGCCAAGCAGAGGAGCTGTTGTAAGAAGAACAAGGCTCTGTGCAACCTGACAGCCACTTGAACTCAGATGTTCTGCAGCAGGCCTGAAAACTGATGGATTAACAGGCTTGTGTTTAGCAGTGATGTACGGTGACATACAGTGAGTGACTTTGTTCAATTGGGAGTACATTGCTGCACTCGCTCCCACCTTCAAATGAAAAATTTTAGTTTTCTTAATTGTTTAATCTGTCCAGCTGGGTATGCTCAACATGACTGAAACCTAATAAGACAAGGCTTCACATCCTCAAAGCCACAATAATGTAAAAAGTAAAAATGCCAGTCAACTGAAGACTTCCCAGTAGCTAAACATTCTGAGTTCTTTATCTGTCCAACATGCGCTTGAAATGCTCTTTCACTGGGAGTTGGTTTACAGACTTATTTATTTCTGTTGAAAAATCTGGAAACACAATGGATTTGGAGCGTGGGCAAGTACTGTAGATACAGCAATGCAATGCCTTCTCAGTCACAAGAACACCTGAACACCTCACAGCCCATTTTGGACCAATGTGTTAGATAGCACTTTCCACCAACATCATCAGAAAACCAGTGGAGGGAAAACCTTTGTAAAGAGTAAAATGAAGGCGCTCACTTGGTTTGATGCAGGTGGAGAGCAGTAACTCAAATTGCATCACGCCGCATACACTCATCATTAATCAAACATTAATTAAACCCAGCACGTTGTTTTACTCACATATACTCTCTGTGTGCAGAGTGCACAGCTGCTGCATTGCTGTAGCGCCAGACCACAATGACTGATGACAGGACGTCCAGCGTGGCATCAAACTACGGCAGAAACAGAAACCATGCAACAAAGGGAGAGTACAGGGTCTTAGGTTACAAGTTATAACAGTGGTTACATCTAACTTATTACAGCTGCAACATTGTAACAGCAACAGAAAAAGAGAGCAAACACCACACAAAACATTTCAAAATATCATTGGCATATGTTAGTTGTGTTACATGATACTGTATCAATGCTGCTGAAATGCTTTTACATGCACCGCCACTGTAACGTATCAGATGTTATATTTGTGGTGTTGGAAATAAAAATACCACATGTCATTTTGGCAGCACAGTGAATAGTATTTAAATTGAAGGTGAACAGCATTAATATCAACATGATATATGGCTTTGTGCTGCATTTGTCAGTTATCCTTTCTCAAGGAGGACTAAAGAAAGACATATCTCCACTCAACCTGTATTATAAAATATGACATGATCATTATCGTTTAATTTTCAGGTCTCATAATGTACCTGTAAAATCTAAAAGTAAAATATCAACCATCAACATCATAGTAGCTAAAGCAACCAATGATCAGTTGCTGTGATCTAACCCATTTGCACTGCAGGTTACATACAGTATATCCACTTATTGTCTTCTTGCTACTTTATTAAAACTGTCATAGACAGCGAAGCACTTTCTAATTAAAATCCAATCTTTAATAAAGAGATATCTAGAACTGCAGATTACGGTTTATAATACTTTAATCACATTATGCTAATAACATTTTCCTTCACTCGCCTAGGGTGTGGATGATTTCATTTTCACTTCACTCTTATTAACTCTTATTTTTTAAACTAATTACACTCTCAATCACTTCCTCTAAATAACAAGACGTAATAAGAAGCCAGTAGATTATGGAGGACCACGAGTGTCAAGGAAATATTAATAAAGCATTTCATTAATAAAACTAATTGTACAATAAAAATAGGCATTCATTAATTTGTTTACAAATTATCTTATTAATATATGAAACACTGTCCTAAATTGCAAAGTAAATCATTATTTGATATTTTAATTGGCAATAAAAAAAGAATTTACAAATTAAATATTAATCCATCAATAAATAGTTAAAATAAAAAAGGGATTAACAAAAACAACCTAAAGCAGTCAATAAGTCCATCATTTAAAAATGCATTAAAGAAATCATAAATAAATTGTGGAATTTAAAAATCTATTTGAAAATGTATGGTAATATGTGCGACTAATATTAGCATCACCTGATGTAACCCAGTTAATTTAGGGATTACATACAATGCTTGGATGCATTTGGCTAAAAAAAAATTAAATGTAAAAAACAGTATGTAATTTTGTCTATTTATTTATATATTAATAAATGAATTTGCAAACAAATAAATGAATGCCTATTTTTATTGTAAAATGAGTTACTAATGAATGCAATACTATTTCCGTGACACCTGCGGTCCTCCACAGCAGATATGTTTAGCAAACACAAAAGGCATTTTGTCATTCAACCTGAGCTCTGTGCCCAGTCCCTCTTCCCTGCACTGTTACCCTGGAGACAAAGGGGCCGATAACACTTTGGTAACAGGATTCATTAATAAACCACAGAGTCCAAAGTTATGACAAATTGATCAATGCAAATGGAGGGGAGGAGGGGAGGGGGAACTCACAGCGAATCCAAAGGCTGATGCGCTGTGTCTCATGAATGATACAGCTGTGGGGAGAGAGAGTGGGAGAGAGAGAGAGAGAGAGAGAGAGAGAGAGGGAGAGAGAGAGAGAGGGAGAGAGAGGGGAGGGGAGGGGGGAGAGAGAGGGTTTAGGGGAGAAAGAGACAGAGAGAGACAGTTAATCAATCAAGTTATTGCTGATTGATTTGTTTTTATTTCAGTAGTCAGTTTTATGGTATAGTTATATGACATTAGTGATTTAAATAATTTGGCTGAATACACAATCCTACAGTATATTAATGTCACATGATTCCAGTTGCATTATTGATGCATATTCATATGTTTATCTATACATACAATGCATCACGTATAATGAATATCATGCATCTTGTGTACAGAAAAACACAAGTTAATAATGCAAAATGAAAAATAACTACATGATGAACCAACACAGGATTTAACTTCATTTTCAGTTCCTTCAGGATAAGATGGAACAGATGAAAATGTCAGTTTTTTGTGTTTTGTTGGTGGATAATTCGCATCAGCAGCTCACTTTATGTAACACTATACAGTACATACATTATGTATACGTAGAAAGAGGACAGTCAGTGACATCTTATAAGCCCAACAGGAAATCATTTTTGTGGTGTGTGCAGGTGCAATACTATAAGAAACTTCCTCTTCATTCATCAATGCTCAAAAACAAGGTCGATGAAAGCGGCGAACCGACACAGTAAAGTTGCAGGCCGGGAAACCAAAACAATGAGCTGAAAAATGTTAAAACACTCCACTGAGCTGAGGGGGAAACTGCTGGGTTGGGTAATAATTCTGTGAATTCATAGGAGTGACACATTACACATAACAGATTGATCCACAGTTTTTGTAAAATATTGATTACCGCAGCTTTAAATTTTGCTTCAATTAGTTTTTTCATCTGAAGTAAGGTTTTAGATATTGCTGTTGTATAGAGACTGAGTCAAGCATCTGATCCCTGCAGGCTGATGAAAAACAAACATGTGTGTCCAGCTGGGTGCTATTCCAGACAGAATATCTTTTATTCTGTTATCTTAACCTCAAAACATTTGTCACCATAACAGTGGCATTACCTGGAACATGTGAAACAACTGCAACAAAACCATTTTATAGTGGGTATTGTACATTAATTGCAGTCCTTGTTTAGTATACCTGTGCTTTTTTTGCCCTTCTGCCTGTCCTTGTGTTAACCTCGCTCTTTCTCTCTCTCCCCCTGTGTTTTCAGGACAGAGTCCCAGGGGGACAGCATATCGGCAGTTAAATCACCATGGTAACAAGCGATTTGAAGCCAAGCTGGGAGTTGGTTTGAACTAGGAGAGCTTTCATCTTCTCCCTCGCTTTCTCCCCTCGTCATTCTTTGTCTTTGTTGCCTGCCCAATCTTTCCTCCTGGCCTCGGTTTTCTGACAGACTCTCAGATTCTGATTTTTCTTTGACGCACATATCTCTTTCTTTCTTTCCCTTCCTTTCTTTCCCAGTGCTCTTGTCACATCCTTGAGTGGTGGCCTTAATGGCTGCCTTGTCTTTTATCCATTAATCTTAGAGCTCACTGCTCCACAGTGGCAGACATGGAGTGACTTAGCATTCTCTTCTCTAACCCACTTTGTCACAGAAAGGCACTAATGATATTTAAACATAAGTCACAAATAACTTTTTAAAATGCAAATTAAAAATACATTTCATTTGATGCTTATTGCGAAAAAGAGCAGATTCAGTCTGAACTTCAGTTACTTTAAAAAGGAAGGATGGAGAGAAGGTGAAAAGGAGGAACTGAAGAGAGAGGAGAGGGCAGTCCCAGACAGACCCCCGATACAAGGCAGATGGTACTAGTCAGGGTGGGTGTGTACCACAATGACTGCCCACACACACTCACACACATATGCTGTCCCTCTGTCCTGGAGACTGTCACCCAGAGTCTCCCCCTCTTTCTCCCTAACACGTCCTCTTTCTTGATTGTCTTCTCTCTCACGTACAAAGTCTCTCGTTCTCTCGCACACAGAGGGTGAGCTGAATCTCTGGAGCTCCACCAGGCCTCCGACCCATCTGGAGAGTCCAGAAACTGAGCCAAACTGAGAGTGAGCCTGCCTTTACCATGAATCCCCAAACCAAATACAGGGCAATGAGACATGCAATTACACAAATGTTGTGTAACATTGCTGTGTTCTTTGTGGAAAAAAATAGGACAGCTGATCAATAAAGTGAGCACAGAAGCTGAAATTCTAATAAGCAACTTATTAATTATGTCTATAGGTCAACAACGTTAATGCACCGTGACAATGTAAAGAATCTGGACTTGTTTTTATTTTTACATGGGCATTTTCGTTTTCAAAGAGTTAAATTCCTGAAATGAAAACATACAGTAGATGCTAGTGCTGATGAAGATACATTTTTAGCAAAAGACAACAATTACTGTTATGGTGTGGACAGTCTGCTTGAGATTATTTCATCAGTTAACATATCCTCTTTTCAAGATGGTTCTGATAATATTTAAAATTTGTCAAATGGACCACAGGGCCAGACACGAAGAGTTACAGAGCAATATTTAGTAAGAATAATAATGATTTCAGATCTGTTGGGATTTTACATCTGTTGGGAAAAAAACTGTGTAAAAAAGTTGTGAAAATAAATTAAGTTATACTCACTATACTACTACTACTAAAATCATTCAGATTCTTCTTATCTTAAACAATTTGTGTTTTGTTGCGTTCGTGTAATCAAATAAAAGTCATAAAAACAACAGCAGCTTCTTATTTCATTAGCATACATTCACGTTTCAAGAAACAATGTTATTTCTATGACTACTATTAGTATAAAGAAACACACTCCTGATTGTTATTAATCTGATGTGAGATAAATACATTGAGTTAATCTGCTGCCTTTGTGTAATGTGTCTCATGTCGAGCGGCCTGCCTGGACGACAGATCTCATGACCAGACTTGTTGGTGCATACATATAATGCTAGGACCTCAGTGAAAAATGGTAGACATGAAACAGCATATGACCATATTCATACAGGGTCTACCGAGTACGCATTCAACCCCAATCAGACCCATTCATACAGTATGAGACAGCCGTCACGTGATATGATTTGATTCAGCTTCTTGACTTTCCTACAATAAATGTTAATAAATATCATTACAACAGGGTCCCTTGACCATACTGACCCATTCAGACCAGATAGATAGAAGATAGACCGCACACATGCACACACGCAAATGTTTAATGTGTGTGAATGTGTGTGCACATGCAAGTGATTATGAGGATTATGTCATTCCTAACAGACCATTTTTTGGCCCTTGGTGTCTGACTAGTTGGCCACCCCTGCTCTAGAGATCTGCCTTGGACGAGCTTAATCCCACCCTGTTGGGTAGTTTGTAATGCTTAGTGCATGGCTCAGGGACACTTAATTGCCCCCCCCCCCCCCCCCCCTTCAGAATTCTTGTTAATTGTGTGAGGAGAAAAGCTCTTTCTTTCTTTAAAACAAAGGCATCATTTCCCTTTCTTCCTTCAAACCTATATGCACTCTGTGTTGTCTTTGCTGTGATCTAAGGTTAATGGGTATACGTCCAGTGATGTGGTGGGTTGTGACCTTGATGATAATTGGCTCTTGGATGTAAAAGCCTCTATGTGTGACCGTCTACATTCCAAGAGAGCCGCTGATTAGAGTTCAGAGCGGAAACCTGCTGGCTGAGAGGCACTGACCCATAAACTGTCATGGGTTTAACCTAGTTTTGTGGTTTTCATCCAGAATAATGTGCACACGTCAAGACAACAACTCCAAGTCCTAATGCTTAGTTAGTAGTATGTCATCAGGGGAAACCATGTCATACTGTTGCGACTTCAAGTCCATGTGCAACATTTCCTCTTAATACACAGACTCAACATTACTAGGAAATTAGCTGGTGGTGATTTGTGCCGGAAAATCAAATAGCTCATACTGAAACTGTTGCATATTCAGAAATAAGAACATAATATAATAATAACAAAACTTTGTAATACACTGTTTAAAATGATCAACAACTCAACAAAGGACACATGATTAATTGGTAAACGGCAAAGATAGAATATAATAGAAAATCTCTTAAAATATTTACTGCAAAATCACTGAAAATCACTGTTTTCTCTGAATATCTCACTACATAATAAATTGTTTGTCTGACCCTCTGTCTTCAAAAGCAATGCAGTGAGTCAGCTGGGACGTTAATCAACACTTTTACAGCGGAAGCACTTTGTGCACACGCACACGTGCACAGTCACTTACATTCACACGTCTTTTTTCTGCTACGGTTAAAATGTATTCAGTTCAGAACAGATGTGCTCTCTCTGTGTCTGTGCCATTCATCTAGAAACTCATTAGGGAAGCATTGAAGGCTCCTCAGCTTCATCACCAAGTTGTTTACCTCATGTTTGCCCTAATTTAAACATGCAGTCTTGTTTAAAACCACAGTAAAGTTTTTGTATACATGGTCATCTGGCCAAAAACACAGATCTCCTCTCTAGATTTCATATAAGCTACTAATTGTAAAATTGTAGGTTTTCTTCTCCTGGCAGGTTCACTTTCCAGTTTCTGCTTTCAAGCTCATTTCGACGTGCCAGCCGTCTGTGTGGTTACCGCCTGCCAGCAAATCGATGCCTCTTTCGGGGAGCGCAGACACTATTCGGTGTAACATCCTTTGGGTTGTTAGTTAATCAGGGAGGCAAGCATGCATGACCAGGGCTAACAAGACTGGGGAAACAGGGGAGAATGGGAGGAGTGAGAGGAGGACGAGGCGGAAATGAAGTGGTGTAGGGAGGAAAAAAAGAGGACAGCGGGAGACCAAGGAAATGGAGGAGGAACTAGAAAAAGAAGGAGGGAATTTTAGAAAGAGGATGAGGAGAAGCAGGGAACTGGGAAGAGAGGTGGAAAGAATGGGTGTGATGGATGCGATGATCAAGGGCTGGAGGAGTAGAAAAGGGAATGTAAAAGATGAGGATGAGCAAGAAATGAAAAGGAGGGGAAACACTCAAATATAGCATGCTGTGTGTGTATCTCTAAATATTGCTGGGTGCAAATATACCATACTAATACTATTACTTGCTTTATTTATTGTAAAGCTAATCCTAACCCTTATCAGATGATTACACCAGTTTATGGACATGAGGCCATTGTGTCTTTTTGGCCTATTTCTACGTATTTCTATTCTAATCTATTCTGTTCTGTTCTATGTTCCCCATAGTCCACTCAGATGCCCGGCCAACAAATGCATAGCCATAGCAATGGTTAAGACTTGGCAGCAGTAAAACTCTAATTATCAGTGAGTTATGCAAGAACTGGAGCTAGTGCCAATACACTCTCTCTCTCTCTCTCTCTCTCTCTCTCTCTCTCTCTCTCTCTCTCGCTCTCTCTCGCTCTCTCTCTTTCTCTCCTCAGTGCTCACTTGACACTGATTATAAGCAGAGGATAGATGAAGCAGCATCTGATCGGACATTAATTCCAGACCAGGCTCTGAACTGTTGGGGGTGCTGAGGACCTGCGAGCAAGACAACACAAGCATTTATAATACTAATTATAATTATAATAATTTAAGTATTAATATACATGTATAGGCTTACAGTGTTTACCACATACATCTGACATGAAGCACATGCCATATGTCATCCAAAACATACTAAACACATGCTAAAGAAATCTGTGTGATAGTGGCCATAATCATGTAAGGTTAATTCCACTGATGCCCTTTAAGGGCTTTTTTCATGTGTTTTCCTCAATTTCTATAATATACATTATAGCAAGCAAACACTTGATAATTAGCAAAAAAAAACAAATTATAGATGAGTAAATGAGGTTTATTGGATTATCTTTGGTTTTGCAGGCATTTGTCCATAAGTAATGGGCAAATCAAAATTTTCACCTGATGAAGGCAATAGATAAATTCAGAGGATCACCAAAGTTCTTACAATTCATTCTGAGGGGGACGTGAATGCCTGAACCAAATGTATTGGAAATCCAATAGCTGTCGAGACATTTTACTAAATGAATTAAAAAAAAAGTCAACCCCATGGTTGCATTAGAAGAAAAGCCAGGGGATCACAAAAGTCCGAAGAACTCATTCGTTGGGGACCATGAATGACTGTAAAAAAATTCTGATTTTTAGATAAACTTCAGTCTGAACCAGAGCGGTGGACCGACCGACCGACCAACATTGCCATCCCTAGAGCTACACTGCTTCAACTTCATGAAAATCTATTAGCACATGTAATGTCAATCTCATCTACCAATACGAATAGAACAGGAGTGTCACAAATGGATGAATTGGAAAGTTTTTACTTTGTCATCAGAGTGAAAGATAACAGCTCAAAATGCACAAACATGTTAACAACATTTGCAACTAGTTTTCTTTTTTTTGTTGTTGTTGTTGTTGTTGCTATGGTTATTAATGACTAAATCTAATACTGAAGCAACTACAATGTTACTGAAACTAAATGTCTTTAATCTCACTAAGGATAGCTGCCAAAATCCACACTTATGAACTGTCCTCATGCTTGTGTCTTTGTCCATCTGTCTGCTGACAGGTACTGCTTTCCATTCAATCACCCCGTCAAACCACCCCTGCGGTTGACTGTATGAAAAAAGTCCATATTGAATTAGTAGAATCATTTGCAGCCAAACAGAAATGTAATTACGTCCTCCTCTCTGTTCCTCAAGGGCAAGAGCTCAATTTAGGGATGTAAAATTCAATTACATCACAAGGAGCGACGGAATAATCTGGGAGACGGGGAATGAGGGGGACGGAGGTGAAGAAAGAGGCAGACAGAGCAGCAGATGGACGGACATACAGAGCGACTAGAGGGAGACAGGGAGGCAGCGTGGGTGAGAGAGCGGTAGAAACGAGCAGATTAACAAAGTGAGAGAAAGACAGAAAGAGAGAGAGAAGACCTGAGAGAGACAGTAGGAGCCACTCTCAAGCTGCCAATCAGTGTCGTTCTGATCTTCCAATCCAATCTAGGTGAGTCATTTGTGTAAGTGCTCTGAAAAAAAAATCTCCCAATAGACAGGTTTAATGAAGTTGAGGAAAACCACTTAACAGTCCCAAGATGAGGGAAGGGATTCAAAGTCTTAGAAATATAGTTGTGTGGTTCAAAAGCAGGTCATTGCACATCTGCAGTATGTTATGGTCTGCTGTTTGCACAATGTAATGATGGGAAGGGAAGGCAAGCAGAGGCAGGTAAGGAAAAGACCAGAGAGAGGAGCAAGGGAGCTGGACAGGAGGGGTGTCGGTGAGTGGAGGAGGGGACAAGGAAAGAAGAGGGCAAGCCGTGAGGGGAAATTATGCATTATTAAAGCTGAACTAAACAAGATTTTTATGCAAATACACCTGTCAGGGCTGAAATTGTGTAGCGGGGTTGCATTGGAAAAGGACATCCCATCCCTGAGTCTAGACACTGTAGGTTACAAGACCTCATAGGTGGAAAGTCTTGTGCTCTAGAAATCACAATTTCAGCCAGATTGAAGACTGCTATTTTTAAATGATAATGTACAGGGTGATCTAGTGCAGCTTTTAAAAGTGTTGACATGTGAATTCAAATGACTCATACTGAATATGAAAATTAATTATTTTAAAGCTATTAATGGCATCACCTGCACCTAGCTATCGGATATAAATAAAACAAGTGTCAATGCACCTAAGAAGTACTCAAGAAGGACCTCTGGAGCTGGTTTGAGATGCATTCTTGATGCAAAAATGTGCAAATGCATCCGTCCCTCACTATAATCTTTATTACCTTCAAGTGTAACTACTGTACGTCAGGCGCTCTGTGGAAAGGGTCTGTCCCCTGTGATAATGGCAGCTGAAGTTACACTGAAATTAAACTGAAACAATTGTCTCCCAAATCCCAGTCTCATTAAGGCAACAGCAAAAAGCAGCTCCAACTATTTTAACATACACTGATCATCTGTCTTGCTGAGAGACCAATGATCAGCGAGGTGAGGAAGCTGCATGAATGATCAAACGTCTAGGTCGTAGCACATTGTGATTCATCCATGTGTTACAAAAAACTGTCATTGTAACTAAACTGCACAAATGCTGCAGTTATTCTTCTACTGGCATTTTTAGCAGTTAACAAAGAGCTTCAGGAGCGTTATCACCACCTTTTGGATGGAGGATGGCCCACCTTGTTTTCATGTAGCCCGGGTAACCCAAGACGGATGCAATCAGACAAATATATGTGGCAAAGTTAAAGTGTCTTATATCTCTGGATACAAGACACTTGAAATGACAAAACCCTGTCTACTAGAAAGCACGTGCATGTACAACTAATTGAGTGATGATACTGCTTTATTCATTCAAAAATGAATGAAATGCGATTAAGTTTCACATTCAAATGTCATTTCTAGGAGACAGGGTTGAATGGCAAATGTAAATGGGGTATTTGTGTGTAAGCCATTACCAAATGTGTGTGTCTGCGTGTGTGGGTGTGTGTGTGTGTGTGTGTGTGTGTGTGTCTTTCTGTGTGTGTGTCTTAAATTGCTGGTTGCTCTCCACTGGGGGCAGGGAGTTAAAACAAAGGGCCTCAGGACGTTGCTTCCTCATTAATTAGTGGCTCTAAATGGGCATAAACTCCAACAAAACAGCTCAACATTCACCCAGATTGACAACAAAAACTGCTAGGCACACACACACACACACACACACACACACACACACACACTCTTTGCCCCCTCAGCAGACACATCCGACATGGCTGCGGCCGTCCGCTCAGCTGCAAAATATTGTGTTTAATAATTCAGGACCTACTGCTCAGCTCGGCTTGGCTCTGCGCCGTGCCTCGCACTCTGGCTGAGTTCGCCCTGCGGAAAAACCCTACTGGGATGCTTCCCCACTCCTTTCCTCCCGCTCCTCCTCCTCCTTCCTCCTTTTTAACCTCCCTTTCTTTCTGTCCTCCTCTCCCCCTCGGTCGGGGGGCGCGGACGGCCCTGCGTGTGTTCTAAAAGAGAAATCATCCTCACATCCCTCTCTCTGTCCTCTTTGCTGCAGTCGTCTTCATCCCCCCGTCCGTGTCCCTCCTTATCCCACTTCTGTTTTACCATTTATCACCCTTCCTCACCCCCCCCACCCACCCCTCCTCTCTTTGCTCTCTCCTACCACTCCCTATATATTTCCATCCCATTCACTTTGCTCCTTCGTTTGTCTCCTGTCTGCTCCCCTCTCTCCTCCTCTTTCCCTTATTAACTCCCCTGTATTCCTAACCCCACCTTGCTGTGGTACCTCCCTCCTGGGCTCCATCAGCCTTCTCCCCTCACAGTAGCCCAGCAGTATTGATTTGTAGCAGGGCAGAATTGCAGTCGAAGGGCACGGCGAGGGAGGTACCATCTGCGAGCGGCTTGGCACTGGGGACTCACCGGGGTTCATATGGAGATTATGCTAGGACAAGCACACGGCTGATTGAACTAATGCTTCCTACACACCTGCAGGTTTTAAAGAGCTTCATTCTGGAAACGTTTAACAGCTTAAGAAACTTCCAAGGATATTCCAAAACCAGAACCTACGTTCTCTATCCTGCCCTAGTATCAAGAGAGGAGTGTCATTGGTGGACTACTAGACACTAATGTGTTTGGTTAAGTGATAATAGGACACACACAAAAGCACACACACACAAACACACACACACAACAAAAGGTTCATTAATAATCATAGCATTCACCATAATGCTTCACAACTAGGCAGGAATTACAGTTCAGCAAAACCCAACAGTGTCATAAATGGCTTGTTATGTTGGTGTAAAAGACATTTCTACTGACTATTCATTTTCTGTTAATGTCCTTTCAGCAGGGAGAATTACTGTGATGCAGTTAGCTAAAGGACATCTTGTGACAGTATTATGAGGGAATTCATTAGCAGCAGATAAAATATCCTCTCAAGGTCTCCACTGCTGTTCGGCTGCAACATGACAGCCAGTGCTGTAGTTTAGCTGAGGGCAGGTATTCGTTTCTTACAGAATCTGATGGGAGGATTGTGTGACCGAAGGACTGGTCTGGAGGATAATGTAACAAAAATGGTTTATTTTCTCCAGGCTCTACAGACATTTTCACACTAGGATCCAGTCTTTAAATTCAATGAAGGGACAAAGAAAGGCTGCACTGTTCACTGAAAGTGAAGTATAACTCTTCTCATGACGTAATATGACCAACAAGTGACTGAATCCCTGTGGATTTTACTCCAAGTTATGTTTGTACAGTATTATGGGCGAACAAGCTGCTTTATTTGTATAGAAGCCATTCAATTGAAACATTTAACTTCAACTTTTTCAAGGAAAAAAGACTAATGACTATCTTATACTCAGACATCTACAGCAAAACTCATCCAATGACATAATGGAGAATTTTAATTGAAATATTTTGTGTAAAAGTCATACCTGATTATTTTACTTAAATCATTGTTAATTTTTTTTCAAAGCAAAAATAAAAATGTCCTTAAGTGAGCAAAATGTTTCTTGCACACATTTTCACACTTAAATGCACTTGTTAGAGCCCAAGCGTCTGCCAACACTGAATATAATACAAGTTGACTACAAAACTAAATATGAGAAATGGTGTAAATTAATAAACCCAACCAACAAGAGTCATGTGACAACTAGATTTCAACCACAGTGTATCCATTATATTGTGCTGTATACCGCATGCAGTGTTGCCACATCAGACTCAGATCAACCCAAACACCTTGTCTATACAAGCAGGACTCCTCCATCAGTGTCTACAGTGAATACAGTGCCACGCCTTGAGAGATGTTTTGGGAGTGTCCACAGTCCAATAAAACAATCCCCGTAGTTCTGTGCCTCCTAGACTTGAAAACAAGGCTTTACAAGGGTTGCAGTCAGGAGCAGAAACTGTGAATTAGATAGCTGGTTTAGACAGAAATTGATTCAATTTAAAGCGTATCTCTTCCGTCAGACACATGAGATGCAGCCGAAACATGTCTGGTGGAGACGTTGTGTAGCTATACTCTGTCTTACTACTTATTTGTGCTTGACATTAGTTGCCTCATTAGGGCATCACTATTTAACTAATACATAAAATTTATGAAAGATCCTCATTTACTGGTAACAGGTCATTGTTGTTTTCTTTTTTAAATTGCTCCACAAAAAGCATAAAAAACTGTAAAACCTTTGTTTTTTTCCACAGTTCAAAGTTACATAGCTCTATTGTTTGCATTTTATTTAAATACCTGTACCCATCAGCCCATATTCTTCCCCATTTAATTATAACAAACAAACAAACAAACTCAAGTATAGCGTTGTGTGTATTTTCCTCTGGGCCCATCAGAGCTCCGGCTGGCAGGAACATAAAATAATCTCCCCTACTGTTTACCTAACTAATTTATTTTCTTTGATACGTTTCAAGATTGCCAGCGGTCCCTGTCAGGGATACAGTGAGCAATAATTAGCAGAAATCATGCAGCTTCATTATCCCAAACCAGACAGCTGCAGCGGTTTGGTTTGACCGGCAAGGAGTGTTTAAGCAGTTTCACAGAGATGTGGGTGGTAACAACTGCTGCTTAACTGCTCAGACCAGATTGGCTACTGAGGCACAAATTCAGATACACAGTGCACACCGCATCAGGAGACTAAGTGAGCAGGAACATGACCACACACACCTGCAGGTACTCCTGATATTACATATCTTGCTTCAGGCAGAGTGGATTCACCTGAGTCTGACTGATGCACATTTCAGCCCTGCTGTGACACCTGAGCCACTGCACTACCTCAGTCTCGCTCTCCCTCACTCTCTCTCTTCAATGATCCTATATGCACTCGGGAGCCACAGTAATTCTGAAGCCATTCTTCGTATCACTATCTGTCAATTTCCCACGACACCTCATTCTGAGAGCGTTTTTTTCTTCGATGCTGCAGATAGTGCATAAATATTTGCTTGTTAAAATGAAAATGAAAAAAAACAAAAAAAAAAAACAGTTAGGCTGTTCCTAACCCAGGGGAAAGGCAAATCCAGACATTTGGTATTACAGGTACACAGCAAAAATGTTTTGGTGAAGTGTCACACAGTCTTATAGTCATACAGATTGCTTAGACAGTAGCTTTTAAATTACTGCAAGTTCTCATTTCGTAGCTTGTAAAATGATGCTTGTTGCCTGCGGTCACTTAAATATTAAGAAATGACTGTTCTTTCAAAATCAAGCTAGCTATATTTCAAAAGAGTTTTATTTTCACTTTCAATTCAGCAAAACACATCATCATATGGAGTGCAATGCAAAGTTGTCTATTCTGTCATTTCTGAATAGGGACTAGTACAAAAAATGTAAACCTTGGTTTACATTCAGTGCATTGTTATGCAGGTTAAATGGAGCACACACTCTTGCAACATCAACATTTACAATTTTATGTCAGATTCTTCTTTCTCTTTTCCTGCTGTTATATTGAGGAGCTAGTATGTGAAATAATGGGGAGAATTTACATAATTACTCATAAACAAGCATTAAGAACCCAAACAACCCGTAATTAACAGTTACTTTGCGTCCAGTTACTTACACAAAACAACTCACAATTCAACCCGAGTTTAAATAAAATAAAAAAGACAAACATATCCAAACTGCGCCTCTGTGTCTCACTCTGAGTGTATTCAGTATGTAGGTCTCCTTCTCTCTTTGACCTTGATGAGCTGCTGATGCAGACATAAGTTGCGCGAGGAGTCATGTTCAGCACGTAGAGGAATAGAGAAAGGAAAAGGGAAAGTGAGAGATAGTGTGAGAGATTGACAACAGAGCGATGTGTGTGGGTGTGTTTTGGCCCATATGTGATTTTCCCTGTACATCCTCGTGTGTATGAGTGCGACTTTGCATGCGCATGTGGGAAGTCTATAAAGACAAGACAGTGAGGCAGACGGTGTATTGTTTGTGTTTTAGAAGGCTATCGTCCTAACCAACCGCACAGTGCAGGTCTCGTTTGCAGCTCTGGCCACAGCACACTCCCCCCACAGTTTATTAATGAGCTCTGTGGAGAATGTTCTACATAATCAATTAAAGAAACATAGACACAGAGAGACACTTACATAAGTGGGCACACAATAGTACACACACACACACACACACACACACACAGATGATGTGGCCTGCTGTCGAACACCAATTACTGTGATGTTTTGCATCAAACAGCCTTAGCTGAAATAAATACTAATATATTTGAACATTTTCTGTTTACAGCTGGGTAAACTCTCTCTGTGGAGTCTTCTCTCTGAGATGTGGCCATGCAATCACCAGCAACAGAACAGAAAAAAGTCAATAACCGTTTTAATTCAGTCAAAGACAATGCAGCTCTGCATTAAAAAGGCTATCTGTGTTTCGAAGTGGCACTCAGGCTACAGCAATTATATGGGCTGAATAGTGACATTTCAAAAAGACCAAGACGTGCCAGTCCTGTGAGCATTTGTGTTAAGGAGAACAATCTAACAGATTCTCTTGCATCATTCTATCTTCAATGTTAAAATGACTTTGTCTCCCCCGCTGCTCTCTCCTTATGATGGTGGTATATCATAAATGAATCAAACATGCCAGCTACTGATGGGTGACATCTGAGTCACAATGACTATGTTTACATGCACGTAATATTCCACTATTATACGGAATATGACAATATTCTGAAATTGATACAGGTCATGTAAAAAGCTCCTTTGTCAGGCTGGAGTAGAGATGCATGCCCCAAAGAAAAGCCCACATTTCTGGTCGGAAGAAGAAACACTCGTCCTTTTAAACATTTTCAAAGACTTTGATATCAGTGTCATGGGGGTGTTTTGCGGTAGTGCAGGGCTGCATGTTAACAGGAAATATTAGTGGAATATTAAATTTCGTTTGAAATAAGGTCAAAAACGAAAATATTCGGTGCATGTAAACGTAGTCAGTGACTCATATATCCCAGCATCTACCTTTCTGCTACCTAACTGAAGCTTCCCAGACCTTAAAAACAACAAGTTTATCTCCAGAAGCTGCGATTATTGAAGAGACGAGACCTCAGCGGACCACTCAAAAGATGGTAATACATTTTGCTGGTCTATTTAATCAATGTTGGAAATGTGCTATCAAGGATGTTATTCTGTTTGTAAAAACAAGCTACAGCTGCTAAGATTATCCAAGTGTTACATTTAATCAGACGTTTAACCATCCATTTGACATCAAGAATCAGAGAGAATCCGCTGACTATGGTACGTGCCAGCGACTCATAAAAACAAGAGTTTGAGTCCGGCCTGCAAACACATAATATCATCTAGAAAAATCCTACAGAATAATTACAAATCACAGGGGGAAACATTTGTATCCCATCTGGCAAGAGAGAGAATGCTATTCACTTACAGCACAATATTTTTCAGGTAGTTTAAAGGAATAGTTTGGATTTTTTGTAGTGGGGTTGTATGAGGTACTTATCCATAATCAGTGTATTACCTACAGTAAATGGTGCTTAGCGCGCCGCATGGGGGCGAGCTGACTGTCAACTACTGTAGGTAATACACTGATTATGGTTAAGTACCTCATACAACCCCACTTCAAAAAAATCTGAACTATTCCTTTAAAGCCAGGAAACAAGCATTGTCAGGAAGTAGCAGTTAGCAAAGCTAGGTCTCCTGATCTTGAAACATAGTAGCCTATATATAATGCCAGTGGATGATGTAAGGGTAAACAGCAGCAATGTTTCTAGCTGCCTCTCCAAATCAGTTATCTATTTTAGGGATTATATGTAGATTTATGTATGCTTTTCTGTTATACATCCTGCAAAAAAAGGGGGATTAGGAGTTATGGATGCACACTGTGACAGGCAGTCTTGTCATGGCAACGGACCTCCTGTTTCTTCATCTTTCACCGAGGTAACACCAGCACAGAAGGCGCTGATAGGCTTCTCAGTTTAAAACAACGTGTGATGAATTGGACTCAGTAGTGTTTGGTAGTTGAGGAAAGCCATTGAAGCAGTTAAAGCTGAAACTGTAGTTAAATTAAAAAGAAGAGAAAAACAACAACTCTTCTGCAATCCTACAATACCCTCTTCTCATGTGTGTCTCAAACATAAAGAACACAGATTCTGATTCATCTCCATCACAGTCCTGGCTGAGCATCTCTCATATATCTCAAACATCTGATTTCAACCACCCTATTACCTTGTTTGAAAATGCTCTTTCTTTGAAGATGTTTTGTTTTGTTATCTCTGTATGTAAGAATAACCCACATTCATGCAGAGCAGCTAGAGCCCAGTTTCACTCATTCAAACACCTCTGCGCCCAGTACACTGTTTCACCACGCTAAAAAATTAATGAGATGTGAGTCATGACCAGCCACTATCTATCTATTTTGATTCTGTGTTGACACTTTCTATGAGCCGCCATTTCTACATCTTGGGATAGTTAACAGCAACAAACACGTGACACATGAAACTGGGCTGTATGACCATATTGTTTTTGCTGGATCAGTATTAGATGTGATCCAACTCAACCATATCCATCCATATAAAGAACAAAAAAACTGGACTTGCGGTAGCACACAAGTCCACCTAGAAAAATATTATATATGCAATCTTTATAATACTAGAGATGCTGCCTAGTACCTTCTCTCAAAATAAATAAATAATGTGGGATATAACTTGTATTAACATCCCACTGTGTCTGTGTCTGGCTTGATTCAGTGAGCAAATGGCTGACATGGGTTGGCCATCAGCTGATGTGGCTCACTAGCCTGAGCCCTCTCAGCTTTAAGGCTATGAAACTTTTTCAAGCTGGCATCTATCCTGCATTTTTTCTTCCTGTCAAAGGCACACAGGGCCTGCTATATCTCACGTATCCATTATTGCTTTTTACTGCTGGAAGCAATAATTGGATTTGCTAGTGAGGAAATTAATGGTGCCAGTTTCAATGTTTTAATTTTTTTCCATTATTGGCACCAAAACTGTTTTGGCTTTGCCTATATTGTTGGAAGCAGGACATGGATTGATAGGTTTTTAAGGTTGGTTTACACATCCTATTGTTTATGTAACTTATGTTTAATAGATAATATTTATTTATAAGTCTTAGCGTGTTTGTTCTTTTTTTTTGGTGACACTCACCGAGCAAATTGGTGACAAAAAAATTAGGAACATGTGTACAATATGACAAAACTGTACGTTACTAACTAACATGATTATATAAAGGCAGACACGTGTGTGGCAGCTACAGCAAGTCGTTTCTAAACCTAGGCTGTAACAACTGTATGAGATTCATCATCATTCAGACACTTAAAAGCAAGAAGTTAGGTCAAAAATACAAACACAAGCAGCAATGAGGAATCAACATTCGTAAAAAAAAATAAAAATAAAAACAGCCATATTTATCTTCTAATGTTACATAGGTTACGTAAAAAGACACAGATGGGAATCTGTTTCCAATTTCTAGCTGTCAATAAAACCATTAACACTTCACCAGGTTGGCTGAGCCATTTTTCTGTGAATTTCTTTAAAAACCAACCCTTTTCCATGCGCGCAACACAGACTGGTGACTCGTACTGCCGACATTTTATTGTGTGTCAGTACCTATCACACCGGAGAAGGCAAGACAAGAAAAACACACAAAGAAAAAAACACAAAGATGTTTGAAATTGATCGGCACATCTGAGACTGGTAATTATCAAGGTGCGCTGATTTCTCTCACACTTCACAAATAACACTTCCAATGATATTGGGAATGTGCTGCTTTTGCTCTGATCTTGAAAATTGGAATCGGAAGCGTGTCATTTAATGTGAGCTTGTGCTGGGTGAGAGGGTGCTACCATCTATACAGCATGTGCTCTCAGGGCTACAGCTGTGCAGGCAGCGGAGCCAGGCACCAGATGGGGACGACTGACGGCTTGAATTTCATCTGAGATCGTTTTACTGTTTTGTTTCTGTGCATCAGGTGAGCTGAGAGCCTAAAAGCTGGGAAATCTTCAGTGCCATTAGTCAGCTCCCAACCAGTGAGTCAAATGTGACATGCATCACACATCACACATGCACGCACCTCTGTCCAGGATAGACATGCCGCCAACATGTCAGAAACATGCAAGAAAAGACAGGCCCCTTCTGAAGCACGGAGGTGTTTTTTCTTGCTGATGTGGAGTGGGGATAGGCTCGAAGGCCAAAGGTCAAATGTTTATTGTTCGCTACTTACAGTAAATGCCTTTCAAGCATCTGTCAGCCTATTCATACCAGATCTTTGACTTAACACACACACCTACAGCACAGTCCATGATCTACTCAGTGTGACATCTTTTCCGCAGGCTGTTCCGTTCAATAAAACATCCTGAGTCACTGTTGTAAAAGACTATGGGAAAATGTGAAAGAAAAATCTATTTCTGGTTTATCAGCAAGGATCATGTTTCTTCAGACACACAAACACACTGGCACTTGCAGGCATAATCTAAGTAGGCTTGGCTGTCTCGCAGAGAGGTGGCTGAAAATTGAGTGCAAATTAGTCCTTTGTCTGAAGTGCGTGTGTGTGTGTGTGACACGGTCGTGAAAGTGGCCTGCTGCCTGGGGGATGCAGACAGATCAAGACAAAACACGCGTAACCTCTCAGGCTGAAATTGCAGTAAAACTGTCATCCAGGAAGGAGTCAATACAATTTCACCAGGAAACAGGGCTGCGCTGGTTCATAGAGAGTACGGAGACGGTTTCAGATACTACACCGACTTTGCAAAACACTTCAACTTCAGCTGGAGTAATTGCTGCTTAATTGTGATGCCATTCATGTTACTCGCTCTGTCTAATGCCTTTGTATCACCTGTCTGCCTGACAGATTCACGCAGACTGGGGTTTGTTTGTTTTCATACCAGCCTAGCCTGAGTGGGTGTTGGAGCACTTTCTGCATAGTGCTCATGAGAGGATTCTATGATTCAGTGGTGGAGAAAACAAATGATCCCAGAACTGAGAAAAGTAACTTGTGTAAACTGTGGATGAGTACTGCTGGGGATATGCATTGAGCAAATAGCATTAGCAGGTAGCGTTTACCCTTTGTTTTCACTCCACCTCGGCTGGAACGGCATTAAAACGCCTCCACAAGAACCAAAGAGGCTACATTTATTTTCAGAGAGTATTTCTGTTTTAAGGGTCAATCCGATTCAATCGAAGGTCAGCTTGCAGCTGTTTCTTTTCTCCTGAATTAAATAATGTATAATGGAAGGCTCATAAAGGCATATTGTTATTCAAAAGTGGCTTTCAGGTCACTACCTGCACCTTTAGATTTCCCAACTCAACACTGAATCTGAACTTAATTTATTAAATGATGGGGAACATTGAATCACTTTTATCTAGTTGAATATGTGGAGGGAAAATTGATTTTTCCAACAGAAATAACAATAGCAACAAACTTTTATCTTTATCTACTTTTTAAGAAGAGAAATGTTGAGCGGGGTCCTGCAGACGTTCGGCAGCCCCGGTTCAGCTGCGGCAAGATGAGTGATCGGCTTTTCACTTTTTTGTCATCCTTTTTCTTTGCCATTGTGAACTATATTGCTCCTTTTCTTCTTCCCCTTTCTGTCTACTGTCACTCAACCTCTTTTTCTCTACTTGACTCATCTGCCTGGCCTTTTTCTCACCAGCCCTCTGCTTACCCGCCCTGTTGCTGTTTTTGCTTGCAGTCAGTTAATAAAACCTTAGAAGGTGTAATCCCCACGTGTAAGCACGGAGAGAGAGAAAGGGAGATGCTGACATTGGGTCGCCAATTATACCTCGTTGCGCTCCAAAACGATGAAGGAAGAGATGGAAATTACCTTGTGGAATGAAGATAAATGAAATGCCTATCTTTCTTCCCCACTGTACTTTCCCTTAGATTTCTCTTTTTCTTGCTTCCACTTCCTCACCACGTTATAGCCTTCTCCCTTCCTATTTACGTGTTCCATCAGCTCAACAGTACAGAGCTCAATAAAAAAAAGTAATACATTAAGGGGAAAATTAGGCTTTCCCAGTCGCTTTTCCCTGAGGCCAGTATATAATATATTCCCAGGTAACAAATTACAGTACGAGAAAGCCCAGGCCTCTTGGTAATGGATCCATTGCAGACATCGGTTTACCATTGATCACAGTGGAATTAGCTGTTGGCTGCTCAGGTAGTTTCACTGGTCTTGTGTTCCCCCCAGCACAAGGCAAGAAAGGTAGTAAGAGTCCATTATAACAGCTCGATCCTCCAACCATTCAGAAATTAAAGTTCTTATACAAGAGAGCCACTAGAGAACATTGGAACGTGGGTGTGAAGTTAAATGTGATTTTTGTCCTTTTGTTTCTGAGATGATTTGCTGCTGACTAGAAAAGTGTGACTGCTGCAGTGATAGTGAGAAGCAAGAAATAGTAAGGCAGAAAAGGCAGAATGTGGATTAAACACATTGTCTTATCCAGGTTAACCTCCTAAAAAGATCATTTGTCATGTTTCAATACTCGTGATTGGCCGTGACAGGTCATCTTACAATGACTTCTGTGCCTTACAAGGGGAATTCTACTGATTTTACACATCAGGATCAGTTTACTAGTCATGGGCTGTACTATTCAGACTGTGGATTGCCATTAAAGACATTCATTGTCCTCAGAGGGTGAATCCTACTGACTTTGGTGATCCCTCTCTAGCGCCAGTATGAGGTTAAGATTTTAGATTTTTAGTGAAAAGTCCTGATAACCATTGGATGGATCACCATGAATTTAAGTTCAGACATTCATTGTCCCCAAAGAATTAACTTTAATGACTTCCCTGACTCTCATTCAAGCGCCTCCAGCATTTCGAAATTTTGACTCATCCAGTGAAATATGTTTAAATATCTACAACATGGATTGAATTTCACTGCACACATTCACGTTACCTTCGGGATGAACTGTAATTAAAAACAACTTTAGTGATCCCTTAAAGCTGCTATAATTATTAGGTATGAAACGAAAATATGAAAACAACGCGACACTGTGAAAGGGGTCGCTCGTAGTGATGCAGGTACAGTTGATACAGACAATTATCAACCAAATATTTATATATATTTCATATTTATATTTATTTAACATTGCTTAACATCAGCATGTCAGCATTTAGCTCAGAATACCACTGTGACATATTACAGACTCAGAGAGCCACTAACACGGCTGTTACTCTTAATATTAACAAAAAGCCTGCATTACGATCCAGGGATGTGGCGTTTGTAAAATGTAAGCAAGAGAGGGTCTGACGAACGCCGCTACTGAGTTACATTATGGGAACAGTAGTTTTGGAGCTTGACCCATATTAAGGAATAAAAGTAAGGATATCTTGGGCACTGCTGCTTTGATTTGGACCCTTCTTTCCTTTAAGACACTGGAGTGCCTCTTTATTCTTCATCTTGTATCCAAATGAATTTTTAACCAGATATACTTTTTTGTTTTTAACCATTAGCAAAGAAAACAATGTAACATTTTTGAACCCTCACAGCAGTTGTAAACCAACAATTACAATCTTAAAATGGACTCCCCTCAGCTGTTAACCACTATGTTCTTGCCTACAGCACTGCTGACTTGTGTGGTACAGTGCGATTAATTGAGCTGCAATTAATATTTAATGACATTCACATTCCTCTCATGTATAGTTCACATGCAACAGCACAAGGGCAACCATACAAGATGAAGATGCAGGGAGGGGGAGAATATAGAAACTGTGGGATGCCATACACACCATCACACCAATTACTACCCAATTATCATGTGTCCCAGTCAAAATCCTTCATACAGCTTGAGCTACATCTGCACAATGGCATTTTCAGATACAGTGATAGTCCTTCAATTTGACATTATTGTAGAAAAGATCCAACCAAGAAGTGATCTTTTTATAATTTCTGATAAAGCCTCAATAAATATCTGAGCTGCACCGAGCTGATTAGACTTGCTCTGAAACGCTACACCACAGGATAGGTAGAACATTACAACCACACTGTGTGACTAACAAGAAATATCTTGAACACACACACGTTCTAAGTCACTCAGACACAGACATTCTCTTTCGACATTTATATCTGATCACACCGCACTGCACACCTCACTTCTTTGGCTCATCTTTGAGGAGTAAAAATAGTCAAGTGCTGCTGACTGATAAAAGATGGTGTGAGGCTGACTAGAGAGGCTGTCCTATAATTATGCTGCAGATGGAGAGTTTTTGACAGCCAAGCAAATACACAGATAAAGCACTCCATAGCTTCTGATAAAAATGCCTACCCAGAGGTCCCTGACACATCAACAGCAAGGTGAAGTGTGCAAACCTATACTCGCCATGATTTCATCCTTAAAAACATACTAGTCAGCATCATTGAAGAGAATTTTCAGTGCTCTTATACCTTCCATCCAGTAGATTTTTATATTATTTATCTATTTTATATTATTTGTTTGCTCAAAGTAAAAAGCAGACAGAGTTGATGGACAAGAAACAATGGGATACAATTGCAATGAAACAAATCAAATTTGAAAGCTATGTGCCTTGGACCTTGGTCTGTCGTGGTTGGAAAATAAAGTATCTCTTATCCTGCATCTGTCCTGCATCAGCTCTGCAGGGTTTTCCAAACAATTTCTCTTGAGAAGGGGATCAATAGTGTAGCGTTACTGCAGTGAGGTAGAATATCCTCAACGGCTTCAACTTTAAAGCTGCAGCAGGCGACTTTGCATGTTGGCAATACCAAATAGTAGCAACAGGTAACCGCCTGTCTTAAGAATCAGTGCCCACAAATAACATCAAATGTGCTATAAGGGAAAAATGTGGGGATGTTAATGAAGAAAAAAAACATTTTTGCAGGTTACAGGTTAGTCATCACTGAGCTCATTTTGCTTGATTTGGAGTGCTTGTTTTTCACTCACAGGTTTTGATTTGTAGCTCACTGTATGCAGAAAAGCGAAGTAGTAATCATACAAGAAACTAATACACATTGGCCAAAAATATGTGATATCAAAAAAGAGAATGGATGTGCGTGTCTGTTTCAGCCTCACCTCCTGATTCAAGCCAATAAGACCTCTTTAAGAAGCATACTGTCAAAATCATGCACTCAAATAAATCCTAAGCTGGATCTGACTGGAATGGCTGCCATATAAAGTCACTTTGCCCCATTAACCAAGTCAAAGCCACTAAGCAGCATGCTGGTAACATCTGACCACCTGTCACACACCACAGGTGGGATTAGGCAGTTAATGTAGTGTGAAACCTAAACAAATATCCATTCAGAATAAGTACAGGCCTGAGCAGTGATGCTGAGATGGGCAGAATTACCTTGACAACACTGACGAAGCCTTAACACCAATGTAAACAAAGAAGCTTGAGTCTCATTACAAAATGAGTTTGACTTTTTGAGTTCTATTTGCCGTATCACTAAACAAGGTCTATTGCATATGAGTAACAAAGCCAGATGTAATAGTTCGGCGAGACTAGCACAAAAATAACTTAATCTTTAAAAAGCTTTTGAATCAGACGGAACAAATCCTGACACCTAGGAAACACAGCCTGTGTGAACAGCACGTGCGTGTGGCAGAAACTCTTGCTTTTCATTTTGGCGCCCATGTTAACAAGTCAGAGCAGCCACACTGCCAGCGTGAGCAGCGCGTCTCACAAGCGTCTCACGCGCTGCTCAAATATATTTTTTTTAACTAAACACATCCTGTAGCGTTTCTGTGGACAGAATCCTCTCATCTGTTAACAAGGCTTTTATTGATGGCTGTTATCATAGGCAAAGTCAATGTAGAAGGATAGGTGGTAGTAGCAGCGCCGCAGCTGCAGCAACTCTGTGCGGACGCCACACAGGTGCGAGCCGCAGCAGTTCAGCGAGGTAGCCCTCAATTCACATCCTGCATATCTATGTGTGTCTGTTTCAGCATTCATAATTTATTTTGTGTGATAACGAGACCAGCTGACTGAAGCTGGGTAACAAACCGTGCATGACCACATGGGTTTACAGCACAGCACAGGTGTATGCTAACAAACACACACACACACGCACACACACACACACTTGTTCAAAGACTTTGTACTTAGACAACCCAACATAACTCCCATACCATTTACAGAAAAAAACACAGAATGAGCATTAGTGCAAACTTGGTTATTTCTGCTTTGACAAAATGAATTATATGAAGTATAACAATAAAGATATTTAATTTACAATAATCAGTTGTACTTGACTTGACTAGACTACATGTGAGCTAGTGTAGGGCTGAGTATAGTAGGATTTTTTTCTGTTGGATACTTTCAAAATCACATGATGGTTTTTCCAGAGCTACCTACCCTAGCTTTAAAGTTTTTTTACATCCTAACAGTAATGTATCAAATAAATTATTGTTTGGTATCTGTATCAAAACTCAGATACACAGAGTTTTAGTTTAGATTTAGCTTGGCAATATGCATTTAAAAGGGGGACCTTACTGATAGAAGTTTGAGATTTCTTTCTTCTTCTCTGCCTGTTCAGGCGTCATCATTTAAATAATAAAAGGAAAAACTTAAATGAAAAACAGAAATCTACTTAATTACTGGTCCAGGGCTGGCCATGATCCACTAATAGATTTAAAGGAATGACCAAGCCTAATAGAGAGGAAGAAAAAAAAAAGGGTGTTCAGGGAAACATTAAGAGTATGATTTATAACTCTGACATTATCCCCGGCCTTATAAAGATTTCATAACTAGTCCTACAGAACAAGGGCCTGAGTACAAACACTTTCACACACTCCGTATTATACACACAGATTCACATCACGCACACACACCAAAGCAAACACCCAGTGGACACTTCAGTCACTAATGATTAAGAATAGGCAGTCCTGAATTTAATTAAACCAGTCAGTAGCAAGAAAATTTCAGGGTATGAGCTGTTGTTATTGGTTATTATCTTTAAAATTCAGGAAAATACAAGCTCTCTATCCAAATGTTTCCAATACTCCTGATTAAGAAATGTATTCATGCCTTCAAACTGCGTCATTGGCTGTCATGTGATGATTACACATCTATATGTGTACGCTTATGTATGAGTGTCTGCGTGCGAGATTTGTCTGTGCTGGTGCCGAAGAGGAGGGTGGGAGATGTGACTGAAGCATCTGGTATGAGAAACTGAGAATGCTGACGACAACCTCAGTGCTGCGCTCGGAGGAGCTTCAGAGAGTGCGAATAGCAGGGGATCTGTTTATTGTGACAGGGTGGTACCTCTGCAGAAAACCATGCAGTTATAATGCGGTGCCACTGAACTGTATGATGATAGTTTAGATTACAACCACACTACATCTTACAAGTGCAACTGACTCAAATGCCATAATGCATTAACACCAACAACTGATCCTCACAGCTGTACGGCAGCACATTTTCCACCAAAAACTTTTAGAATTCATCAAGATAAATTCATCAAATAATGAATAGCCTCTCATCCTTTATCCATGAGCTACACAAATTGGTTGCAAAGACACACATAAGTAATGGTAAGTGGAATTTCTGGTTAGCATATTATAGTAACTATGGTGCAGTGGATTTATTTGTAATTTTAGAAAGCAAGTAACAATGAGGACTGGAACAAACATACAGTTGCAGCAAAACAATGATTGATGTTGCTTTCACACCTGGAGTTTGGTTCAGTTGGTCCATACCAAAGAAATATGCGCTGTTACCTCTTAGTTCAGGTCTATTTTCACCCTAACCTATTATATATGAACCAAGAAGACTAAATAGTACACATGTCACATGGACAGAAAGGTAACTCATTCATTGTTTTGGTCCTCCTACATCATCAGTGTTACATAGCCCCATGTGGGGAAATCTAGTTTCAAAGATTACTACCATGTGGCAGTTACGTTTAAATCCCAAATACGTAAAAGGTACTGTTAAAATACATGATCTAGAACATAAGTGTAACAGATCCTTTTTTATGTTCTTATATTACATGCTTCCATTTTTACCAAATTATCTTAAATAATTATATAGATTGCTGATAAAGATGGACTCCATGACAGTTCTCAAAGTGAGCAGATGTATTCAACAGTAGTTATGCTTTTGAAATCTTGCAAAAATCAAAATTTCAATCAAATTCCTGTGGTTGGTCTGCTTTGCTTTCCCACCACAAAACAAACTGCACCAGAGTTTGCTTTTCAAGCTGTCTCTCTCCAGTTATTTGATTCACACCAGAGTTTGAACAGCAGCATTCACACCAGCCTAAGCAAACTGAAAACTGAAAAATGCACCAGAGGTTGTTTGAGCCACCCCAAACGGTTTATGTGTGAAAGTACCCTTAGCCACGTTTCATAATATAGAGGTCTAATCAAAATCAGTTTTTGAATTGTAGAATCTCCATGGTGTACCTATTCTCTAGTCAGTGACAGTAGAGATCACGGAGAGTCTATGCAGAGCTGCTAACACCTCAGTAACCCCACTGTATTCCTGAGAAGTCAAAGTACCCTTGTCCCCATTCTGTCAACAGTAAGATACTATATAGTGATGCTCCGTGTTGCTGGAGCCGGTAAATCTCACACAGACCAATTGCCATTCATTATATACAAATGGCCAATACAGTCTCAGCACACGCTGTCAAATCATGGGTTGTTAAAGACGGCATTATCCTCTTACCACACAATACCAAAATAAGGCAAAGAATGAGACGTTTAACCACTACAGATTAACATACCAGTCAAAAGCCTGTCAGTGACCCCATTCTGCATCAGTATTCTACATTGTCTGCTTTTGTTTAAGTGTAGACCCTCGAAGAATCAAAACCATGTGGAATGAAAGGGATAGTCACTAAACACTGAGCAGTTATGTGGTGCATTAGAATGCAATCGTCAGAGTTATCCGTGCAAAGAATACCTCTAATTTGGAATGTCTTATTTATCATTTGTATGTCTGTAATTCATGTTTAGAAAGAAGAGATTCAGGCCAAATTATCCACTGCAAATTCCAAGGTCATCTGATAATAGCAATCCAGTTTGAATAGACAACTTTTAAAGTAATAATGGGTTTCTCTTTCGGCAGCTGGCAGATAAGTGGAGGGGAAGCTCATGGCATTTCACATAGTCAGTAATTCAGGAAAATCACAACAATTGCTGAAACAGTTCTCTAGGAATTACATGTAGGGTATATAGCACTTCAAATGGCAAATTTTCTATGTTTATTCGGTGGCTTATCTTCAGAGGTTGCTATCTATTGAGACTTCAGACATACAGTACAGTGTATGTTGATATGACTTATTTAGCCCAATTATTTTTGTGTATCTATCTTTTTAACATGGAAGTTATGAATGGATTTGCACAAAAACTTATTTTATGTTATGACATTGCCTCTAATTAGACAGCATATACCATCAGAACACCTTGGAGTAATGCCATTAATCTTGTGTGCCTAATTAGTGGTGTAACATAAAGCTATTGCCTGTTTCTGTCACACAAAAAAAATCAAAGTGGACTGGAAATGGATAGATAGGAGAAGAGTGATGAAAATACTCTTCATGTAAAAGTAGTTGCTAGACTGAAAGGCAAGAAACTACTTAGTTGTACTGGCAGTAGTAGATGTATGCCACTGGTATACTCATGCTAATTGTGGCGCCTCAGAAATATATAGATGTACCTAGAATACTGAAATAAACAAGCACATCATTTGGGAGAAGATGATGTCTTGGGGAGGAACCCAGTGAGGATCTTACAGTCCTTATAGACTCAGCCCGGAATGGCACATGGGCAAGTGACATTTTCGGAAATGTCACCCAGTGACATGTAAAGGCTGCTGGTTGCGCAATGACCCATAATGACCATTTGGACCAGGAGATTAAGTCACATCCCAAAAAATGATACACATCTGGACAGCCACCTAAAAACAGACACTGTGCAAAGATGAATAAATCTTCTGTATGTAATGGACACTCAGGGCAAAGCAAACAAAATAGCTAAAGGCACGGTTAAAATAATTGCAGGGAAACAACGGGAAGTAAATTATTTTGATTTGTAAGTCTGACAGCAATAGCCAAGCACTTCTTCCCTGCTGACAACTTTGTATTTAGCCGTAAAAATAGACTGCACAGGGAGGGAAGGGAAAACAAATGAATAAATGATTGTTTTTTCTACCCTGAGACAGACATTAGGTGGGAGCGAGGGTGGGACTGGGTGTACGAGTTAGGTGGAGGGAGAGAGGGAAATAGAAGATGGAGAGTGGAAGCTGAAGAAGGAGGATGTTTGGGCGGAGAGGAAGAGAGGAGGGAAAGTGGGTGGGACCGAGGGATGGTGGTGAAGCGCCAAGAGAGGTAGAATTGGAGCAAGAGAGGGAGGAGGGGGAGCCGGATATTGGTACGACTGTGTTTCTGCAGTGTCTGCCCGGATATGATGAATGGCCTGCAGATACCACTGTACAGCTGAATGCAAACATCTCTGTTGTGTACTCTCTGCCTTCTGTGATTCATCATTTGTTTTTTGCCCTGCCTATGTTATTCTTTCAGATCCAGCAAATGAGATAGGGAGAAGTCAGCCAATGCATCTCTAATGACCACAAATGAATCCCGGTAATATTACAGCACTTTGTCACAGTGTTAAAAAGCACGACAAACAGAATTATCATCCTGTGATGCTCACGGGCATCTTCAGTCTTAGTTAAAAAAAAAAACATGTTCATTCTTGTCTTTCATTATTCATGGTGTGAATAGCAATCTATCTAATACACGACACTCTGAAAACATTTCTCTTATTTAATCTTATTTAAAGGATGAGGCTGGTATTGTTCAATATTATTCTTGTTGTCAATAAATTCCATGAAAAGACCAAAAACCAACAATGCATTATATGGTCTCTCAGTCTGCCTGTAGCCTCAAGCTCATTTGTTCATTCTGAAGTCATTCATCTTCAAAATAGGTCTCACAAATATCATTACATTTTTAAAAAGTTTAGGTTATTTCCTAAAAGAGGTGAGTACTGTAGTTTTTAGCAAACATAACTCACACAAAAATAAATAGTTCATTTCTTGGGGACTATTTTCACCAATGGACTTATTCACTTTTAGTATATGACACAACATATAACCTGTATGTGGGATTGACTCAAAACAGTGTCTGTGTTTAAGGTTATGAAGGAATATTTCACCCTGTGAAATGTGGCTCATTGATGGAATAAGCCATGTCAGACTTTGGACACAGATAATATTTGTTAGAGGGATCGACCCATTGTTGCCTTCGGTCTTGTTGAAATAACCACTGCTAAAATAAAGTATGTGACGAGATATTGATTATGTGACATCAGATTAAAGATGAGAACTGCAAATAAGTTTTCAAAAAGTCAATTACAACCATTACCACAGATGAGTTTGCATTTGCTGATAAGTAAGTGAGGAAAGCAAACTCAGCTAATGCCACTGCTTAAAGGTTCCCTTAAGTTTCACTTTAAATTCAGTGTTTTCCACTAAAACACACTGTGTGTAACAGGGAGATGCATATCCTTCCTCAAAAGACATTTGCAAAACCAATGTTTTTTTTCTTCTAATTTTGCTCACTTGCTAGCAGGCTACTTCTTCCCTGCCTTTATATAAAATTATATAGAAATCATGTCTCCACTGTAAACATTCCAATAACTGCTTTTAAATAACCGAAAGTCTACTATTATTCCATGGTGTAGCAGGGATGATTATGGATCTAAAGTCATAGAACTTGGTCTTTTGGGCCTGTGAGAGAAGTCTGGTAAGTCTAAGAGTCAAACAAGGGTTTAACTGTGCCCTTCTTACCACATGTCACACATGCAGTTTTTGTGTGAATGTTGGGCCAACTTTTATGCACTCTCTGGCTCAGCTCCTCCTATCTAGAGCTACAAAGTCATAGATGGATATCCATAAAGTGATGGTTTATTTATAATTATGTTGGGCTTTTACTTTATGTATCTGGGTTAAATCACAGTAATTACAGCTCAACTGCAGAGACAAGAAAATAAGAAACAGAGAGAAAGAGAGGAAAATAGAAAAAGAGAGGATTGAGAGGGAAGCTGTGTGTTGAAGTCTTAGCCAAATGAATTATTTTTTCTTTCTTTCTTTCTTTTGTCCTACTGTGTATTTTGCTCTACAATGCCTAATAATTTCTCTTCCATCTACCAGTGGCATTTTTCCATTTCCATCTCCTCCTGTCCCACTTTCTCTATTTTCTTCTATCACACAGTCAGTCTTTTTATTATTTTCTTTGTCTTCTATGTTCCCCTTGTTTCCATTCTGCCCTTACTGTACTTGTTCCCTCTTTTCCTAAATCTTTGCCAATCCCTCCTCTATTCTTTTTATGTCCCATTTTCTCCCTGTCAATCTCATCTTTACGCTCCTCCTCTATCCTTCCTGCTCCATCCCTCTTTTATTACCTTCTAGCAGATGCTTCCCAACCCCTTGCTCAAACATGTAATGGTAGTTGGCAGTGCCACTGATTGATTGTGTGGCAGCCTATTTGTCCACAGGCCAGCTCCTATAGCCTGCCCCTAGAAGGCCTGTAAGGCAATCTGAAGTCATGTTTGTTGGTGTGCAGTCCTTTCCCCACTGTGAAGATGAAACAGCTTTTCCAGTGGCTGCTTAGCAAGCACAACACAAATGCATCACATAAACACAAATCAGAAATCCCCTCAGACCTGACAATGAAACAATTTCTATTACCTTGTCTTGGGATTTCTAATAATGTTGTCAATAAACATTGAAAGTCTGAAAAAATACCCACGAAATTTTATATATCTTCTTATAGTTCAGCACAGAGGTAAAGTGCAAGTGCTCCAGGGCAAAGAGATTTCCGGGAAATACAAAAAATACATGTTAATTGGAGGACATTTGTATTTCTTCTATTTCATTTATCTGCTTTCCATTGAATAAGCCAAAATTGTGGCTGAAGTGCAATAAATAAGACCTTTCCTGTGTAATAACTCTTATATTTCCTGACATGTCTGATAAAGCCTCAAGGACTTGCACTACTTCCACAGGTGAATAGCAAGCCAAGAGAGCACAAAAGACAGCTTCTCAAGAAAGGTTGTGAGCTAACACAGAGCAGCCATTTATGACCGAGACATTCAAGAGTCAATACAGTTGAAAGTAGGGCAGCAAAAAGGATCAGCCTTGAACCCTCCTCCCGTCTAAATGTTAAAACACTGTTAAAGGTCACAGAAGGACAGCGGATCTTTGCAGTTTCCCTTAGAGGGAGACAAAAAGGGAGATAGAGAAGAAGAGAGGGGGGAAAAAGAGAAAGGGCAAAAACTAGAAAGGTTGGCAGAAACAGGATGAGAGATATATGCGTAGATAAAGAGGACTTTTACCCTGCTTTATTAAAACATGTCCACCAGAGGAAAACTCATAATGCACAAGACACTCCCCTACACACTTGACAGCGTGATAGAATCAAACCATGACTTTACCAACATCAAATATATTGGATCTAGTTCTACCAATAAAGGTAAAAGGGGCAAAGAGGGCGAGATACAGTGAGAAAGCACATAAACGGGAGCTAAAGAAAGTAGAGGGTAAGGAAACAAGCTGACAGGACGTAAAAGATAAAAGATGGGGGATGGTGAGAGTGAGAGAGAGAGAGAGAGAAACTAGGGCACAGGCGGGAGGAAACGGCACGCTGGTGTTCTTTAAAGTTGAGCCATCACAACCACTAGATCCCAGACGCTGCCTGCCAGGACTCATCCTGCCTCATCCCCTGGTACGGTCGCACCTTTCAGAGCTTCACTCCACACCTCCATATCCATCTGTCTCACTCTCTCTGGTCCCTCTGCTCTCCTTCACCAAGTTCTCTCCCCTTCAGCGCACACAGCCTCTCCGCTTTTCTTTCTTTTTTACCCCCCTCCATGCTGTGCTGCGACAGAAGCGGGAAGCGTTGCGTTCATTTATTCATTTCCTAACCCAGTGCCGCCGACCCGTCCTCTAGAGGCTGCAGTTCTGACTGGCGGAGGGGAGCCTACCTACACTGCCCCGCACCCCCGCCCCTCTGTTCTCTTGTTCTTTACTTAGCAGTCTCCTTCGGTTTCAGTGGTTCATATTTTTGCAGGTCATCTCCCGTTTAAGCCCCTATGTTCAAACTCTGCGTCTCTGTCGAACAATGATCACAGACACAAACACACACACAGAACAACACCCTCCATTTTTATACTTTGTACAGTCTGTTTCCATGCCTCCTTGCACTGGTTTCACTTGAATAGAATGAAATATATGAATCAACAACAGGAGTGCCATTCACAAACTAAAAGTTATCCGTCTCATAGAAGCTTTATTAATTTGTGCCAGTGTTGATATTACAGTTTCACTGCAGTTTCATATGTAGAACCTAAAACATTTTTGCTATTTCCCCCATAAACATATCCATTCATCATCTTCATCATTCAAACGATTTCTCATTTTGCTTAAAGTAATTTTAAAAGCTGCAATAACTGACTTTTTGACCACTTGGGTCCCATGGAAACAACACATTGACATATTTTCACCTTTTAAGCTGATATGATGAACTTGTTAGAAAACAGTGGCTTATTTACACATCAAGCAAATACGGAAGAAAGTTATCATTCATTTGGAGTCATGTTTCTGGCCACTAGACGAATGCAGGTCCAATTTTCACTCTGCTTTTCACTCTGTTGTGGGTCCCCACTTATGTCTAAGAAAAATGTCTCTGTCTCATAAGTAGCATACAGTAGGTCAAATACATACATAGCATACATAAATACAGTAGGCTTATTAAAAATCTGTTTGTTTTAGATTAGAAAAGTGGGCTTTTGACCTAATGTTATGTTATATGCTTACAAGAACGTACAAATGTTTGGAGGTATAAGCATTTGTAAGTATCATGTAGTTTCCTTAAAGTCCCTTTCTGTGTGTGAATCCATGCCACTTCACTGCTTACAAAAAGCAAGTTTGTGCTTAGTCGGCACATCCAGGGTACGACAAAAGGTTTGAATAGATTAGGACACATGGTGACTTGAAGCTGATGCTTAGCCAGGATGACAAAGCAACATTCCGTGTCGCACTCGCAACAGCCCAGTGCATGGTAGACCTCCTATATGTCATAAGACAACAAAATGTGTGTCGAAACTGCTGCTACATCCTTTCACAACCTCAGAGGGATTTCAAACATTCTCTACATGTAGTCTGAAAACGTAGAGTTTGCATCACCTAGCAGACTGCAAAAGAAAAAACTATAATTTTGCACCAGATCTGAGGTTGTGAGATTCAGTGCCAAGTACAATAAATGCATCTTTATTGCATAGCAAAGGAACATCAAAGCAGTAAAAGACATCATGGACATCAGATTGTACAAGACACTTCCAGCTAAGAAGAGGGTGATTCTGCTTTCTTCTCTCACCCTACTACTTTCTGCAGTATTGACAAATGTATTTTAGACTGAGAAATTACATTGTGAGGTTTACTGTTCGTCTGCAGTCTGTTATTGCTCATATACAGTTGTGGAAAGTAATTAAGTACATTTACTCAAGTACTGTACTTATGTATAAAGTGGGGGTACTTGTTCTTTACTTGAGTATTTGTATTTTCTGCTACTTTATACTTCTACTCCACTACATGTAAGGCAAATATTGTAACTAACTTTGTCTGACACCTTTACTAGTTACTCTAAAGATTCAGATTAACAATATAATTAACAAAAAAATTATGATATTATTATATCAATAAGGCTTTAATGGTCCCCAGGAGGAAATTTACAAGCTACCCAGCAGTATGTGAAGTAATAGGCTATATGAAATATACATAAATAAATTCAAATTAGCTCCAATTTACCAGCTACAGCGATGAAAACATGAATGTATCTATAATCCAATAATATAATATATATTATTCTGAGATGGGCCATTCTACATGATGATTACTTTTGATACTTTAAGTATACTTCGATGCTAATAGTTTTACTTAAGTAACATTTTCAATGCAGGACTTTTAAGTTGTAAATGAGTACTTCTACAGTGTGGTATTACTACTTTTACTTAAGTAAAAGATTTGAGTACTTCTTCCACTTCTGCTCATACATGATTAAAGTCTCTGTCAACTGACACGACTGACATAACACAGCTGATGAGTCAACAGTGCTTCTTTGTATTACACCATGTAAGGCACAAAACTAAATTTTCTGAATAAAAAGTATGAAAGTTCACTTCGCCAGATAATAATGATTTGGCGAAACATCTGAACTTCTCAGCTAATTTGCAACTAATTCATTAATTTGTTTTCTGGACAGCTAACCTTCATCAGGCCCGCGTGGGTAAAAAGCACATGCTCTGTGTCGTCATTCTGGACAGAAAATGTGTGATCTGTTCATAATGCTTATTTTGGATTAATGGCCCATTGTGTGTGCATGGTTGACATTTAGTTTTCCTTACTGTTATTACTGAATTAAAAAACACTACACAGGCAAGGAGACTCATTGGACACACTGAAAGAATCCATTGGAAATGTGTCCGTAATCCAGTTAGCCGTGGAATCAGTTAGTTCAGTGTATTTTCATCATGTATTTTCATGTGTAGTTACACACAGCAAATATTGTGCTATTGTGCTTCAATCTAACAAATTTCAAATTCTCTTCCTTTTTAAGCTGAACTGTGTATTTCATTTGAATTTATGGTTAGTTAGGTTTAGTTTTGTTTAAATGAAATGTGTGACTTTTGACCTCAAATATACAGATAATATGAACACAAACTACAGCGACAGTGTTTTTTTTTACCCTTGTTGAACAATGTAACTCAGGCCATCTGTGTTTATTCGAACCCCGCATTGTAGAAGAGAGGTTTGTAAAAATTACTACATGTTTGCACCATTACTCGAACAGACGTTTAGATGACACCATCTCCTCTGAGTCAACAGGGGAAGTGAGAAACAAACTGCCACAGTCAGTCTTGTCCCTACTGGATAGCACATACGCTGTTAACAAAAGTTGCTGTAAAGCACTTTAGTACATGTTGCATGCCTACGGTATAAATGAGTATTTTAAATGCTTACTGAAAGCTGCCACAGCCAGTATGAGTGTGACCACGATGGAGATTGCGGAGACCCAGAGTGCCTTCTTCCTGTAGCTCTGAGCCTCGTGGGGCTTCAGACGCATGCTGCTCTCGAGAAGACCTGCAGAGAGACATATAAACTCTGTTACCAGGACAAATTCTTGTTTCTTTTTGTCTGTTTTTGGTAATGTTCCTTTTAATGTCATGTTTTATTGTGTGATCGTATCAGGCAGCCAGAGGTAATGTAAGTGGTCATTTCATATTTTCCAACACTTCAACAAGAATAGGAAATGGGAAATTTGGAATAATCAGTACCTCGTTCATTGAAAACAAGTCAAAGGTACCAGCTTGTGTACTAATCTAGGAGTCCCACAGAGTATTGCTGTAAGAAACACTGAGCTATAAACGCTAAAAGTTGTTTAGCTTTTTGAATCAGTTATTACATTCAGGATTTTGGATCAATTTTACAACAATGGTGTGTTGTTTAGGTCATGACTATAATGACAAATCTTTCAATATGGAAGACAAGCCAATGAGGCTAATGGTTACTGTAATATAGCGTCACTTGAAACAACATAAAACATACAAAACAGACCCAAAAAGATACATTACAACAGCCATGACATAGTATCCTGAAACCATCCATGAGACTCTGATGTTTTTGCATTTTATAACATTTAGATTATGGTCAAAGTGCATTTTAAAGGGGAACTTCAGTGGAAAAACCCAACGGCTTGTCCCAGTCCCCAAGTGTATCCAAAGGGAGGTCAAAAGTCAAGCTTTGCTAAATAATGCTCCAGAAACTGATTGTTTGCAGAAACCTTTTGTTTTTTGTACCAGCTATAATCATTCCAGAACAAGAGGCGCCATAGAAAATCAGTATTTATAATTGCAGTTGTTTTTTTCCACGCTCCATGCATCCTTCCTGTTAGATCATTATCCACACTTACCAAGAAAGTACCGGCCCATTGGGGATTTATACTGTGTGTAATGCCTGGGGACCTTTGTTGCAGACAACAGGTCATGGATGAAGCATGGACAGTTTGTCAACTAGAACTTAAGCAGAATGTCCCTCCATCACTCACAGCTACCAAGTACATGAACTGTATAAAATAGTTCCTAAAACTAATACAAAGCAATTAGAACATAACCTATTCTTAAAGTAAAATTATCAACAAAATCAATCAAAGTATATCATGTCCACAAAATAAGTCAACATAAACCAATCTTTTGTTTCAGTTCATTGTGAGAACCAGCAAAGTCTGTCTTTGTTAATCAACCTCAACAGCTTTTTAAGGCACAGATCCCTTCTAACAGACTAAATAGAGAATGCAGAACACTCATCATAACAATCCACATCCATTTCCTAATGGCTTGCAGACCTCTGTGTGAAGTCTTTGCCTAAAGTCACAGACAAAACAGCCCAGATTTTGAACTGCCTGAAGCTATTCCATTGTTATGAGGCATGAGGGTGGCAGATTCATGCAATATTTATGAACCTGAACTTTTACATCCAAAAGAGCTTTTAATGCTATCAGTTGTCATTCTATCCAGAAATTTGTGTTGGGGACCATAGAGTCAGTCGCCTGTGGACCGTCCTAAGACACGGAGTGCCAGTTTGGCCATAAAAACATGCAGATAATGGGAATAATTAAAGGGAAAAAACAAGGCTCTTTTACCTCTTTTACTCTTTATATTTATAGTAATCATGTTTGGAAGTTATTGAATATTTTCATTTAGCAGTAGACTATCTGCACTCAAACAATATAAAATTTGTAGGTCTTTGTCTTTGTTTTGCCAAGTTCTATTTTAGTAAGGCTTGTCATGTCTATTGTCTAACCCCTAACCCTAACCTGCCCAGGGACTGCAGATGGAAATCAGTTAGTATGAATACCCTCACAAATAAATGTAATAATAAATATGCCTTTATCTGTGTTTGAGACATATTTTGTGTATACAGCTTTGCTTTGGGTAGATTGTTTTCTCGCTGCCACAGATGAGCAAAGCTGAACACTGATAAGGTGTCATTGCAGTGAGAGAGTTATACACTCTTACAACATTGTGCACAAAACTTGAAAATGCTTCCACAAAGTAGACTATCACTAATTCATTGCCCCTTCCTTTTACTTAAAAATCAACCAAATCGTTGTAAATATGTAACTGTAAATATTTGTCACCATGCCACATTGCTTGATCTGGTGAAACCTGGAATCACTGACTGTAGATCTGCCCAAACGCATACAAATCAGCCAATCACTCTTGAACCTTGAATTTTGTAACTTGAACCCTGATCAGCATTATCTTATGACACCAGATCAAATCAGCTGCTGCTGCAGATTGGACACACATTTTATTTGTGATCAAGCACTGAAAAACTAAACTAAACTAAACTAAATTCTTAGAAATAATATACCGTGACTTACAGGCTCAAAACTGTCACAAATGGCATTACGACTGTGGACTATGAAGACGTCTATCTATGTCTGTGTGTGTGTGTGTGTGTGTGTGTGGGTGTGTGTGTGTGTGTGTGTGTGTGTGTGTTGATTTTGTTGTTGTTGTTATGTGTTTGTGTCACAGATAAGTAATCATTCCAGAAACAACAGCTGAACGACAGCTGATAAAGTCAAATGATTGTTCTATAAAGTAAAAAGCCTTTTATAATGCTGCAAACAGAACACTGCTGATGACTGAACAAGTTTTCAGTGGTGTCAAATTAAACCATTTTAATAGTTAAAGGAGAACTGCTGTGTTTTAGTGTTGCACTTCCATAAATATGGGGGACACACAAAAGACAGATTTTAAAAGAATGGTAGAAATCAATGCAGCAGAGGGCGAGACATCCTGACTTTTAGTCCCTATTATGGATCAAGCTAAAAAAAGTATCTAGTATCTTTTTGGCCTTTCCTGTCTGGTAAACGGCCACATCCAATTTGTTATGCAGGCTTTCTATCAGAAATTGGAAATCTCCAAGTCACAGCTGAGATGAGCTAAGAGACTTTACAGTAAATTTGGAAATTCTGTTCTCAGACTTGGATAACACAGAAGACAAGGGAGTACTACTTCCCATGACTTAAAAATAATGAAATCCGTGGACTTTGTCTTTAAGTTTTAAAATAACCGTCAATTTCAATGAGATGCTTGCTTTTCCATAGTATCCTTATTCTTTTAGAAAAGCGTGTTGCTGGGGCAGTACGTGTTCAAGGTACATTACGGTACCCTTTGTCTAACTTCATCTTATACCCCTCCCATCTGTGCTCTCAAAAATACAATCTTGTATATCATGTGTGAAAAATGTCCCTTTTAACAATGGTATAATCAAACTAGATCAGTCACCTCTATTTTGTATTTTTTTTGTGTGTTACATTTGCATTTCTCAGAGTCTGATATGACCAGTTCACCCTCCATGCAGTCCTTGTTGTTGTGACCTCCCACTGTTTGTCTAGTGTGGGTGTAGACAGAAGCAGACAGTGCAGTCAGAACCTCCAGGGGGAGTTGGTGCTGCTTCTAGGATATGATCCCTCACCAGCTTCCGTCCAGTGAACACTGCCAACTGTTTTTGATGGACAGCCAGACCTTTGCACTCCAAGCATTGTACTACTTCAACTGGATTTAGTTTAGTTGAATCAACCTGTATTTATAACTGTCAGAAACTAATTTGTATCCAAGTGCATACATAATGGTAGAAAGGTATGCATTTGACATCTTCAGTATGGTGTATATTTAGTAGTTTTGCATCAATAAATTATTATATTCAGTGCCATTCTTATATTGAATTCACTCGCTCAAATGTGTAAACCTTTTTATCATTGTGGCATATGCTTACAGCACAAACCCAAACCATCTAGCTGATGTGAAATCAATTTATCTGGCTCTAAGTGATTTTTTGAAGATAGGAATTCAAAGGAAATCACATGACTTGTGCTTAAAAGGAGCTATAAAATCATCTGGAAGGCCTCCATCAGGGCCAAAAGAAAAGTAAATGTGCTGTATCATTGACAATTAATGTGTGTCTGTGTGTCAGTGTAAATAGGCCTCTTAGAAAAGGTTTTGCATGCTGTATCTTACAAGTGGTGTGTGCTGTTTGCGTGAGGGAGAGAGTCACATGGAGCAACATTTAGAGCTCCAATGAAACACTTCCAATCATAAGATCACTTATTAACTCTTTCAACATCTCAATATATATTATATAATAAAACCATTAAAACCATTTTAGCTAAACTACATAACCAGCATGTGTGTGTGTGTGTGTGTGTGGATATGTATTACTCATGTTGTGGGGACAGAAATCTGTGTACAAAGTCACATTGTGGGTACACGCTTCCCATTAGGGGAAAGAACAAGCAAGTCCCCATAACGTAAATCATTACATTTTAGGGTGAAGACTTGGTTTAAGGTTAGGTTAGGGTTAGGTTAAGTCTCCAGGAATTGAGTGGAAGTCAATGTAATGTCTTCTTAAGTGACGGAACACAACTGTGCGTGTGTGCCTGTGGCCCATGGGGGGAAGTGAGACAGCATGGTTAAACCACTCAGCTCACATGATCCCTGGCTGGTGGGAACAGACAGAGGGCATGTGCTCAACATCTCCTCATACATCTCTGTGTGGGTCGATGTGAGTGTGAGTGTGCCTCTCCCTTAACACATGTGTCTTGTCACACCTTTTTTTTTCTAAAAATAATTAACATCAGGCATGTAGTTCAAACGACTGATTACACAATTGCAAAAAAGACTAACAAAAAAAAAAAGAAAAAGCCAGGAAACACGTGATCACACTGAATGTGGGTCTGAGTGCGACCTGAAAGAGATAAATGAATTACTTTTTTTAAATAATCTGAAAGTCTGCCCCTAACCTTTACTACGGATTAGCATGATCAGAAGACTGCAGAGGCTTTCTCAAAGCTGCGGCATGGTCATTTATGTAAATAGGAGAGAAATGAGGAAAGCGGAGGAGGGAGGTAGACAGAGAGAGTGTGAATGTGAGAAATATTTTGTGCCAGTGTTTGTTTAAAGCTTGCTTTAGCTACACATCTATTTAAACAGCTTGACTTTTAGGATAAAAGTTTCCTCCTTGATGCCTGCTCATGAAGCCTATCTCTGTGAGCGACCCTCATTCTTAGACACGGCAATGATTTTTATTTACATTACCTCACCTGACTTCACAAGCAAAGCCACGCAAGTGATTGCATGCGTTTAAAGGTGCACTCTACTAATTATCCGCGTAAAAATCACTTTTTTCGGTGATGATTAGCACTACTCAGCCTGTTAAAACTGTTGCATAATGACGTCTATGGTTCTAGAGGACCTTGGCAAAGCCGGATAAAATAACCCTAGTGATGTCATAATGATGTCATCAGGGTTATCTTGGGTTGAGTTTTTGAGACTACAATTTTTTAACAGAAAGTGTGCAGTTGGAAAAACAAAGGTTTGTGACTGTTTACCATGCATGAAACATGGTATGAAGTGGCATTATGGGAAATGTAGGAGCCAGTATTTTGAGGGCTTGATCCATACGAGGGATTAAAAACTTTAGAAGGGTTCAATGAATGTGGATACTGTATGTTTGATACAGGCTCTTAAAAACGAGCCAAACCCAATCAACATAGCTGTTACAACACTGAATACAATTACCATTTCAGCTTGTATTAATTACTGAAGACATTCTCAATTATAATAGCATCATTAGGCTACTTAACACTGCACTAAAAATCATGTCAGTTATCCTAATTATTCAATCAGATCCAAGAAACATACATGACATTAAATAAACCAACTGAATGCCTATATAAACTAGGCAACAGGCTTAGGACTTATTGTGTAACAGAGGCCCTCTTATTATCCACTGTGGAATTTTTTTTTTTTAAACAGGTTTTACACATATCAGATGCTGAATGGGATATTAGTGGAAACATCACACACAAACACACAGACACACTCACATGTGCTTAAGCAAATGCAAAAAAAGCACCCTTTGAGGGATTGTTAAGCATGTGACTGGTATCAGAATCTAACTTGAAAGCAGACTGACTCTGGGTACATGTTTTAAGGAACAACTGAATTACCACAGGCATCATTGTCCCCTGAGGTACTGTAATATGGAAAACCAAAATGAATGGATGGATGTATGGATGGATGGATGGATGGATGTATGGATGGATGGATGGATGGATGGATGGATGGCTTCGGAGACTCTTCCTTTACTCTGATGTGAATCCTGCTGTTGTAGGGCTATCATACATTATTCAAATGAGAGAGGACTAAAAATACCTCAAAAATGGCTATAAATACCGCTCCCATCTCCCCAGACTATACCCCCAACACACACACACACACACACTCACACACTCACACATCCGTAACTTTTAAAAACCAGTCCCAAACATGAGCGAGAGGGCTGAAGTTACCTTCTCCCTCCACACTGTCTGTGATTTTCATCTCCTGGCCGGAGCTGAAGGTCTCGGTGTGGCCGGGGGCTTTGGCTTGCTGGTGGTGGTTGTTGGTGAAGCCGTCCGGGGCGCACTGGCCGTTCCGCACCGCCACCGGGCAGGGATCCACGATGGTCGGGTCCGGGACAGGGTAGGAGTCTTGGCTCGCCGGGTCCGTCATCGCTGCTGCAGTTGCTGTTTTGTTTTGTCAGGCTCAATCGCAGAGAAAGATGATGATAATAATAATAATAAGAGGGGGGGTGTGTGGAGGGGTGGGGAGATTCACGCCGGTTCGTTAAGTGCAGCAGCCATCCAGCTCGTCCAATGAGCCGCCGGTGTCGACTCGGTTGGGTGAAGGGGGGGGGGGAGAGATGAGAAGAGATGGCGATAAGAGGAGATGAGAGATAAAGGATTTATCTGGCCAGCATCAAGCCGCAGCAGCAGCTCCCTCAGCCTCAGTGTCTGCAGCCCGTCCCGGCCCAGCCGCTTCCACACAGCTGAGGGTGAGACGCGCCGGGTGCGACGGATCTCTGAGATCTGCCGTGAATCTGGCAGGCGGTGCCAGCCAAGTTTTTTTTTTTTTTTTTTTTTTTTGTCACCCCTCCTCCCCTTCCTCCGCCCCTCCTCCTCTCAGAACTCAGCACCTAATTCCCACACAGGTCACTACATGATAAGATCAGTGACACATATCCCTTTAAAGTTTCCCTGCAGATTGGCTTTGTATTTATGTGTGAAGCACAGCTTGAATGGGTCTTAGAGAGCGGTTATATATCAAGCGACATTTAAAGTAAAACATAAATGTTATATTGTTCCTATGGATTACCCTATAATAACGTCACGAGGCTACTTTTATCGGTCTCTACTTTTAATGCTTCTTTGTCTAATAAGCGATGATAATTGGTTTAGTTAACATCTTTCCTGTAGGTGAATTTGCCCTCAGGGTCGCCTTATTGTCTCATAGTTATCAGATTATCAAAACCCCGCGGAAACCCACCTATTCTCATCACATTCAGCCTCGACGCTCAAACGACCTGCCTGCAGAGCCACCGGGCTGCAACAGTCGGCCACCAGGTGGCGCCAAAAGGCGGGTTTGTGAGCAGGTGGGGAAATTAACTAATGACAAAAAAAAAGTGATTTCTTTTTTTTTTTTTCCTTTCTGTAAAACATCAGTCAGCTTGACACTCATTGGTCCTGCATTCTGTTGGTCAGTGATTTGTGCCCGTGGTCAAATAGCTGCAAGAAAAAGCCGGAGGCAATCACAGTGTAACTGTGTCATCCAAACATGCACCTATCATAAACAATAAGCACAACACCCTGACTCAGCACGAGGCCGGCAGCCGGCCGCACAGATATGCTGCTTTAAACTAATATGTGAGTGTGTGTGAGTGAGTGTGTGTTGGTGTTTGTAGTCGGGTGAGGGTGTAAATAATGTAGTTCGAGACTGAAACACCACTTGGGGGTGCAGAATATAAACAACTGACAACATTAAATAGCCCAAACACACTAATGCTCACTTTGCGCTTGTTTTATAGACCAGGTAGGTAATAAATGACCCAGCAGCAGCCATTCACCTGTCGGTCATTGGTTTCTGGCTGAGGGCGGAGAGTGACTTTGCTGGATTTGTGCTCAGTTACTGCAAGGAATCTCTGGCAGCGGACCTGCACATTTCCCCCTAATCATAAGGATGAAGGTTGATATTCATAATCATATTTTACCAAAGGAGTGGCCCGATCTGAAGCAGGTAGGTACAGAGAGACACAAGCTCATTAAGAACCTGAGAGACAGCCTGGAGCTTCAGAATGAGTAAATCCACACAATCTATAGGCTGGATCTCCTTTTGTGTGGTTGAGTTTGTATCATTTCTGTCCTTGAATTCAGTGCTATTAAATGCCAGTAAAATAAAATGTACAGACTTTTCCCACTGGAGTGTCAGCAGGGAATTTAACTGCTCACTCCATAAATCTGTGTTCTCTATGGATGGTTAAACTTTAATCAATAGGTGGCTCTGGCCTTGCTCTTCCCTGTCCTATCTGTTCCTGCTCTTATGTCTGTGTCACTATGGAGGCCTGGCCTTAGCTAATGATTTCCCATTTTCAGTGCTGGAGAGGAGAGCTTTCCCGCAAGCTTCCTATGCATCTGTCTTGCTTTCTTTATTTCTTACTTTAAGTAAGAAAATGTATATAGTTATATAATAGACAGGTGTTTTGTACACATCACCATATTTGTGAAATAGCTTTTCTGCTACTCAAGATGTCTGGCTTTAGATGCACAGAAGCTGATATTTGTTTGGCACAAACCAAAATTGAGTGTGTTACACTGAAATATTACTGTATTTCACCACTTTTGCCAGATATTTGATAAACAATCCATATTAACATAAGTGACAAAATTATTAAACCCTTGTGTTCTGTTCACATTAGCTAATAAAGTCATAATTGCAGAAATTACCGTTTTTCCTCCATTAAATATTTCTTTCTTTTCTTCCAATTGATGAGAACCCAATATGTTTAAAAGTACTGAAGTGGTAACCTTTCCCTTCGCACAAACTGGGCTATTGTATTTGTTTGCCAAAAAAGACAGTAGTCTGCATAGTGAGATTACTTATGTTTGGTGTCATTTAGATACAAAAGAGGTCTAAAGGAAATACAAATGGACTTATTTTAGATTCACTTTTGGGGAAGGGCTAGTACTACATAAAAATTAGAGTCAGCACCAATCACATATGATGATATGATATGGATATTTAACTGTGTTTTGCATCTGGGTTTTCTGACACCCCAAACAGAAATAATGCATCGTTTTATGTAGCGACTTCTGAAACATGTCATTGGTTAAATTCGGGAAAGCCATTAAGTGTCAAGGTGATAACACAATATTAAGTATGTTATTTCAGCTGTCAAATAGGGTCTGGTCTCTCAGGTCCCAAAACAGAACATTAGGGTTAACTTCCTCAAACTCCACTGTTAAACTGTGTATGCATACATTTCAAAGCAGGCGCTCACTAAAATAGTTCCTTGAAGTAATAGCTTCACATTTTTAAAAGAAGGGTGTAAAATTCATCTCACATTCTCTGTGACATTAACCAAGTACACAGTTATGCAGATCTTGGCTTTACTGGCTGTACTGTTCGCGTAGATCATTTGCAGATTCCTCTGTATGCAAAAGAGTCAACAGCCTCGGATGACATGGAGTGGATAGTCGATAGCGATTGAAGCCTCGCAGATGGGATAACACAATCAATGGAGGCTTTTCCACAGCAGGACACATGGGGGATACCACATTATGAGATTTAAATTAACATTACAACACAATTAAATACCAGATACTTAATCCAATGCATAATATGTGTTTTTCAATTATTAAGTATAAACACTCTTTTTTGTTTCAGAGGTATGGATATGATGGGTTTGTCCAGCTTCACCATCACTGCAAGGTGAGGCAACGCTTTTCTTCTTTTCCTGTATGCATGTACAGACAGAGTACAGGGTACAGGAGGCATTATACAATGATACTGCATACTATGCTAGAGACAAAGCAGGTTCCTCCTGGCTGCATCCTACCCTGTGGGCCTGTCAGCCATGTGAGCACCTGCAGAACTCAGCATGGGGCCACTGCATCAGTGGAGAGATTTGCTGTAAATACCGCCACAACACAGCAGAACACAGAGCATGCTGGCAGCTGTGTTGCTGACGCAACTTTTAAGGGCAGACCTCAGGTTGAGTTTTTGGCATCAGCAAACTGCACATAAGGACGAATAGTTGAAGGTGTCACATTGATGCATTCCAACATAATAATAATGATGAACATCTATTTAAGCCCTGATGTCAATGTTAAAGCAAGATGAGGACCCCAAGTCACATTGTAACGCAGGTGTAGATGCACCCAAGATTATGGATTTTTAATTACAGCCACTAGGAGGGGGGAAAAAACACTGTCCAGATGCTACCAGATGTAATGAAAGTTTACATCTAATGTTTTCTGTGGAACAGTATGAATCAGCTGTCTGCTGCCATCATGTGGTTGTATTTTGAAGTGTTATGAAATCCAAACGTCACATAATCTTGAGCTTGAACATTGTAACTTTCATGAGTGAAATGACCAAGATCAAGAGCAATAAATCTGCCAAGGTGTTCAAACTCTATAACAGTAAAACATTTTAATAGAAGTCACATCAATTAGGGGTCTGATTGGTGTTAATGTCGTGTTTCAGGGTGAGGCAGAGATGATGAAGGATGGGAAGCTGTTCCGAGTAATTCAAGAGAACTGCTGGGATGCAAACGCACGGATAAGGGACATGGATCAACATGGTATATGCACATCTTATTTTTTCATCTTATCGTTTCATCGTATTGATGCCTAATATGGATGTTTCTGTTTATGACCTTCAGGTGTCACAGTTCAAGCCCTTTCAACTGTCCCTGTGATGTTCAGTTATTGGGTAAGTGCACACTAAAATATGAGCAGCGTGGAACCAAAAACTATGTAGCCATTATGTGTTACTGCTGTGTGCATAAGACTTGAAACATAGTGTTGTTTACTGTGCCCCCGAATTACTGTGAGCTGCACCTACCCGTTCCTTTTGAAAAAACAGGAGCAAATAAAAATGTTGTGCAATACCATATAGCTTATATACTTGTCTGCAAAGCTTCTTAACTGTCATGCTTCTTCTTCAGTTACAGAAGCAACAATGTTAAGGTGAAGCATACATAAGCAAATGTTATTTCAGCTTCCGCAGATATATTTAGCTATTTTATTCTTTTTTGGCGGGGGGATTACAGGCCAAACCTCATGACACCCTGGATCTCTGTGTCCTTCTAAACGACAATTTGGCCCAGACAGTGCGCAGCCACCCCAAGAGGTTTGTGGGCCTGGGCACTCTGCCCATGCAAGCCCCTGACTTGGCCGTGCTGGAGATGAGGCGCTGTGTGAAGGAGCTGGGCTTCCCTGGGGTGCAAATTGGCTCACATATCAACAACTGGGACCTCAACGCCTCTGAGCTCTATCCTTTCTATGCTGTGAGACATTTGATATTGCAGTACATGTTCATATGAGGACAGAATGTTCCTGGTGACACTAGTTGCAAATGTACCTATGTTTACACTTGACTGGTTTGACTAATTTCATACTGAAGTGCATTGATTTCCTTTGTATTCAGAGGTCAAGTTCTCATTCACCGACACATACTGATCTTGCATTCTGTCTTCCATGCAGGCAGCTGAGGAGCTGGGCTGCTCCATATTTGTCCACCCGTGGGACATGCAGACAGATGGGAGGATGGCTAAGTATTGGCTGCCCTGGCTGGTGGGTGAGGGAGATGGAGTAGGAAGTGGAGATATTGAATATCCCCCCTGGTCTAGTCATAGAAAATACACTTTTCTCATGAAAATACAGTCACTTAGTGACAGAAATGGGTCCATGTTTAACTATATGTGCATAACAAACCAAACTGATAGCAAAAACACAGCACCAACATTACATCCGTTGTATTTCCCCATGGGTTAAAAACTCCACATTGGTGCAGATTTTCTTTCAGTATTCTAGCTTACAAATCATATTTGATGCATTGTGATTATGGCCAATGGTGACCAATAATGCTCTACTTAGTTCTACTCCTGCCACTTGGTACATTAACCTACTTATATTGTGCCACTTAATTGAAATACAGTTTGAAAAGACACATTATGTTTTGTTGTATTCTCCATCTCAAAGGCATGCCGTCAGAGACAACCATGGCTATATGCTCGATGATATTTGGAGGTGTCTTCGAGAGATTTCCTAAACTGAAAGTCTGCTTTGCACATGGAGGTATGGGCTAAGTGTTTCTGATACAATGTAGCATATTTAAGACACAGCAAAATAATATCCTAAGCACTATAGGGTAAACGTCAACCTTTTCTTACTTCATGCTCAATTAAGGCTGCAATGAGCTGCTGTATGTTGTTGTTATGATCTTTATTGCTTTTGTGGTTACAGGTGGCTCTTTTCCATTCACTATTGGTAGAATTGAGCATGGCCACAAAGTCCGCCCTGACCTGTGTGCAGCGGACAACAAGATCAGTCCACGGAAATACCTCGGTTCTTTCTACACCGACTCCCTAGTTCACGATCCTGTCTCCCTGAAGCTACTCATTGATGTTATTGGAAAAGTGAGCTTGTATTCAGCATTCATTGCACACACACACACACACATACACACACACACACACACACACACACACACACACACACACACACACACACAGACACACACTATGTCTCATTGGTGGTCACAGAGGACACTGGGGGATACAAAAACGGTGTACCTGGGCTCATTAAAGCAGCAGAGTCTGAGCTCTGCTGATGTGTGGAACCACTGTGATGCTTCAGTCTGGTTCTACTGATGACAGTAACTATCCCTGCTTTCATCAATTTGTACATCTGCACATGTTAACTATATGTTCAACACTACAATAGTTTTCTAAGTTAACATGCATGTATTCCTCTTTCAGGATAAAGTGATGCTGGGAACAGATTATCCATTCCCGCTGGGTGAGCTGCAGCCTGGCTCACTGATTGAGTCAATGGAGGAATTTGACGGCACACTAAAGGTAACAATGTTTTCCTCCTCATTTAGAGAATTCAGTTACCTCAGTATTGCTGTCATTAATAGACTCTATAACAAATTGCCACATTGAAAAGGGCGGCAGTAGCAGAATGTTAGAAGCCATCTCAGATATTTTGATGTTAAGAAATGTCTTTGATACCTCTAGCTTTCAAAATAAATTGTGCGTAAATGAATGAATGAGTTTTAAAATCTAGTACTGCATGTCCAATCCAGTATTCAATATGGTGTGTACTGTTTTGGTTTGCAGGATAAACTGCTAGCTGGAAATGCACTGGACTTTCTGGGCCTGAAACGAGGGCAATTTGAGTAACATGAAAATTTGAGGACCGCTCAGTACCGTTCAGTACTCAGGACAAAGGATTTATTCAGATATTCATATTTGGATGAAGAAAAAAAATGGATTAGCATACTGTACAGCAGATGCAACTCATTTTATTGTTTTTTGACATAATAAAGTGATTTACTGTCAATGTTTTGTGAATTTCCTTATTTGTGTGAACTCAACACAAAACATAAGTACCTCGGAGAAGGAGAAGTTGTCACTGACCTCAAAGTATAACAGAGAACTCTTACCACTCACTGTTTCACATTTGCACTCAATCCCACTATTACAAAGGACACATATGCTGAACTGCTCCAGTTACATTTCTAAAAAAAATCCCCAACAGTTCTGACCTGTTACTGTCCCTCACTTCTTAGCAATGAATAGACTCAAACAGCTAAAAAGCTGCACTAATATGAGCTCTCTAAAGAAGGAGATGCTGCTCCCAGGGCTCCGACTCAGCTTATAGAAATGAAGCATTTCTTCTGTCTTGTCTAGTGAAGAGAAACACAACAAAATCATGCATTCAGTGTGCAGAAAGGACACAACTTTAAAGCTGTACCTTTTGTTTTATCAAGTAAAATTTAAATTAATTTACACTCTCACAGGGGGGAAAAAAAATCTATAAAACAAGGAGGTAATACTTTAGTGAAGTTGTGTGTGGACTGATGTAGAAAATCATTTATTGCTGTGGGTTAATGGGGCACATTAATTCTTACAAATGGAATTAACTTAAACAAGCCAAAAGCGGTGCTGTGTAAAAAGGTGAATAAATTAATTAAAATAGATAAACGAAAATGCCACCCTGTTTTACAAAACAGCATCAGAATATCACAAACGTGGAGACTGTGTGGTGTGAGCGGGGACACGCCGCGCTCCCACCGGCGAAGAAGTCGTGTTTTCCTGTGCGACACCGACGTCACATCCGCTTTCTCGATGCCCAGCGTTGGAGAGCAATGGCGGCGTGCCGGGGATCTTCGTCGAAATGGTTTTTCACCCGGGAGCAGCTCGAAAACACGCCGTCCCGCCGATGTGGAGTGGAACCAGACCGGGAGCTCTCCTACCGGCAACAGGCGGCGAACCTGATTCAAGACATGGGTCAGAGACTCAACGTGTATCCTTTGTAAACAAACTTAGCCCTCGACCGGACCGGGAGGCGACATGGCGCTAAACGTTGCAACGGGCCCGTTACCCGTTAGCTCGTTTCAGACCGACGGCCGAGGTTAGGGAGCGCGTTTCGGGACTTCGCGCTATGTGCGTGTCGTCCATGTGTCGGTCGAAACGCGGCTGTGACCGCCGTGTACCTTTTTAATCGGGAGTCTCAGTATCGCGGGTTTGTGTTTAGCTGCGGGGGCTAATGAGGCACGGCAGCGGGCGGAGGCTTGCCGTCTGGAAGGCCGTCCGGCGGGCTCGCAGCTGTCCGCCCCGCCGCGGGCTGCTCACATGGGACACACTCACCGCTCGGCCCGGCGGAGCGCAGTCCACCAGAGGAGCACACGCTCCGCGAGAGTGCGTGCGCTGGTGTATAACGTGGTTATTTTGGCATTTTCTTGCCGTCTCGATGCAGCCCTACCTAATTTAAGTTGAATTATCTTAAAACCAACGCATGGCATCTGGCTGGCTGCACGGTGTCGTTGGCTCCACTTATCTTTACTCTGCTCATTTAAACTGTTGTTTAGTGCCAGCACCTCACCCCGGTGGTGTGTGTCTTGGCTTGATTGATTGCAAATGCAGTAGCTGAACTGTTCGCACGGTCTCTCGGCACCGTTATGTACACAAAGTGAAATGAAAATTTTCCCTTGACCCACCTTCCAGCTCTCAATTAACAATAAATACAGCCATTGTTTACATGCATAGATTTTATATGCACCACTCTTTCACTAAATTCCACAGGAATGTAAGTATCTTTTGTTACATAATACTGTTATTGACCTGCAACCTCACGTGTTGGCAGAAATTACACTGTTGAGTTAGTATGAGTAACCATTTAAATGTCTTGATGCTTCTGTGCAGATAATATCTCCAACCACCTTGTTCTTGGCCGCAAAAGTGGAAGAACAACCCCGGAAACTCGAACATGTGATCAAAGTTGCACATGCTTGCCTAAATCCCCAAGAACCGCCTCTAGACACAAAAAGCAATGTAAGTTTCAGGAAGCGCTGCATGTTGTATGGTATTCCCCCCCCCCCCCCCCCCCCCCCCCCCTTTCTCTCAGTGGTCATGGTTTCCCTATGTATGACGGCTGTTCCAAATTCCCTTGCTCTCTGCAAAGGACCTTGATTTAACCGCCCTGGCCTGCTGTTGGTGTGTACCAAACACCTACACCTAACAAGGCTTACGTTAATAGTAAAATGAGCCTCTTTGTTTTTGGCCATTTGAAATAAGCTATTAGGGGTGTAGATTAATAGACTCATTACAATTGTGTTGTAATGATTGTCTATCAAACTTCAGGCATACCTCCAGCAAGCTCAAGAGCTGGTGATACTTGAATCCATAGTGCTGCAGACCCTGGGTAAGTAGTGGTGACTGGAGTGGATGGCTTGAGAGAGAGATAGCGTTTTGTTTATCATAATCATTATCTTTGGCTTATCATTATCAATAAGGGAGTAGTGCTACTGATCGCTGTTGAAATGTTTTATCAGCTGCTGTATTGGTATCTTGTCAAGTACATGTTTTCAATAAATCGTCTAAAGGTGACATGTCATTTTCTCATTGCTGACATCAGTCATGAAACATGGTATTGGTAATGGCTTTAACTATTCACAGGAACTTTTGACACATTTTTATCTCCATTTCACTGCTTGGCATCATTTTATTTTATGGCTACAACAATTTGATTACATTCTATACTGAAAACTTCAGTCTGTCAGTGCTGATTTGCTTGCACCTACTTTGGAACGTACATGTATAAATTGACCGCCAAGTTTCACCATTCACATTTAACTTATAGATCTAAATCAGAATTGATAGCCTTAAGATGGAGTGCAAGATTTGTTTGTTTAATCATAAAATGACATGTCACCTCCCAACTGTGTCTGTGTTGAACTCACCTGTCATGTATTTTGTTCCAGGCTTTGAAATTACTATTGATCACCCACACACTGATGTGGTGAAATGTTCCCAGCTAGTGCGAGGTAGAGGCTTCCTTCTTTGCTCTTTGTGCCCTCTGCTCTTGTTTGTCCCACCTCAGATATGGGTGGGGAGGGGGGTCAAATCCATGCTGATTTAATGGTTACACGGCCACACACACACACACCATGCTCCTTTGATGACCCTTTGAGGTCATTGTTTGACATAGTACGTAACCAACGACACTTATCGATGCGTGTCAGGCCAGGTACAAGACTGAATTAGCTATGGTTGACACAAGCCCCTTTTACACAGCATGTTCAAAGCAGGATTGTTGTGCTGTTATTCCACCTCGCCTTCTGTGTAAAAGGTACGAATACGGAGGCAATGTTGTTCTCCCTTTAAACCGTTTACAGGCACACAGATTTTTGTTACAGCGGAGGTAGTAACAGAATAAATAAGAATAAATAATGACCTTGTCCATAGGCCCTTTTCGCAGCAGACATTTTGGAAAATCACAGGTGTTACTAGTAACATTAACGATGGCTCTGGCTCTCCCAGTCAGCCATGACAGTGACAGTGAGTTGGCATGCACAATACCCGCACCATGAAACTCAAGCAGCTGAATGTAACTCAGCCATTCATTTTGTTGTTTACACCTGTGCTGTTCTTACTGTGGCATGACAAAAATGTCTTGCGTGAAAAAGCCAACAATGCTACCATTTGGTAGTTCACTTGGCCGGATGATATATTTTTGAGCTCAGTTCATGTCATGTTATTAGAGGAATACATTTTGAATTCCGATTGTGTATCACAACATTTTACATTTTACTGTTATGTAAAATCACATGTAAAATAATCAAAATCCAATGTAAACACAGCCTCTAAATTTAATTTATCAATTTGCCAAACTGTATATTTGTAAAATAACATAATACGATCATGACACAATAACCAGTAAAGTTATTAATTGATGATACTGAATTAACTCCCAGCTGTACTTGTAGGCAAAAATATGCAGCAACAGTGTGCCCCCAGCGTTGTCTTCAGTCTTGGCCTTGGTTTAATCAGTGCATTGAAAATTACCTAAAAATAGGAAAAAATTGAGTTCCTGACCTTATTATAATAAACAGCCTTTGGCTTGCAGACATGGTAATCTTTTTTTTCCTTCCCTGTTCTTCTCTTTTTCTGTCTCTCTCTTACAGCGAGCAAGGATCTGGCACAGACTTCCTATTTCATGGCTACCAACAGGTTGTTATCCTGCCCCTCCTTTGTTGCACTTTGACTGCACACCATAGCTTCCTGTAATGCAGGGTACCCTTTCAGTGTCCAACGGGCCCTACTTGCGCTGGTGGTTGTTGGGATGCTTGCCTCCTCCCCTCAGCTCCCCTCCCTTGTTCAAAGTGAGCGGGACAGGGTGGCTCGTAGCATTACCGGCCCCAGTCGCAGTGCGGTGTATTGTACAAGGGACCACTTGTTGGCACAGATGGGTTGAATGCAAGATGTGAAGTGTAGTGGTGCGCTTGAGACCCACATGTTTGTTCGGTTGCGAAAAAGTGCATAAGTCTAAAAGAAAGACACTTTGGTAGCCTGAATAGCAGCTAAAGATTTCACAGATGTAAACATTTCTCGTAGAGGTCCTTCCGGTAAGTACCGCAAATTCATTTTTAAAATTTTCTTTTTCATATCCATTTGTTCAAAATGCATTATATCCTCAAAAATGTTGATCGTTTGCAGTATTTGCTTGTCTTTTAAATGCAAATTTTTCTCGCTCTTCTACAACATTCTTCCATACATGTAGCTCATGTAAAAGATGTGACAAGAAAAACTCGCGACCCATTAAGGACTTGCAGAATATCTAATGCGTATAACTATTTGAGTATCTCTCATGCTGATCAAAATGCATGTGGCAATTGTGATTTATTCTAAAGCGAAGACAAAATGTTCTTGACGTGTCATGTAATAGGAAAACTGGGTCCTTAAAGGGTTTCTTTATATTTGGCGGTGGTGGAAATAATTGGTATGAATGTAATTAACTTGACTGATTTCAACTACTTTAAATCAGTTGACAATGTCTGGATGCTGCAGACTGTTTTGAACTGAGCTGGCACTTATTAAGCGTGAAAGCTTTAGCTAATGACTGTTCTTAAAATAGCTCAATACGTTTACAAATTGATTTATTTTAATTTAGTCAGGAAGACTAACCCATAAACCCATCTGGGATGGCCAAATCTTGGCTGTAACTAGAATCTTTGTCGAAGGCTACTGTAATCTGACGGACCAGACTCCAGACATTGTCTTACAGTACATGGTTACCATCAAGCCAATACCAACGTGTTTTAAAATGCAGCAATGCAAAGTTAAGGCTAGTCCTGTGTTTAATACAACTTAATGCTGAGGCACGTTGTTATTTAAGTTGAATCTACCTATATCATGGACTAGGTTTTACTTTAGGATCTTAATTTTCATGCATTAAGATTACAATAATACATTCATAGCTCAAGTGTCAGCTACAATCAATGATTGTGGTGAAATTTCATCCTAAAAAAAAAATCCTCTCTGCTTATGTGAAATTCAGATATATATTTGGGTCTTTCATAGGTGAACTTGTGTTTACCTTCATAACAAAGAACCAAAGCCTTCAGTGGTGACTTTTTTTAGTAGCAGTTTGTGTTTTGCAGTTAGCTGTAATTACTGGGATGGTGGCAATTTGTCTGTCTTTATTTGTTACTTTTAAACCAATAGCAGTATGTTGTATATTGTTGTCGTCTAATTGTGATCTAAACTTGCATGACTCTTAATTCTTGCAAGTTCACTGTTGCAGAACAATGTTACACTTATTAAATGAGGATTTTACCCACGAGTCCTAGGTCAGATTAGCTATGATATTTCATTTCGTAAAGGCTCTCAGTATTGAGACCATGTGTACACCTCAGTGTATTCAGTGATCTGGAGGAGCCACTAGGTTTATCCCTTTCATCACAGTCCGAAGAAATAGAGACTTGTACAGAGAGGGTTGTAGGAGCAGCCCCTCATCAGTTAACTGTACAATGATGCAACTGTCACATGGGTGGCCTCAGGGTTCAGTGTCTCACAATGGACAGAGTACACGTGCCCCCCCACCCCACCCCACACACAGTTCCCTTATTTTTTTTTATGTCACAACATTTAAACCAGCCTAGTTCCATGAAACATAAATCATTGTCACATGAGACAATTCCACGCTTGCTTTTAAGCACACTGTCCTTATATTACATTAATCATAAAGTTGTTAGAGAGGTCACCTGTATTATTATCAGAGTTTGACATGAGAAGTTGTTTGATTATCAGTTTAATGTATCAACACAATCCAATAATGGTTTATCTTTTGCAACCACTGCCTACAGCGAATTAAACCTGTCTGCTCCCTCTTGTGTTTTTTTTCTCTTTTCTCCTCATGTGGGACCATTCGTGCCAACGCCTGGCCTGAATCAACTCACTCACATACCTATACCCTCACATATGTGAAATATTCACTCTTTCTTGCACACACTCATCTCTTGTACGTGCCCTCACACAATATGCAGTCTGCACCTCACTACCTTCTGCCTCCAGTACAAGCCCACAGTGATTGCCTGTGTGTGTATTCACCTGGCGTGTAAGTGGTCCAACTGGGAGATCCCAGTTTCCACTGATGGAAAACACTGGTGGGAGTACGTGGACAACTCTGTGACCCTCGAGCTTCTTGATGGTGAGATTAAATTATGTTTTTTGCTTTTCCATAATAGCTTTTATTTCTTTTACACTGTTACAAAGTTTTCTATATGGCTGTGTTTTGTAAACATGTTTATTTGGGGAAAGTTCATAGAATTTATATATTTTACAAAGGTGTAATTAGGAGAGGCAGTTGTGTTGTCTAATTTTAGTAGCAGTACTCGTGGTCTGACAACATTCATCTCTTGTACTTTCAGAGCTGACCCATGAGTTTCTGCAGATTCTGGAGAAGACGCCGAGCCGGTTAAAGAGAATACGCAACTGGAGGGTAGGGTACATGTTGTTCTGTTTCATGCATTGGAAAGATATGTTTTGCTTGTAATTTTACTTTGATTTATTAGCGCAGGATGTATCAGAGTAGATGGTCTCAACAAAACAGCTATGTACACCTATGTGAACTTTTAAACCAGCAAAGAGCTTAATAGTGCCAAAACAAAATCAGAACAATATACCAGTTTGACAAACAACCGTATGGCAATATTGGTGGCAGTGATATAATCACAAATATTAACGAAACAGAAATCCTGCTGCCTTGATTATTTGTCCCTTTCAGAGATCTTACCGCTTACTCAAACCAGCTCTAAACAATGTCGCAAACTTCTCTCTACCCTCTAGGCAACACAAGCTGCCAAAAAGCCCAAGAGTGAGAGCTCTCAGTTGTCGGACAACTCCTTTGCTGGGCCTTCCATGCTCCAAGATCATGGGGATGCCTCCTCTGACTCAAGTTTTTCCAAAGCAGGTGCCGCCTTCACCGCATCCCTGTCTCTGGACTCCTTGGCTGGCGCATACAATCCAGCTAGCCACAGTGAGTGGCCACAGGGCAACCAGAACCTAGCAGGTTACCCTTCCACCTGTTTAAAACAGGAACCCCTCAGCATCCCCCACCAAGAGCCCACACTGTCCATGCAGACCTCCACTCCCTCTTTGCTTCAGACAGTATACAGGACTGAGAAAACAGTAGACTTCAACCCTGTCAAACAGGAACAAAAAGGAGCTGGTGGGAGCGGGGTGGGCAAGCATCAGCCACCACCTCAGTCTGCCTACCTTCCACCAGTTCAGCCTCCTCCACCACAACCTTCTCCAGCTCAGAAGCTGTCCCTGGACAAATACAGAGAGAAACATGCTGCAGAGCTGGCTGTCTCTTGGCAGAAACGCAGTCAGGAACAGCATGGAGGAGAAATGGATTGCGATCTGAGGGGGGATATGTCATCTTCATCCTCTTCTACCTATGCACCATCCTCTATGAGCCAAGTAGACCATAAAAAACATTCACACCCCCATGGTGGTGGCATCATCACTGCTTCCCCAATGAAAATGAAAGTCCCCTCCTCAACTTCAGGGCAAGATAGACGTCATCACAGTGACAAACGGGACAAAGGCTCTCTTAAACTCCGCCTGGCTGTTCCTGGGTCTGGTGAAAGCTCCCAGCTGGATAAAAGTGGACAATCAAGCAAAGATGAGCTTAAGATGAAGATAAAAGTTTCATCATCAGAGCGCCACAGCTCATCGGATGAAGGCATGGCGGCCAACAACAAGAGTAAACATTCCAGCCCTCTGGTGAGCAAGGAGAAACATCATCGCGGAGCAGATCACAACCTCCATCGCCACCACAAGCACAGTCACCCTAAGCCCCACACACACAGCGGGAATGGACGAGGAGGCCCAGAGGGTCCAGGTGGCGGAGCGGGCCTGCTACGGGGTCCTCCAGGACTGGTCAGCATGGAAGGAACTTTGCTTGCTCCTCCAGGATCCACCTCAATGTCGTCAGCCTCATCGCGCAAGAGGGCGTACCCCGAGACCAGCCACAACCACCACCCTTCCTCCTCATTCTCCACTTCTTGCTCCAAAGTGAGCAAAATCTCCAAGGGTGGCACTGGTGCTGCAGGTACTACATCTTTTTCTTTCCCCTTTTTTCCTCCTTGCTCCTCTCCTGTACTGCAGTGTGTCTCGTCTGGCTTGCAGCTCTATGGCTAACCTCCCTCCCTCCCCCCCCTCCTCCTCCTTATTCTTGTTTCTCCTCCTCCCCTCCTGTCACACCCAGGTGGGCTGCGGACCTCTCAGCAGTACCCGCCTCCTAGTGAATCGCCACATGAAGTGGGAGAGCAGAGACACTGAGTCCACCACTCTGCAGCCATGGCCAGCACATGGAAATGGCAACAAACTACCCACAGTTCGGACTTTGAAGACTATGCTCACCTCCCTGTTAAGTGCCCTAGGAAAATAACTCTTTATGTAATGATAAACCCTTTACTGAAAGGCAGAAAAAAAACCTTATCTGCAAAAAAATGAAAAGAATTGTTGGACTTCTCAATTTGTGAGAGACAAGAAAGATGAAAGATTATGCTTCCTGACTGTCAGATCTCTGGGTCCTGATGCTCAGTCCTGTCTCTCTGGTAGTGTGTTGAATTGCTGCTTGGTTCTCCTTCCTCCTCAAATGAGTCTAGGAATGTGCAAAGGTGGGTGTGTGTGTTTCATCAGATCTCCATATGGGAAAACAAAAGTATTAGTAAGTACTATAAAAGGCATGGAAGGTGCACTTTTTTCATTTTCCTCCTTTTTTTTTTAATGAGTAATTTAAGTGAATCACATTTCTCCGGTTGAATGGGGGAAGCCAGATGGAGATGAGTTCAAGTTATGTTTGCTGGCATTCCATTTAGTACTGTTGATGGATGCTTTTTTTTTTTTAGGTGTAAAGTTTCATCTCCTCAATTACTTTCTTGTCTTGATTTATTTTTATACTTAAGTACTGTGCGTATGATTTGCATGTTTCAATCATCAAAGGGATTTAAAAGGAGAACGCGTACTTGCTGTTTACAGAAAGTGGAGATAAATGTACATACGTTTTTGTATGTTTAAAGAAAAAAAAAAGCTATACCATGACTACTCAGGTTTGGAGCTGCTTGTAAGTATAACAAGATAACTATAATACCTATAAAAGACTTTTATTTTGTTGATCAACACATTGGGCATCATCGGGTGAATGATTGCAGCATTCCACTGGTGTGTGCTTCGCACAGCCTTCCGACAGAGGGTGCTGTGCTGTGCTTTTCCATCACCGGAAAATATCAGTTGATGCCCTCAGTAACACCGGCACATCCAACACCTACTTACCACATCAGAATAATGCAATTTGTACCAAAAATTATTTTTTTGGACCTCTAAGTAGACCTTAAGCTGGATGCCAAAGGTTGTACCTCAAAAAGAAAACAAACTGATAAAGACAGTAGTAGTGTGCTATTAAAGTTTACATAACCCTTTTTACTTTGAAGTGTATCAGACATAATTTCATGACATGAAGCTGTAGCCCTTAGATGTCAGCCCATAAAGGTATCATATAACCATATAAGTATTATATCAATCAAACATTAACTGGGTACTATTCTGAGAAAAAAAAAAAAAAACCTGTTGGTTCAGTTCCATCCAAGCAACAGTTGATAGATCAGTGACTAATTGGCCTTATGCAACGTGACCCGCTGGATATATTGGAAAGTATCTGCAATGTGGACGTCCCTGATAGGTTTTTTCACTGATGTCCTAATTTGGTTGAATTTATATTTGCAGCTATGTACCTGTCCGGGCAGGTCTCAACATCAGTTTCAGACATTAAACTCGATATTGTTCTCAAATCTTGACACGAGTGTCCCCTAAGTTCTTGAATGGGTTACTCATTTATTTCGGTGCGTGCAAAATACCTAATAAGCCTGAGGCTGGATTGTTTGTATCCTCATTAGGGATTTACAGTTGTGCACACGGAACAAAAGCTTCTCTTTACATCCTTTTTTCTTTTCATTCCAATATTACAAATAAACAAAAGTTGCCACTACCCTCACACAGTATATACCCTGGTTGTTGCTGTCATTTTATTATGCATATATCCATCTTACTAGAGTCTAGGAGTAATGAAACATACAGATTTGAATATGAGCAGACAAGCTTGCATAGTAGCAATTTTACACTGATTCTCTAACAAGTCAGCAAAAGAAAATTCAACAGGAAGTAGTTCACCCTCAGCATTGAAAAATATGTATGTTGTATGTATGCTGCAATATGGATGAGATGCATTTGTTCAGAACTTAAATGTATGACATGGCACTGAGACCTAGAGTTACACTGCATACATTTTAAATGAAGGTATTTATAAGATTGGCACATTTATATGATTGCTATAGGAAATACCCAAAGTCAGTGACAAAAATCTGGCATCTATCTGTTCACATTTTATAGGTTCTATTTATGTACAGATTAATATGTAGAAAGGTGCTTATCACGTAGTTCCTTTAGAACTTTAGCCTAAGGACTACAGTTTCTTCCCCTTGATATACTTCCCCAGAGGCCTGGGACACTAACCCAGTGGGCGATGCTGCTTAACACACTACTGGTGTATCAGTGGGGAAAGGTGGCCCAAGGATCACAAATGATTACTCTATGTTTATAGTAACCAATTTGAATTAAATCAATTAAGGCCCCATTGAACTTTAAAATATACAGTTTTAATCTAGCTCCTTGTTAATCGCACAGTCCTCCTGGGTGACCACAGCAGTTTTTTTTCTGCATTTCCCAAGGGTTCACTCCAGCCTCATTTTGGGGGATGAACGAATGCTTCAGCAGCTGGTCTGCAGATGGCCGTAGTCTCTGGTCACTGGAGTTGAGAGAAAACAAATGAAAATAAGGGAAATTTTTCCCAAGCATGTATATAAATAGAAAAATGTGCAAATGTGAGTTAGGTCTCAAACTTGGATCAGTTTCAAATATTTTCATTGTTATTAAACCCAGCATATATTCAGTGGGTAAGTGACTGTATTGAAGGAATAAGTCATACATGCAACAAAATATACAAGTGAGTTTGCGCTGATCAGGGAGGACAACAGGTCTCACCTTGTAAAGCAGATTTGTACAAAATCCTTGGCGTTATCCGAAAACCCTTCTGGTAAGGAGGGCATCAACCCTCTTTGAGCCCCAATGTAGAACAAGGCAGCCATCTTGTCCATGTGTGCCAGCGGTGGTTTCCCTGTGGCCATCTCAAATACTGTGCACCCCACACTCCATATATCTGACTTCCTGCCATATCCTGTCTCATTGATAACCTGGGGAGTAGAGCAGATGATAAGAGTCAGATGGGATTCAAAGGCCAATTTCAAGTTCAGCCTACATATTAAATAAATAGAATTTTAAGTAATTCAAAAACGCCAATCTTCACAGACGACAGGACCACCTAAAGGAACTCCATATCTACCTCCGGTGCCATCCAGTACGGTGTGCCGTGGACAGACTTGAGCAGATCTCCACTGTTGCTTGCAGTGTGGTTCAGGCAGCTGAGACGGCGTGCACAGCCAAAGTCTATGAGCTTGATGATGCCAGTGGGCATCAGCATGACGTTGTTTCCCTTCAAGTCACGATGAATCACCCTGTTCCGGTGAAGGTAGGCCACCCCTTCCAGGATCTGATGGGTGTATAGAGCCAGGACACGCTCTGGCAGAGGACCAAACCTGAGGGCAGTTTAAGGGACAATGTGTGTTAAAGACGTGAGTAAAGACCATGTATTGTTAGGCCCTGCTCTGATCTTTTGTCACAAATGAGGCATTCCAAAAGCTCAATGTTTCAACGGATACTTCTGGGTAAGTTGCCAAGCTATTTCCAATCGACCCAACCTGTGAAGGATGCTCGCGATTGATCCTCCTGGGATGTATTCCATGAAGATGGAAACCACATGCCGATAAAGTGAGGTCCCCAGGAAGCCCACAATGTTGGCGTGTCTAAGAGTTTTGAGCAGCTCCACTTCCCCCTGCAGGCGGCCGTACTCCCTCCTTGCAGCGTCAGGGTCAGAGGCGTCCAGGATCACCTGCTTCACAGCTATCAGCTGGCCCTGGCTGGTCAGGCCACAGTACACCTGGTAAGAAGGCAGCAGTGATTGTCAGGGTTAGTTCAGCATCAGTGTCTGCTGCTTTACAGGTAATGTACAGGTAACGTAAAGTATTTGAGTATGATTACAAGTGCATGGTTGTACAAAACATCTAATGACATTGGTGTTTTTTTTGTTTTTTTTTAAGCCTCATGAGAGTTTCAACAGCTGGAGTTCTGATGGTCGTGGCTGCATGTGTTATTAGCTTTACTTTGTTATTCTAAATTAGCACGCTTACTGTCCCATAGGCTCCCCTGCCGAGGACTTCACCCTTTGTCCATGTGATGGTGTCATCGACCAACCCAGGGCCGAGCAGAGCGACACTGTCCGTTGAATTAACCTGCGATAAAATACATAGAATGAAGGTTTTCAAAGTAACTAAGAGGGCAACGCAGGCTGACATGGATTTATCAACAGAAAATCATTCCTGAATTGGCAAATACTTTTTCTTTTCTTTTTTTTTTTAAAAAAACAGTGTCTTAATGTTTGTAAGGGACTGTATGAAAATTATTGTGGTGGTGAGGGGGGCTGAACCTAATGTTTTAAGGCCCTCGCTGGGGTTATAAAGGTTTTCTTTATGCTCTCACCTTGACTTGGAAAAACACGTAAAAACAATATAACAATGTTAAATTAGTGCAACTTGTTTAACCATGCAGAGCCCAATTTAAAACTAAATGTCTTCATGGAGCTTATAATGTGCGGCAGCAGCACAAATGTACACATTAATAAAACCCTCAACTGTTGTCCTGTGCATGTGGACCTTTATGAATGACTTTTTTGATATTTCATGTAACTGTTTATATAATTATTAACCATACTGCAAAGGAGGGCTGAAATAAAACATGCCAGAAAAAGTGTACTACTCTACCTTGAGCCAAAAGAAAAATAACAATAGCTTCCCCCTTTTCAGCCCCCCTAACTATTTTCATAGCCCCTAATATTTGTGGAGTTATGACAGAACATGATTGAATGAGTAGAGCTAGTGTATACGTATTTCCAAATAGCTCCTAATCACAGCCATATTATATAATGGAAATGACATTGTTCCTTTGTTAATTTTGACCAAAATTTGTACCAAAATGTTTACCTCAGTATTTCCTCCTGACACAGGGTCGTCTCCTCTGCTGGACTCCTCTTTGCATTGTTCCAGGTTTTCCGGACACGGGCCTATGGATACATCTCTCTCGTCCAGTGAAATGAGCTCCTCAGCCAGACATTGCAGCAGGTCATCTGTGAGCGGCCCGTCCCCAACATCGTCCAGAAACCTCTGGTAAACTGGTGACATGATGGTGTGGCCGCCGCTGCTGGATGACGTCCAGGTGTTGATCTTGGGCTGTTGGGGGCTTTGAGAAAACATGGGCTCAGGAAGTGGCCAGTCTCGGTTTCCTATTGATGAATTCCCGTTTTTTTCTTGCATAATTACGTGCATGTGACTATAATCTTCAGCGTGGGACAAAGTTTCTGGAATATTCACTGTTTTGTCATCAGATTTGAATGTTTCAGACCCATATCTAGAAAGAGCCTCCTCTATGGTGGATAACATGGGTTCTTCAGTCTTTTCTTGAGCACTATTATGACCAATTTTAACATCCTTAGAGAGAACTGACTCATCCAATTTAGGCATATCCTTAATTTTGTGTGTGCCTTTCCTTGATACAGGCGTGAGGTTAGGTTTCGCCCTCGAGGACACAAGTTTTGGTTTGCTTTTTGCTGAAACCACCATACTCTCCCCCTGACTTCTCCTCAGCTTACTCTGTGCTTGTTTCAGTGGTCTGTGTTTGACTCTGAGGCACTGCTGTGTCTTCCTTGACGGAGCAGACTGCACTTGTCTGTCCTTAACTTTCTCACAGGAGCTGGACACTCGAAGGTTATCATAGACAGGACCAGCAAACATCTCATAGATGGCTGGCCCTTCATCCCCGCTCTGTATCTGCTGAAACATGTCTTTGTAGGTGATGAAGTCCAGAGCAGATTTAGACCTCGGGGTCCCCGCTAGACCAGGTCTCTTCAACTGCCGGGTGCTCTTCAGCTCCCTCACTGGCAGGTGCTGTGGGGCTCTGTTGCTGTTCAACTTATCAGGATTTGCTCTTTTGCTCTGTGCATTATCAATATCCTTCTTTCGTGATGATGGGGTGCCAGATTTGAGCTTTGATTTCACTTTTGTGACTGTGTCTCCACTAATTATTAGCTCAGGACTTTTCCTGGTTTTATCTTTGACTTGTGTGGAAAGTGAGGAGTATTTCCGATTGCCTTTGGACTTGTTCCGGTTTAAGATGCTTCGGTCCTTGTGTGCTAGTATGTTGAAGGACTGCTGGCTTGTTTGAATATTTGCTCTTGGATCACAGTTCATGCTGGTTCTCCTCTCCTTGTTCCGGACCGGCTTTAAGGCTTTCAACATCCTCTCATCTCTCTTGGGATCCATGTCTGACTGTGGACAGTTTACAGCTGGAATACATAACGGAGTTCTCTCCTCAGTGCTAGTATTTACATCCTTTCTACAAGGGATTGGGTTATCGTCTTCATAACTAGATTCCATTGTTTTTTGTGTTGCTTTCATATGCTGCAAGTCATTTCTGTAATTCCCTTCAGAGCATGCTATGGCATCACCCTGGTCATTATTCATATTAGATGTTATTCCCTGGCTAATCTCAGTTTGTTCTGTGCTGTAGTCCACATTATTCTTTTGCTCCTTAGACTTTGGTGTGACTGGTATTTCATTGTTCACAGTGTCTATAGTAGGATTCATAGTGCCTCCCTGTTGAGCATGGTTACATTTTATAAAGGTCTGGCTGTCAACAGGCTCTTTTGTATCATTCACATTGGTGGCTTTGCCTTCACAGTTAGAGTTTGTATCTTTTTCAGTGCTGAGAAGATCACTTGTAAGATTGATAGGCTCTCCACCCAGGTTACGAGCTGATCTGTGGATCGGTGGAATATGCCTCATGCCTGACTGAACTTCAAAACGCTGCCTTGTCTCCCCAACCAAATCAGCCTCAGTGCTTGCATGCTGCAACAACCCCTCTCCAACAAACTTCAGATGGCTGTCACCTGGAGCAACCTCATGTACATCTCTCTCATCTTCCTCCTCCTCATCCTCCAGATCGATGGAACTCTGGCTGCTGCTGCTGCTGCTGCTGGACCCGCTCTCCTCACTACCGCCCTTAGTGGTCAGAGGGCCAGTGCGTGGGCTGCCCCAGGACAGCCTCTCTCTCCTCAGCCCGGTCCTGAAGCAAACGGGGCTCCGGCTGATGGGCTTCAGGGGAACGTGGTGCTTGAACACCGGAAGAGGCTCAATGTCCCTGGGCCTGCTGTCGAGTGGGGCCAACAGCTTGGGTGTTCTGGGGTGCGGAGCCGACAAGAGACCCTGTGAGAACCCGCAGAGAATCACAGTTTACTGTTTACTGTTTACTGACAGTAATTCAGTGGTTATGACTGGTGAGGTAGACAAACTATTATTTAATGAAAAGAAAAAGGAGTGTGAGCATGACAAGACAAATAGGTGAAGCTGATATAAAGAGTTTTTTTTCGGTTGAAATTCACCTTTTGTTCATTTGCAGTATCTTGAGAACCCAGTCCTGCAGATAGGAAGAGATTCTACATTTAAAATGACATGCACACAAGGATCAACGGCAAACTAAAATACTTTGGCTTGTCTGATTTTAAATTAAGCCACTATTCAAAATTCATACAACAATAGTTTGATTTATACATTATATATGACACTATTTCCTTTGAATATTTATAACATGTAAGATGGAAATTAAATGTAACTCCTCCACAAATCGTCTGATCTAAAAATAATGCTGTTTTGTGTAAAATAAATTAGTCAAAGCTGTGATAACTTTGATGATCTTATTTGGAGGTTTATACACTCGAGTTGTACAGTTACGTACGGGTCTGGATATGCGCTCTGGCCTGGATCATAGTGTTTGAACACAGTAGTGGCTCCATGATGCTGGGGGCTGATTGGCTGAGCTGGCTGGGCTCAGCAGCCACATACAGCAGGTGGGGGGAGGACGGAGATGCGGCAACCACACTTTTTGTTCTCTGCCTGTGAGGGACGAATCAAAAACAAGATTTTGTGTGATTTATCTGAATGTAAAAAGTACAATTATCACAATATAAAAGGGCGGTTCATAAGATTTTCACTTCCTCATAGCAATAAATATAATATAATATAGGTGCTTTTTTTATATATTATTGGCTAAATAATTGCTTTTGATTAATATTTACTTTTCACTTTTAACTGTATCACTTATGTCACACTCCAGCTACCACAATGAAAGGGATAGTAGATGTAGAGACTGGGAGAAATGCAAAAAAAAAAAAAAAAAAAGGTGTGTAGAAGGAGTTCAAGTGTAACCAAATCCTAAACCTTTAAGCCTTCAATCCTGGTTGAGGTCCACGGTATGTGGTTTACAGTCAATCAGACTTCTGTGTTGTCATTTTATTTGATAAAAAAATGAAGGGGGAGTGCTGCTATGTCAAGGTGGGCGTATGTCTGAACAATGAGTCCAGCTACAGTATGTACCTGTGTTTCGGGGGTACCGGCAGGCAGGAGGTCCTGGTACTCAGCAAACCAGACGAGGGAGCAGGATCCAGGTGGCTCCAGCGTCTGCTGTTGTCCCCCAGGCTCGGCAGAGACGAACCTCCTCTGTTCAGCAGAGGAGGAGAGAGCACAGACCGGTATAGTTATTTTGACAAGAAGAGAATATATGTAAAGGCTACTCAGGGGAGTTTGCTGGGGCTCAACTGAGAAAGTCTCTAACAATATTACAATAAGAATTACAAATGCGCATGACTTTTATTGCCTTGTGCTGAACTGAAAACAATGCCAAAATCCTCATATCTCTCTATTTCTGGAAGCTGATGCTATGAAATTAGAGACCTGCTCAAAGACCTTTATTCTCCTTGGAGAGCTTGGACTTGATTCATTGGTGAGAGCTCCACATAACAGACAATGGGCTGATTCACATAAGCCCTCTCTCCCCCTGTCTCTGTGTTTCTAACCTGTTTGGGTAGAACAGGTTGTCCTCTGGACACAGTGACAGGTGCCTGCATACAGGACAGGAGTGTAACCGGATACGACACTGTTCTACTGTTGATGTAAAAGTAAGAGGCGGTTGTTGACCAGCCCAGGGAGACTGTGCTGTTTGTGTTGGGGGGGGGGGTGGAGTGTTAACTGTACGCACATTAACTATTTGTGTGTGCACAACTGTTTGTGGTTACGTATGAACAGATGTTGATGTGTTCACATGTCTACACTGTCAATACTATCAGCTTAGTGCCATCAGCTTGTGAGTTATTGCTTCTTTATAGCCAAGACACATTAAAAAAGAGTGCACGTGTGTGTGTGTGTGTGTATGTGTGTGTGTGTGTGTGTGTGTGTGTGTGTGTGTGTGTGTGTACGAGATTTCAGTCTGCCCACCTGCTTCCCCTCCCTGCGTCCTGGTAGGCTTGCCTGATGTCTCTCAGTGTTTCCATGGCATTTCGGAAACAGGGGGGGATCCCCTTATCTGCTCCAGACACACACACACACACACACACACACACACACACACAAACACACACACACACACACACAAACACAGTTATGTTCTCTCAGGGCTCACAGTTATGCACAAATTTAAAATACCAAATGTTCTTGTCGACATTTAACACATTTGTTTAAAAAAGTAAACAACTATAATTGATACAAAATAAAATGCTTCCACCACCACAAAACCTAAATAGTAAGCATCAATTATTTATATGTACCCCTGCTGCTGCTCATATAGAATATACAATAGAAACACAATATTCATATACAAGATATGGATACTCATAGAGAAAACAACAAAACAACGGGCATTACCTGTTTCTGAGCCTGTTGGTCAAATCTGCTTCCATATCGTGACCGCGTTTAAGGAGTGAATCAGATAATTCCTCTCTCTGTTTATTTCTTTATGTCGCCACACGTAAAAATTTCTGCTCTCTATCTCCTCAACATGTCCATTCCTCCCTGTAACACTCTCTTTTAGTGACCTGCTCTATCCTCCCTGCGTCTCAACCATGCTGCCGTGGCTGAGGTACAAGAAGGGCAGGCAGGTTTCTCAGCTGAGAGGTCGTATTGTGTGCGAGACCCCTCCCGCCCAGTCACACCTCCTCCCTCCCTCCCTTCCCTTTAGAAGGTGATCTGATCTGATGGCCTATTTGGGAGCTGACCAGTATTTTCTTTGTCACTATAAAAGGCCAAAAAACAGTAACATTTTTGTCCTCCTCTAACAAGCTCACAGAAAACAGTTTCACTCCAATTTAATAAATCAATAGTCCAGACCCTAGCCCACTTAAACCATAGGAGTCCTTAAAGGGTCCTTACCCTGGCTGAGGACTTTATGACGGTCAGATACACGAAGGTACCCTGGAGACTCCAGCACTTCCTGGAAAGAACAAAAGTGAGCAATTCATTTATTATATGTCCCAGTCTTTGTTAGCTCAGAGGGACCTCAGTGGCTGCCAGAAACGTCAGTGTGATTTTTTTAAATCAAGAAGCAAACATTAACAAAAAATTTTTTTATATATATTTCCAAGTTGGAGTAAATAATGCCCCCATTTCATTTTGTGTTGAATATTTTAATTTCCTGTCTCCTTGTTTATTTGGTGAATGTTTTCTTGAAGCTAGTCCCTGAATGCAGAGCAGGGATGTATAACCAAAAGGAAAAAAGAAAAAACCACAAAGGCAGGAACCTGAATTTAGGATTGTAAAATTTCATTGAAAATGTTACGAGCACCAGTCACTGCTCATATAATGGAGCTTTTGTACATGTACAGAAGGGAAGTTTGAGATTTCAATATGGCTCTCTTAGTGGTTTGGAAGTCAACTTAAACATTACCATTTGTTATGATTTTTGATCTTTTCTAAGTAAACCCTTGGTACAAAGTTTATTTTTAGTAGTTTTAACACTATACGTGTGTGTCAGTGGGCCTCTGAGTTACGGATACTGTAGCTTTTCCCCGTAAACCACCTGCTCTTCTCCTCCAGCTAACCAGCTGCCCTGCTTGTCTGCTCCATCTATAAGGTCACCCATAATGCGGTAGTATGGCAGCTAAGTGTCAACTACCCAGAGCACCCCTCCTCCACACACACACACACTCACACACATATACATAAACACACTTATCTAAACAGCCAATTACTGCTTCCACATATTTGTCTTCTGGGTGGCTTCTCACTGCCAGCCTGCCTGTCTGCCTGTTAATCGTGCCTACTTGAGAGCAACAGCCACATTGACTTGCTATTTATCACTTACCCCTGTGTGGCTGTATAGCAAAAGGCGGTGTTGATGGATTGGCGTCTGCGTGGGGGAGGCAGCTGACGACTGGTTAGGACAGAGGCTCTCCAGGTCCAACTCTACGTCCGAATCACCAAACTCTGAGTCCAAATCCTCGCATGAGTATTTGTCGAGGGCTGGGAGTGACATGGGGGCAGCATCTGTGCAAAATTAGAAATAATTCAAACAGGTTTGTGGTCTATATTGACACGGAAAGAAGGAAAAATCAAACAGTGTCTCCCAGCTACAACTAGAGCAGGTCAAAAATTAAAAGAAAACTCAAAATCCAGGTTTGAGTGCAAAGGGTCCACACCCCTGGACCCTGTGCTGTTTACAAGGTGGGGTGTCTCACCTTGTTTCTGTATCGCCATCCTTGATGATAAACTCTGACTCGCACACTCCCATGAAGGCTCTCAGCAGCGTGGTCGCTCACACATACACAAACAAGCCTTTCTTATACCCTCCTACATAAGTGCAGGCTTTGAGTGCAACTGCAGAGGTTTTACACAAACAGGATTATGAATAAACTTGGTACACTGATCATGTGCATGCCTGTATGTGTGTGAAAGAGAGTAAAAAAAAGGTGGGTGCCTACACATAGTCATGAATAGGAAAATATATGCTACATGTATACGTTGCATTTATCACCCAGTTAAATAAGTAACTGATCAATGAATCAGAGTGAACACGAGGAAGTGACAGCAACATTGGTTCATTTAATGTAATGAGAAGGTAACTTATTTGCTACTTAATGTTGCATATGGTTGCATATTAATTAATCCATGTAATACAAAAGTATTATGTTCTCTTCAGTTTCCAGGCTTTATTTTTTCAGGTCGTACAGTACATGTGATTCTTTATGGACCAGCGCCATGGTGCTGGGAAACAGTGTTATAGTGCAAAGCCAGTGTGCAGGATCCTTTTCATCTAACAAAAACTTTTGTTATCCGCATAATTCTAATCAGATTATTTTGAAAGGAACATGAGAATGTACACATAACTGGATAATCCTTTCTTTCCCAAAGCAGATCACATGCACCGTTGGGATTAAGACTGAAATTTTCACACTTTAAAGCAGCATTCATTGATTACTTTGGCCACTTACTTTGGCAACATTTTATCACAGTGCAGCTTTAAACTGTGAATGTAAAACAGTGTCCACTTACTCTATGCTAATGGATACATGCTTCCTCTGTCCGTGTGTGATTGAAGTGTATGTAAAATGTCAGAGCACCTGTCACATTCATGTCAGAAGTGTGAATGTGAGAGTGTACATGTTGGCAGGTGCCATGAGCCCTGTGTGAGTGTGTGAGAGTACCTGTGTGACTGAGGGCCTCAACCATCATATGAATGATGTCCTCCTTCAGAGGGCTGTTGATGTTTGCGGCGTAGTGGAGAGCAGAGCAGCCACTGTGGTCTCGTACCCGCAGATCCCTAATGGAGACATTTAAAGACAGACGGAACAAGTCTAGGTAAACTGTTTTTCTGCCTCAGAGAACTTCAGATATTTAAACATGTGTTCCCTTTGTATATACATTTCCATTTGGTCTGTTAATGTAGGCAAAAGTGTATTACTTGATACCAGGGAAAACCTCAAGCCTTGTTGGCACACAAAACAAAATTGAATTATTTTAATTTGAGATGCAACTTCCTTTGACAAAGATAAAACAAACAGCTGGCAACTGCTGTAGGTGTGACTCTCAAAACAGTCTGTGTGTGTGCAGTCTGTACGGTATATAGCCGATACAGTATATCAGTGCGTGAATGAATGTGTATTTTCTTACGCTGAGAGTCCCAGCAGCTCCCTGACCACTTCCACGGGTCTGTGTTCCCATGGCAACGGTGTCGCTATGCCCTCAAACAGGTCAATATCCCTAACAGCAAGCATCACAGCTGTCACACCGTCGCTGTTAGGGACGTTCACATCCACCCTGTTTGTCTGTGCCTGACACATGCAGACATTTGTAAAAATTGTACACACACACACACACGCACATATACACCGAAAAGTAGCAGCTTGGTTTAGTTAAAAAAAATTTACTGGTTAACCCAAATCCAGAGATTTCTAATTAAAAAAAACAAATTCTGATTGGTGCACTGACACATATGACATCCCCTTTTTCCAACTGAGTCCCGTCCACTTCAAACCAATGAGAAAAGACAAAACAACAACAACAAAAAGAAAACAAAATCTCTAATGAAAAAACTGAAATTTAGCAGAATATCGTTCGTTTATGACCTTATCACTCATAGTAAGAAGCTGATTGATGACATTTGTTTTCTTTAAATCAAATTCTTGATTTAGGGAATGAGATTCATTCAATTTATGTTTCAAACATCTAAAATCCATGTGCTACAGCAGTAAATAAAGTTGGTGGCCACAGATAGAAAACACACAATCATGCATTATTCACATAAGGCCTGCTGTTTAGATTACATTCATTGTTTAAATGAAAAGCACCAGATGAGTATCACATTTCCAGTTACACAAAGTCACACAAGAACATTGTGAATTAGACTCAGTAATGCAGAAACATTTTGATGAAATCCCAAAATAGTCTTGTTCTTTAGAGGTTTATACATATTTTCAGTCAGGGATCCATATTAGAAAATCAGTTTCAGTACAACCATTGTTGTTGCCCTTTGCTGTCTTTGCTCATCGGGGAGTCTTACCAGCAGGTGCTGTAAGGAGTGCAGGTCTCCCTGCCAGGCAGCCTGCAGCATGCGTGCCTGGGGAGGCAGATGAGGCCTAGACATCCATCCCAACACTTTCCCCTGGAGCTCAGGAGGGCTTGTGTGGAGTGCTGTCTGCTGGCTGCAGTTACACAGGGTCATATCAGCCCCGGCCCCCAGCAGCCGCTGTGCCACCTGTCAACAACACCAGCGGGTAAAACACTAAATGACACAAAAAGGGAACATTTGTAGACTTTTGTTGATTTAGATTTGGTAGAGTAATATAGTTTATTTTGTGAAGTTAAATTCTCTTCACTGATAAAAATGAGGCTTTGTAAAACTTTTGCTTTTATCAGCTGTTATTTAACGTGACTTATCTCACTTCACATGGGATCAACAACCAGGGGAGACACTCCTCCTCCTACATGTCTTACTGGTAAGTCACATGCTTGTTTTGTACATGCCCCGCCCCCCAGGTGGATCACACACACGCATAAACACATGTTATTGTTATTGATAACAAACCTCTATGCTCACCCGAAGGAATTTTCCAGTGAACAATGGACTGATGTCAAAGCTAAACCATGATTACACAGCAATACACATCCCCATGCCAAACTCTGTCACACACACACACACACACACACACACACACACACACACACACACACACACATACTATACATAACGTACCTCCGTCATGCCTTTCCGACAGGCAGCGATCAGGGGAGTGGATCCTTCCTCTTGCTCGTCTTCAGTGTCAGAGACCTCCAGCTCCTCCCGGCCCCCCGACCCTTGTCCAAGGCTCACAACCAGGACGTCTTCACTTTCCTCCCCCTGCTCTCTGTCCAGCATCTCATCCACACCTCCTTTCTCCCTCTTCTCGCTTCTCTCCATAGTTTACAGCTTCCCAGTCAGAGGCAGAAGAGCAGGAGCTCAGACAAGACTTGAGCTGCTTTGTTGTTATGGAAAAAGACAAATGAGAGGAAAAAAAATCACTAAATAACCGCCAGCCCTGCACTGATATCTGATGCAGTTCATTCAGCGTGTCTTAGTTAGTCTGAATGTTTGTGTGATCGTTCCTGTGATGTAAGTCTCTAATGATCCATGGGTCCCCACAGAGACAGCACAGAGGAATTACTCTCTAATGTTATTGCTGCTGGTGAATCCCCATTATGAAAATCATAATGAGTCCACCCCTTACATTGTACATGTATTCACACAGGCGTCCACTTACCGCTCTCTCTTTCTGTGTGTGTGTGTGTGTGTGTGTGTGTGTGTGTGTGTGTGTGTGTGTGTGTGCATGCACAATAAACACAATAGGAATGACTCTTGGAGGGCTGAACTCCCTCTGGTTTAATGTTCGACAACACTAACAGAACAACAGTCAAGATGGCTGAAGTAATATATAAACATGTAAAAAGCAACATACTCTAGATAAGTTAGGAAAATCCCTTTTAGAAGATATGAGGGAACTTTTTGGACATTAAATATTTGTCCTCTGCAGCTTCAACAACCATGAATTGCAATGCAACGCTGAAATGAAAAATATTCTTTACTCACTGTAGTGGTGTCATTCCATTTGTTTAGCTCTTGTTCTTCACATTCCTTGATGGACTAATACAGCCATATGTCTTATCGCACTTTCTGTGGACATTTGGCAAGCAAACCTTTGATCTTTTCAACAGACTCTCCACTCTAGTGTTTCCTCTCCTTTCTTCTTTTTTTTCCTGCGCGTCTCCTGCTGTTGGTTTACACTTGGTTGCCTTGGAAATGGTCGGACAGACAGACAGGCAGGCAGGCTGGCTGCCAGCAGGCTGTTTGTTGCCTGACACACTGAGAGAGTTTAGGAAGCCACTGTTTTTGCCGGTATTAATTTAGTCAGAATTCTATGTATTAATGTATTATATATACGGTATTGCATTCCAAGAGACCTTCTCTGGTCCCTGTTTCTCATGCATCCTTATCAATAGCACAAAGGGGGCCACAGTCATCTTTTCTATGACATTTTGAGCGCAGATATTTGTGCTGATATATGTGCTGCGATTGCTGCTTTTAACATTCTCTATTGCCTTCGTTGTGAAGCCAACCACTGGTAGTTTTGTCGCCTCTGTGTCATCCTCTTTTCAGTTCTCCTCACCAGTGATATGACCTTACTGACTGACCTTGGGTCCCTGAGGTCGGCCCTGACAGGATTGGACAGGGAGAGTTTCCCATTCAGCCATTTGATTTCCATTTTGTTGTTTGGGAGCTTCTTCAGTTGCTCTGATGTAACATCACAAAGCCACACAAAGGTGGCAGAGAACAGCATGAAACAACAAAGGTTTAGTTAAAACCACAGTCCCTACCAACCCACGTAGATGAATCATCTTTCAAACAAATTAATGTGCCTTTTCACACTGGGTTCAAAGGGAACTGCAGCAAAACAGAGACATTTTTACACAAACTTCTATATTTCCAGCTATATTAGTCTTTGAAAAAGAAAGTACTCAAATACTCATTATAAATTAAAGGGCACTGCATAAAGTATGATGTTTTTATCACAATGTTAAAAAACAATATTATGACATATTAGTTCATTAAACTGCATGCTTTGTTTAGTTGGATGTATATGTATAATATTCTGCATATTACATTATAATTATAATATACAGTTTTGACATTCCTTTCATTTCATTTGTGCGGGTGTGTGTGTGTGTGTGTGTGTGTGTGTGTGTGTGTGTGTGTGTGTGTGGGGGGGGGGGGGGGGGGGGGCTGTCTACTTCTGAGATCTGCCTAGATGATTCCTTTTAAAGTTAAAAAGTTCCTGCCACATGCCACAAAGTTTGCCACCTTTTTTTAACCTTGCCAACCCTAGTGAGTCATTACCAACTTGTGTTGTGCGACCAAACACATTCAAACCTAGATAACTGTATTTTAAAGTTGAGATCTCAAATACACCAGGCCTGATCTTTGGGGAAATGGTGCACGAAACATCTACACTATTTTCATTTGATGGAATGGTTCAGTCTAGAAAAAAAAAACAAAAACAAACATGGCATCTTGGGTTTGAATGTTTCATTCTGAGTAAAAGGAAATATAAGAAATAACCTGGATGTTAAGATCTTAATATTGGACTCAAAATGAAACAGCACAGTATAATTTTGCAATTACAAGAGTGTGGATCCAAATATAAACTGCTGGTTCAGTGAAATGTAGTGAAGCAAAATGTTCTGTTCATGTGTTTTCCCTCTCATCATAAATCACTTTAAACTGTGAAATTTTCAGGTTTACATTCAAAACATTTAATCCTTTTAGAAAAAAAGCATGTCATGATTAAAACCACACATCTTTTATCGCCCCTGTTTAGTTATTCCTGTTTTATTTCTGTACAAAAGTATAAAAATGTGCAATGGACTGGACAGAACTGGAATAATTGCCTGGAAGATGAGTAAAGAAACAGTGCAATAAAGTTGGAGGGCAAAACAAGAAGGAAAAGCAGGCTGAGAAATGTTCTAAACAGAATAATAGAATTGAACAATTGTAGAACGTAATTAAGATAAGATAAACTTTATTAATCCACTTGTTACAACAGCCCAAGAGTCAAAAGTAGAGGAGTTGTGTCCTTATAGTCTGCACAGAAGAAGTGCAACCATCATCATGTATGAGGATATAGGTGAAATTTGGAGGAAAAAAACTTTATACAAAACATCAACTACATCAGCCAAACTCGTGTAAAGAACATTTCAAGAAACGTGCGCTGTAACGCTCCAGATGACCACTAGATGGGGGAGTCGGACCTCTCTGAACCCGTCCGACCCCCCCCCCCCCCCCCCCACACACACACACACACACACACACACACACACACTGTATCCACAGTGCACCTGTCCTGAGAGCCGCGCCACAGGTGGATTAGGACCACACTACTTTCCCACTTTCCCACTATCCCATCTGACGCACACTGAGCTCCATATGTCTTGGTTAAAACCAAGCTGTCTCACAGGACGCTGCAGCCTGTCTAACACTGAGAGACACAACAGTCTCCGGGGATAGATTTAGTTCAGGCGATATTCTATTACTTTTGTTTGTTTGGTTTATTTATTAAGTTTCTTAACTTTCAAAGTTTCTTTTTTCTTCTTCTTTTAGTCACAGGCTGCTTCGGTATGCCACCGATTAACCAATGGAAAAGTACCATAAGGAGTCCAGTGCCTCCTCTCTCGTCCAATCCCCCCCCCCCCCCCCCACCCCCAGTGATCGCTGTGTTTGGGTCCACCCGGTGTCCCCTCCGCTCGGGCCACAGCCGTGTCCTCACAGAGAGAAGCAGTGAACCCTGACAGAGTCCCCCCCCCTCCTCCTCCTCCTCCTCCGGTGCGTCCCCGCCGCGCCGCACGGCTCCGTCCGCTCCTCGGGACGGCCGGTGGCAGACAGAAAGCGGCTCCAACTCCTCCAGTCGGTATGTGTCGTGCCCGGATGACGGACGGTCGGTGACAGGAAGACTCGGGGGAGTTCAGGTGCAGCAGGAGCAGGGACGAGTCTTGGCTCCCCCGACACCTCCTCCTCCCCCTCCTCCTCCTCCTCCTCCTCCTCCTCCCCTGGAGCAGTTTGCGCAAGGTGATCCAGCAGAGGTTTTCTGATTGACCGGGCGGCCGCTTTTCCGTGGATTTCCTCTCCCGGCTCTCACCCGTGATGTTGCCTCTTACTCTCTGAGCTGCTGTCCCCTCCACTGTCCCCGCCGAACTCCAGTCAGTCGGTGGATCGCAGGGCGGCAGGATGGGCTCGCAGAGCGGACCGGCTCCGCACAGACAGACGCTCCTGTGGCTGATAGTAGGTGAGTCCCTCACGCTGACGTTTGCGTAGCGAAGATTTCAACTCTGACTTCTGTTCTTGTTCTGGGGGGAAATCGTGAGAATGATCGCCAGGCGTGACATGCAGATGAGTTTGAAAACAAATTTTGGGTTAGGGTCTATACAGTGTATGGTTAGGATGTACTTATTGTGTTTATGGAGGCTTGATAACACGTGTAAAGGAGACAAACTACAAATAAATCAATATTGTGGCAAAGGCTGGTGTGTTTGTGGTGCGCAATAATCATTTTAAATTAACTTTAATAATTGCATTTTAGACTGTAGAATACTTAATTATATTAATCACCAAACCTGTGTGTTTGTTAATATATGATAATACATGATAATATAGTATTATAGGATTAGCCGTGGTACCTGCCACCATATGCGCATAGTGCAAACAGCATGATCTGTGTTTAAACTGGAGCATAGCAGTGGTGCTGGGAAGTGATAGGTGTTCGGAGTGGAAGTGGAAAAGTGTGAGGGAGACCACACTTCCTTGCTTTTCTCCAAAATCTCTCAATTTACATGATGCCATAGATGCCGTATGATTGATGTGATATCAAGAAAAATCTGAAAGTCTTTGGTCCTTAATCTCTGCAACCAAGGCAGGAATCTACACAGCTGTGCCGGTAAACTGTGTAGAATATAGGTGGATGGTACCAACTGTGATGTGTGTGTCACTTTGTGTATCCATGGACACCATCTTTTGTTTAGAGTATTATCTATTTTTTTCAGAAATAACAACATTACACGCAGTCACCTTACAAGTCAGCTATCTCATGCCTTTGGGTTTTTCGCAGGTAGGAAATTTGCCAAAACTAAGTTGTTCAGTTGTTTTTATTAATTCATTTTAGCTTGCTACCACATGTTGACTGAGCAAAAATGAAAATAAGCTCAGACTGGAGGTAACCCTTGTGGAATGCATTTTGGTTGCTATACTGAAAATACGCATTTAAAAAAAAAAAAAATAATACAACAAAGATGAAAACCTGCTTAAAAACACAGCTCACCTTAAAGTTCCATGTCTCTTCAGTGTACAGAACTGAAGGCTGAAAACAACAAGATACACATTTGATAGGAACAAAACATTACAGCGCTGACATTCATTATTAATATTAATCACATCCTGCAGTATTCAGTGTATTCAAGCCAGTCAGTTTGATAAGTGGGTGAAGGCTCCAGTAAATGTTAGGTTCTCTCATTGGGTGGCAGTAATGTATTTGAACTTTTTGCAACATTTGTGCAATCATGTAGTATTATCAGGTTATTATCAGGTCATTGCAATCATGCTTACTATTAAGCATTTAATTTAATTCATCTAGCTGAGATGTAGGGCAGGTTCACTCAGTTGGAAGGGTTATGAAAAAGTAGTTGTAGTTGTTAACACACCTTCGTAACTTCTACTACGACAGAACGATTTGAAGAAAATATGTAATTGTGTTTTTTTCTGACTGGAATTGAACAAGATATACTTTTGGGATTAATGGAGGAATCTTGAATCACAACATCCACGCTTCTGTCCGGCCGGGGACCTGTGTTGCATGTCGTTCCCCATCCATCTCTCCCCTTATTATCTGTCATCTCTACACTGTCATGTGTCTAATAAAGGCATTTCAATTAAAAAAATTAAAAATCTTAAAGAATATGGTTTTGTGCTCCTGTGTGAATTACCATTGTTTAGCAACAGCTGGGCTGAAGAAGTGTGTCATAAACTTTAATTTACCATTTTACAGCTTGTTAAGTAAAAACAATGATCTTGCCATTTGAAAATTACACTGTAAATCACCACCGTTTCTGATTGAATCAGTGGCATTCAGCAGTGGAGCTCTTCACTGATGACTGAAAGCCCTGTTGTTGTACATAGTGCGTTACTTCCTCTTAAGATTGCAAAAGCCACAGAAACAAATAATGATGTGATAACTCTGTCACAAATAAATGACTGCTGAGCTATTAACCTTGTTAACAGTGTCTGTGGAGGCCTAGTTTTTGTACTGAACTCATAGAAGGTGAAGCGTGCTTGAATATGGTTGCCTATAGCACTTTATTCAGAGCTGTCATTAAGTTAAATGGGTTAAAAAGTGGTATTTCATTGTTTATACTATGAGATCTTAGAGTTGTGGTTGAATACTGTAAGGCTGTAGTGATTTATTCCATCCTGATCTTAAAGGATGGTAACATTTTGTTTTTGTTCCTAGCTCTTACGGTGTGTTCAAGGCATGTTTATGGAGCTACAGTCCGTGCATCATCAATAAAGGTTTTATGAACTATCAGTTGAAGAGTCAGCCGGTGATGCTGTGGTGCATTTGAGCTGTAATGCGATGCCAAGAAAAAAAAGTGATCCAACTAGCAGTGACTACGAATATTTGAACTCAACTGAACAAGCCATTTGAATCAGCAAAGTGATATTTAATTTCCACCTCTCATACACTGGATCCACAAATGAAGTAGAAGTAATGAGAGATTGTTTGACAATTATTTAATTTCCTTCATTATGATTTGCCACTGATGCAAAATGCATGGTTAGACCTCTCAGCTGATAAAGCAATGTAATGCCAGAGAATCTCAGTCGAGTCTTATCCGTGTCCTTTTCAGTCTCTTATCTCTGTTTTTGTCTCTTTCTCTGCTGCTTGCACACACATATTCTCAGCACTTTTACTAATTTTAATTGTATGAAGACAATAAGTTGACTTGGGTTCCTTTCCCAACCTCTAACACTAATGCTTACCACTGAATGCTACACCCTTAGAAATGTACTGGACTCTCATCCCCTAACCCCAAACTAGGCATTTAACATAGTGGAGTCATGCAAAAATGTACTTAGTGTCCTCGCTTTTGGTTGTTTTGCCATTACACTTTTCCATTATAGATTCCTGTGTTTATGAAAAAAGAAAATCAACACACATCGGCACAGCTAAAATACACCATGCTGCTGTATGCACACATGCACCCTGTGACGCTCGCCGCCAAAGGTGTTCAGCAAAGCTTCCTCTAGTCTTTGCCCTTTGTTTCCAATTACAAAGCTCCATGTAGGTGTTCTGTATTTACAGAGAGGGAAAGTTATGACTCATCACAGCAGTACCTGGCAGTACCTCATTACTTTCACCGCCGTCCCATCTAAAACAGCAGTTTTCAAAGTTTTGCTCGGAAATATCACTTTTTCAAAAGCAGTTCATTTCCCCAAATGCCTAAATAATTGTCCCCGTTCATGTGGTTCATTTGTCTGTCTTTGACAGTTTCATTCTGTCAGTTTTACAGGCATACTTTAAATAATAGAGCACTGAGTTGATACAAATCAAAATAAAAGCTGCCATTGAAGTCATAAGAACCATTTGGGCCATGACAGAAGCGATTTTTAATTTTCTCTGGTAATGTTTTGGCCAACGAGTAAAGGATGGAGAAAGAGAAAAGAAGTCTTCACTCTTTCCCATAGATATGAAGGGATTGGCACAGAGAGACACTTTAATCCTCCTTCGCTGACATGATCGTCTTTCATCTGACGGTTCAGGAATCAATTTGAATTTGTTTGAAATATTTCACACACACAAGCGACTCACTAGAAGGTAGTGAAATGACAAAAGGGAAATACTTTGAGGAACGACTCAGGGGAAAACATCTGGCAACTCTGACAGTTTGACTGGAACGACTGAATATCCTGTAAGCAATCAAAATGGTGGATGCAGTGTACTCCCACTAAAGTGTGAGGCTCTGAGTGGATCATGGGACCTACATAGCAAGGGTGGGTGGCTATTACCTTGTTTTAATAAGTCTTGGTCTTGGCAAGCTTTTAATCAATTCCTCTTCTAAAATTAAAATAAAAAGAGTTATTATAGGAAAAGCTCAGGTTAATTAATTTTGGCTGAGTGGCTTCATTCAGAATCAACCAAGCTTTCAGAAATCCAGCTGATTTAAAGGATAGTTTCAAATTCTTTCATGTCTGTCTCATTAAAGTACTCACAAGCCTTATGTACATGAACAGTTACTGGCCATATTATTCCTCCTGTCTACATGCCAGTACCAGTACACATCTCTCCGCCACAGCTACTTAAGAAAACACTGCCCAGGGAAAAACCCTTAAACCTAAACTTCTTTGTCCACTTAGAGGCAGTGCAAAAAGCTATAAATACAATAATGGCATATTATGACCTTATAAAATTGATAAAGTTAGATAACATTTGCTTATTTATAAATGGAGTTGTGTTTGTGTCAGCCTGAGAAATGTAAATCCAATATTAATTCTCCTTTTAGCTCTGTTTCTGGTCATTTAACTTAGGTCTTTGTATAAGCAATGTTTTTAGGGCAGAAGACAAGACACAGACTTCTTGATGATGAAATGCTACATATTTCTTGAACAGATAAGCGTTTGTTGCGTCAGTGTGGAATGGTGGAAACTACTTTGTCAGTGAGATGTTGGAGTTGGGTGACATCCTGCAGCGCCAGCAAGCATGGATTTTTTATTTTCCTTTTGGTGACAATGTGAACACAAGAAAGTGGAAGGGGAGGAAGGGGAGAGACAGAGGAAGTCGTTACCCCACCACTACCCCAACTTACACTTGGGAGTCTGTGATGCCGCCACCAGAGACAGTAATGTAATTTCTGTCAGGTTTTTGCCCTAGTTCTCAGTTAAAGGCTCATCTATCTAGAGAACACGTGTGTATGGATTTCATAAAAGCACCGGGCTCTTGCTGTCTGTGTTCAGCTAGGACAAGGGAACATGTATTTCTGGTGTGAAGGACTCAAGGGGACGTTTTTAAGAATCTCCATAAATCAGTAGAGGGGGTGGGCGGGGGCAATGAGAGTAAAAGGCAGTCTAACAAGACAGAGAGAGATAAATGAGGTAGGTGGGGCTGGATTGTGAAAGTTTTAATAGCGCTGATATATATCTGTGTCTGTTTTGTATGGTGTGTGCTTCCTTTCTGTGTGACAGACCCGCCCGCTGGACTTTGGCTAATTAGATAGATAGTGAATGAGGGATGAATGGAGGGGAAGAAAGCTAACAAAAGTAGTCATGCCTACTTTTGATGGAGCTGTTTTTCATGCATAAGATTAGGTGACTGGTACACCTCCTCTCCCTAGTGAGTTTCCTTTTCTCTCCTACCTTTCCCACTGACAGTTCCTTATGGGGAGGTAAAAGCACGTATCCAACGGGTGACAAAATAAGAACAGTTTCATGCTTAAGTGAGATGTTTTCTGCAAGCAGCGGCCACAAAAAGCAGGAAATCCAAATGATGACCCGTGGTCATTCTTATGCATTGCGCTAAGGGTCTTTAGTATTCAGCTTTTGCAGTCTGCCTGTAGCTGCAGCGAAAGCAGTTTACTGCACTCCAATCAATATGTTCTCACCAATGGAGGAATACTTTGCTTCAAAGATCCTATTTCATACTATTTTGAGAGGATTAGTGAGCCCAAAGGCCCATCCATAATTGGTCAGCAGTAGAAACTGTTTTGTGTCCGTGCACAGTTGTGAGGAGAGAGGTATTCAAGGCGTGCTGAGAGTGTCTGGCATCACCCTTGCTAACGCAGACTGTGAACAACCCGTCCTAATTAGTTGAAGATCATTGGTAATGCTGTGGGACATCAACCGTCTCTCTTGTCACAAGTGCTTTCTAAATGAACAAACCACCCATTGTGTGTGTTTATTTATTTTTTATTTTTGTGTGTGTGTGTGTGTGTGTGTGTGTGTGTGTGTGTGTTCACGATCCACTTAGCTCAATTATTGTAACTCACCAAACAGAATGTTGATATTGAACAATTCTCCATCATCTTGGATTGAGTTCAATGCCACCATTTCTTTTAATAATTATTCCTTCATTATCCAAGCATGGCAACTATAACAGTAATGGTAAAGTTAAAGTTAAGCAACATAAAGACATGGTTTGGGAAGAAAGCTGTCATGATTAAAGCAGTATTAACTGATTATTTACAATTGATATGTCAATGTTGGGACACAACAAAATAAACCTGAGAGCGGTGAGACTGTAAAAAAACAAAACACGATATAAAGCATAAGTAAGTAATATTAATTAATAGTTTGACATGAAACACAAATCCCGGCATCAATGTCAAATATGTTAACTTCCAAACTCTGAAGTTTCACTCTGCATTCTATATCAGCCCTCACTCATCATTACTAAAAGTAGTACACCTAAAGTAAAATGATAGTATTTTTTAAAATCTTTTAATTATTATTTCAATTAACCATTCAGTTTATAAAAAGACAAGACATCATAATAGTTAAAGCTCAAATATTTCCTAAGCGAGCGAGCAGCGGTCCTCAAGTATTTAAGTGCATATAAGTGTGTGCGTGTATTTTGTCACATTTTTCTTTTATAAGAATAGGACCAGAAACTATGAACATAACTCCTCCTTGCCCTCCAAATCCAAGACATCAGCCCTCTCACTGAGAACCGGAGAGCAGAGTTTACAGCCCATTTATCCGGGCCGCTGCTCTCATACATTACATTTAACCTTACATAACAGCGACATAGTGAGCCTGTCGCAGTGGTTTCACTCAACCAGTGCATCAGGCTGGAATTTTCTTTTGAAGAAATTTTTTTCATGGCAATTCTGCTCCACGGAAAGTGGATGATGACATGTCAAAGTGGTTGTGTGCTGGATTCAAGTCCACAACGTCAACATCTCGTGACACACAGTCATGTTAAGCCACCAAACACCCTGAAAGGGATTTCTCCAAACATTTATCTGACCAGACTGGGGAAATAGCAACACATTGGTATTCATAGCAATGGCCTAAGGGAGGAGTGTCTGAGGCATGGACACATGTACATACTGCTTGTAGTCGGGAGCTGTCTCTTACAACCACAGTCTTGTGGTGACCACTGACTGCTCAGCTGGAGCTGTTAATGGCTTCTGGGCTACAGTACAGGACAGCAGGAGGCTTACTAACTTCTGATGCTGTACTGCATATGACTGTGGGATCAGCAGAGTCCAATGACCTTCCAGGAACACAAAAGTGGATACAATTATTCAGAGAATCCAACCCTATTTCCTGACAAGAACTTCGATATTGGACGATTCTGCTGAATGTTGGCATTGGACGTAAATCATTGGCATAATTCCTGGGGATACAGGGTTGTGTAAATTTTATAATCATTCTTGGGATGGCAACATAAAACATTAAGTCATATATTTTGCCCCAAAGTGCCATTATCCATCCTAAGATTACAGTAATGAATATATCCTTGTGCAAAGTGTTGGTCCAATGTTATCGGATAACTAAGAAGAGCCCAGAGGACCTAACACACAATTCCTATATGTGTGACATTTTTAGTCATGCCTACAGTATATACTATATGCTGCATATTTATTGGATTAAGTGTATACCCTTTCTCAGGAAGAGATGTAGCTCTCAGGTGTTATTGCATGTGCAAGGGATTGCTGGAAAGAGCATGTTCAGTCAATCTTCCACCAGCTTAATAGGTTTTAAATAATAAATCTGTTATTTTAGAGTAAGGATTTCTGATGGCATTCAGTCTCCATACAGATCGTTTGAGGTCAGGGATATGAACTTGTGACCTTTTATTCCTCTGTTCTGTTTGTGACTGTGGCTTCACATTCCCAAGACTCAGCACCATTATGCCATGCGATGCTACAGTGAACACTACAGATTTGATTTCACAGCCTATTTATCTGTGGGAATCCTCTCTCACAAGTCACTCTCAAAAACGACCCATGTAGGAAATGTATGTAAGCTCTTCTGTTTAGGTCTCAAATGAAAAAGGTCTATTACAGCTTGAGTTACACACTGAAGCTCAGATTAATTGCTGTCCATCAGCTTTTTTTGATTATTCCTCTCTCCGCTGCTTGTGATGCATAACATGCCAATTTACTGGAGAGGATTAGTATCAAATTGGGCGAGGTATGGCAGAAAATCCCAAATTGGACCAAATGAAAGCAACCGATTTAGTACACTGATATTTGAAATAGAATTGCTGTTAATTTGTCAGGCATGGATTTAAACAAAACAAACTGTCAAGAAGCATAAAAGCTCTTAATATACCACTGTTTAAATAATATGGTGTCAAGCGGAATGTTGATTATACTGTGTGGGTGGCTCATTTGGCTCTGTCATGCTTTGTATCGTATATCACCAATCAGCTAGTGCAAAAAGGAGTAAAGTCCAGTTACTGTAACTGTCTGCTGTGTGTCAGTGTTCAAACAAAGATAGATCTGAGCAATAGTTTCAATAACACAGCGCATCCCTCTTGATAAAATGAGAGGAGTTTAATTTCCACACTGTCGCTGTTGGTAAATCTGGACAAATGGCCCACCGCTCTGCACTGATCACCTGATTTTATGGCTCATAAGCCTGTAACGGTCCTGCCTCATATACTGTATCACTTTGACCTCAGGTAATAGAGGTGCAGCATCACCTTCACAGAGTTGTTTACTGTTCTGGCTACACTTCCTGTACAATGTTAACCTCATATGGAAATGAAGAGATGAAAACCCTCCTCCTCTCCATCCTTCTTCTCTCTGTCAAATCGATCTTGAGGAAATATGAGCTGTAACTAAATTAACATCCCTTAATGGCATCAAACGAACACTTCATCTTTCTGTCTCTCTTTCATCTATCTCTTTATCTCACTCTGCCTCATACTCCCAATTAGCAATAAAAAGGTAAACAGCCCCCTAGCTTTTCTTTATTGCTGTCAAGGCTGTCCTCTGCCTACATTAACCTGCTTCATAGCTGGTCATGACTGGTGTGTGCCTATGGATTTGTGTGTGTTTGTTTATTCATGTGAGGTATACATGTGTGCACTTGCAAAGAAGTAACCCAGTTTTCACCGTTAACGCCTCAGCAGCTAATGAGCAGTGTTGAGGCACTGCTAGTTAGTGAGGCATGTATGTTATTGTGTGTGGGACTGCTGTATGTATGCGTGCCCTGTCCATGGTGAAGTGGCCATTAGCAATTATCCAGACACAACGGAGCCAACAAGTACTTCAGCACCTTGGTGGTGGAAGCCACACTATATGTGCCACACACACACACACATTTTCACATGCTGTCCAACTTGGCACTCACTCAGACAATGCAGGACAGCCTCATATAACTCACATACACAAAAGGCAGTGCACACAGTCATATGCCCTAGATGTGTGAACACAGTCATGGGAAGCCCTAATGCTACATTAGGGAAGCCTTCTTCTGATTTCTGTGTGTTCATGAGCTTGAAGTCATAATGTTGAAACAACATGGACTCTAGAAAGAAGATGTGTTGTATTTTTATTGCTCAGAGCATTTAAACTACACGTTGATAGCTGTTTCCAGTATTTGCGTGACAACAAGGCGCAAAGGAAACAGATCAAACATGGACAGCAACAGTTACAACCTAAAATTATGTTACAAATTACATGTGAGAAAAAAATGTATTTGCAATTTGTGAATTAATAAAATGTTACCATCAACCAAACATTTACTTTCGTGCACCATCTTTCTACATGTATGATGTCAACTTAAAGCAAGTTGTGTACTGACATTTTCACAGACTTTCCGAGTTGTTGTTACGACTTGGGGCATAATTTTGCCAGTTGGGAACTAATTTTTCTGATTATTCTGACACCACTTTAATGCAGCATAAGAGAATCAGACATGCTCTCCAATGTCATAGCATTGTTCTTGAACAAGACACCTGATGCTCAGCCACGTGTCAACAAGGGAATTGTGGTTGTGTATTTACACATACGTTTTGTCTCTACCTCAGAAAGCAGTTTGTTGACCTATTACCATATGATAAGTGATGGGCGCTTTTTCTCAAGTGCATTGTTGTACCATTTAACTTTATACATTATTAGGTATGTGGGATCCCAGTTGGGCTCAAGCTCCTAGTCTTGGCAGTGTTACTGCCTTGCTCTTCACATTAACACAGAAACATTAAGACCTACATTGAACACGTGTAAGTTGTTCCAATAAAAGTTTAAACTGATCATAAAATGTCATCTTCAACTACTTTTCAAATACATTAAGTGCCAACATTCTGACACACCAATAGACTGTTACATGGTGCAACCACGTTGGGATAAATATATTCATAAGTGCACAATTGAATGGTTAAGTGAAAACACACACACACACACAAACATCGCATGATAAATGTTTCATCAAACAAAAGCAGCTACATACAGTACTGCACGCTTGTGCACATGTATGCACACACATATTACAGCCAAAGGTTTCTGCTTATGTTACAGGTGATGGCACTGACATCACAACCCCATTTACATCTGGTTTCAACACATACTCTGGATCTGGATACATTATCTGGATAAAGACATTTGATTACAAACAGTTGCATTAACTTGGTATTAACTTGTTATTAATAAATGCTATCTTCAATCTGCCCTCATTGTGATTGCAGCTCAATATAAAAAGTGGGTTGGTGCAGTTATATCAGATATAAACTTGACAAATTAAAAATACTACACTCGCATACATCGCTGGTAGGCATCCAACAAAAACTGAGCTGTGTTAAATGTCTTTTCTGTTAAAATGAACTGTAATCTGTGATGGAAATCTTAGAGCTGGTTCACTCTAACAAGAAGTTTCAGGAGACCTGGATGTCTTACACAGCAACTTATTTCTAAAAATATACTGTAAACAAAATTCCCAATTAAATCCCAATCTTAATATGTTTTTAAAGTCTTCACATGGCTCACATTCCACATCACCACATACTGTCAGGTTTGTGGACATAAATAATTGAACCAATATGAAACATAAATTTACTTTTTTAAGTTCAAGTTTTATCTTTATTTATCCTCTGTCGCCAGAAATGTGCAATATTTAACATAGTCTGAAAATCCTGTCTCTCTTTGCAAGAAGAACTCCATCATCTGCATAAAAAAGTACCAACTGTAAATCAGACAGCCTTACCCAAATACCTGCTTTTTTAATTTCAACTATAAATCAGCTACTAATGTTTACTATGTTAAGTACCAGGTGGAAATGGGGTAAGAGTGTAACTGTCTTTATTCTGTACATACTGTGACATTCCCTTGACCTCTCCTACATCTGCATCTGTGAATCTTGTTTTTCCTTTTCTTTAGTGTTAAGCTAACAACCTATTTGAACATCAATTCTACTTTTGGAACGTACTGTAATGTCTATAAATTAAGTACTGCTATCAACTGAAGTGGTTGTCTGAATTTGTGGTTCAATTTCACTTCTTGCTCCAGTTTTGTCAATGAGTAAACGTGGACTTAGACTTAATCCTAAAACTTAGTTCAAGACAAGTTTTCAGTTGTCTGACTCAAAGTTTTATATTAACTCACAGAACTTTGGCACTGTCGCTTACAGTCTGTTGCCAAGAGCGGGACTGCAGTCCTGTGCAATATGCCTTTGACTTGAGTGTAACACTTTATAATAAGGGTACTAATCATAAACTTAATTAATGCGTGACTCATGATGAATTAATGCAGGATGTATCATGAATTCCTGTAGGTCACCATTAGCAAATGATCAAGTCACTATGACTCTATGTGATTAGTTCACACTTAACAGATCATCAATTAAGAAATGTTAATTCACAGTTACTCCATACAGTACATTAATGGATATGCAACCAAATAAACTGGATTACTCTTACATAAAAGTTTATTTCAGGACCATGGATTTTCTCCCTAATGATCCAGTAATGAACACCAAATGAGTATTTGACCCTCAGTTCTCTGTGTAGGCTTAAGGCACTTCTGTTGAGCTTAAGCATGTCTGACCATTCTCCACTAATTTGTCAATTGGTACCTGCTAAATGATTTTCTGTTTTAAGTGCATCTGTGTCTCTACCGTGCTACACACCACTTCTTTCAACAACAGCCAAATATAATTTTAAAAAACAATGACGATTGATGATTTTCCACCTCCTAGGGTGTCACAGACTTCCCTTCTTTCACTGTGAGTTCTTCCAGTAGGTGAAAACTTCATTTTTCACATTTGAAACTTCATTTCTGCTATTTAAAACACGTTGCTCATGTTTGCCAGGAATGCTTAAGACAATTACAGGCATGGAAAAACGTTGTGATCTCCCAGATGGAGTAATGTTTCCTGTTAAAAGGAAGAACCTTGCCAGTCAGTGCCGGTCAACTGGAACCTCTAAAAATTTAATCAACCATTTCACAAGCATGTAACTGGAAGCCTGTCAGCCCTGTATGAACAGATCCCAGGTGTAATCTGAACATCTGATAAAAATTTTAAACTTGACCTTTACAGGTGCATGGGGGTGGTGGGGTGCAGAGGAGGAAAGAGATTCAGTTGATGATGTCAGGGCGCTGGATGGAAAGGCAAAGACAGACTAAGAATGGGAAAGCAGTATGTGACGTTGGCTGTAGAGTTTTAGTCACACTGAGGGAGCAATGGCATGAGGGAGCAGAATAGAGTTATTGCAGGTTATACATGACAGCCCCTTACTTCAGCTATTATGCATTATGCAGATGAGTCCTGGCCTCTGCATGCAGCAGCCGTAGCACTGTGTTAATTTAAAGTGTACCTCTTTGTGTAATCTTTCTTCTTTCATGCTCTCTACTCACCCCAATGTTCAATGAAATTACACTTTCTAATAATACTCCATCAGTTTCTCTCTCTCTTTCACACACACACACACACACACACACTATTTTACTGTCTACATATCCCATCCGGTCTCTCTTCCCTTTCAGTAAAGTAGTAGCCTATCATGCTGCCTTTGCAAGTACTCAAGTGTTATTACTGAGCCTAAATTATTGTTAAAGCCATACAGACACACAACTCTTTGTCTCTGTCTCTCTCATCCCTCTGTTCTTTTTTGGCTGAAAGTCTGGCTTCACATCACAGCCACTAAAAGAGACAGAGATCTCAGCTGTTTGTGGCAACGACTGTGCCCTTTGCTGGCCCAGAAGTGCTGCTGGCATATAGCAGCAGAACAGACTTACTATCTTTTCTCTGATGGGATTAACAGAAAAAGAAAAGAGACAGACACGAACGACTTGGCAGTGTTTGTTTTTTTCACTTTACATATTGTGTTTTCACTGATGGATTAAAAGATTTGAGGACTAAAACCCAAGGTCTCTACAAACAGAAAAGTCATTATGATCAATGTTGGACATAATCATCTGTCCAATGGACTGTTTGAATGTACATTTAAAGGTGAAGATTAACTTAATTCAAAGCTCATATTAACAAACAAAGAGAAACAGAGAGAGAGAGAGAGAGACAAAAATTGAGGCCCCCTCGGCAGGAATGTAACCCCATGGAACCTCTTTACTCTCCTCTGGGTGTCCGGTACTGAACTAGATACTTGGACAAGGCAACAAAAGGCACAGGATTTATGCCTCCATTTGGTTTTAGGGCAGAACAGGAGAACAGAGAATTCAGCTGAGAGGTTTTTGTGACTCTCTCACTTCAACATAATCTATAGTTGTACGTTTCACTGCCCCTGTAGGCACCTAAAGCTCACAGCTGGGAGATTACACAACAATAAATCAAAAAGGTTCTGGTTGAAACTGCAAAAAAAAACCAAAAAAACAAAAAACAGTATTTTTTCAAAAAGTGAAAAGACAAAAAAATGATGTCAGATTATTCTTATTTCCAATGCATATTAAAAAAAAAAAAGCACAAGTAATATTTCACCCTGTTGGCAGAAAACTATTATATATATATATATTATATATATGATTAAAAAAGATGTATTTGCACTGAGCAATGTCAGAATTAATGTCTGTGTTTTCAAAGCTTTAACAATGTGTTAAATTGTGAGAAATTAATTCTAAAACATTATTTATAGGGACAACAAGATACAAAACAATGAAGGGATACGCACACACAGCAGCAGCGGTGGCGGCTCTGTAATTTCCCTCATACTGTTGGCCACTTAGTAAGTCCTCTACTGCAGTGTTGGAGTGGATGAGTGGTTTGGTTTTGGCAGCTTTAGGCAGTGCTGTGACATGGGGCAAGACAACCATCAGCCCCCTCAACTCACTCTCACCCAAATCAAAAATTCTAATCAGCACATGAACTCAACGTGGCAGTTTTCCATCAGCCTGTTTAACGCTCTCTAATCCCAAAACTACTTTTGCTTTAAAGTGTAGCCAGACTTATACTGCATTACCCCAAAGGATGAAAACAGACTCAATGACCTTGGATGTAATATGACCGTTTTTATCCTTTCATTTCATCAATTGACACTCCAGATCACCAGAAATGTGGATATAGTGCGTCAGTAGGTGTCATCATGCATACCATGTGTCATCCAGGTAGTTAGTGGCATGGAAAAAGAAACTAGTCTGTAATCATGATATGGAGTCCAAAAGTCCAAATAGAAATCTTCCACAGTAGAATAAAAGAAGCTGTGTACACATGTAGTGGTCATGCTGAGTGTAATTTATGGTATCAATGTTCTCACACATTCTACAGCATTAAAATGCCTCTGTGTGATTGCACATGCTGCGCTAGGGTTGTCACTTTTCATTTAAAATTCTTACTAACTAACTATTTGGAGCTTTAACTGCATCTCATAGCATCAACAATCAACTCTGACTCTCAAAATCCACACACAAATTTCTACCAGGCTTATTTAACCTAAAACAGGCTCATCAAGACATTTCTGTGACAATGCCTTGATGGTTCACGTACGTGGAGATATATGGCATGTACGTGTGCGTTGACAACTAACCAGGAAGCTCATTTATTTTCTCTTTGTCTCTCTCTAAATTATCCTGACAGCGCTGTAGCCCCTCTCTCTTCATCGTAGGGACCTCGCCAGCCCTCCGCTCGCCTCTAATCAAACCTGCTCTGACACTCACTCTATCGGTGGACCTGTGTTTGACTGCCTGTGTGCATGCATACGCTTAACACAGCCAATCAAACTAGATGCATGTGTGCCTTCCATTTCCTGTGTGTAAGTGTGTGTGTTTATGCAGTGCATGCCCTTTCTCTAAAGCCACCCTGACATGTTGTGTAATTGTACTCGTCCGCCTCCAGCCCACTCTCCAGTTATTTTGGCTGTTCCGCTCTCTCTGTCTCATTTTGTCTCTTTTTTGTCTTCTCTGTCTTTATCAGCTTCTCTCAGTCACTACCATGGACATGCACACATATACACACCTTCTGTATAAATCCAGGTAGACTGCCCTGCATAGGCATTTTTCAATTAAATATGTTTAAACCAAAACTACTGCGTGAGAACACAACCAATTTAAGCTGTTTTCCAATCTGTTACTCAAGATGTTTTAGAGCACAGGGACAGTTTTTAGAGCAAATCCCCGAGTTTGTGTTCACTGAGCTCAAAATCTGCTCTCACTGTTTCCTCCAGCTGTTTTTCTCAGATTGCGAGCACTTGATGGAAGCCTCGCTGCTCGCTCAACTCCAGCGACAGGATTGCCCTTGAGGCTCAAGACATCGATCAGCACTCGTGATTCTGTCCTCACTCGCTCTCAGACCTTGTTTGGTGTTTATAAATCAGCCATGCGCTCGCTCAAATGTTTCGTCTCTAATGAACTTCCCTATGTCATCGCTGCCTGTCCTCCATGTGTCTTCTTTGCAAAGCCTGTTCCTCGGCTGTTACATTTTTCTGAGGCAGCCAGTCTGCCGGTCAGCCGGTCAGCTCAGTCTGTACATGCTTAAGATTTCCTTCAGACTGCATCCTCACCTTAAACTGCTGCTCTGGGTAAAGTTCATTTTCAGTTTTAATGCAACATTGGTTTCATACACTATAGGTGTTCAGTTAGGTTACTATCACAGTGATTGTGAAGGCCATAGCACATACTCTATATATATATATAGTCATGTGTTTAGGGAGAAAGATAAGTTTTCCGATAATTAGAAAAATGTAATATGAAAAATATGTATAAAAAAAAGACCTACATATCATAGCATGTATTGACTTCCTGTTATTTGCCCTCTGGTCTTTGTAGAAAACATGCTACAGTGGTGCTGCAGCTCGTCCTGTTGTTGTGTAGCTTTTTATCTACGTTAATTGTATGCTATTACCAGAGGGACCCAGTCAGGGCAGACCCCGATCTGTGCTGAAAGCCCTGCTCGCTCTAATGATTAGCTGGTGATGGATGAGACTCAACTTGACAGAGATGGATGTGGCAGGCACACGCAGACACACACACATACACACGCAAACATACAATGTATGGTGTGTTTGTGCGTGGGTCTGCACAGGTGTTTCTGTTTGCGGTGTGTAATAAATGTGAGCTGTCTGTCAAAGAGTATGCTTCAGTTTATTCTATCAATTAATAAGAGTGAGAAAGGTGTTTTCAAACCTGTGTGTCTGTGTCTTTGCATGAGATTTCTTTCCCACACACTGAACCCATGCAATGTATCTATAATCACATTCACCACAGAGTGTGTGTGAAACAGGCAGTGTGAAAGAGCTAATGAGCATCTGCTGTAAATAAGTAAGGAGAGTTCATATTGTTATAGTACTTGTCAAGAGCGTATCCACAATAAATAAAAGAAGAGCAACAGACATAAAATACAGGCCCCATATAATGGTAAAAAAATAAATAAATAAACTAAACAAATGAAAGTCTAAACAAATGTGTCGTCAGTAACCTACCTCTTACAAACTCTCAGTTGTGTGGATTGGCCACATTATGCATTAAGGAATTAAAAAGTTAGAATCAGGGCAGGTTGTCCAACTTGGTTGGATCCGATAGCTCTTGGATATCAAAAAAGCTAAATGTAAATGCATCCAAGAAGCATTCAGTACAGACTGAAATCCAATTCTCGCCAGATGTTGAAGGTGTACTGTTTGTAAGCTACATCGATAAGCAGGCTGTGGAAGTAGCCTCTGCAGGTTTGTGATAGTATTATCTTATGGATAGTTGTTAGCTAGCGTGCTGAACCGTTGTTGTAACTAAACCCCCAAAATGCAAGTGAAAGTTGCATGCAAAGTTATTCTTCTTCCGGGGTTGCCAAGCAGCTTCAGATGCATGACCACCACCCTCAGGACAGGAGGAGGGCCGACCCTAAAGCTGCAGACGGATGATATCACATTTGTGATCTGGCCGACGAACACACTTACAAGTGTAAACTTAAGCATACTAAATCACATCTGGATTTTATCCAGATACAGGACACTTGAAATGAGTACATTTTCCTATGTTGTATTTTAATAATAATAGTAGTAAAGCAAATACTGTAGTACATCAGTATAGTTTTATGCAGCTTTACTACAAAGGGCTCTGTGCTCTGCTGTCTCATCTTTGACTAATGTTCAATTCTAGCATCTTTTAAGGACAATATTAACTGTGCATAAAAATAATTAATTACACTTTTTTTTTGTAACCTGAAAAAATATTTTTATATTATTTAATAAGGTAGGGCAGCCTTTAATGCTCCTACTGCTTTGATCGCTCTGTAATAACTGAAGGCGACTCAGATGAGTGTATCAACCTTTTCATCAACTCAGATCTTCTATCATCCGGACGACAGTGACAGGACAGTAAAATGTTTAGAGAAACAAGAAAATCCAGATGAAACTGTCAAAGTGGGGACGACAAAAAATAGGATTTTGAAAAGTAATTGGAAATCAAGCCCCTGTTTGTACAGTAGTCCGAGGGGGAGAGAGACTCACTGTTTGAAGCCTCGTCCCTGTTACGCTTGTGTGTCTGATTTTAGCCTGACATCTTGAATGTTGCGTTTATGAAATGTGCCACCCGCTGCCTTCTACTTTCGTAGACATGGGGCATTGTTCTTCCTCTGTGATGATGATGCGATAATGAACCCTTTCTGTGATGTGTCTTCACTGTTTCAGTGGAGGCAGAATAATCCAGAGATATAAAGAGAGAAACAGAATTACATGCAAAATTGGGCTAGTTTCAGCTAGTTACGAATACGATAGTGTCCCACTCTACAGAGATATTTGTCAAACCAATTACACTCTCGCTCGCTCTCACACTCGTTCTCTCTCTCCCGCTCTCTCTCTCTCTCTCTCTCTCTCTCTCTCTCCAGTCTTTATTAAATACCAAATCAATTCTAAATGCAATTAAAGTGGTTTTACATTGGATCGCTAACACTCCCTAGAACCTAACCCCTGTGTTAAAAGTCTTGTTCCAGATCGTATTGATATTAGAGAAACCATGCAATCATTTATTGTGTGCCTTGTTGCCTGGTCTAATGCAGGGCATTTAATATGGTTTGATAACTGTAGGATGGCATATTAGTTCCAGTAAGGAAGATAGAGCCAGATATGAATGAGAATGAATAAATACATCTAATTTCTTCAGCACTTTTCAAATCAGTGATGCAGAGCGCTCAGCCTTGGGACTAAAACCTCTTCATCATTATCGCTCCACTCATACCACCACTACAGTCATCTACAACTCTATATATACAGCTTCAGGGAGGGCTTATCTAATCACATCAAGTATGATGATAATCAACACATCATTGTGATTATTTTGGGCATACAAGGGCCATTAATTTCAGCTGTTTTCCCCCTGTTTGTGTCATATTATCTCAACCTTTTATAAACATTTGCAAACACAGATAAGACTAAATTATTTAGGATATGCGTCATCATATTTGCACTATTTCTATTTCTATTTATTTCTATTCCACCAGGAAATTCAGGTCAGACTTTGGTCTGGTCTCAGGGCAAAATCACAGAGATGCTTCATGCTGAAGACAAACATAGTCTTACTGGGACTGGCTAAAATAGGCCAAATCTTAACTGCAATAGTAGAGTGAGTCTACAGCATGTTATATGGCATCACATTTTTCCTACATAGATTCCCAGGAATTATTCATTTCATTATCAAAAATGGATTCATAAATAATGATGTTTATTAAACAAGGCAAGTGAGATGAGCCATGGACCATGCAGATAATTAAGCAACTTTATCGATATAAATCAAGTAACATTTCCACCGCAGTATGTCTTCTCCAGAGTCAACCATTATTAACTTAATTGCCTTCCAGCTGCTGTTCCTATTGTCATACTTGTATTATGGATGATACACTTGTCAGCTCCTCTCACACAGACAAAGACAAAGATAATTCATCCTTCATTATTTTCATGACTGTAATGTGTCTAAATGCCTGGTAATGGGTTTTGTGCCAAGTTTAATGTAATGCAAGCTTAATTCTATGAGTGCCTGAAGCTGTGATGTAATTCATGACGTGGCTACATGATAAAGAGATGGTATTCGGTTTGCTTTGCTGAGTTGTGTGTGAAGCATTTCTGAAAATTCTACTTCTGTTTTTCCTGAAGCCCAGGACTATTCCTCACATGTAATTAACACCTCGACATCAGAGCATTGGGCATGTTGAAAGAGGCGTTAAATCACTGAGTAGCCCATTACAAGATGCAGTTTGTTTGTCAGTACTAGATATTTGCTGCGTGGCTGAGACAAGGTACGGTACATTTAAGATTAGATAAAATAGTATCTTTCTCTTTTGTCCTGCCTCTCCTGCACTGTTTTCTTAACAGGCAGCAGCAGTAGATCCAGGAGTGTTAAGTTATAGAATTTTCACATCAGCAGTACACTTTGTTTCTTTTTTAATTCCTTCTTTACTTCCTTCCAGTATTGTTAGCTTTCTTCTTTGCCATCCCTCTCCTCAGCCTTTCTTCATGTAGTAGTTGAGGTGACTGAGATTTTTCCTTTTCACTCTAAAAGCTGCTGCAGTGGAAGATGCTGAGCACTTCTGCTACAGTATATGTTTAGGACAATGTGCTCTCATGAGTGTCACCACTGATTCTGTGGCTCCGGCCAGTACTTTAAAAACATGCCACCGTGCAAGTAACATTAGCACCAGAAATATTTGGCACTTGCTTATGTAATCCGATGGTATATCACTATGTAGCAGATTTCTTTCTGTGCTGTTGGACACTAGCATTTCATAAATCAAGGAGAAAATAAACTGCTTATGAAGAATGAATTAGGTAATAATGTAAAACTGAACTAATTCAATTTTTATATGAGCAATGGGTCGAATGTGTAATGTATAAAGGAAACAGAGAATTAATCACCCGACTCTGCTGCTTCCCTCAGCTCTATGAAGCTTTGCAGCTTTATTGTTTTGATTCACTCTCATGGGTCTCATCAGCGCTGCTTCCAGCAGCAGCAGGCAGCCGTTTTAAGTGAAAAAGCCCTGATAAAGCTCTGTTTTTGTATAAACAACTTGTTCTGTTTTTCCCTAAACAACATTGCCATTCAATTTAAACTTGCTTAATTTATACTAACTGTCTGCAAGCACGCATTGCCCTAGTGTTGACTAAAACGATGATGTCAGAAGGGCCTGATGTATCAGTCACTAGTAATCGGTTAGAAACATGAAGCCGATGTCAGACTGATTAATGGAGTAGTAATGAAAAGGCAGTTCAGCCTCTTTAGGCATAAGCACAACTGTTGTTAAACCTATTAAACTGCAATTATCTGGTGTCACTATCGCCATTAAAAACAGTTTCACTGCAACAACTGATGCATCCTTTTTGTAGCTTCGCTGTGTGTTTGTATGTCTCCTCTGATCTTGAGTCTAACCTGGTAACTCCAGGGCTGTATTTAAATTCAGTGGCTTATTTATGCTGCTGCCTTCCAAGAGGCGATGACACATTGCAGTGAAGCACGCTCGGGGCTTTAATAAAAACACTAAGAGGACCTGGGAGGGAGAGAATGGCTTGTTAAGCTTCATGGTAATCTCAAGTTACTGTGTCGAGGATAGAGGGTCAAGTGTGTGTGTGTGTGTGTATGTGTTTGTGTGTGTGTTCGTGTTTTGGTAGGTTGCAATAAAGCTAGACAAGTACTGAGAAATTAAAGGGATCAATTGCTCATTTTGAGGTTTCTTTGACCGAAATCTCTCTGTCTCCCTATTTAATTATGGGAATACTTTCAGGCATGTTGTTAGTTTTAAGTGAAATTCCCCCCTGGGTCTCCAGCTGATTAGGACTACAGACAGCAGAGGTGGAGGAGAGCAATTCATTTGTGTGCATGTGAGTGTAAGTGACAGCGCTCAAGGTAAAACTGTAATACGATATAATGACGGCAGCTGATGCACTGCTACTGGCGTTCCTCTCTACTAATTCAGACGTGCACAGCTCGCTAGACTGAGAAAGTGTACATATCTCTCTCTTTCATCCAGCTGTGATAAATAGCCAATATACAGTACATATCAGTAATTCACTGGGTTTGTTGTCATTTGTTTGGTCTCATATAGCACATGGCAACACTTGGAGTTGGTAAAATGACTGACCTCACTTGGGAACACACAGCTTCGACATTTTGAAATGGCGAACAGATGGAAAAATGAGTTTGACATTTTTCGTGTTGCTTGAATTACCCCATTATAAAGTCAAAGGAGTATGGTATAGCAAAAGCTCAGGAAATTAATCAATGTATCTGTTGAGTGAACATTGAGACCAATCATTTCAATCAATCAGATAATTTAATTGCTCGCAATACATCATTCTTGTGCAGTTAATGCAGTTGCACTGTTCTGCACTGTTTAGAGATCCCATCCCAGAGACACCGCAACTGGAGTTTTCAGCCATGTAGTCTGAGACTCTTGAAAAAGAACATTGTGTTGCCACCATTATCCAAAGTCAAAACACTGGGATATTAATACCATGGCTGGATTACAAAAAGTCCCCCCAAACCCCAGTTTCACTCCATATCAGTTGACTGTACATTCTATTTTTAAGGAATTTGCTCCATTAAAATGCAACTATGACAAGTCTTTTGTTATTTAATTTAGTCCTAATATTGAGAAGTCAAATTTTAAAGCAACAGTTCAACATAATGGGAAATGATAACTCACTTTCTGGCAGAAAGTTAGAGTGAAAGATAGAAACCATTCTCATATCTCTATGGGAAATATGAAACTACAGCCAGCGGCTGGTTAGCTGATTCTTCACCAGAAAGCAGTTAAGCCTAGTTCACAAAATGTCAATGTATTCCTGTAAGAATACATTGACATTACCTTAATTATTTTAGTTAATATTTGGCTCATATGTTTATATATATATATATACCTAAATTAAAGTAATTAACACACACACAATCTGAGGCGAGGCAGTACCATTCCAGCATAGTTTCTGGGTGTCTTATATAATAATGAAAATAATGAAAAGTCCATGTGTAGTGAGTAAATGGGGGCATCAATGTCACTTTGTAGAGATGATATAAAATCGCCTACACAGAGATTGTGGCTGAACATTTCCCTGCTTTATTAGTCACTTTGTCATTCTGAGGGAACATGCCATAAGTGAAGAATACCCATTTTCCACAGAAATTCAAAGGAATGTTAGATTCTGCTGATTTATTGAGCTCCACTGGTGAGCTGCGATGATGATGATGATGTGGAACTGAGAGAACCGAAGGGAAACTAGAACAAAAGACAGAAAAGGTGTTAGTAGAGAGAAAAAGTCCATTAGTACACTGACAGCAGATTATCAGATGACTGCTTTGAAAATAGTTTAATGTAAAAATGCACTTTAAAGTAAAGTATTAACTTGATGTGATCCAAATGTTAAGATGTGTTTTTTTAACAGTGCAATTACATCCATAGATATTTTAGTCACAACCTTCAGCACAGATATATTAACTTTAAGCACAGTATAGCACAGAAAAAAAGGATATGGCTTATATATATACATATTATGGCATGCTGTTTAGGAAATATTTATATACAGTGAATGAAAGTCTGAACATATTGAATGAACCTTGAATATATGGAATGAACCTTGAGAATATTAAATGAAATCTGACGTCTTCAAGGTGCTGGCGCTACATGGATGCTGCTGCAGTCACCGAGTCTGCACAAAATCTAGTATTAGCAATCTAAGTTAATGAAAACATAATTGACACCCTGGTGAATACAAGTACAAGAAAATAATACTGGTAACTGTACTGTTTCATCATGGAAGGCCGTATGCAGGTCCTGCATATCCGGAAAACATGCCTTCGTCCACAGCGGCCCCCCACAGCAACCCCTATCTACAATTTTCACCCGTTCACTCGAAAGGGCCCAAGACATAAGAGGTAGCAAGAGAACTGAATGCATTTGAATAGATTTTAAAGAGTAACATCCTTCGTTTAATCAGAAATAGCAGAAAACTATACCGCTTTTGCCAAAGCCACCAGACTCCATTGACAAAAACTGTAATTTTACCTCGCAAACCCTGAAGCGGAGATCTACCACTGCCTCGATCGATTAGTTTGTGTTATTGGGTGACTTTGATGTTTTATCATTAACCATTTAAAACACTAATGTCTCACAATAATCTTAAACACCAAAGTCACACAGTAATCTTTAAAACATCAAAGTCACACAATAACGTCGAAGCGGCAACCTTAATTTTTTCAATTGACTGTGGTTACGGTGAAGAGAGGGATGTAACTGTTATTTCTGGTTAAAGAAAGGATCTTACCCTTTAACAACATTTCAAAAGCATTCAATTCTATTGCTGCCTCTTGTGTCTTTGGCCCTTCCGAGTGCTAAGATCATAGATAGGGGCTGTTTTGAGGGCTCCTGTGAGGTTAAAGGTGTGTTTCATTCTGTTAACGTTTGCCTAATGAGCAGGACCTGCCTGACCTGTGAGGTTTGCTGCTTTCGGTCCTCCACGATGAAGCATTGAATACATTTCTTCATCGGTAGAATTGCAATCAAATAGTATTGAATTAGATTACTGGTAAGGTTAGGAATTAGGTAATCGGCGTGCCATAATATGTATGTATATATATATTTATAAGGTTGGCTACATTCACTTTTTCATCCTTCCCAACTTTGATTTTCCCAAAACTTTTTATTGTAGATTAATCATTTAATTTCCTAGCAAGGCTACAAAATCAGAGAATAAGAATGTTATCTTTATTTCACATTTATCATTTGGCAAGCGGTGTCTAAATGGGCAACTTGTCAACATAAATGCTTTAGTTATAGGACCAACAGCCCTCTGATTTATTGTGATGCACCAGACACCAAAATGTCATTTTCTAAACCTAAAAGAAAGGTTGACCTGGGGCAGAGAAAGTGCAGTACATTGGGTACAAAAGGGAGGACAGGAAAGAACAAGTTGCTCAAAGTGTATATTGATGAAATTTATTGTTGAAAAGAAAAACACTGGAGTTTTTTTTTTTTTCTGCTCAGTGCTTAAGCTGCCAGTGGTTGACCACACAGATGTTGATGTTTTTCAATGCATAAAATGGGAACATGCCCTTCTGGTGTAAGGACTGGAATAACTATGATGCAAAGTTAAATCATCCTAAGTGTTAGAAAGATTCACCCAAACTTTTCTGAGCGTTAACATCTAATAGACCAAGTCTGTACAGGAAGAGCGGCGATGTGTGGGTTTTTAAAATATGCATCAAACCTGTGTAACTTTACAGAATCGGAAATTGAGAAATTGTCAGAGAGGTGGGAAGAGAAACAGACTCTTTTTCTCTGTCTCCTCTACTACTTCATGAACCGAGATGATTCATGACTAAAAGGTGTTTCAAAGCCAAAGGAAGTGGGTGTTTTGATGTTAGATGGGTGATAGTGCAGCGGTGGTCAAAAATAGTTCAGATCAAAGGTCCAAAGATGAGATTTCCTTCTCTATGAATCATCGGTGAGAAACTGACGACAGTGGCAGAGTAGGATGGCGGTCCATTTTGTGCACATCAGATCTGTCTGCCTAATTAGTCTTAGCCCCTGACAGAAAACATCTGCCTGCCTCTTTTGCTTGTTTGTCACTTTCAAACTGGAAGGAGCCATAGGCTGCAAAGTGTGAACAATTTCAGGAGGCTGGATCATCCGTGACTCAACATTCTGCCGCTACTCTGAGACAGACTCTGAATCTGGTCCAGAACAGCTGCTACAGACCATACACGGGGATAGTTCATTATTTATGAGGCTGTTTAGTCATTTACTGCTTTAATTTAGTAAAATTTTAATTCAGGTTTATTGACAACTTGGGCTTTTTTTCTATAACTGTGGCCATCTAGCCCATCTGTTATGACAGCACCATACTTACAATCATTTCTGAGATGTGGGCGACATCTCTACAACGAATTCAGGGCCAGAAACACGAGCAGTCAGACAATCAAACAGGTTTTTAACAGGCCAAAAGTTTAGCCAGATTTTTTTGTCTGGAAGTAAACCCCGAAAAAAGCGAGTGCACCCGAAATGTAATGTAACCCTAACCCTAAGTCCCTCATTGCACAAGGAAAATGTGTGCACGCACAACTACGTCAACTACAATAGGCCAAAGCTGAATCGGAAAGTTGGTCAGTAAAGTGTTTAGCATGTTAACAATAGCTGATGAGAGTCTATTTCTGGGCAACAGACAGGAAAAATATTAATAATATAGTTGTAACATACAAAAATGAACGCTTTCATATAATGAAGGGATTCCTAATTGTGTTTGCAGAAATATTCAAGGAAGATATGACGTCAGATTTTCTCATGGAGTGTGCAGTCAGGCAGGCAAGGCCTTATAGAACATATTTAAATTGTGGTCTATCTCATTAGAGGTGCTCTTTGGGTAGAAGCTGTGTAATAGGGAAAATAATTATTCAAGATTGGAATGGGCTTTGGAGTGAAAGTGAAAGTGTTGTCAATGACAAAACTCACAGGATGGAGATGGGAAATAATTACGGACTGGGCTGGAAGAAAATGTCCCTCCTTTGTAATGTTTAGTCTCAATATGCTTCCTGTCACAGAGGGCCAAACTGTCTGAGGCCACGACTGAAACTTTAAAATGCCCCCAGTGTGCTTCATCAAGGCTTCAGCAAGAAGCACATAGAAATTTGCATTTTTCTCTCAGGAGCTTGCTTACTCTGCCAACCCCTGCTGCTCTGTGTATTACTGTGAGATGCTGCCGAGGAGCATGTTATAAATTCATGAGAAAAACAACTTCTGAATAAACTGAATAGCATAAGACAGATAACATACATTTATATTCATGCTTATTTGTCATTTGGGTAGGTTTCTATTCTGGATCGTATCCACTCTGGTTTGTAAATACATTATTTCCATTGCAAATACATGCAACTAAAATCAGATCATAGTCCTTGTCCTGATTTGCAATTTGTGGGGAGATTGGAATAGAATCAATTTGTAAATATTCCCACCTGTGTCTATAATGTTCATCTTTTTCCCAGAACTGCTGAAAAACTTACAGAACCTTAGTTAAAAAAAAAAAAAACACAAGTTTAAAAAGCTGATCAGGTTTTTCATTTCGATGATAGTGGTCTGCCAGTGTATGCTATGCTTCAAGTTTCAAGTTCAGACTTTTTTGCGTAAAGCTCCTGAAAAAGATTGAGCTGCATTAAAAGTTAGCCTTTGCCATTGAAAAGATTCTCAGTTGTCATCAGAAAAACCATCATTAAAAAGGTTAAAAGAACTTGCACAGCTTTCACAGATTGCCATTTGTGTTCAGTGATTTAGAGTCGGTGTTCAAGAACACAAAAAAAGGTCAATTCCACAGAGTCAAAGCGCACTGTGAGGTGTCATCCGTTTCCCTTGCCTCATCTCCACTTAGACCTTCATTTCATCTGACTTGAATCTCATCATCTGCTGCACACCCGCTTCAGCCCTCTCTCTGTAGTCACTTTTAATACACATGCAGTACCTGAATCTTTCAGCTGTGTTCCATCTGAGCATATCTGCTTTCATTTCATACTAATTCCCTGTGTAACAACTTGAGTTTTTAAGATCTTGTGCTGTTTATTTCATCCCAACGTGTTTTAAGGCATGCATAACATCAGACGCTGTTGCTTGGATAAGCTCCAGATATGATCACAAGTAATAGCTTGCAGTATGATGATGCAGCTGTCAAACTAGACTTTAACAAAGTGTGTGTGTGTGTGTGTGTGTGGGTGTGTGTGTGTGTGTGTGTGGCTAAATATTGATCATACAAATATGGGCTTTGAGGCATTCAAGAGGGCAATCTTGTAAAGGAATTAAGTGTTTCTAATTGTCCAGAGTCACAGCTCTAAAGTTAGTATGTGCACATAGACACTAAATGCAAACACATGGTTACTGACTCTTTCAACCATCCTTTTTCTTTTCTTTTTTCTGTCAGCATTAACAAATGAAAAGAATCCAAACAGAGAAATTCTTTCAGGATTGAGATCCCAATATGCAGCTCCCTTTGTCTTGCTGTAGGGCTCGTAGATTAGTTTCTTTCTGTGTTTAGTTTCTTATGCGTCTTGGATGATGATGATGAGAGAGCAAAACATACTATAAATAGGAAAAATTTTACAATTCCATCTCTCTCTCACACACACACACACACACACACACACACACACAATAATTTACACAACACACAAACACATAAAAAGTACATGGAATCCCCCTGAAGCTAGCTGCTGGATGGGCTTGTACACAGAGAGCAGTGCATTCTGGGAGATGCCCCACAGAGAGGAGAGACAGCATGTGCCAGGTCCAAGGTCATCCTCTGTCTACTTACAAGAATGCCATCGACTTCAAGTGCATTCTCTTGTTCTTGTGTGTTATTTAACAAGACAAGTTGACTAAGAGCATGTTTGTGTGTACAGAAGCAGCCTTTACGCAGGGGTCAGGTCAGGTCAAGTCAAGTCAAGTTTATTTAGTCCAGTATCACATTCTGTACAGTGTCCCAGCAGGCTGTACTCCAAAACTCCTCCAAAAAAGTCACTGGACAAAAGTGGAGCCTTGATGACCGGATCCAAAATGGTACCGGCTATCGGAACCCAACCCTAATCTTACAATCAGGGAAATGTTCACTGACATTTCATTTAATTTGGAAGTAGTGGGATACATCGCAGATAGTACCCTGAGGTAATGTCAGGTTCATAGGTGGCCTCACTGCATTATTATAAATCGACATATGGTTGCAGGAGGTAATGGGAAAACCTTCAGTCAATCATGACCTTTCCTTCAGTCCGGTATATAACATTGATTTGACAAAGGAGAGAGACATGTTTAAGTAATGGGACAACAGGACTCATGTTGAGGATACATCTTTGTAACCTTTTTGTCAACCTAACAGAAAGATTTGGTAAGCAGGTGTTTTTCTTTGTAACTCAAATGTGTTTTTCCACTGGACTGCTGATAAATAAATTTGCAGTTTCCACACAAGCAGGAGCCACATTTATCTTCTGTTGCTACATTTACTGAACCACTGAAGACAACTTACGGAAAGCTTTTGGCTACGACGCCGCTGCCTTCACATCTTGTACTGGCAGCGATGCCTTTATTTAGAAAAGTGTGATAAGATAACTGGCGAAAATGAAATTAAACTGGCTAGGATGTGGCAACACTGCTCAACAGCTAGTGAGAAATGTTCCACTAAAAAGGGCTTTCTCTATGTGTTTCCTCCTGATTGTTGATCTATAAACATGTGTTATATGTCAAATTATTTAGGAATACAACTTCTCAGTGATATGTGACAGACATTTATCGGTATTTTCTGATTAAATTCTAAACTCTAAGTTGTTTTAAATTGGTGTTGTGCTGATGTCGGAATTGATACCTTGATTGTAGTGCACGGACTGTTGTCATCATTATGTAATTCCTTGCCTCCTTCAGGCTTTCTGACAACTCAACATGCATGCAACCGAGCCATCATTAGCAGTGTTTAAATTATCCCACTCACATGGAATGGATTTATTATGTGGACATGCAGAGCCCTCCTGAGAGCCATGCAGCCACTAGGGATTTGGGTTGTTTCACTTTACATTCACTCTCTTCATAAGAAATCGACTTTTCTGAATATTATTTTGTGTCATTGAATGGTTGTAATGGTTGCTGTTCAGCACAGTTACACTACAGAGTAGTTTGACACTGTCAATTGTTTTAGGAGTAAACAACTTATGTGATTTCCTAGCTAAAAGGGGAATTTTGCTTTGTTTTATTTGGCTGTCAAATCAGTATTGATGTTAAATTGAAGCAATCAATTCCTCAGTGTGTACTGTATTGAACAAGAAAGCTAAGTTTTCCTGCTCGCGGAGCCGTGCCAGCAGTGCCTACATGTACCAGGATGCAGTGCGCAGGACTAGAAATCCAAGATGAAATAGCCTGTTCATCCTTGCCCCCAAACACTTCACTGTACACTGTCAAATGGCGACAACTGCAGGCGTTTTTCACACTATATCCCTAACGCATATATATGTATATATAATTTCCCTTTAAGTGGCACCAAGCACATATAGGCTACTGAAATAATGGATAACATGCAGGTTATTAGTTACATTTATATATGTATTATGTGTTGTATATGTATTGTATTAATTATTTAATAAAATAATTTTCAATTTGTTCATTATATATGTATGCACGGTTTACATCCCATTCCCTACCAACATTCAACTTTGGTTTCTTCTGACCGTGACCATGATCTTTCCCTTATCAATCAAGCAGTCATAGTTGCCTAAACATATAAGCAAACCATAGCGGTGGCAGATCAGAAAACAGTCATATGATTCATCTTTGTAATGGTTTTAGAAGTGAGGCACCAGATCAGAAGACTCACAGAGGCCTTCCAGATTACAGACAGTTGGTAGTCACTCACCAACAACCTATTTTGTCATTTAGGTTGGGACAACTTGTTGTTAAAAGGAGATTGTCGGCATGAAAACAATCTGATTTTCTCTCTCTCTTTCTCTCTCTCTCTCTCCTTCTTCTTCTTCTTCTTCTTTATCTGTGGATTCCACAAACATACACACTTGATCTTGCAGTGTTTGATCAGAGTTCTGTAGACTTGTAGATAAACCTTTTAACCCACACTACTCAAGCATGTCGGGTTCTTTGTAGAAGATAAACAAATTGTTTGACTATATTTTTTAACCTCCATTTTATACAGTTTTTTTTTTCATATTCAAAATAACACAGGCTGGATCCTCACTCGTATCTATGTTTCTGTGCCCCCCTCCGCTCTGCAGGATAACAAACATGCATAAACATGAGTGAGAAATAGCCAAAGACACAAACTGATCCATCCACTTCTCCACAAAACTCTCAGGGGGCGAGAAAGAGAGAGAAGAGACAGAGAGAGATACGTTACTAGAGATCAAAAAGCAAGCTGCCAAAGGAGGGCTGAATGGAGTTTTATATAGCTGAATACAGTTTTACTCAGACGAGACACATGAAAAAACAGCAGGTTCTAAAGAAGATGACTGTTGTGGGACTAAGATGACTGTTGTGGGACTAAGGGAGAAAAAAAAGAAAAAAGTGAAGAAAGGCTTTAAAAATAAGTGGAGGATAATTAGGAAGAAGTCATATATTAATGTCACATCTGCGTCAAAATGTGTATGATGATGATTTTATGGTTTTTGTTTTGCAATTTGTGTTCGAAAAAGTAATCTTTTTGAGCAAGCTGTAGTAAGATACTAATTTAGTTAAAGAGATTTGTGTTTTACACAAATGGTTGAATATGAGGGTGAATTATGAATAGTTATTGCACATAACTCAAATCCTCCCTGTGAGATCATCCCTATGAAAGCATGCTTTATAATAAAGGAAACGCCTTTCTTGCTGTCCAAACAGAAGAGGTTGTTTAGGGTTGTGAGCATCCATGATAAACTAAATTATATAATTATCATGAGTGAGATTAGGTTTATTAAGGTTTAGTGATTAATATAAGCTTCTGTGGTTGTGCGACTGCAAAAGATAAAGTCATACAACCTCCAAGTTAAGTTCATCTTTAAACTCTGGTTGTGTTAGGCCATTGCATGCACTGTTGCAAATTGTTAAGTAATGCTTCATGACAACTTTTAACATTGATAGGATGAAGCACCTTGATTTTCAGTTTATAATTCAATGTTTTAGCCAAATTCTAATCTGGTTATTTTATCTGAACATGGATTAAAATCCAGAAAAAAACACTATATCACAATATATCTTAATATTGCAATATAAAATTACATATAAAAGAAGAAGAAAGAAGTTTTTATCCATCCTCAATTTATATTGCTTTGAGCAAAATGCAAATTATAATAATAATCAAAAATGCATTATTTGATTATGGTTACTTAATATATGTATATGTTGAAGTAGTGTTTGAACTTTGGGAGACCTTATTGTAATTATTATGTGGGGCTCTATATATCTATTGATATATTTATATTTAGACCTGGAGTAAATAGTCAAAAGCATCCTTTTCAACATCTAAAGAACTCTCCTGCTAGCAAGAATTCACTGTAAATGTTCGTCGTCTCTGCTGTGTGTGTGCGTGTGTGTGTGTGTGCTGTTTTGCGGGTCTTGTAAGGCAATGATATACAACACTGTGGCAGCAGATGGTGTTTCAGTGACATGTCCCACAGATGGGGAAACGTCTCAGTTAGCAGTGTCGATATTTAAGGACACAGCTACTTTCAATCCTAAATGCTTTACTGTGATTTCACTCCGCCATAGCCTTTAACCAGGCCATAGAAGCATGCATTGACTGTGTACTACACACAAACACACACACACACACACACACACACACACACACACACTCACACACACACATACAAGGACAATGGGACATTTGTGCAAGTATTCAGTTACTCACATCCCACTGGTTTATATTTTTTATATCTGTAAACGTTTAGTACCTGTTCACTCATCCACATGTGTCTTTCCCTTCACTCAGCAGTGTCTCAGTACGTGTCGGCGCTGGGGTGTGGACCCCACTACGAATACCTCATCGAGGAATTCTGCCTGGCTAAATTCAGGCTGGACATGCAAGAGCTGGACCAGAAACACTGGTGTAGTTGGGAGGACACAGTCGAGTGAGTAGGATAAACACACACACACACACATACACATACACACACACACACACACACACACACACACACACACACACACACACACACACAAAGAGATAAAGACACGCATCCAAGCACAAATGATTTACAGATTTACATTCACACAAATACAAACTTGTACATGCAAATTCAAGCTTCACATTTTTAATTTGTACAATTTTGCTTGGAATCTGCAGTTTCACCCTCTTTGCTAGTTTTAATGCAGTAGGAATATTAAACACATAAAATGTGATTGTAATGTTTATAGCACAATGATCTCCACACACCAAATTTTCATTCATAATTATTCAACACAATGGAAGTAAAGTCCACACTCAGAAGCATTGTTATCAAAAAACAAAACAGTAGATTTGTTTACTTCTGGCTGGAGGAATATACAACCAGCCAGTGTTTTGGTCTCCTTCCAACAGCTTATTAGATACTGGGTGGGAAACAACAGAGAAAAGAGAGTGAGTGGAAAGAATGGAGGGGAAAGTGAGGGATATATAGGGACAGTTAGTGTAGAGAACAAAAGCTGTATGCTTTTGGCATCAACAGAGATCTTTTGTGCATGTACAAATATTATCTTTGCACACACAGAGTCAGACAACTCTCATCATACCATGACATAATCAAACAACGCCTTTTGCCCCTACTGCCCTACCCCCTACTGCAGAAATTACAAACCGTACGTTTAAGTGGATGAAGTCATACACATTTGGATAATTAATGACTTATCATCAGCAAGAGCCTGAACCATAAAAAAACAGATTTTTTGTCTTCCATCTATTTGGAAATCCTGATGTATGCAGATGACACAGTCATATATACATTATATATTATATCTACTGCAGTGTGCAGTGTTTGTGTATATCTTCCCAGGGACTGCAGATCAAAAGTACTGCAGCTAGATAAACTGGTTTAAAGCATCTCCTTTTATTGCTTGAGATGAAAGTTTGTTTGTACATCGTCCCTGACAAATTTAATTTTAAAGATACTGCAGTCTGAGTTAAGAGGAAGAAAGCCACAGTTGCATTTCTCCTTTCCCCAAACCACAGAGTTTGGTCTATAGTTGCTGGACAGCAATTTTATGTGTTAACAAATGAAATCTGAGGAGTATGATGTCTAACTAGTTGGTTAAGTTTTTGTCTCAAAACTCCTCACAGAAAGCAGAAAAAGCAGGAACAGAAATGTCAAAAACGGTTCAGCTGAGTTGAAAAGGTCAAGTATTAGCACAGTTGCTGCCCCTTCGAGGAAAAGCTCTATCCTGACAAGATGCCAATTCAGTTCAAATGACATTTGGTGTCTGTGTGCGTGCCTGTGTGTGAGTGTCCTTTCCTCAGATCCCAGAATATGCAAAGATTCTGCAAGTTTATCCATCCCCTGTCAATTTAGTGACATCCCCAATACATATGTACTCCCACAGCCCCTCAAGCTGATTTGTTATTGAACAATGTCACATTTGTTCTTCTGTCAATATGTTGTCCGGTCCGCATCAAATCCCAGCCTACAAGATGAAAAAAGCAGGGAAATGATCTAGACAGGTCACCACACCATTATTCACCACTAAATCACTCCCATTCAGAAGCAAAGGCACATTAGGGATGACTGTAGGCTGTGGGAAGAAACAGGAGTGCTCAGAATGACACAAGATGAATACAAGTCTGTTTCATGTGAAGAAAATCACTCCAGTCTTTTGTCTTTTTAAATTAGTCTATTTGAGATGCAAGGAAACAGAAAAAGTTTTAATGGCAGCTATTATTATCAGCTACTTTTTAAATCAGACAGACTCTTAATACAATAAATTTTAGTTAAAGTTAAAGATAATTGAGTTTACTAATAATTGGCCTTCAGAGCACTTTCAGAGCCTTCAAAGCACAGGTGTTACTACTGTAATAACATTAATGTTTAAATTTTGACATTACGGCTGACAAACTTTCAATGAATGTTGGACATTTTGTGAATTTCTTATGTATTTTTTCTCCCTTGCAGCCAGTCGAATACTCGAATATCAGCGGACACCCAGGGAATACTAATTTATGTTCAAATGTTTATGTGTGCAGATCAATGAATCAATATAACTGTCAGTCTGTGTACTGTCAGGCTTGTCTAATTACCACCAGCAACCCTGCCCAGTGAGGTGACACTGCAAAGCAAATGGATGTCACCACTTCGGAAAAGCTTTTATTTTACTCTGAAAGAAGGTAGAAATGCCTTACTAGCCAGAAAAAAGAAAAATAGATGACTTCCTTTCCTTATCGACAGAGTAAAATCATTTATTTATGCATGCAGAATTTTAGCAGGAGGAAGGGGGAAATCCAGCTATTAGAAACAATAATACATTCTTTTATATTCTACAAATGACTATGGGTACAGGAAGTGGCTGGTGCACAGTCAATCTGTTGACACGATCTTTTAATCGAGACTAATCAATTTATTCTGATACTGGCTCTGCTGTGAATAAAAATATATAATCATGTGGGATTTGCTTATAAACCAGCTGGGTGCTCGCATTTGATGGTGAATTTAGTTGGTGAATTTCGGAGCAGAATGCCGTTGCAATTAGTCATTTTGGTCTGCTAGAGCCCAGGTATGTACAAGACACTTAACAGATGGAAAGTATGACAAGTCCGCTAATGCAGATGGAAGGCAGATGGAAAGACGTACACGTCCAGCTGAAGACAGGAATGATAACATGTCACCGTCTAGGTTCAATTTGAACATTTTCCAGCATGTTGCATTAAAAATGAAAGCACTCAAGGTCTGCGTTTAAAACACTAATCTGACACTAGTCTCCAGATCACAAAAACAAATAGATCCATAAGATATAATTAATTTGAGTATCATTATGATTATAAATATGATGTTAATAAAAATCTACAGTTTTGATGTAATTATGTGTTTTTCCTCATTACTAACTAATATTTTCAAACCTGTCATAGTTCTCCCTCCAATTACGCTGTAATGAGATAACTTTGATTAATCAGGACATGCCCCTGCTGAAGCTGCATGATCAGTCACCCTCAGCAGCATAACTCTTCATGTCCCTCTCTTTTTTTTCACTTGCCATCTTCAATCATGCTTTTTCTTCTAATTCTTTTTTTTTTCTCTCATTCAGCTGTTAAATCTCTCACTAAAGTTTTCATAGCTTGTGGTGCCATGGAGCCGTTGTGTGAGGTCAGAATACCACAGGCTCCTCAATAATACACATGCCACCTAGGACACTGCCTATGTTTAGATTTAGTCTGTAAGGCTGATGTTTTGTAAAGGCTCCTTTGTGGCCAAAGAAAGTGTTAAATTAAACCAACAGTGGAAAATAGACTGGTATAAACTGAAATTTAGCTGATAGAAAAAAAACTGATGAAATAGAATAACTCTAAAACAGCTGCTGAGAAAGACAGAGAATGATAAAGGGTTTCAAATTCAGCTATCATGTCCAATTACTCGGTGCCAACGGCATCTCTGAACAAAGAAAGTAACAATTGAATTGCTTCAAGCCGATGGGCACAACTCCTTTTATTAAGTGATCTTTTCTGCAGCCATCAAGCAGAATTGGCTTTCTTGCAAACAACTGGGGCAAGAATCTGTGTTTTAATCCAATGACCACAGTGATTATAAAATACAACTAAATCATAGTTGTTTACCCTCGTATGAACATTAGCAGAACACCCAACTGAAATTATTACTATTAGTCATTTTGTTGTGGAGTCCAAAATCACGCCAAAGTATATTGAATTTATTGTTTAAAAGTGCATTTGGAGATAAATAAAGAATTCTGTTTGAGTGACAGCTGAGCAGGAAGGGGCATCGTAACTAAAACGGTGCAACACGAGGTGCGTGTCCGCTCTCATAGATGAGAGAAAGACATTAAAGCTAATGTGGGTTGCAGTTCAAAGTCTCTTTTTGTGTTGTGTCTCCACCTACAGAGTCACTGATAACAACATCCTGACCACAATTATCTCCCTGCTCTTCAGCTTAGCAATTTAGGGTCTTAAATTTAAGCTTTAAATATGATGCTTTAAAACAAAACTGCTATGTAACTTTTAAAAGAGGAGAAAAAAAAAAACACTATTCCTCTCAACAAATTAAAAGTATAATTCATAAGCAGTAAAACACACATTTTCTCAGTTCAATACACTCAGGGGTTTTGCTGCTACAACCTTACTTGGCCTTGAACGGTATTGTGGCTTTAGATAGATGTGTATGTGTAACTGACTACTGCTTACTCTTTATTACTCCTACTACTGTCTTGTGCTACATTTCAGTATTAAAAAGCATTAAGATTTTTTACAAAGCTCCACTATATATATATATATATATATATATATATATATATAGACATTTTTTGTTAAACGGTTTGAAAAATGAATTCACTGAACTTAAGAATATGACCATACTCCTTCAATAAATTTTGTGTTTTTTTTCCTGTTTGAGATATGAGAGATATGGAAAAGCGGCGCTCCACAACAACACTAACATCCTGTTGATGAAAAAAAAAAGTTTAGCTGCCCTCCATCTCTTTCTCAAACTTCAACATCAACAACTTGAGGTAATCCGCTGCGTATGAATATTTATGGGGTCTATTAACTACGCTTCTGCTTTAGTCGATCCATCTGCCAACCTCAGTGGCACACACAACCCTGCGGGCTGTATCTGCTCATCCATCCGCTCTGTCTGCTGGGTTAGTCGGCTAATTGTGGCACATTATTAAATTACTGTGCTCAGCGTGGCAGTACCTTAGGATAGCCTCGCCAACACACACTCCATCTCCTCTAGCGTAGTTCATAAACACTGCAAAAACAACTTAAAGGGATACTTTGGTGTTTTTCAACCGGCTTTGTATCAATACAATATCGATAGTATAAAAGTCGGCAAATCTCCACCGGATGGAGAAAAACACTTTGTATATACAGATATCCAAATAACATACCTAAACTGTCAGCTGTGGTTATAAGATAACATATCTAGTACAGAAGTGTTCACAGGTTCAGGTTAAGTTCTTGTAACCATTCCCTTCAACAGCCAGAGAAATTCAGATTCATTAACACATGAGCAAGACAGGATGTTAGAAAACCCCAATTAATGCATAGATGTGCAACGTATAAAAGGAGCTCTTTAGCGCTACTAGAGGGTTTAAAGCTCTGCAGTGTGCATTTAATGTGCGGTAAAGGGTCTGCAGCTTTCGGCTTGCTGACCTTTATAACTCATGTTACTGGGTGTGTGTGCTGTGGACAGCCACAGGAAGGTCTGTATTTGTAAATACTTGGCCTAATGATGTAAAACGACCGTGCTGTAGCTTCTGAGTTAGTTTACGTGGCCGAGGCTTGTGGGGATATTTCAGTACGGACAGAACAAACATTTACACACGCACTCGTATGAACTATTCAAACAGAGTCACAGAAGCATATCTATACCCCGGTATAAATATACACAAAGCTCTCAAACACAAGCGCCATCTGCTCACATTGATTGATTCGAAACATTTACAGAGTGAGAGGGAAGAAAAGTGAGAATAAGAACAAAGAGAAAACCGTGTGTGTGTGTGTGTGTGTGTGTGTGTGTGTTTTTGGGGGGGGGGGGGGGGGGGGGCAGAAACAACAACAAACTGCTACACGATTTGAAAAAAAAGCATCTTTCAAACTTTGCAAAATATTATATCACTTTTGCTCTCATGTAGGAAAGAAAAAAGAGTTGCACTCACACACACACACTCACACACTTGTTCACAAACTTGGATGTTCAATCTCCCCCGGAGGAAAAGGGATGCGGGAGGTTAGCAGAATAACAAAGTAGAAAGAAAAAGGAGAACATTTTGTCTGATGTGCTCAGTTGTGACAGTTTCTGCTTCTTCTTCTTCTTCTGTTTTTTTTTTTTTTATTCCTTTGGTTTCAGAAGTAGGAAGCTCTCCCTCCCGCTCTGACGTGATCTCTCCAAGCAGTTGTGACAGAAACTTTTTCAACAGTAAATGCAAGTGATGAAGGGGGGCTTCTCTGGGTGATGGCCCAAAAAACTTACATTAGATTCAGCTTAAGGTGATGATGTGTGGTTCAACATGACAGGACGGAGTGAATGAACAGTGAAATTTAGAACTGGAACACAATCAGCACAGATACAGTATAAATCATTGTGTAATACGACAAAAGTCTTCAGTAGATTTATCTCTGTAGGTTTTTATTCTGTTCTTAGCTTCTGCTACAAGTCTTTGAAGATCCGTGACCTATTTTTCTCCAAGGGATCTCTTTCTTATCTTATCAGATGTTCTCCTCAGTTATAGTGAACAGAAGTCTAATGACAGTATCAGCGTTGATCCCAACTATTTGCAACGTGTTGCATCTTATCTGCACTATATTTTTGCAGTTCAGACTTCATAAATTGGACACGACAGGGGATGCAAAAATGTTTTTGATTTGCTCTTTTGAAAAGACTAAATTGTTCTTTTGGTCCTCAAGTACTTCTGGCTAAAAATTGTAGATTTTATTTTCAGGATGGCATCATAGCACTTAGTATTCAAAGTTTTGTATGCAAATAGGTTAAAACTACCAATCTGTCTGTTATTCAGATAAACTGGTAAACAACAACAGAGATAAATTACTGATAGCACTAGATTAAAAAAGATGGTGTACAATTCTGAGAGACTGTAACTGCCCTGTGTTGTTTTTGCTTTGATTTACTCATTGCATTTTGTATTTTTAAGTCTGGGCCTGCCCTCCAGTATAAGATGACTGCTTGCATAAAACTAGGTGGGGGGTGTTGTAATGAAATACAATCCAGGAAGTCTAGTTTGATTCATCAGTTTGAAGGCTTGCTGTTCCTGTTATAAAGTCAACGTCCAGTAATGTGACATTGCAGGTATTTGCAGCAAAAGGGGAGCCTGATTTGCTGACGATTAATATTCAAACGCATGAGAGGGCCACGCAGGGTTAAAGTCAGTCTGAACAGATGACCCCAGAGATGTTTGCCATTCTGATGGTAATTTCAAAGAGGGGTTTAACACAGCTAAATATAAACTGCTCTTAAATTTAACATGACTCAGAGGTTGTCAGGAGGGCACTCGCAAACACATCAGTGCTAGATGTTTTTGTGAGTTTCCCAAATGACAATTTACTTTTTCAGACTTTCAGAAAAATATGACATATTAAAAGCCAGCAGAGGACAGAAGGTCACAGTGTGATATTAGTTCATTTAAACATTATTTCAAACAGTTTGAAAGGGTTCTATAGAAAATATCACTCCTCCATTATAGCTCAAGCTTTCATAGACTGACAAGAGGTTTTGTCATGTGTTTTTATGTGTGTGTGCGTGTCAACTCTGTTGTTGTGGTGTACAAAAATGTTTTAAGTTGTGTATCTGGATCTGCACCAAAATCAAATATCTTGCTCCTTCACCACATCATAACTTTCCAGAGAAAACATAACTTCCTTGGCAGAGATCATGATATTCATTGTTCAACTCACTGTTGTGTCTCCGCCTGTGTTGAAATGTCATCAGCATGCCACACACAATCTTTATGTGTATCAAATATTTTGCAACATTAATAAGTTACCCCATCCGTCTTCCTTCACACCTGTCCACCTTAGACACTTTGCTCTGTGAGTGTCCGTCAGTGGAATAAAGAAACAGTCCTGGCTCATTTCTCAAGACACTGGAACAGCTTTGCTCTGTGTTGCTTTTATTTATTCATTATCCAGGTGTTATTTATTCACACTGTGCCCTTCACTCAACAGATTGAAATACTGAAAACAGCATGCCCCTGACCCTGAACAGCATTCAGCCCCCTCGGTCCTTCATCTTTTACATGTGGGATATTTTTATAAATACATATAGTCAATTAGGCAGCCTGTCTCTCACGCTGCATCTGTCATGCATGTCTGCATTTCTTTATCGCTTTCTCTGTCATGATCTGTTCATTATGCAAATCGTACCTCGAGATGCATTTTTCATACGCTCGGAGAAGCGTATGAAAAACACAATTTCACAAACTCAAACACTTTAACTTCCCTTTTTAAAACACGTATTGCCCACTTCTTCTCCTACACACTTGCTGGGATTTTTAAAAAAAACAGATCACAAAACCCTTGATGTGCGAGTGGGCACACAGTCCTGCGCAGACCTAAACACGCATACTCACACTTTTGCTAGTATGTACAATCTGACAACTCTGATGGCAAAGTGATGAACTGAGCAAAGCTGCATGCACAACAGCAGAAAACACATTTGTGCAGTCAAGTACTCAAACAGACGACCGGATATACTTTTATAAACAATTCTGTTTCTGGTAAACCTCTTCTTTATACCAGCATATGATTATCAGGAGATCTAAAGTGATTTCAAATGGGCGCCAGAGCCAGAAACTCTGTTACTGTTCAGAATAGCAAACCTTACTTGAAGCTGCCCCATTTCTTTGTCTAAATAAGATGAGCCTAAAAACTGCTAACACAAGCATCCAGTGTGCAACTGGATGAGGGTGTCTGGCTCTCTGTTAAGCCCGGTGATGTAATCAAAAAGTCTAAAAAATGTAGCTGAGAGTTGCCAAAAGAAAGAGTCACCTTTTTTTCTGAATGTAAAGCCAATCCAAAAGGATTTTTAATTTTATTTTTTCTGAGCCAACCTTCAAATTGGACAATTTCCATTAATTTCTGCAACTGTGTCACTGCAGTTGTTGCTGTTTATTGATTCCCACAAAGAAAACAACAAAGAAAAAAACACACTGTATTATTGGGTCTCCATCACTGAGCTGATTTGCATTGCACTGTAAAACAGGAACAGTAAAGGAGGCCATCAGCTCTGTGCCTCAGTGCCAACTCTACCGACACTTCTTGCACTCTTTTAGTATATAATATAAGCAAACTATATATGGTAACACTATAGGTCATGACACTTAATGTTAGGATGGCGCTCAGCTCTGAGACAGAAATGGAAATTAAATCATACACACTCCTCCTGATTGCTTAATTTGTGTTTCCCTGCTTCACCCCTGCCTGCCTATTCTGTCTTTCTTTCCAATTAATTCTAAAAAAAAATTAAAAAAAAAAGAAAGAAAAAAAGGCCAAGTTAAGATAGCACTTAAGCTGCCGATATGACATTTCTTAAAGAAATAACATTAGTTTAACCAGTACAGGTCATAACTGCCATGGCTTTGCTTCACACACACTGATTCACTCTGTTCTCACTTTAATAAGGTTGGATGATTGAAAAGAAACAGTTACTAAGGCAAATTACATGGTGGACTATACTCAGCAGCCTAGTGCACACACACATACACACACCTTCACTCTCTCTCTCTAGAAGCTGCACGCTGTCCAATTTAATTTGACCGAAGTTGCATGAGGGGAACTAGTGACCAACTTCATCTCTTTGTGCACGCTGCCCCTGACTTCTTTCGGTCGGTGAGTCATAAGCATCCCCAGAAACCTCAGTGCTCATTAGACCAGCAGCAGGACCAGAATTGTTTTGTTTTTTTTCTTTTCCCCGACTGATTTGAAAAACTTCAAGGATAAAGCAGAGGAAGGAAGGAATACACACCCAGACAGAGTGAACTTGCCACAGTACTCTGCAGCGCTGGTCCCATGCCAGGCAGCCCTGAGCTGTTTACATCTACAAAGGTTCCACAAAGAAAGACCTCATGTTGGGGTGCATCATCAAAAGCTGTGAGAATAATAATAAATACATGGAGTTGTGCAGATCAGAGAGGACTTGCAGAGCAGACATTGTTCGCTAGAGAAAATATTTGGATATTAAAGCTGCACTAATTGATACTTTTATATTAACACTGGGTCAGCTGATTACATATAATTTGAAAGGGGTCACTTGCAGACGGATACACCCATAGAGAATTACCATAAAACTCTGCAGTTCCCCTCATGTTTACAGAGCGTACAGGCGTATTTTTTTTACGGCCTACAATTTTACTGTTTTGATCCAGTCGCACTCCTCGTTTCCAGCAGCATCAAAGTTAACGACTCGCTGGTGGTGAACATAGGAGGGCATTTAACTGTTGAAGATATTTCCCTCAGGAGTTGGCAGAGACCAAAACAGGGCTAAAAGGAAAGGGAATATTGGACTTAAATTATTCAGGTGGCCAGAGACACAACTCCAAATGAATGCTATGAATGCTGAACTGCAAAACAGTTGTATGAGGTGATAATACTGCATAGTAGGATTTTTTATTTGGAGTTCTTCTGGTCCCCAGTGAATGATCAGAAGAAAAAAAAATTGACAAAATCTGCAGCACCCACAGTGTGTAGTTTAATCAGTTATTGTTTTGATTCTTTTGGGACTGCCTGCTTTTGAGTTGCACTCACACAAAACAACTTCCCATACTATTAACTACAGCACAGTGAACATTGATTTATTTGAACATGTGGAGACATAAACAATGAGCCATAAAATATTAAGAGCTATGTGTTCTAGAAAACAGTTGGGGGGCCGCCTGGCCATGCCATTAATGCACTAATGGAGTCAATCAACTGTCCCTGTTCAAGTGTGAGTATGTGTGTGGTCTCTGCAAGTGTGAATTGCTGCCTGAACCTTATATAGGCTGACTATATGTGCACAGCCATAATCATGGGTCATTACCTCAATTATGGCCCTGTGAACTCCTTTGATTGACTCACCATGGGGGAGCAACATACACACACATACACTAGGTCTAAACAGTAGACTATCAGTACAACACTCCCACTCACTCTTTTTTTTCCTAAGGGTCTCTAACGGTGAAGAACAAGTGTTTTCAATCTGAGCCACCTGGACAGTCTGGTACTTGTCATACCCCAGTGCTTGGTTACACATCTTTACCAAACTACCATTTCCAATGTCACGCTTAAGTCCTTTGTTGTTTCATTTTTTTTAATGAAAAAAATGAAAAAAATAGTACCATTTATTTTAAGATGTATCACATGTTTAAACCAGACGTTTTCCTTGTTTTATTTGACAAATTATTTTTTAACTAAATGCCTACTGTAATTCCTACATCCCAAGGGTTGTAATTCTGTTACTATACATACTTTTGCGTATAGAAAATGTAAAAATCAATAAATATATTGTTATACAAGGTGAAAACCTTAAATCAAAAAAAAAAAAAACAGGTTTCTATCACTATTCATTTTCAATCATCCAATTTGAGTTCGAAAGAGTTTTCTAAATTCAAGGATAGTATATTTTGTCAACACACAAAGGACCATGTAGCTTCAAATAAAAATCAAGTAGTTGTTTTCATAGTGAATGTTATCTCTGACTGTGCACTGGACCCCTCCCCCAAACAGCAATTGTCCAATCAATATTATTCTCTATGGAAAATGACTGCATGTAAGTTAAGCAGCCATAGATGCTTATGTTATAACGGCATAACAGTCATATTTAATTTTATTAAATGTTAAAAAGTCAGTCAGAAAGAGTGTTTTCCTCATGGAGGTTAGCTTATTTGTCTAAATAGCTATAGGTGATCAAAGTTGACATTTAAGTTGGTCAAAATCTGCTGCCACCGGCAAGAAATGAGAAGTTTCTGTCTCTCTCTGTCTGAAATCAGGGACTCTGAACTAAGAACTTCGAGTGGTACCTGCATATGTGCCGTGTGAGAACGAAAAGTTTGACAGGCACGACAACAGTAACTAAGGCGAGTGAGGGGTTGCAAACGGTCAGTTGATTCTTTTCTTAACTGTGTAACTGTTCATTCTTTTCTTTTGTGTCACCAACATGCAGACTCTACGGCGAGCTGACAAACTGCACGTTCCTGGTGGCGGTGAAGATGGACTGCTTTTGGCCCAACAGGCTGGTGGATGAGTTCTTCATCCGTGTCCACAAGCACTACTTCCACGACTGCTCGCTGTCTGGACGGCTTCTCAGGGACCCACCCAACCGCATCCTGGGCCCCTTCATTGCGGTGCCCATCCTGGTCACCCTCCTGATGACGGCCCTGGTGGTGTGGAGGAGCAAACGCAGCGAGGGGATCGTGTAGTGAACGAAGGGGGGGGGGAGCCAGGGTCATGAGACTCAGGAGAAAAGGGGCTTAACGAGTGACATTAAAATCAGACCCTACTTCAGTGATGCTCAAATGCACTGACACTAGTATGAAGCCTTTGCAGCTACCATTTATTGTTATATCAACAGTCTGATGTGGATTTAAACAATTACTTTGGTTTACAGAGCAAACGGGAGCTGAACTGCTCACTGATGTGGATCAGGATAGTGACTGGTGGAAAGATGTTGTAAATATTTAAAAAAAAAATACTGCTTCAGAGAATTTTGGATGTGGTGATAATGCCACTACTCATACAAGAATTTAACAACTATTTTTGGAGGCCGTGAAAACCTACTACCGAGAGCAACCACACAAACAAGACAGATACTCCAACCTCTGTTAGGGAACCCAGGTGTATCAGATTTTATGTGTATATATATTTACTGTAAACTTACACAGTATGTACAATACGAGATTAATCTGTCCGTGGATTGTCAGGATGTCTTCGAGACAACAAACCATAAACACTAAATTAATTTCCCTCAGATGCATGTTTCCATGTGACGCAAAGATAACTGATTTTAACAGATGTGTGTTATATTTGAAACATTTACTCCGAATCTTGCAGCTGGCTTATGGTCACACTGTCAAGCTATGGTGGGAGTAGAATTTGTCTTTTTTAGTTTTCATTTCCTTTCCTCTGCTCATATCAGACACCCTTGCCTCATGTCCTCATTGTCTTGGCATAGCTACAGCTCAGTCTCTCTTCTGAATGGGAAAAAAAGCCACGTTTCCACAGCACAATGCACACTGAACCAGCTGGAGGAATGCTGGAGATAATGATGTCACCGACTAAAGATTGGCAGACGTGCAGTAAAGGTGAGTGATAGTACAACACAGAGAAGACGGTCACTACGCAGGGGTCAAGGCCCCAACATGGACGAGCTGTGATGGTATTGTGTTCTGCAGCTTCCATCCTCCATCACCAAGGAAACTAAAATGAAGAAATGCCAGCAGACACACAGGTGGAAGCGGTTGAGAGTGAAGATTTCGAACAGTAAAACACACAGGCAGAAGCTTGGAGACTGCAGACAGTTAATTAACCAAAAATTCACATTCTTTCTGATTTTTCTCCCTCAAACACCTCTGTCCGCTGTCATGTTGTTTACCATATTGAAAGACTTTATCCCAGAGGCAGTTATCTGAAAATGTTGAAAGAACGAAAAAGAAGACAAAGAGTAGAATACTGACAGTGAAAAAATGTCTAACTATAGAGAGAACATAAAGCAATGGATTAGTCAACGCACATTTCTGTTGAACATTGCCATAGCCTAAAGCACAGTTTGTGTGTGATTGACCTTAGGTTCCTATTGATTTATGATCTCTCAGTGTGGTAGAGTGTGAGTCTGTGTAAACTGTTTCCTTATTGATATTTTGAAAGCTCTCTTTCCTTTATAGATTCATTGACCTGCAACCTGCCTGTCAGCAAAACACACTTTAAAACACACCCACACTCCCCCGTCATGATCTTACTTTGTACATTGTGCCAAAAGCTCTTGGAAAACAGAGGACAGCGTTTTCTATGAAATGTCTAATTTTCTGTTGGAGTGACTTCAAATGATTTAATTTTAAAATCTGTGATTATGAAGCAAAGTTAAATAAAGTGTTTGATTTATGTGTCTGATACACTGAGGATTGGCACTTGTGTTTTTCATGAGTTAAAGGGCTGGTACAAAAGGCTTTTTGAACATATGTGTTAAATATGAATGACAAGTCCTCCATTAATGTATGCATGGCTTAGTGCACAACATTGAGTCTTAATATATGCGCTGGGTTCAAAACCCGTGTCTTTTGCTGAGGTGTGAAAAATATGACTACATTTAGTAGAGTGTAAACAAAGCATGGCTTCCTGTTTATATGTCACAAATCTTTGTGTCCTTCGTCAGTATATATAGGAATTAAGTCCTCTCACTTTCATCTTTTCACATAGATGCACTGGATAATAGCAGTGTTCTCTTACCAGAGAAAGCATAAATGAAGGTGCAGTAATGATACATTATTTTATCTGGAAATATCTTTTGCCTTTGTTGCCATTGGTGCTCTCAGAGGACAGGTCAGCTCAATCACAAGATAAGCTCAGAAGTAAATTAGAGCACAGAACAAATTTAGAGTAAATTTATCGCTTATATAAAATGACTAACTTGTCCTTTCAAGGTCAAAGTCTTTTGGGGCAAATCTGAGTCAAGTCTCAAGACCTTCGAGACCAGTCCAAGTGTCACGTCATTCAAGTCAAGTCTCAAGTCATGCGAGACAATCTTAGACAATTTCAAGCCAAGTGTCGAGTCATTTGAGACAAGTTTGAGTCATGTGCTTTGAGACTAGTCTGAGTCAAGTCTCAAGTCAATTGAAACCGGTCCAAGTCAAGTGTCAAGTCTTTTGAGACTAGTCCGAAGCAAGTTTCAAAGCAATTCCAGACAAATCCAAGTCTAGTGTTATGTCAAGACAATGGAGTAGAAGCGCTGCTGGGTGTTTGTGGTGATCTTAAAGGTGCTGTTTGAATACTTCAGGTGTACTCTGCTTATTCCATCTTGTGAAGGGCTCTTAGCATGATTGAAATATGATCAAAAACAATCCATGGCACACTGTAGGATTTGTGCAAAAGGAGGGAAGAGGCAAACCTGAATGTTAAAAAGATGGTACCACATCAAAGTGGAGCTAATCCTCTCTTTTCTGCTCCTGATTACAGACACATATTTACTACACAAACACCATAACCACCAATAATCACAGTTATCAAACTACACTGCAATCTTTTCATCATTCCTGAACCAGTATTTTTACAAAAAAGCAGAAGATCGATCTCATCATTGGGGCCAGGGTGTTTTGTTGCTCTCAGTCGTACAAACCAGAAGGTCTTGCGTTGTAACAGTCTTTTTAGGCAGTCCTTTTCAACAACTTCATACTTTCAACGCCATGGCACTCAGTCAAGTGTCACGTCACTAGAGACTTGTCCAAGTCAAGTGTCAAGTTATCAAGGCAAGTATAAGTCAAGTCATTTGAGATAAATTTGAGTCAAATGTCGACCAGGTTTAGTGTCGCGTCATTTGAGACAAGTGCAAGTCTCAAGTAATTTGACACCGGCCCAACTCAAGGGTCAAGTCATTCGAGACAAACGCAAGTCAAGTGGCAAGTCATTAAAGAGAAGTCAAAGGAAAGTCTCAAGTCTAAGTCAAGTGTAAAGTCTTTCATACCGAGTTTCAAATAGACTAAGTTAATTTATACTTCAGTCCAAATCTGATTTATGGGTGTTAAAATTACATGGCGTTTGAATATTTCTCTCTCCTGTGTCAATAGTATTTTTACATAGCTGACAACATGTCATTTCAGTGCACAGGCCTAATAAATAAATATTCATAGTGTATGGTTATGCAAGGCCTGCCATACGCTGTCTTATTCATTTTTTATTTTTCTGGGATTTCACCAGTTAAGACTTGAATGTTTTTGCTTTCATCTCTCAAGCAGTCACAACTTAAGTCTGACTTGTGTCCAAGTCTCAAGTCCGCAGCTCTGTTATAGGTTTTGTCTTGCAACGGGTAGGAGGGTTCTCTTTAACCAGTCGATTTGTACATGTAAATTTAAGAGAAGTACCATGTAACTCTACACAGCCTGCCACATGGAAATTTAATGAAAGTTATCCCTCCCCCCTCATATGCTTTCAAGAGCAGTTAACACTCTGTGTTCACAGCACTGTGTGGGCGTAGACGGATTCTGCTTGATTGACATGTCCTGTTAGAAGTTTTGTTACTACTGTTAACTGCGGGATAAATTATCATTTATCATTCTTATTAGTATACGGAGTGGCTTCATGTATCACATCATAGCTCCATCCACCTTTAACGTGAGCAGAGGTCTAATTGGCCAGAATGATTGAAACCACCTTTGTGGGTGTGCAGGGCTTTTAAACATCAGGGAGGTACGATAAACCTTTGCACTTAAATAAATTCTTCCCATTCAAGACTCCTCTGGTATTTGATTTGTCACCTTTTCTATGTTTGTCATTCAATCAACAGTCCCTCATTTCATTATTACCAAGGATAAAGAACAAAAACCCTTATTTATTATAGTAATTGGCATCTGCTCATGATTTCTAACTGAGGCTATGTTCAGACTGCAGGCAAAAGGGACCAAAAAACTGTTGCTCACATGTGACTCAGATCTGTTTTTTCATTTTGAAACAGTGAACAGCACAAATCACATGAAATCTGATCATCTCAACTGGCTTGGACTGAACCTCATATGTACGTCGCTTTGGAAAAAAGAATCTGCCAAATGACTAATGAAACATACATGTAAATATACATAATTATATAAATTAATAATTTACTGTCAAAATAATAATGCTACAGCAAATGCTAGGATAATAAAAATATTTAAAACAATGTATTTAAGATATCAGCTGTAACGTTTTCCACCTACGTTCACTCATATTATCAAAAATTTGACTCTCCCTGGTGAATTATTTATGGAAGAGAAAGGCAACATGAGGAGATTCAGATGCTGAATCCACACATGATTGCGAGCAGAAACTGTGACAGAAGCAATGAACTGTTAATTATTATATAATAACCAAGGACAGTGAGTGGGTTGAGGTCAGGGACTCCAAGATGGAAAAAGTCCAAAATATTTGCCCCATAGGATTTTGCTTGTTTTGCTGTTCAAATACATTAAATCTTAGTAGAGCGTGGAAAAACAGGAAGTTAAAGAAGTGATATTACTGTTATAATGGTTTTCTGTAAAGGTAGAGATAATTCAATATTAGAAGTGATACATATTTGTAACTGTTGCACTTTTTGACTGTACACAACACTGCTGAATAAAGAAACACTAAAAGCACCAATACAGCTTAAAAAGGAAAATGCAAAGCATTTCAATACACAAATGAAAAATGTAAATTCATCAGAGGAAAGTTTATCCATCCATATTACTCAGCTCTTCTGAAAAAGTAATCGTAATGTATGGTAATCCTAATCAGGAGAAGGTTGTTAATACTTGCACACCATTAGCTGCCTTTTGTTGCTGTATCTTCACATGATGATTTTCATCAGTCCCTGACGTGTGTGCTGCAGAAGCACTGGAAGGGCTAAAAAAGCACCTTTTCCAGTCGAATTTAGCTCTCTACAAGTAGGCTATTCATTTGCATCCAAAGAATGCATGAGCGAAATCTGACATCGCCAGATTAGGTCTCAACCTCAAAGCGTGCACAATCTCCAGAGTTGACTGGTTTTACCACACAAAGGCCCACAACTTATCTGCCCTGTCTATCTAGGTCAGTCCCACTGACAATTTAGTTCTACTTCTTAGCACTGTATCTTTGTTACCTGTATTTCTTTCTTGCTTGGCCAATTGCAGTCAGCCTTTTAAGCTGAAAACTAAAGCAACAGTTATGTCTTGATGACCCCATCTTCTCTCCACATACATTAAATGTGTAAACCTAGAGATGTTATAACAGGTAATGTTATAAGCTGCCACCAAGACGCAGACACAATCTTTAAACCCCTTTTGCCATGGACAGCAAAATTTTAAATAATGATAAACTAGATTCTGCTGCAGGGAGGTTTATGTAAGATGATGCAAGACATAGACAAAATGATCAGTATGCACTAAGCAGCAACCTCAGGGGCATAAAAATGAAGTCAATCAGGAAGTGCCAAAAAGTTCCTTGAATGGCAACGTGAGGCTCGCTCCAAAGTGAGTAAATCCCAATGGACCCCCACGTTAAAATGGCCACCTTCACAGCAGAAGTAAACATGTCTACAGCCTGGTACAAAAAAAATAATCTCTATAACTTTTACATGACAACTGTAAGGGGGGTGAATTTATACCTATTTAAAGTATATTCAGGCTTTAAATTATGCATTATTAAGGGCGTGGGTGCCATCACAGGTATGATCATGATAGAGGCGTAGCAATGCACGCATTTCACTGTTCTCTTCCGAGTAGAGCAGTTTAACTGCAGACAGATGCTCGGGCTCAGCCAATTACCACACTGAGGGATTTATTCAGCCGTAATTTTCATCTGGATTAATTCTGTCTTGTCTTTGAGGAATAATCCACAGATCTGTCAACCCCCGCCTAATGTGTTTCTCCCTCTCGCAGTCACTCTGCTGCTACTGTACAGCATGTCTCAGCTGCAAATCATACAGGTTTGTTTATACCAGGACAGAGAAAGTAAACGGAAGCATACAACCTTCATGACATGAAAGTGGCCTGAAGACAAAAGAGGGACAAGAATGATGTAATGAACCTTCCATCTCTCTCTCTCTCTGTCTCCTTCTATAGTTCAAACACAGTCTGCAATTTATTCTATCATTATTCCTGCTTCAAATCTCATGGTTTATATTATATACTATTTTTACATCTCTTGCGAACCAACCGTATACAAAAGTTCCTCCATGATGACAATAAAATTAAATAGCACTTAGCAGGAAATTATTTTTAATTTGAAAGTTTCTCTGTGCCACGGTTCATCCTGTCACCCGCTGTGAGAGTGTCTGACATTAGAAAGTGCTCCCACTCGCCTCCTCCTGATGTCCTCACAGGTTAATAAAATACACCATAATGTAATTCACAGATGTCTGCTGTTAATGTTATTTTCAGTGTGTCTCATAATTCATATTCCTACTGTTCCCAAGTGGCTCTGGTGTATTTCCATCTTGTTCACAATTTCCCAGCGGAGTCTCAAGCAACATTTCAGTCCGTTAGCAGGCAGCTGAGAAGATGAGACCCATACAAGGACTGACCAAAAAAGTAGATTAACTGGTCTGAGACTGACTTCTGGTGACGCAATAATAATAATAAAAGTGTCTGGCTTGTGCTTGTTAAAGTGTGGTTTTCATATCTGTTACATATTGCATGGCGCATGGGTGGTGGTGTGTGCATCTGGGAGCCATGCAGCGCCAATTTATTCTCTCCGTCACTTTAAGCAGTTTCATCAGAGCAGTCTCACGCTCTTCACTGCGAGGCCCCACAGTGGCATGTCTCAAGAGACAGAGAGAGAGAGGACAGAAGAGGGAGAACTCCCGTTATTCCTGTACAGCTGTATTGTTAGTGTAACTTTGACAGCAACAAAATGATATAAATAGTGCAAATGATTGTAGCAATGTTCCAGCAAAGGCAGAGAAGACAAAGACTTCTAGCTAGTAAACGGGGTGTAAACTCTGCAGGGTTTTTAAAATCTTAAAAAAAAAAAATCGGCTGTGCACGTTCGGAGACGACCGAAGTGCGTTCAACACATTTGTTGGATCTCACAGATACACACACTGTGATTCGGTGACATCAAACATACTCAACTGCTCATTTAGTAAACAACAGAAAGGATTAACAGTCTCCTCTCCGGTGACTTCCCCAGCCCGTTTAATTTCCTCTCAAAAACATTATCTCTACTGGTTGCAGTATCCTCAAACGAGGTTCATGAGTAAAGTAGGAGGATGTTGGAAGGAGCCAAGTGAGACCAGTTTGCCTTTTGAAACTAATTAGCAAGCAAACTGCGCTTGAAACCTCAGCAATTGCTCATGAGGTCACTGGTGTAGGATGCAGCAGACAGCATAACATACACAGGTGTAGTAGATTTCACAGAGCAGGGCAGAGCAGGGAAACACATTTCATTATGGAGAAAAGTATTTTTCATCAACGAGTGATGAGCTACACCAATATACATAATGCTGCTGGATGTGGGCAGTGCTGTTTGGTGCCCATAATGCTCTTTCAGGGGTGCATAATATTGTGGGCGTGCATACTGTGTTGGATATGCATAATGCTGTACAGTGCTCACAGTAGTATATGTTTGAATGTTCAAAGAATGATTCAGACGTGAGGCTTATTGGTGCCACAGCTTCTCCTACTGGTTCATACGTTCCGTAATATTTTGATGATTTAATCACCATGTAAAGCACCTTGAATTGCATTTGTATGAAAACGTGCCACAAGAGTTGTACTTGAACCAGATTAGTTTTGTGACTTGTAGTGTGATTCATGCATGTCAATGACCAGGGCCTCACATCCACCGCTCAAGGGCTCTGACTCTGAAACCATAGTTTCAAAGAGTATTCAGAGAATACACGTTCATCTGACATTAACATTGTTCCAATTCAACAAAGCAATAACAGCGGAGGCTTTATTTAATTACAGGGATGTACTCATTGTTTTTTGCTTCTGTAAAAGTTGGCATGACTAAATGTATTACTGTTTGCAGCCTGCCAAGCTAATCTCGCTGCACAATGAAATGCCTCCCACGGCTGTAAAGCATGTGGGTAGCTTTTTAAGCAGAACAAAGGAAATAGAAAAGAACTTGCTGTTAGAGACACACTGTGGAACATACATGTACATATGTGAGCCTGCATACATCTGCCCATTCATTGCAATCACAGAGGCACACCTGGACGCAGCTGAAGCTTCTCACCCATCAATGAAGGGAATAAATTACACGTCCTTACTTATTGAAAAAGGTGCATAAGTACATGTGTCCATCTGTACTTAACAAAAGTGTTTAATACAGCGGCTGTGAGTCACACTGTGCTGTTAATAAGACAAACTAATACTTTTTGTATATACAAATGAGAGGGAAAAGAGAGGCAAAAGAAAATGGATAATCTTTTTACTATATCTATTTCAACAGAAGCAACCATATTGAGAGACACTTGCGTGCAATGTGTGTGTGATGTTATTTACACGGGTGAATTATTTGCTTGGTTAAAAGCTTTGGCATACTTGTGTGAGGTTATGGAAGATGAGAGGTTTGATTTCAGTCAAACACCCACTTAAGAAACTAAAACTGAATAATTGAGACGAAATTGGTTGAAAATGTTTGGCATTTTCAAGGCACAAAACATGCACAAATACAGACCACATTTTAATTTATTTATTTATCAAATTAACAACCCACAGGTTAAACCAGCAGTTTTGCGTAGTATGTTACATGCTTGCAGCTGCCTCACAGTAGAAGCTATCCAGTATTTGAAGCCATTCCTTCTGAATAGCACCTTGTTACATAAATGTGATGACAGTGTAGGTTTTGTGTCTGAAAAAAGCACCCGGGTCACTTTTACATTAAGGCCAAGGTTTGAATTAGTTGTTAACGTCACAACATAATAGCTGACAGTATTTCATCAAGTAATGTGCTAAGTCAATGTACATAATGCTGCACGATGTGTGCAATGCTGTTTGGCACCCATAGTGCTCTTCTTTGTGTGCATAACATTGTTGTGGGCGTACATACTGTGTTAGATATGCATAATGCTGTACAGTTCTTCACAGTAGTATATCCAACTCACTGCTGTTATCCAAAGGTGCTACCACTCTTCCTTTCCAGATCCTGTCATGTCTGGATGAAGCTATTGAGAACAATTGCATAACCGTCTCCTTCTGTTACTTTGACAGATCGATGAAGCCAGCAATGTTTGAAAAGGACTCATGACAAAGAGAAGTAAGTACCGAACGGGCACATTTCTGGCTCCAGAGAAAGTGGACATGTTCTTTCGGCAGATGAAGATGGTTAGTTGGTATCAATATCACGTGGTATCTTCATTTTCCTAGCAATGTCCAGCCGAGTTCTCCCTGCAATTAACCTACAGGGCCCTCAATCCCACACACATTCTGAAACTGCAGTCAGCCACTTCAACACGTCAATCCAGTGAAGGGAACTGAGGTATAACCCCTTGCAATTTCTGAACTGCGCCCCTTTTTTTCCTATACATGTCCTGCCTTGGGTACTCGCTGCACTGGTTGTAGCTCCACGGTGAAATTTTGTTCGGAACCAACAAAAAGCTGCAGAAAATGTGGCGCAGCTTGGAATCAGCCAGCGTGGAGGATGAGATGAAGTTTGCATAGAGCTGAGAGATGGGAGAGGAAAGACAGAGAGGCAGGAGAGAAATAAGCAGCTGGCACCCGAACGCCCACCAGGTCACCACAACAAACACAGAGACAGACAGACAGAGGAAACACACAAGCGCCCTTATACTGTATGCACACGCACACGCATATACAGTGAATTAAGGAACAAAGATGAACCTTTGACATGTGATCCATCACTTACTATCTGGCTTCAGGGCTAACTGACATTACTAATAATCTCTGATGACCATGCTCCATACATACCCAGATTGCCATCCATTTTATAGATATATTTAGACACACCAGTTGTGCCACATAAGGATGTGATTTATTTAAGTGTACTGTAGATCTTTTTGCTATAGCCAATGAACACATAATTGTAGGTGAAGAGCTCAGGATGCCACTGTCATTATACCTAGAAAGAACAATAATTAAGGAAAGATAATGATAGAAAGTACAGTATTGCTGCCATAAGATAATAACCTGATCTGCATGCCAGCAAAAAGTGAGAAGGTAAGTAGAGGTAGGTAATGATGCTGCTGAGGCTGTTCTCTCATTTGTGATGCACTTGAAAGAACGTGACCCTTCACCCCAACCCCACCCTCCAACACACACACACACACACACACACACAGTTCAAGACCAGAAGATGATGGTGACACAACATAAATTCTCTGATTACCTTCTCTGCTACACAGGTTTCACTGTCCTCTGGAGATTGAAAAATTGTGTCTGTGGTTAAGTAAACGTGTGTGTGTATGTGTGTGTGTGTGTGTGTCACAGAGAGGTTAAAGACGGAGATAGATAGAAAGGATGAGCAAGATATCTGAACTTCCACTTTGACAATACTTTCAGTTTCAGTTTAAACATATGCCCTTGGCTTCAGTTATCACCTCATACATAGACATGCATTGTCCCTCACAGCAGGGCGCCGGTCTTCACACGTGGATAACGGAGTAAGCTTGATTTAATTGTTGACTCTTTGAATGATTTTGCAGTTCTTGGTTTAAATCTAATCTGGAGCTGTTGAGCAACAAGTCCTTAAAGGCATCTTCTTAGAACTGTAAAGTAGTGATTGGAATCACTACATGTACACCTAGTACAAATTAGGAACGTGAACTGCTCTCATTTCAAAATAAGGTACAAGCTGTATAGCTGCTTATATGAAATAAATACTTTTGTGAATTTCAAAAGTAATGTACCCATACGAAGCATTTATTCGGCTAGCTCTTGCGAATAGATGTGCATCCACTCAACAAAGATTTGTCTCTGTATTTTGATGTTTACATCATCCTCTCAATGGCCTGTATGGAAATGAAAAACTGTGTGCTTCCTGCCTTAATGAAGCATAATAAAGATACCCTGGATATAAATTTCCAGCATGAATTGCTTCCCTTTGATTGGCCCATAAGATTATACGAGGAAATGACTCAGGAGATGAGTCACAAGATAAAAAAGGAGTAGGCTAGTCATCCAGATAGATGAGCTTTGCGACTGTCAATCATTGTGAGACGGATGGCAATTACATCAATTTACAAGGCCTCAGCTTGCTACTCAAGAAAATCTGGGCTATTTTATTCAATTAGTTAGTAATCTTTGGTTCCACTGACACTGGAATATGGATATTTGTATTTTAATTTATACATGCTTTTCAAAAATGACACTTATTCACTCTGCTTGTAACTTGTGTGTATTATATTGTATTAAAGAAGAGATGTCTCTCTTCAAACTGTAGTTGCAACAGAAACAGATACCCTTACTTAGATTCAGGCCTCGCTATTTTCCTCTTTAACCAATCAAAATCTTTTTCCAGGTTACAGCAGTGTTGCCTCCAGCCAATTTGTGTGACAAATGACCCATATTTAAACCCATTAATCTCTTCCTTAATGTGGCTGGCAGGTGTGCTGTCAACAGGAATCTACAGGGACACAAATTCTGCTGCTCCTCATTATTTTCTCACCTCCTCCCCGAGGCTGTTAAAGGAATAGGAAATATGTGCTTTAAGTTAATCGAGGCAAGCTACAGAGGACTCAGGATGTATTTTGGCTCAGCAGGTCAGCATATTGTTACCAGGATATCCAAAGAACTGCCAAAATATGATTTATAGCATTCAACCATCTCATTACCTGGCCATGGCTGTCAGCTGTCATTGTACACACACACACACACACACACACACACACACACTCACTCAGGACATTCATAAGTTCGTATACCCACAGGGTGAGTGCACAGTATGATTGTGCTTCCTCCGAAAAACCAGGCAGTGTCTGTGTGGGTGACTGGCAGATGTTGGCATTATGTGTGTGTGAGCGTTTCCCTCAGCCAAGTCAAATGTTTGAATGGCTGACAGCTGTCAGGGTGTCACTGTCATGGTGCGCATGCATGTGCAAGTGTGTAAGCATGCGCCCCACTCCTGGCTATGAGACACCTCACTTCGAGGTCGGTGAAGAGCAGAGGGACGGCCCATCACTGCAGCTACAAACAGCAACACAAGTACATTTAAGTATCAGAATTTCAGATATCTAGAATGAACCTTTGACGTCAATAAATGGGTGGTGTCAAACTAGAAAAGGAAGAAAATGTACTTGGTTGTATTATTTATGTCTCTTAGTTTTGTCAATAATCAGCATGTCCAGTGTTCATTCCAAAAAGTATTTCCATCGCATCTATTCCTCGATAAATTGATCCATATAGCGGATGCCCTGCAGCATCCATAATCCTGTGGAACATCTTCAGGGTTAGGACTTGTGACTTGTTGTCAATTGTAAGAATTACTTTTGTGAAAGAAACAGATAATGAAACAAACAAGACGCATTTGTTTTATTTATATTCTCTTTAATATATCTTAAAAAACGGATATACAATCTGAGAAAGAAAAGGTTGAGGATTTGAAGAAGAACAGGTTGTTAATCTTCTCCCCTGGCCCAAAGATGGAGTTAGCCCAAGCAGAGACATTTCCCAATAACATCCTGGGAAGAAAAAAACACTGCTAACTGCCAAACTAAAGGACATATGCCGAGGTGTCCGACAGTAAGCTTAGTATTAGTAAGGCTAACATTAAGTACAGAGTATGGGGCTACCGTATCCTGGAGGCAACTTCAACCATGACAATTAATCTTCATGGCGATTACACAGGACTGCTTCATATTAAAAGGCAGTTACATTTGCCTTCAAGGTTTGAGTGGACCATGCTGGAAATTGCCATAGAACGCCCACATTCACATTTGCCTTCAGTGGACCTGGTATTTGTCATGTTCTCAGGTCCTTTATTTTGGCAGAAGCCAGTGTCGTCTGTTGTTCTGGTCACTTTCACCAGGAAAACAATGATCATTTGAGCTGTTGAATCCTGGGCCAGAATAATAAAAACAAAAGAGGAAACTAGAGCATGCTAACAAGTCACATCATTGCAACACGTCATACTGTAATTGCCAACATACATGCCCTCACACACACGCTCAACAAGCACAAAGTTTCAGTCTTTACACACACACACCCACACCCACACACACACCCACGCACGTCTCTTAACATAAAATTTCAATCTTCAACAACTACATTTCTGACATCCTTAAGTAAAATGCACCGCTGGCAGATCACAAAGACTTTGCCTCATGCAGACATGTGAAAACAAAGCTGATGGAGTGGAGAACAGTCTTGATGTTCGGAGATACAGCCCAAGTTGGAGGCACACCGCTAACTAGGGCAGAGCAAAAGACACACCCAGACGTACGCACACCAAACCCTCAAGGGCTAACCGAGTCAACGTCCTTCTTCCTTCCTCTCACTATCTCACACGCACACACACACACACACACACACACACAAAATTAATATGCATTTTATGGCTAAAATCCACAACAGCAGAGGTTCATGAAGATAGTTTGACGTTTTCTGGACAGAATCGATGACCAGTGCGGTTCACCTCCTTATCTACTCTAGTGTGTGGAATAGCAGCACGTATACTGCCAGTTCACTAGTTGTATAGAGCTTACTAGTTAGCCTGGCGGTGCGTTACCTCACTTGCCAGCTCATCAGCTGGTTATCTAACGGCATTTATGAACTTCTGCTATTGACTTCTCCGAACACACCCAGACAGTAAAAACATACAGTCCATACACACTCTACACGTTAGCTCGGGACATACAATGCAGTCGTAAAGTCGTGGGGCAGCAACATGTCTTTTATTCTGCACTGCAGCACATGACAATGGAATGAAACAATGACTGTGAGCTTAAACCACTGACCTTCGGCTTTTGTTTTAAGGTGTTGACATACATGTTGGACTCGTAGGTCCCTTTATACCTCATGTACAACGTAACATACAGACCCAGGAATATTTTGTGGCCAAACAGTAGATTGTTCTTGACTAACAGCAGTCAGTCACCCCACATACACATCCAACTGACTGTGTGCTTCACTTGAAGAGTAGACCAAAGGTAAAAGTACCCGAAACGTGCAAGAAGTGAAGGTGGCTGCAGGACTGGCCAGCAATGACCTGAAACTCACTAGAACACTCTGTACAGCGGAGGGGAGCTGCAGATTAGGGTGATAATTCTGTAGGTTCATCAAGATGGGCAACACTTTCACATTTTGTCCATTAAACCTGGGTGACTAAAAGAACTACAATTCCTACACTGTTTATTTGTTATGCGGTGAAATTAAATCTAATTCAATTCTTTAAACTCATAGTCATGGTTTCATTTTAAACCAACTGTGCAGAAATACAGAGCGAACACAGAAAATGTGTTACTGTCACAGTACTTTATGATTGCACTGTAAGTATGAAAAAACCTCTTAATCCCCAATGGAAAAATGTACGAGTGTGTGTGTGTGTGTGTGTGTGTGTGTGTGTGTGTGTGTGTGTGTGTGTGTGTGTGTGTGTGTGTCTGTGAAACAGAGAGATGGATGGAGGAAGGACAAAAAAGGACAGTGAGGAGAGGAGGAGCAGGGGCACAGAGAAGAGGTGAAGCTGAAAACAGTACAATACATTTGGCTGTGGTTTTAGTAGTCATACTTTCTCCCACTGGAGCTGCTGAAAACACACAGAAGGTCCATATGCGAGTCTAATGTATGTGTGTGTGTGTGTGTGTGTGTGTGTGTGTGTGTGTGTCCGTGTGTGTGCGTACATGCAAGGAGAATGACAACAGAATGGGACAATGTGGTCATTCACATGCTGTCTATTGGGGCTGTAGGCTTTCCAACTTGTACGTGTGTTTGTGAGTAATAGATAAGTGTGCAGACACCTGTATATGTATTTTACTACAAGATGTGACACTGTGTGTCTGTGTGTGTATGTTTGTAAACTCACATGCATTTTCACTTTAGCGACACAAACATGGCAGGCACTGGAACAGAGAACTGATATTAGCAGATATTCTTTCTCTTGATTCATCACATTTTTAAATAGCTAGTGTGACTTCCATTCATTTCTTTCTTTTTTTTTTTTTTGCGCCGTTGAATCCTCACATCTCATCCCTCGCCATGGCTCGTTTCCGACAAGCTCAGGAACACCTCAGCATCGCGGCGTCTTTTAGTGATCTTTCCACAATGAACAGACTTTCATTATAGGTCATTGTAGCACTCATTATTAGGATAATTAAAGCATATTTTTCTTTTGTATGCAAGCCCTTCCTCAAACACATAGTTTTTTAAAATTTTCTTTTAATTTTGTTCCTGCAATGTGGAGTTTATTGCAATTGCGTGAACAGCAGGGCATGAGCAGGGCTGTGGTGTCGAGAGGAAGGGATTGGCAGGAGTCAAAGAGTCAACTGTTTTCTGATTCACACGTGGGGCAAGTTGGCCAAGATAAGCAGAGGCAAGGTAGAGCAGTTTGGTTGGTTGGTGCAGGCTGATGGTAGGTAGCCTGTGCTTCTATCATCTGGCATAGTGCTTGATGTAATCTTGAACCTTATTCCGAAAATCCTCCTGGATTGGAGACAGAGGAAAGTAAGGAGAAAGTATGAGCCAGATATTAAACATTTGAAAGAAAGTGACAAACTAATATGATACTCCATGTCAAAAAGGACAATAAATGCAAAGCACATCAACACAGATTCAAACAAATATACAGAATATTTCACTTTTGGACTTCAGGCCAATTCACCAATGACTGCTTCAGTAATGTCTTCTTGAACCTGCTGGACTAGTCTTAAAAATTTAGACAACAGTACTGCCCCGTATGGAGAACACATCTACAAAGACCCTATAACATGTTGATCCTAAAGCTACCTGATAGTTTAAAAAGTCAGGTGTTAATGCAACCAGGGCTGGGCTCATCTCAAGTGATGTGAAACACACTGGGGCCACAAGTTAGAGTAAATAATGCTTGCTCCCCATCAACACTTCACAAAAAAAAAAAATCCATAACTAAAGGTCAGTCACGGGGCCGATACTGATCCAGTGGATTGGAGTAGTGCCAATTCTATCTTGACTGGATAAGAAGCATTAAATGTCATGTGTGAAACGTGCCCCTGGCGTAAGCACTTGACTTGAGCTCAGTTGGTTTAAAGGACCAGTGTGTAGGATTTAGTGACATCGAGCAGTCAGGTTGCTTATTGCAAGCAACTGAATACTTCTCTCCTCACACCTCTCCTCACCTAGCTTGTAGGAGAACCTATGGTGGCCGACACAAAATTGTGAAAGGCCCTATCTAGAGCCAGCGTTTAGTTTGTCCATTCTGGGCTACTGTAGTAACATGGCGGTGCAACCAGGTGGGTACTAGGGAAATCAAACTTAGTTTCAGGTGATTTTTACACTAATAAAAGCATACTTACTACAACAGACCATGAATTCCATATCCCGCTAAATCCTACACAGTGGTTCTTTAAACAGAATCTCCAAATTAACAACTAGTTTAAATCTTTGCGCTATCTGCTTTTTTAGCTATCTTACATGCCTGCATGTTTTATTATGTTTCACAATTACATTTAAATCACTCAGAAAATAGTAAGTCTAGTGTATAAGAGTAAAACCACATTACATCATATTTGTGATGTATGTCATTCAAATTGACAATCCTTGGTCAAATCCCTGCTGGTCATGTGTGCCCTCTCCTCCCCTTTCCATGTTTTTCTCTCCTCTTAATCATATCCCTCTTGGTTGTGGTTGGTTCTTTCCAGCCCCACATACCATCCATCCCTCCTATAATCTCCCCTCTGCTGCTTCCTTGACCCACACCTCCTGGTAACATCTCAACCGATCAAGCTCTGTGTTTCCTCTACTCTCTTTCCTCTCCTTAAAATACTTGAATTATTATGTCTATACTAGCAAGTGCATGTCTTGGTACTGCCAGACACATTGTACATTATAGAGACTGGTGTCATTGGTCACACACTGTCACAGCTAAGGGGACATTATTTACTAGGATTAATAACGGTGCAGTCGGTACAAGGATTGACAAAGAGTACCCTCATACTGCTTCTGAATGTGGGTCTAAACAGCAGTTTACGCACTTTGTCCAACAAGATTTCTAATGAGAAACAAGTAAGTTTGACATGGTTACATTCCAATTACATAAATGTAATTGGAGTGCACAACATTTTTTTCCCCAGGGCACCACAAAGTCACTCCAGGCAACATGTACTTGGGCTGTATGGCTTCAACCATCCTTAATATAATAATTGTTTACTTGTTTCCCACATCTAAATTTACTATCCACTTTACTAGAAATATATTATAATATTTAACCAGTTTATTTGTGGCTAAATTAATAGTGTGCCTCATGTACTCAAGATGGATGTCACTCTTAGTTTCTATGAACCCTCCTTCCTCAGTCCAGCTCTCTTGTCCTGTTTTTTTACTTGTCATTCCCATCACCCATCCATTAGCGCAGGGGTCTGGGCCATTAAATACTGTTATGCTCCCTTTGTGTTCCACTGCTGTCCAACATGACATTTCACGTACAAGTGTCCCACACTGACATCAGTGCACTGATTTATGCCGCAGCTCCAGTGGTAAGTTAGTCACGCATGCATTTGTGGGGCTTCTGTGTATACGCAAGAGACAGAGAACGTGAGAAAAAACATGAGTCACGAAGAGAAAGAGAGATCGGAAAAAGAGGCGTGTGTGTGATTGTGTGTGTGGAAACACAGTCGAGAGACAGGAATGCTGAAAAGCTGCCAAAAACTTGACAGCAGTTTTGAGTATCTGATTATCTGTCCATAGAGGAATGATGGATTGCTGCTGGGGGATTCCTCCCTCTAGGCCCTATTTTAATGGCAGTAAGTGCAACTGCCAGCACAAAGTGGTGGGTTTTGAGTGCACAACTTTGTGTGCATCTTCAAGCACATGTGCTATTTTGGTGTATTTAGGTGCAGGAGCAGTAAGAAGAGACAACTTCACCCAAGTACTGCTTTAAATTAGAATAATATTTTACCACTGGAGGCTCAGAGATGCTTTCTTCATATTAAACCTTCTGATGATCTGATTTGATGCAGTTTGAAAGGTCAGTGGTTCAAATAATTCAATAATCTTTTCAAACTCAGAGGCGAGGCATATAACTGAAGCTGTGCAAGGCAGCAAGGTAAAAATTTAAATACTGTCAAACCTATTTCATATTAGAACCCTCAAAGCAATGAACAGATAACCTGAAAGTGGATTGCACCATAATAACACAATACTGGTTTCCATTTCTGCTCAACTGCTTGAATTAGAAAGAAACGACCCATGTTCTAATTAAACTCATGTGATGAGCTCAAATAAAGTATCAGATTAAAAAACCATGAGCCTGTCAAAGTGCCCGAGGGAGAAGGAAGCATCATGTTTTCATGATCAACATCTTATACGGGGCTAGCAGGCTAACATTTTCTAATTAGCACTGAACACCGCTTCAGTGGAATACCACATTTCATATATCTGTCTGTCTCAAGTTGTGCGGTGTACAATGGACACCATCTGTAAATACGGTATATCAGTCCGTCTGTCACTGCTCATCCACCTGCCTGTCTTTTTGGCATCGTGTGTCTACCCAGCTGCCTCTTGCAAGCTTCTCTAAGCTTTTGTGAGAAAAACCGCAATAAACAAAAACATGAACAGACCAACATACAAGTAGTATGCCACAGTATGCCATTTAGTGGAGAAAAAGAGGGCAAAGGAGGTTTGCAGGGTACACAGACACTGGAGAGGGAGTGAAGTTAAACAAATAAAGCGGGGGTGTCTTAAAAAATGTGAAGCCAAAGCTTGCCCCAATTAAGCCACTTCATATTGACTTGAATGGGGAGAGCAAACACACAGACGGACAGAAAACACACAAAATTTAGTTTATAAATTGTGTTTAAACTAACCCCAAATAAAAGGTCCATTACAGATTTGAATCGTATATACATTGCATTTCTCTAATGTGGACAAAATGCCTTTGAAAAATACTACCCAATTAAGGTATCACACGTACATTTGACGAATGACAACATGATGATAACAACCCTATTAATGCTATCGCACACAAATTACAAGATACATTTACATCCTTCCTTTGTACCCCCCCCCCCACCTCTCTCTCTCTCTCTCTCTCAGAAAAATGGCTGAGACTGCAAATTACTTTAGCGTTCATTAGTTTGGAGACTCCAAGTAGACTCTGCAGTCGATAAAAAACTTTGTTAGGCTACAGCTTACTTTTTTTGGCTCTATTTCACCCGCGGAAGGCAATTAACTCTCCTCTCCTCAAGCAATCTGCACAGGTACTCAGAATATTCACTACCATCAGAGGGAAGGGAATGCAAATGAAACCCTGTGGGTACAAACAGTTACTTTAAAATCTGCCAAAAGTTAAAAAACTAAGCAACGCAAAGCCCCAGGATGTATTGGTTAAACAGATTGGGAGGGGAGAGATGAATGGGAGAGAAGAGGTGTGGACAGGGAAAGAAAGAGAAGGAATAGAATACAGAGAGATGACAAGGGTGCAGAGGTGTGGAGGCTACGAGAACACAACAATCCTGGGTGTTTTCACACTTGGGCTGACTAAGGATTGGCTCAGAATTCTGTAAGTTTAGTAAAAATGTCAAAGCCCTTTCACACCTGGGTGTGGTCCAGAAAAGCAATTCTACCTCATAATGGTGTGGGGTTAATCTAAGTGAACTCCAGTGTGGTCCCCTGTGTCTGCAGCAGATGTCAAAGCCTTCCACCCTCAAAGTTGAATAATGTGATTGGTTGCGTGTGTCACATCACGACTTTCTTTTCATTACATCCGGCACTAATGATAAAGAAACTAAAGACAGTGTTTGGAGAATTATTCTTGGCATAATTGTTGAGACCAAATATTTTGGAAATTGTGTGATGTAAACTAAACATCTTTGTAGAAAACTGATGTTTTATGCCTCTACGTTTTTTTAACTGTTTCATGTGCTTGCTGGTTCACATCCCTTATTCAAGGTGGAAAAGAACAAGATCTCTGGCACAGTTAAATATAATTCCTCAAATAAGATTTTCAATACCTCACCACACCTTCTTTAAGCCATCAGCATTGTATTTTAGATTGTCTGTATGTATAAGAAGTAGAAGGAAGTTTGGTTTGTTTCCAGCAACTGTGAGACATGTTAGCAGCTGAATTAAGTTTCAAGTCTCCTTTTTCCCCTTCTGTTTTAATAGTGTTAAAATTTGTTTTATGTGTTTGAATGTGTTCTGTGCTTTTGTGCGGTATGGAAGTATTTTGAACTAAACTGGCTGGAAAAGGGATATGGTCTGCAGATGAAAAGGTACATAAAACTTCTCATGTTTATGAAAACTGAGTATGATTTAAGTAATGCTGAAGATTTATAATGTTGCATAATGAATCCACAGGATTGGTGGAAGTATTTGCTGAAAGGTCCTAGGATTTAGCCAGTGTCTTTTAGCATGGAGGCTGTTCTTTACACTTGGCTTGTATTGGCTGCAAAAATACAAATTAAAGGAAGCTATGCACACAATACATTACAGGAAAACATGCAGCCGTGAACAGCCACTTAAAGTCCTGAGCACAGGATTTGTTTATAAACATTTCTGAAGCCAAATAGCAGCTGAGGTTGTCCAATGGACAAAATATCTCTTTTAAGAGGTGTTATTGGCGACAGACACATTAGCAGTGAGGATGCTTGTTAAACTAGGGCTTTGAAGAATGGTTTGTCTTAGACTTAAATATATAGCAGACAGCTGGAGAAAGAATGGGAGAAGGTTGTTGTGACAAGGAGTTAAGGTGTGCCTCACAGTTCTCCATAATTTGCATCGCTGACCTTCACAATTTGCATAAACAATACCATGGCTCCAGTATTTGCAGGAAATCAATTTGTTTGAATTGTCCCCTACTTCGTCAAGAGTTGTTGAGTGTATCTTGGTATTTGGTCTGGGTTTTGGCTAACCACTTCTCCATTCAATTGGAAGGTTTACCTTGGCGTCAGCAAGACAAGACTAATAACTTAAAATAAATTAATAAAGAAAAGAATAGCCTAACAAATTCATTATTTAAAGCTATATGTATTTTTTCTGAATTAAAATGTGTAAAAATGATAAGACCTTTGTTATACATTTTGCTGAGTTGTGTACTTGCATAATCCCAAATATTTCCTACAATTTTCAAACCTAGAGAAATCTGTAATTGCCATCACTCACTGCCTTGCTGCCATACTTTGACAAACTTGACACTAAACTGACAGCACAGAATTATACCATAATGAGGTGACTGGAGCAACGTTTGACTGTATTATTGGAATCTCATCATTATCATCGTCTTGCTCCTTATAACAACCTACGTACAAGGATGTACTAGCTAGGTCACAATCTTGGAACCCATTAGCTATCGTCTGATGACAATTTAGCCTCTGGGGGCAAGGGTCAATATTTCAATGCTTCCATGGTAACCAGTGAATATCCGGATAATGGATATCCGGACCAACTACCTCTATAGTTTACAGTCTGATTAGCAACTTACTTTTTGATGGTGTTTTAGATTAATCTCTACAGATATCTGCATCAGACGACAGCGATGGGTTCGAAGATTGTGTTTTGGCCAATGTGTTCTGCCTCTTTTGCTATGCACAGGGACTGACTTATTGGTTAATACTACTCAGACTCCAAACGGACTACAAACGGAAACCAGATACCGATACCAAAATCTTGGTCCCTTGCCTACAGATTTTGCATTCATATGCATATAAAATAAGCAGGCATCTACATTTGGAGACATTTTTCCTTACGTCATAGGAAAACAACTGCTCAATCCTGATCGAATTATATAAAGAATTAACTGTGACTATAACAGCGAGCCCCATAATCAGGACCCCAAGTGACTCGGGAACAGCCTTGATGTCCCCTCTTGGATAGAAAGCCAATAAAGGGGACAGGAGCCAGATTAGGATGCAGTAATTGTTGTGTTTGTGTGTGCTCTTGCTAGATTGACTATTGATTGAAGAGGCTAAGTCACTTGAGACACTTAAGGAAGCAGGAAAGTCAGCACGTAAGAGAGAGAGGTGTAGAGAATTTAGTATGCAGAGGGGGACGATGGGATGCATGAACTTTGGAACTTAAACAGTCACAAACCCTGCAGGGTCTCAGTCCTTCACTCTATCTACTTTAGTAGTTGTCAATATCACATTATGGCATACCACAAATATCTTTTGCAATATTTTACAGATACACTGGCACCAATGTTTTATGTTCTGTTGAAACACTGAGGTATATGTGTTGGACTGCAGACTTCTCAACACTTCTGCTTTATGGCATTTCAGCCTTTTGCCATTTTATAGACATCTGACATTTAAATAATGGCACACCTTCATGCTGCTGGGTGGTGTGTTAAAGGTTAAGAGTCCATGAACTTGCACCGTTTCCGTCTCTGCTGTTTATACAACTACATATATCCTGCACTACAATGCAAGATATATCTAAGATACAGTATATGATTTATGGTTATGCTTCCAGTCGTCAGTAGCATATGCAGTATACAGTACACTGTATATCGTGATGTCTTGTAGATGACCGATATAATATGTTATCAGTTCATGCGGTACATCTGTACAATCTAATGCAATCAAATATAAAAGTCCTTCATTTAATCCTGTCTTTGTGAAGTTTAACACATTGTGTTTTTGGTGTTGACACCAAGTGTTAATGTCAATTATGGTATTTTTTCAGTCTATTATTAGTGGCGAGGTTGCATGGGACTTTACTACATTGAGTGATGTTTCTAATATACTGTTGTGTATGTATTTCTTTACAGTGTCTACCATGGAGAAGATCTGGACCACAAAAGTTCTTCAACACTACTTCCTATCGTAAATTAAATTTAATTGAAAGAAAAATGATTTAAGATGGCCTAAGCCACATCCTTTCTGGTCTGCGGAGGCAAATTATTGAAATCATAAAACCCAGACGACACACATCTTGTTAAAATATGGTTTGTCAATATTGATATCTTTCACACATTATTTTAATGCTGAGGAGAATTAATTAGTATTTATAGATTTTAAAAAAAAGTATATCCAGAGGATTTGAAACTGTCACAGGGTATGCGCCCTTTGTTGCATGTCATATCCTACTCTCTCAATAAATAATACAATAAAAGCAAAAAAAAAAAAAAAATGCCAAAAGATCTTGAAACTGAAATGTACTGAGGGAGACACACAGACAAAGAGGGTGCTTTGAAACAATCCCAGTCTCAGTCTGAGGATGTGCTTTGATTTCAACCTGACAGCCTGGAATGTCATTGCTTATAAGAGGGCTGTGACATAGCAGGGTTACTAAAAATAGTGTATGGAATTCAAAATTTCTAAAATTTCAAAATTCAGCATTACACAAATATTCATGCACATGGAAACACAGCTCATTCTGGAGCTGCAGACACTTTCAGACGGTGTCTGTTCCATTTTAGTGCTATCCTTACTAACTGTGCTTGTTATACAGGTGCCTATGCCTGCACACACACACAAACCCACTCACAACCAACAATGGTGCAATACATAGTCACCAATTGACTACACACACACACACACACACACACACACACACACACACACACACACACACACACACACCAAATTGCCCATGAGGATGCTTCCTTTCAGCCTCTTTAACCAGCAAATGTATTCAGAGAGCAGCCACAGTAGGAGTTCCACTTAAAAACCCTCAACACACACAAACACACACATCCACAAGCATATGTGTGTGTGTGTGTGTGTGAGTGTGTAGTCCAACAGCTCCATCCACTTGCTGCTGAAGTTGATTAGAGCATGCTGTGACTCAGTGGGAGTGGGTCATGGTTGGATGACTTAGTGTTTTCAGTTGTTGTGACTCTAGAGAATCACAACAGTACAATGAAGTGGCACCAAAACTTCTATAAAATGTATTTTTTATAATACATGCCAAAAAAAAGCAATGCTAACTGCTTTTACGACATGTCCTCTTTTAAATCACGAAATCATTGAATTTTCTAAAATCTTAGCTAACGTATTGAGAAGATTCAGGTTCAGTATTTTTGGGTTGAACACATTCATTTACATCTACAGTTTTGTGAGGATACTGCATTCTGGAAATTAGCAGCAGCGAATGAAACACATCTACAGTGCAGTACTTGCCCTGTTGCCTTTGGATGCAATAAGGAAGGTAATGGATACTTTAACTTTCTAGAAAAAATATTACTTGCTGGAAATCAACTTCAGCAGTGACCTCATGTTGAAACACTGGGTATACAAGCTTTTACCTCCATCCCAATTTGCATTACTGCCTATTATGTGCGATATAATAACCAAACTTTTGACATAAATGTAATCAGCAGAAACAGAGGTAGGACTTCCCTCTGTTAGGTCTGTTTTAAACAGAGAATATGGAGTAAACGTTGATAATAGTGCACCTTTCGAATTGATTTGTTGGTGCCCCAGGGCTAGCAAAGTATACAGAGCATGTTGCCCAGTGACATGGGCTATGCCCGAAATCGTTCACCCATCCACTATTCTTTACATAATAGACAATGAATGGTTTACTCTATAGTGAGCAGTAAATTGAGGTTACTGTTTATTTGGCTTTGGAACGAATCTGGGTCTCTGACACCAAAAAAACAGGACTTCTTTGTATTTACTTCATGAAAGGCCTCTAACTGACACTCTCCTCCTACACCTGGGACTATTGATTCATCTAAACAACAAAAAGCCCTGCCACAAACCAGCAATCATTTCTCTCTTTCCCTCTTACAAAAGCACATAGACAAACTTTTTCACATCTAATGGGGGTCACATGGCACTATTGTGCACTGCTGGCTACACCCCAATGCATCATGGGAAAGGGTACTGCATGTGCAAAGTGTCAAAGATCAAATACTGTACTTTAAAACGCTTTCAGCTCGCCTCAGCTCAGGCTCAACTAACAACTATTTCCCTGGTCAGGAGGCTCCCTGCAGAGTTACATTAGTTCAGCTGGCAACCCAGGAAAGCAATTACTGTAAGCAAAACACTGAGAACATCAGTCTCTAAACACGTTTTGACACTGCCCGATGTACTGATAAAGAACTGAATAGAAGAGAGTTGATGCACAAGATACTAATGAATGGGAGAGGGAAAATGGGGAAAGATAGAGGGAAGACGTTGAAAATCAATTAGCCTAGGTGCCTATCTTTTATAAACATCTTGAATAATTGTTTTGCTAAGAGGAAAGCTGGCATTCAACTGCACCCACGCCTGCTCAATGTCTATCATCGTATATGCAAAAAAGGTTGGATGGTAAAGCCAAGATAAAGTATAACTAGTACAAGTAATACTACAACTAAGTTACAGTTCATTTAAACACACACAATGTGCACACAATACACACATTACCAATGAGAGTAGTGAGGTTTGAGGGAATTCAGAGTTCAAGTTGACACAACAGTTGTGCATGAACAGGTCCTGTTTTGAAAAACACGAAATGCACCTGTTCCATGCATACAGCTATTGACCATAGCGTCAAAGCCATTCTCTGCTCAGAAATGCTGCAGTGTGCTCTTTGTCTTCAGCCCACTACACCAGATTAAAGAACCCTCAAGTGATTATCACATAATTCCCCCAACAAAAGTAAGTAGTGCACACAGTACGTCACTGAAAGCTGCAGCACAAAATGTCATTTCTGCGGTTGCTGTACACCATCAACAGAAGCTAGGGTATGGATATGATTATGGAGACTATTAGCACATCTAAGACACTACGAGGAGGCTTCACGGGTGAATCCTCTGCATGCCAATGATTAAAGTAATTGTTTGCACTGAATCTTTCTCTATTGATAAAACGGAATTAAAGATGTTTTAATTGATTGTCTTCACTATAGCGGCAAAACTTCACCTTGTCTCTCAGATGGTGTTCTGCTGCATCGATGTTCAACGGGTCATCGAAGTTCAACAGGTCCTGGAGCAGAGGCAAACAGAGAGGGGACATGAAGACAAAAAGTTTGGCCATCTTATTAGAGAACATTTCACAGTTCAATACTTTTATTTGTGCTTCCTAATAAAAAAAACTTTAAAAAAAGTTGCTGAGGGAGATATTGCCCGCTTGAGCACTATGTGCTGTCTGCAATGTCACCTTTGATTTTGCAAATGCAAAAAACAAATCAGCCTCATTATGCTGTTAGAGATGTCATGTACAACATGTGAGGCAAGAAGTGGAGTGTTATTAGAGAGATAAAATGGGGGATGGCCTGAGAGGTTGTTTCCTGATTAGGAGGTAAGATTTAGGGCATGACCACGCATCAATGCAGATTATCATCACCATTATCATCATAGACACAGTGCTGACCTCAGGGTAAGTGTGGATACTTTCCAAATGTAATCGATGGTGGATTTTTCCAAGCTGGCATTTAACAAAGTATGCACATTTTGGACTACACAAAAAATTACTTTCAGCTGCTTAAATGCCGCTTGCTTTGGCATCCAAAATGTTTAAATAATGTTTATTAATAATTTAACATAGACTCTTTTCCTTTGATATTAAAAAGCATGTTTGCATTAATTGAATCAAATCCTTTTAAGCATCTCCATATTTTAATATTCTTCTGAAAGAATAAACATATCACACATATTTTTTTGATTTCCCTATTATCTCAAAGTGCTCTTCATAATGAGAACGATCATTTCCCCTAAGACAAAAATTCTGCTGTAAAGACAGATAAACACTGGCCTTGGTTAATATAATATGAGTTTGGATTTACGTCATTGGTGTAACCTTCATACAGTAAGCAAATTATAAAAACGTAGGTTGATCAGTTCATTCATATCTGTTAAAGGGGGAGATCGCTGGTCATTGCTTACTTTATTTAACAACAGATCTTAAGGAAACGATGTGTTCTAACATACAGTACCTTTACCATTCAATTTTTGTAAAAGTCACACAAACTGCAAACTATTCATGTACTGGTCATTTACACGCTCATTGTAATGGAAAATACAAATGTATTTTTAAGTAGTTTATAACTACACATTCATATTAATTAAATAAAAAGAAATAAAAACTTACAGTAAACAAGGAGTTCAATCCCCAGACCACGTCCTAGAAAAAACAAATGAAAAAACATTTATGATTAAGTAATCATACTGAACAGAATATAGAAAATACTCTTGTCAGAGAGGAGCCCAGTACAAATAAAACAGAAGGTTAAAATATAATATAATTAATATATATAAGGGATGAAGCTAATTTACTAAGTAACCATGCTTCCATTATTCTCATTCATGGGCACACAACATTACAGATAGAAAATTGAAGAACAGCTCAAATAACAAACAATGGAAACTCTCCTGACTACAGTAAAAACTAAGTACAATTGCAATCTTCAATGTCAATGTACTATAATACTATACATTTATCGAATTACACTTGATTGTAAAGTAAGTTCCTGAAACACCAATACTTTTCCACGTTCAGTCTCTGAGATGTTAACCACTACATACAGAACAGTAAATAAATCATTCTGCAATAACCTTCACAACGACTGCAGAACTTCTTCAACATTTCCCTTGAGACCAAGCCATAGCACAGCAGTTAAACAAAATATCTTAGTTCAAAATCAAGTTCAAAATCATCAAATCCCGGAATCTAGTTTTAGCAGGAGCCATAGGACTCTTAAATGAACCACTGTAACATGCAAGGTATGACTCTACAGTAAGTGTGGCAGCAGTAGAGGCTCTAGGGTTCTGTGTATGGAAAAGAATCATAATTTCCTTTTACCACTGCAGCTTACGACTTTCAACGTTCCCCAGTTTCTATTGAAATGAAATCCAACTAGCATTGACATGGTGAGAATATAACACTGGAACACTGACTGTAAAACCTCACAAAAAGACCAAAGGGAATTTTTATTTCACATTGAGCTCCTGAAAACAACTGTTCCACTATCCACTGATTGACAATTTAGGGTGAACACTTTCAGAGGTTCAATTAAATTATCTTTCGCTCATTCTACTCACATGTACTTATTTCATTTACATAATGAAATGAAGCTTCCAACCTTGAATGTTTAGAGAAGTAAACAACTATCAAATCTTTTGCTAACTGTGTGATAAAAGCATATTCAAATAATGTGCAGAGAATTCCAGGCTAATCTAACGACAAAGAACAATTTATTGCTTTTTCACCATCTCCGTTTCCTGTGTAACATGTAGACTAATAGGTTTACCAAACCCAAAAACCTTACTCCTTGTGAACTAAAACCAAACTATTACCAGCTATTATTAATTAGAGCCTCCAGGACAGGAGGGCTCTGCAACAAGTGATGAAAACTGCCCATTGGTACCCACCTATCGAGCAACAGTGATATCGGTGAGATGAGGTGTCTGTGCAGAGCCCAAGGGACATTAAAAGACCATACTGTTCACCCTGCTGCTGTCTGACAGACCAAAAACTAAACATATATAATGTGATAATACTATACATGTACATATCTGTGTTGTAGAGTAACACAAAATGTACCATGTAACCTTGTATTAGAGGTTTCGTTTCTAAAAGCTATGTATACTCAGTATTTTAAAGGATATCCATTTCAATGTAAATGCTTCTACAACTACGCAGAAGCTTTAAAAAAACAAAACTCAAAGCAGGGGGTTTGACATGACTGTATTTTTGTTCTCAATGCTTTGCAAAGGTACATTGTTCTGTGTGTGTGTGTGTGTGTGTGTTTGTGTGTGTGTGTGTGAGTTGAAGTAGAGAAAAGTGGTGACCAGTAAAGAGGGACATCATCACCCCCTCAAATACTAACACAATCCTTTCTGACTCACAGCTTTTGCACTTTTTACATTTTCTCACATATTTTTGTGCACTCACAGTGACACTCGCTGACACACATGAACCCAAGCCCAAACACTCTCACACAACCGCATCCAAATAAACAATGACAAACTGCCTTTCAGCTCGGACCAGGAACACAAACAACTAACCAGCTGCAAAGACACAGGTCAGGGACAGAAATGCCAAACCAACACATATATGAGCACCATCACTAGAAGTTTATATGTTTCCTTCGAGGTGAACTCCCTACAGCTTAACAAAAGATAATATCAACCTATACCTGATCATTCCATGCCTTGCCTTCCTTTTAGTCATTGGCTCGCTACCACTGATCCGATTTAGTTCATGGCATCTATATACAGGTCAAAACCCACCATCACACTGACTGCATAAGGCATATAAATGGCAGGAATGAGAAGAAAGAGAAAGACACCGCATTCATACATACCGTACATACGTGTAATCTGTACTGTAAAACGAAAAAACTACACAATACAATGAAGAGAGATGTATCATTCTGTGTCATGTATTTTGCTAGTAGTTTTGGCAGAACCTAGTTCTCCATTTTCTACTGTAAGTTCAATGTTTTATTTGTCTACAACTACATTTCTATCACAATCCTGCCTTCCACAGTGAATGACACAAGTGTGTTTTGGCTGTGATGCAAAACAAGTAGCTGTTTGCATAAACAAATACTTTTTCCAGGAATGAACAGCCACACAAACATTTACACATGACAATTTCTATTTTACAATGTTTATTTTGTATTAGTCATACCAATCCTTAGCTGGAACAAAAACAGATACATTTTGCCTCCTCCAGCGGATCCTCTGATTCCAGTGGAATAAATTTCACCGTGAAAATGTTGCTGCAGTCTTACAAATAAATACTTTTTTTTTTTTAATGGAGACCAACCACGTCACTTTTTAGATATTTTTCCATTGCTGTATTTTGTATGTGATGTTAACATAAGGGTGGAGTAAATTATGAATTTTTTTGTTAGCTAAATTTAAGGCTGAGCTCGACCAAAATTCAGTTACAGATGTGAAGTTTGAACAAAAAAATAAAATTTAAAATTAAAATGAAGATATGGCATCATTCAGTTGTCTGCGGATGCAACCACTGTGACCCGCTGATCACATTCAGAATCCAGTCACACTGGAGCCTGATCTTACTTCATATAAAAAGAAGCAATATGACAATGTGTTTTTGAGCTATGTTATCCTGGCAAAGACATCACGCAGAATGTATCATAATGTGTTCAGTAACATGGAGACACTAAACCTGTCATGATGACATAGCAATAAAATAATTTTCATTTAGCTTGACGATTTTCAACTATGTACAAAATGTTGTTCATTCTGTACAAGAAGTTATAGCAGAGTACGGCTACTTCTAAAAGACAGGAAGAGAAACCTCAAGGATAAGACAAATCCTAACAATAACTTTAGGAGCAGTCTTGGCAGGAAACTCAAGAGGTACAAAGAGGATTCACTGGATGACCCTGTAAACTTCTGAAAACTGAGCCATCCAATGCCTCTGAAAAAACCCCTGTCCCTCCACTTCTAAAGGTAACTACACCCAATATACATACATTTACATATTTCCATAATTATAAGTGCAGAGGAGTGCAGTGATTGAGAGGAATGTTGATCTAGCTTTGGTCCCTGCAGAGAAGCACAGATACGCGACTGGTTGGATCAGAATGTTTGAGTCTAAATTAAACATGGAAGGCAGCGTTTCACCATATAACTACATTCAGTGCCACACCGTATTTGCTATCAAACATAATTTTTGTCAAATCTTGAATAGGGATAGCAGAGGGTGTCCTTGCTTTAAACTTCAGTAACTGTATCTAAATAGCTTGCAAAAAGTGCTCAACTGAGCAAAAGATAAAGCATAAGAAGTCAAGGCACTCACTAAAATTTATATGCAGCTGAAAAGGCTTTCATTGTGAAGTTTACCTTAAATGGCTCCGCAAAAAAAAAAAAAAGAAAATCCTGAGAGGATTCTACAGCGTTTTCAACAGCCCACAGCAGTGTTTCTTGCGCCCCCATTTTGTCAGTTTAAGAAAGTGAAGAAGTGGCTGAATATAGAAAAGGCCTCATGTCAAGAAGTGTCACACTCAGGTCCTTTGTGTTCTAAATCACCCACTGTACGGAGACCAGGGTTTTACCATATCCATCTATCCAAAAGCTACAGTATCAACTCTACAAGTGTAGACATTGTTATAAGATTACATTAAAATTTGGGCTTGCATGTTCCGGTACACTGTCACTACAGATACATACATTGTGTTTGTTCTTGTGTTCATGATGTTATATTTCTATTTTATTATTTGATTTGGAAGACAATAAAAACACGTAGTATAACAGTGAAGGAGTGTGCATTGATGTTGGAGTCTGCTACTTTTATTTTGGTATATTTGCTAACTATCAAATGTTATAGTGGTCTATACTGCTACAGAATGGTTGTAGGTGCTGTAAAAATAATTCTTAACCTAAAACCAAAAAATGTAAAACACAGATGACTACATGTTGAATGAATGCAATTTATTTACCTTTAATGTTCTGGTGGGGGCCCAGCCTGTTCCATCAATAGAGTGTTCCCGCAATAAACTGTATTTAGAAAAAGAAGAAATACACAGTCATTTACAATATTTGCATGTTTACTGAGACTTTGTGGCAGCTTATCATAGTACGTTGTTTCTGAGTATGTACTGCAGTTTCCTGGAATACCCCTCCCTTAATGCCTTCAAACTCCAAGACCACTGTTTGTAAGATCTGTAAACAAAACCATAACCTTTCAGAGTATGTGACTGGCTACCTCGTTCAAGGGGTTAGTCCCTTACATTTCAGGTAACGTGTGTGAGAATGGATGTCTAGTGAAGGGAATACAATGTTTTATTTGCTTTTTCCATCAATTTCTTTGCAGGAACAACAATACTGTAACATAAAATAATACATGTCATGTAGGAGGTAAAGGCAGCATTACCTCAAACAGATCTCTCCATTCTCTGTGATGTTAGGATGCCATATTCTGGTCAGACATCTCACTTTAGGAGGCTGGAGATGAATTAACATGGAGTGAAAAGCAAGAAATGGGAGTGAGGGAGAGTAATTTAATTCATTTAAAACAAACTTTAAAGAACCAATATTTACGAGTCAGAGAATCTTTCATCCTTATCAGTAACTAGTACTAAATCAGAGCACAACATAACGTTTTCAACATTATGTATTATGTAGTGATGTATAAAGACATTTTGCTTCTACTACAACACATTATAATTACCACCTAAATGCTTTGTGGTTTTGTAGTCTACTTCAATATAAATCTAGTTATGAACCAATTTTCTTTGAAGGTTAAAATGCATTTTTAAAGTAGCAAATATTTTCACGATCATCAGACCAACATAAGATTCCCAATGGCTCTCCAAGGTCTCTTTCTAGATAATTGGTAAAATACTTTCCAAACCAATTCATTGGTATTTTCACTTATTTGCTAATGCAATTCAAAGCATTTCATATATACCTATTTTTGTCAATAATTGCACACATGACGCACAAACAGAAAATGGCCAAGAAAATGCATTTTTCAAAGCCATTAAATGTAGAAACTAAAGCATTTTCCTCTGTGGTGATGTGTTTAAAATGGATTTTCCCTGTATTTGCCTTTGTTTCTAAGATTCTTCAGCCCTGAGCAGTCAGATAGACCAGCCCTCAAAACTCAGGCCAGTGTCCACAGATGGTTTATTCACTGTTCTTGGTCAATAACCCGGCTTGTTCAGCTGATATGGCATTCATAGAGCTGTGTGTGTGTTGTGGTCAGTGTTTTTATGACGCAAAGCAGATAGGCTGTTACTAAAATCACTATAATTATGTAATTTGAAAGTCTTTGATTCTCTTGGTTACGCAGAAGCTGTGGCAACGATGGAAAAAAGCAAGGAGCAAGTAAGCCATAATGACAGACCTCAGGTCAGCAAGGAAGAAAGGGTTGTAATAATGAACAAGCTAAATAATATGTTTCTTCCTCTCTAAGGGTCTCTAAAATGCTCCATGTCTGGGGCCCAATAGTGCTCCGACAACAGAGCTCCAAGGGTCAAGGAGACAGAACTTCTCTGCCATGGCAGTTCACAGTAAGGTAGCAACCTATTATCAACTCAACTAAAGCAATTGCATTTGGTGTTTGGATTCATTTTGACAATTTTCATGTGTAAACTGGCTTGACACACAGGTCAGCAATAACAGACAGCGAGACATAGGCAGACTCCGCAACGCCGCTCGCGCTCTTTTTTACTTTTGTCTGCAATGTTGGAGTCAGTTGACATTTGACAAATCATTGTGACTTACAATGTCTGTGGTAGGTGTCAACAATCACAACAATCTAAAGTGCAGAGATGAAAATGTGTGTGCAGGAACTCATTTTCTCTCCCAATACAGCAAAATAGTAGAGGTGGCAATGAGGCTTAAACACTAGTATCATGATACTTTCAGCCTTGATGAAATGGCTTTACAAAAGGCTTTTCAGAACAATAATTCAAGCCCACCAGCCTTTGACAGATTTCAAAATGATCATGTATGGATAAAAAGTATACAATATTCAGAGCGTGAAGTACATCTTTGAACCTAATGATGTTTCCCTGTTTCCTCTCAAAAAATTGCACATTTTTCTAATGGCCCTTCATTCCCATAATGCAAAACAACTTGATATTAGCGACCAAATGACATGTTTTCAGATTACAATTTTCGGCAATGGCGGAACAATAAATCAAGTACAACTTCTCCTCTCTTTCTCTCTCCTGTCTGTATTCCATGTTTCAGTCTCATACTGGTTTTGATCATGTTCATTTACACAGAATATAAGAAACCTGGTTATTCATATTCCTGTTTAAATGATTTTAACGTTATCCAGGTTTTTGATGATCTGGCTCTGTTATTTCTCTACCGACTGAGTTACTTGTCAAGTAAAGGGATGAGCTCAGTTTGGTTTCTGGTTGCCTGGACTGTGCTGCATTATCAACAACGATGGTCTTTATAGTTTCAACAGTAATGGAAGACAAGAGATAAAAACATTTCACATTACCCATGTCAGACTGTAATACTTGTTTTAGTGTGAAGACTATTTTAGCATTTTTAATAATATTTTTCTTTGGTTTAGGGTCATCACGATCATGAAATTTTAGTTGTCATATACTGTCATACAAGTAATTGCGATTAACGATATCATTGTCTTTTTCAGTTCACTTTATGCCACACAGCCGTGCTGTTGTGTTTGGCTCTGGAACGAGGCCTAGATCCATGTTGTTCATTTCAATGGTTGCTAATCGAAATAATGCGGTCATCTGCAAAGGAGTGTTAATTAATTAATCTTCAAATTGTTTTTGAAACAATGTTCCAGTTCTATTTTAAATAGCTTGTTCTAAAACTGCTGTGTAGGCCGACCTAATGCAACAACAAAACAGTTCAAGACAGTTAATTAATGCAGAAGGATGCTTGATTTTATTTTCAAAAGTTTATATGTAAAACAAAATACAAAGCCATTGTTAACCGTTCCTGCTACAGCTTCAAGACGGTGGAAGCACAGCATAAACACAGCTTAAAAGAGCCGTGCTACTTTTCCAACACCATGTTTGCCCAACAGCAGTAAGGTCTAGACAGCCAAGCTCTTTTTTCCATTTTTTTCCCCTGACATTGGAACCTTGTGCTCAGGTACAGTTTATTTTCCTCTACCCAGCTGATGGGAAAGCACATAATTCACATTCTATTTGTTGCCACATTTCTAACATTAAAATCCCCTTGATTGCTGAATCTAATGATTATACAAAAATAATAGCAATATCAGGTCAAATAATCAGGCGATTATGTAATCATTGCGACAGGCCTAGCTACAGGTAAGATTCCACAGCTGAAATGACGACTGCTTCTGCACCTGATTTGATGTGTAGGCTAACAGGCAAAGGGATGACCACCCCGCTATCATAATTACTCACCTAAATTACTAGCAGAGTTAACAAGGAGTACCATTCCCCTGGATCACTTTAACTACAGTTGTGCAATTAAACCAATTATGGATTTGATGTGACTTTATTAGAGGTAATATACTGATAAGGAACACTTCTGAAACTCTACCTTTCTGTGTGGTCACACTGCTCTTGCCCGATATCTGTCACAGGAGCCATTCTGTACTTGAACACCACCAGGCCCCTACTTTATGAAATCAATTAGCGTTTCATGATTGATTGTTTACTATTATTACTATCATACTGAGGCAGGCATCGTAAAACTGCCACGGAAGGCTGCACAAAGAGGAAACACTGTGAGTGTGTGTGCAGTAAAAGACTCAGACAAAAGACGAAGATACAAAGCATGTATACATGTGCAGAGATATACGCAGGCAAAAACAAGACACACAGATTCACACATACACAAACACATACTGGCATGCTGAGATAAAGCCTGTGCAGCAACAATGGATGGAAGAAAAGACAAAGAGGTATACAGTATACTGCAGACCTTTTACCTAAAAGAAAAATATATATATTGCCAGATTCAAGTAGAGTACTTGGATAATCCTAGAAGAATTTTAATGGCAGGAAATGCAATAATCGTGTCACCATACACACATTAATTGATGCCAGCAGCTGATAATTTGAGGGCACTGCTACTTTGTTGTAGAGACTACTTACATACACAAAACAACTGAGCACAACAGACCACAATCTGACAGCAAACCTGGAAGGCTTGTTATTTTAACAGGCCAAACAAAAAGCTACCCATTAATGCTGACAACACAAATACATAGGCAGACACACACACACACACACACACACACACACACAAGCAGACACACAAATGGATTTTTCTTAACAAACGATGAGCAATAACTGGCACACTCACCACCATGTTATAGGCTTCGGGGACGTCTACTTCAAACTGAAACCTTCCACTTTGGTAGTAACCCTCATCTGGAAGCAGATAGATGAAGAAAAACAGAGGACAAACATTTTCAATAATGCCTGTATGAAAATATTTTATGACGAACATCAATTTACAATTTCCTGTGAAAAATCAATCATCATCATATACTCAATTTCCAATGTAAAATTTTTCCCCACTGGCCCACTTGGCCAGTAGATCAGATTTTTACTGGCCCCTAGTATGTTTCCTCTGGTCCGGCAGCCAATCAATGAAAATAAAAAAAAAATGTCCACAATTTTGGTGATTTATTCCTTTTAAACATTTTTTTTTTGGCGACGAGATCTGCAGAAATGTACAGTGAACAGAAAGAGAAAGAACATAATGGAATTTGTGTGCGCATTTTCAATAATTGTCAGTCCCTTTAAAAAACGCACCGCCTTGATCGGCCTTACCAAATTGTACTAAACATACTACAGTCGCTGTTTTGCACCCAGGAGTATTGTTGCTTCCACAAAAGTAGAAACCCACTCTTTCTTTTCGTAGCTTTGTAATTTTCTTTTGAGGAACTGTAAGAGTGGGTCCGCTCCATTTCAGTGCACCAACATGTGACAGTGAGGTCTGGGAAAACCGTTTAAATAAAGTGTAATCTGTGAGCCAGCGGCAGAAACCATGTAATTGTCAGCTTAAAAAAAGGAGACAAAAATGTCGGCCTACTGAGCAAAAGCCAAGGTGGCTTTGTCAGTAGACAAATTATTGCCAGCATGTACAGTAATGTTCATAGTATGATTTTATGTAAGCCTGAATGACATTCATCAGCTGTCTGTCTTATCAATCTCCCTTGACTTGTTTGTGTTTGTATGGTCATGTGATCGTGCTGATGTGAACGCTGCTCTCGTCGTTGCGGCGGATCCGGCTTAAGTGCCGGCTATAACTGTCAATTGGTGTGCAGACTCCGCCTACTTGGCGGACCACAGTAGCGAATTTCTTGCCCTGCATAAACTTTGACTGGCACCGGGCCATTGGGCTACTGTCAGTGCTGATCAGGATTTAGTAATGTGTCATCATGCAGGCAGTGATCAAAAACGTTAGACACAGCATGTGTAACATGGTGAGCAGATGAAATGCAATCCATGAAGTCCAGTGTGAATAATAACGAATAATTATAATAATCCATCTCTGCAACTGCAAAATCAACATCACAGTTATACTATTTAAGTTACAAAGTAATCTGTTCACTGTCCATGTGCACTGGCATGCATTTGATTGGGAGTAAATAGGAGGATAAATTGGATGGATTGAATCGGAATCTAGGAGGTTATCACATAAAACAGGCCTAATCCTCCTTTTCCATCTCCCAATGGCTAATCACAGTGCACACTCACACACACCTACATTTGTAAGGTGTCCAATCACATACAGTCCTTCACTCTCCGTTTCTCTGTCTTCCTCTCTCCCTATCTTTCCCCACAAGTAGCCTTAAAAGCCAATTAAAGGCTTGTTCACAACACAGGATCTGTTTAACAGGGGTCTTTAATTAGTTGGATAACATTTACATTGCTGCTGTGATCTTTCAGGGCCACACGGTCAGAGAAGGACCGGCATAAAACAGCTCCAGCACTCTCAGGGATCAGAGGAGGAGAAGGCAGAAGAAAAAGAGAGTCAGATTTGAACAGAAAAAAAATAACAGCTCACACCTTGTTAGAGCTCACTCAGGTGGACTTGGAAACTTCTGATTGCACTCGAGAAAGTGAGAAAGATTTAGAGGAAAGGAAAGCACTTGGTAATAAGCCGTGTAATGATCTGAACTGTTTGCGTGAGTGAGCATGTGTATGTGCTTGATTGACTGAGCAGCCAGTACCCAGATTTGCACATTTCGTCTAAAAATACCTTGCTCAGCAGTTGTATATGGACCACATACTAAAATTCACTTCTGTGGTGTATTTTGAACCATCTTATTTACATATATGAAGAGGCAAACATGTTTTTTTAAAAATTACAATATAATGAAATAACAAAAGAATTATTCCAAAAGTGCTCTGAGACAGTATCAATTACACTTCAAAATCAGAGGTTATGTTTTGTTTTTTTACGCACACATAAAAGCAAGCAGATCTTACACTCTCACTCTCCCCCTTCTCAAACACTAAGCTTTTTGAGATAAGGCCCTCGTAAAAGTGCCAGCCAAACCTCACCCAATTCCATTCACTGTAACAAAGACAGAGGTACAATTTAATTAGGCCGCACAAAAAGTCTTTCCTGTATTATAAATGAGAAGAGAAGAGGGAGAGAAACACTGTGTGAAATGGAGAGATACAGCTTGAACAAGTGTCAAGTATAAAAAGGGGAGGAAATAAAATAGCAGCTACAGCATCAAAAGCCAGGGATGGATGGATACAAAGGGTAAAAGAGAGTAAAAAAAAGGAGAAAAAGCAACAAACTGAAAGAAATGTACTGACTAACAGCTGCAGTCAGAGGTCATAAATAATTCACGAGTGTCTTCAGTACACTAGAACAATCAGTCTGTACTGTCACAAGACACTGGGCTTGCACAATGAAACATACACACACATAAGCACAACCTAACAACTATATGCCAAATCTTCTGGGTACATAAATTCTAGACATCATTTGTTGGGGAGTCACAATGTTCAAAAGACAGGAATACGCTAGTTAGTCAGGTAATGGAAGGTGACCCAAAAATGTAAATGACACGATATTGTTATGTACATCTGGCTATATGGGGGGGGGGGGGGGGGGGGTTGGCAATATGAAAGAGGTGAATAGTTGCCGGGCATTATTGAAACATTTCACATTGACACGAGCACTACATACCTGTTTCTAATCCCTGCAGTAATATGCTGATGCATATCAAGTGATTTAACATAATTGTATATATTGCTTATGTAAATCACTAAGGAGATTGCTTCCTTGATAGTTCAAAGGTTCGAGAGATAGATTTAATAGCAGTTTAGCATTTAAATGTATGCTAAAATCACATATATCACATATGTTTGAGGACTTTGAGACTTTAAAAATCATCTTTTACCGCGGGCTGAAAGCACCCCATGCATAAAATATAAATGGAGGCTGTGTCTGGATCAACAATTCTGACCAACTGCAACAGAGAAAAAATTACCATCACATACACAGATTAATAAGTGTAATTGTGATCTCCCATGTAGGAAGACAAAGTGGAGCAGAGTGATCGATACGGGGCATGATTTTTGTTGGCAGATAATTACTGTTTCGGACAGAGCTCGGAAAGACACATTTATAATTGCATCACCACACAAAGAGACAGCTTATCTGAAAAACACAGACCAACAAGGACAATTCTGTTTTTCATGGTACTGAAAACATAAAGGTCAGTGAAATACGAGATTGCCCTATAAGGAGCTTTATTAACCTTTCCTTTAATTTAATGTATTTTTGATTTATTTTGATTTACCTTGTTGATTTGTGTGAATTTCAGGACAGGCCAAATGTGTAGAGTATTTAACCCATCCAGTCCACTATGTACTGTAGGCCAAATATCTATTTGGCCTGCCAAAATTCAAATGCTTTTGTCTGGGTTCCAAAAATGTACATTGACACCAACAACAAGGAAGTGTCCCCAAATTGTGGAGAATGAGACCAAAGTAGGCCAAACTAATACAGGAATAGTCAGACACAAGCCAAGACATGACACACACTGACAGTGTGTGGAATAGCTGTTAACAGACTTCACCAGTTCCAAGCAAACGTGCAAAAAGACAAAATCATCCATGGTGCTGGAGACACATTCAAACAGACAATAAGATATGGCTACTGCAAAATGTAATTCTACACAGCATCAATTTCAATAACTCATTGTGTGTGTAAAGAACCTACTAAACTAGCGTTTTTGGCATAAATGCACTTATATTATTCTATAATTACTTATTTTGGCCGCTCTTAAAATGTTCGCAGGTTTATGCTGCACTGTGCGCAACAATACATTGATTATACATAGGCAAATCAAGCAGAAAAAAGTACACAACTGAAGCACAGAGAAGACAATGCAATTTGTACATAATTTCTATTCATTATTGTATTTTTAATAATCCAAACAATGAAATGTGAGAATGTGTTCACCCCAGAGTGTTGCTGCTGTCCCCATTCCTTAGTGAAAAATGGGGTCTAGGGCCATGGGGTCACACCATCGAGCTGCTCAATGGGAAAAGGAAACCAAACTAAACAGAGTAACTAAAGAGACATTCCCACTGATCTGAGCTTGAAAAAGATCACTGATTTCACCAGCGTTTTCGGTTTGTTTTTATGTAGCAAAATAAATGGTAGATTCATCTTGGTAAAAATACAAGCATTTGTATGTAATATACATACATTTTATACTTCTATTTTCTCGATAGAAACATGTAATATACAGTTTAATAATAATACATAATCACGAATAAAACAATAAAACAATAAATAAACCACCTGCCCTGCTTCAATTGGATCTGGGCAAACAATCTGACACAGATCACGTTTGTTGATCTGTGTGTGTACGTGCATATCCATTAAATTGAATATTGCAGCACATGCCTCCAATAAAGCAAAAGAAAGAGTGCACTGTTGTTGACAAGACATAACGACCTTGAGTTCAACAACTGGATAGTGTTAAGATGCATGACTACAACACATCTTTTTCTCTATTAATGGGAGTTTTAGATTCTCTATATTATTGTTGATCTGTAACACTTCAAAATCTGTGTGTACAAAATGTTTAATGAGCACAGGACCAATTGAAACCACTGAACATGCATTAAGGATATCAAAGAGTTTCAGCACAAAAGGGATTAAGCATGTTTTTTCTCAATTCCCAAAAAGGTAAATATCAGGGCATACTGTAAGTATTTTATTCTGCTTCTGACACAATATATGAAGGACTGTGTTTTGTTGCTGGATCCATTAAGAGAAATGAATCAAAACGCATAAATTACAGCATTACCTGTAGCATAAATATGGTGTCAATCATCCCTGTGGGAAATGTAAACGATTATAATAACCAAAGAAAACACAAAAGGAAAAGAAGAAAAGGAAAGGAAAGAAGCCTTGAGCTAAAATTTCTCCACATAAAAAGACCAGATGATTTTACCTTACAGTGGTTTAGATATAAGACGAAATGGACAACCTGCATCCTGAGGCAAGTTTCCATACTACAGTTATCAAGGCAAACTGAACAGCACAGTATGAGGACAAAAGAAAAAATTAGACACCCTCTAATTAACATCTTCCACTTCACATCATACACAGAGACACACAACCACTCCTTAATGTGGTATTTTTCTCCTTCCACTGCTTTAATTTTTTTCCCCTTAAGATATGTCAAGAAATGTCGCTACCTGATTAGTGTTTTCAGACATTTTTACTTCTAGCTGGTAGAAAGAATATTAACATACGTTCACACAATTTCCCTTTGTGTTCATGCTTCGTAGAGATCATATATATGCTTGACAGCACTTTTTGTTCTTATGCTTATTGATATGCCCATTAGTACTTTGGATCTGACACTGTATTTGTATAATGCACTGTATTTGTTCTGACTCCAGAGTAGCATTGTGTCCTGGCTATAGTATAAAAATGCATAAAACTCTTGCATCTGATTCACGACCAAAAGACAGAAATATGCATGATGTGCAAAGCTGTCTGATTCTGGTTTCAGAAATCTTGATCATTGTGGAACTAGAAACAGAAACACTAAATGAGAAAAGAGCAAGTGAAAGGCAGTGAAAAGGGGGAATGGCCCAGTGTGTGTGTGAGGTTTTGAATAATTGAGCGAGTCTTTCTCTGAGAACTCAATCGCCTTATCAACTCCTCTTAAAGAACAAGACACCAAACCTCGTCTCTAATTGCTGATCTTTGCTTTTCTCTGCAGATTTTGCTTACAAAGGCCTTTGTGAAAACTAAGCTGGAGTTACACTGCCTATTTTGGTGGCAGGGAAACGAATGAATCACAGAAACACACGCACTTACTCACACGCAAGGCCTGGAAGAGCTTGAAAACTTTAAATACATTCACTACTACTTAAAACCAAGTCTGTATGTCTCTTTTAAAATGAACAATTTCTGGGACTTTTTAGTAATTTTGTAAAATTAGCACTTGAAATTGCAGAAACTTCAGGGTTGTTTTAGTTACATATACACTGGCCACAGCAGTTCTTCAAGCCAACTGTTACTCAAACTGATTCGGAAGACAAAACAACGACAAACTGTAAAATTAGCAAAACGGTCCATTGTAGGAATCTATCACAGACAGGCTTCCTGGTTAAACTTTGACCTGCCGTACTTGCCCTAGTTTTGCCGTGGCGGACTTCAGTGTAGCATGTTATCAACAATTGCTTCAGTGAGGACAATGTTATGATAACTAATAGAAACTGATACTGAGAAATAAATTATCCACAAATTTGGATTTAAATTATTTGCGATTAGCCAAAAATTCTGCACAATTTTTCCAATATGTGTCAGCTGTCTGAATTTGGTTGAATGGTTTGCTCTTAATAGTGTTTAAAATATTCTGTCCATGTTTCACTATCCTCAATTTCCAGTCTCACGCACATTAATAATGAAGACAGATTTCCACATTTGATGAACCAGACAAATGAGAAGGTGACACTGACTTTGGGGACAGAGAGAAAGTGTGTGTGTGTGTGTGTGTGTGTGTGTGTGTGTGTGTGTGTGTGTGTGTGTGTGTGTGTGTGTGTGTGTGTGTGTGTGCGACACCTGAAGAGCAGGAACTGAGAGGCAAGAGAGCCTCCAGAGACTTAAGTAATTTCACACCAGTGTGTTTGGTTTCTACAATATTCGACAGGTAGCCCACTTAGCTTGGAAAACTGCTGAGCAAGCAGTTTGGACTTGTGGAATAATGACGATGTGCGGTGGTAATAGCGAAATACAGACTGGCAATGACATCCTCCTCTCCTTCAGTCTGCACACATATCGTTCGGAGGTAAGATGGTACAAAATGAGCAAGCGGTGCATACGGCAGCGTATCCAAACTGGAGGTTAAGGCTCTTTAAAAAAGATAATTTTGCTATGCACTCTGTATTCAGGGAACTATGTCACATTAAGCTGCGTTATTCCCTGTACATTGATGCAGCTAAAGACAACGTGTTCCGACTGACAAAATCCCAGTTGACTTGATTGATGAATCGACTCATTGACTTTTAAGGAGCATCCCTATTTGTCATATTTGTAAATTATAACATGACATTAGTACAGTGAACTGAAAGGCCATTTTAATGGCTCTAAAAAAAATGTCCACTGATGTCTAACCTTAACATCGCTTTAAAATCTACATGCAGCACTATACTTCATTTTTATATCGGTTTGTATCCTGCATTTTCTTAGACTTTGATAAGGGGTTATAAAATCACAATTCTAACTTAATCTCTTACATTACACCAATACATTTTATCAGTGATTCCCCATCCATCAAAATAATAAGCAACCAAAAACACTGCTGCAAGTGTATACAATATTAACACTGCAAGGGTGGTAGCCACAATTACATTATGTATAACGTTGTTTTTTTGGAGAGGGTTTTTCTGAATCTCATCAACAAAGCAGTTATTAAATTATTAAAGCAGTTATTTATGCAAGAACAGAGAAGGGGAAAGACAGATTTTTTCTCTCTTACCGGGAGACACTGCCAGCTGAAAATGATGCAGCTTGTCTTCATCTGGGAAACTGGCTTTGCATGTACCTGAACAAGAACAAATGGGGAGGGGGACAGTTATTAGTTATTAGAGTCAAAAGTTAAAGCCAGAAGCAGCTGTATGAAGGTAATTTTTGTCACTTTTCTTTGTGCAAAACGTCATTAAGATCTATAAAGAATTTTTTTTATTTATTTTTATTTTTTTAAATTCAATCCTTCCTAAACCACAGTGTGTTCATACTTTTCACACAGACTGCAGGATTTATGCCTTGGGACTCTCTGTGGCACCACATTCCCCCCTGGTGTTCAAGGACATGTACTGATCGCAAGACAATTGACATCACCCTTCAATAACCCTTTATTTTTTGTGCAGTGTAAAATCGGACTCTAGATACACTAGGCTCTGAATGACACATATTGCGACACTTGTAAAATGTGTTGGTGGTAATGACTGTAGTGAATGTAACGGCTTCTTAGTCAGACAAAACAGATAACCTACTGTGGGCTGCTTGTAAAAGACAGCACTCTACAAATAATTGATGATAATTTTATCACATCTGAAAGTTAATTTGTCCTTTTCACACTTTCTCCCCCAAGCTCTTAGATCATTTATGCCAACTTGCCCTGCATTACTGAAGAAATATGAAGTGAAACATTAAATCAGTCATTAAATGTGCACATGTTGAGCTATGATAAGACTCTCAGAATGTGTCTCTTCTTTCTTATTTATTGTCTCTTGTCGTCGATTGCTTGTTTCAGCCTGATGAATAGCACGTGCTCATGAGGAGGTGGGCGTTTGTTATTTGCATAATCAATGATCCTAGAATGCTACATAAGGCTACGTGCTTTACTTATTTTTAAATCCCAAAATTGTCACCCAAGCCAGTTTTTCATAGTGTTGAAAATCATTAAAACCAAGAGAATGCTTAACACAGGACCGTGTTCCAGCATTGCTGTTGGTAATGAAGGCCCCCCCCCCAGGAACTAACCCCAGAACAACAGCGATTTTTGCATGCATGGTTCATCCCCCCAGGGACAAAACACCAACCTTTGTCTACTTTTTCCTCTAATGTTGCTTATATAAGTACAGCTGTCTTACTTTCTAGTCAACACTGTGTGCTACATACACTTTACTTCTCTGGCTTTCATGGTCCACAGCTGTGAGGACAAACTCATCAAACCACAAACAAAAACAGGCATGCTGAGTTCAGCCAAAGCAATCATAATTAATTAAGCACTCATGCATCAGATCAACAATAACTGAATAATGAAGATCTGATATGCTGTACTGTAAATTCTCAAATGAAAGCCAGAACTCAATTTGTAGTTGGGGGTACAGTCTGTTTGAACAAATAAATCCTAAATAAAGGCTGACGTATAACAAGCATGAAACCCATCCAAGGCTCACAGAGCATGTGTTTGTATTTAAGAGGGTGGCTCATTTCCAGCTTAATACAGCAACATTTATGTATTAGAACTGGGTGGTCTGACTAAAAATGAAAATCTAAAAATTGTTAGGCCTTGACGAAATGGCTTAAGAAATAGATTTTTGCAATCTATTAATAATCAATTGGTCTATAATCTAGACTAACCAGCCTTTAATGAATAACGTTTCATGTGCACAGTTCTTGCTGAACAGCTTTAATGGCACTGCAATGTAGTTTAAAGTATTGGTACAAATAACCTATATCTAAAATTATCACAGCAACATGGAGCACATCTTTGTTACCCTAACCCTCTCAAACATTTGCAAAATTGTTCTAGTATCTTCTCATTCCCAAAACACAAAATATCTTGACAAATAGCTGGTAAGGTAAGGTGGAACAATACATCAAGCGCGCCTTGTCTTCATTCAGCGATATTCCTCTGTGTTGTAGCAAAAAGAGGGAAAAAAACTTCTACAAAGAAAAGCTTGTGTCTTTCAGTGTAGAAAATTTAGAAGACAGAATTATTATTTATGGTATTTTAAGTCAATTATTCAGCTGTCATACGTTCTGATGTCTTGACTAGAAGAAGATGTGATTTGGAAGAGAGAATAATGTAAACATGAGGAGGAATGCAAAGTGAAATGAACTCTCTAAGAGGATAAGTTAATTGATTGAATGAGATCAGTGCGTATGGAAGTGTAAAGTATACTTACTAGGGAGATTGGCTTCAAGTTCTGCAACTTCTGTTGAGAGAAAATAAACATTATGAATAAGGGAGCAGAGAAGAACGTAAAGACAGAAAGCCACAGATACGTAAGCAGTTACAAATATGTGAGATCCTTGCACACAGAGAGCTGACACCGTCACACTCCTTTTTTTAATGCTACCTGCTCAATCAGGAAGGTTTCTCTGCATGAAAGCATGATGTCTAATATGCAAGTTGTGAATGTCTTGTGCATACAACACAATGTAGCAGAGAAAAAACAGACGGAATTGATCAGAGGATAACAAAAAGGATAAGGGAAAAAAAGAGAGTGGAAGGAAATAAGAGAACCAACAGGAAGAAATATATAAATACATATACATACATATATACATATATCAAAGATTATATATATATATATATATATATATATATATATATATATATATATATATATATATAGCATCAAAGATTATATATATATATAGCATCAAAGATTATATATATATATATATAGCATCAAAGATTATATATATATATATATAGCATCAAAGATTATATATATATATATATATAGCATCAAAGATTATATATATATATATATAGCATCAAAGATTATATATATATATATATAGCATCAAAGATTATATATATATATATATATAGCATCAAAGATTATATATATATATATATATAGCATCAAAGATTATATATATATATATATATATATATATATATATATATACATATATATATATATATATATATATATATACACACACACACATACATATACATATACATGTATTCTATCTTCAACACTTACTAATACTTAATACTGCTCACCTGATTCATGTCAATAAAGCATATTGAACTGAACTGAACTGAACTAAAGAATAGAGGGTCTTTTAGCTGGTGATGCCTGTGGGTGAAGGCTGGTTGGATTATTACAAGCTCTCAGGTTTTGTTTTCTCACCACTGACCCTCTCTTCACTGCTAATTTGTGTCAGCTGGTTTAACACTTCAACACGTCTTGGTCTCTCTAGGCAGTCTGCAGTATGTTGTTGTTCTGGTGTGTCATGCTAAGAATTTGCCATTGTCATGTATACAAACATATTCTTTGAGATGTGCAGAGTGTAATAATTAGGTGCTTTAATTTTTTATTGTGTTAATAAGTAGTGTTTGTCTGTATACTATTTGTCCCAGTGGTACATGGTTTATTCATCAAGAGTTGGATTGCTTTTTTTTACACTTAGTCATTTTACAGTTCTCTGAAAAGTAATGATCAGTAAGGTCTGATTATTGAAGCAGATAAAGATAATAAAACAATCCCTGGCAAGAACACGAAAAGATAATAATGTTAACAATAATAAGATCTCATCAGGGAGCAGGTTCCTCATTGCTTTGGCAAGATGGACTATATTTAACATCAGTGTATCCTTGGTTTGAGCGTTGTGAAATGCTAGTCCCAAGCCAGCTCATTTAGCGGTTTCATGCCTCAGAACTTGACTTGGCCTTGTAATTATCGCCCCTGCGTGCATCAAACCACAGAGAATAGTAAGTCACTCAGATGTTTTACAGACAGGTGTTTTATAAGAGTTTTCCACCCACATTTACATAGAACTGTAAATGATAGTGGACTGGGCTGAATCTACTCTGAATATAAACAATGCAATGTTCTTAATGCATTTTCTAATTTCATAAATGTGGTGCATGCTATATGAGATTTTGAGCCCAAAATTATGAGTATAGAATGTTTTGTAGTAAGACAGTGTTGTGAAAATTCAACAAATTAAACATCCATCTAGACATTTACATTATTACCAAACAAACACTGTTTATTGAAGGTCTTGGGCAAATTAAGTCACTATGAACCACATACATATTGTTCAAAGTGATACCTCTGAGTTAATGTATGGATTGAGGAAAGACAGGTGAGAACATAGAAAGGAGTTAACATTATGGAAAATGGTGGGCACAAGGGTGTTTGTTTGTTTATTAAAATCCCTATTAGCTTTTTCATTGTAAAAGCTATTCTTCCTGAGGTCCACACAGTTCACATGGTGACAATACACAAATACACATCCACACCACTAATCACAATTCACTAACATAACATGTCATAACTTAGAACTACTGTAAAAAAACAAAAAAACAATGACAATCAGACGAATGTAAACGGAAAGACAAACACTGAGAGGAACAAGGACAACCCTTTGAAATTTGAAGGAGGAGAGAGGAGGCCGGTGTCTGGAAGCTGCCTCTCAAGGCTATAAGAGGTACCTATAAATAAAAACCAAGGAGCAAGAGGCAAAACATGGACAGAGGGAAAAGGAAGAATGAAGGGAGGTAGGAACAGAGAAAGAAATAGAAAGAAAAGCTCAAACGTTGATGGAGGAAGATGAGCATGAACCAGATTAAAAAGAACACATAGTTAAGAAACAACTGTCGTGGCCTACAGTGACTTGGCAGTCCTCTTTTTATTTAGCCACCTGGTTTTTTTTGCTTCTGTTTAAAAAAATAAATTTGATGATCTGGACTGAAGAAATACATGATGGATGAAAGGGGCAATGACCCTGGTACCTTTGGTAAGGAGGCGGTCCCTGATGGAGACCCTGTGGGTGGAGTCGGAGGCTCCAGAGGCACGGCCCGTCTTGCCACCATCATCCCTCTTCAGCTTACTGGCCAGTGTAAGCATGGCTACGATGCTGTGATCTGCCTCGGTCTGCCCCCCGCTGCACTGTGCTGCACTGCCCTGCTGTTCAAATGCCTGACAATCACACAGACCATAAACAATGAATTAGTTCATCTCATCATACTGCAGAATAGAGAAAAAATAAAGCTAATTAAATGGACACATCTGACCATGCAAACCCTACAACAAATGTTCTTACACAGAAAATAGCATACTTTTTCAATATTGAAAATAACCCTAATATATAATCATTACTAAGTGGACAGATTTTCAAGGAGCCTGTGTTAAATATGTATATATACATATACTTTTAAAAAATCAATACATGCACATAAGGTGAACTGGCAACTCTAAATTGCTCGCAGTTGTGAATGCAAATGGTTGTCTGTCTAGACGTCTCTGCCCTGTGACAGACTGGCGACCTGTACAGGCTCTAGCCCAGTGTGCTGGAATAAGCTCCAGCCCCCCCATGATGCTGCACAGATAAAGCAGATATAGATGAATGAAAGGCTGGATGGATGGATGGAGATAAAATCTACAGAAGGGTGTTTAAAGATAAATTATAACCAAGGCCTAAGCTTAGTTCTGCTTATAAATTATAGATTTTGAGACCTTTTTTAATACCTCATCATGTATTGCAAAAAAAACTACTACACACATTTAGGACGTCATGGATGAAGTATGGGTCTCATGGCAAAGAGATATAAAAGGACAGATAGGGCAAGTTTTTAATAAGTGAGACGCAGGGAAATGATGAGTTTCAAGTCTACTCCTTCTTATAGCAATAAACTGACTACTATGAGGCTATTTAATTGCAATGGAATAACAAAGAGCTTGACATTGATTAAGGGAAGCCAAATCCAATTAGACTCCCTGTTGTGGAAAGACGTGTGGGGCTACAAGTTTTTTAATAGTGTAAGTGTTGAGTCGTAGTCTTGTTATATAAGATTACTTGCCGTAAAGTGAGTTAATTAATAACACAGCGTCTGGAACTTTCCTTTACACAAAAGCCTATTCTCTACAACAGATTAATAGGTAAGAATGCAGGAAAAGTTAAATGAGTTAATTTAAGGAAAATACTGTATGTTTTTCTGGAATTTCTATTATGTAACACATACACATAGCCTTCACATGAACATTTCACCACTGCTGAAATATGCCAAAACCTTACATTAACTGTTGTGGTTCTCAGTAGTGGTTATTCAGTTATGAGATAGTTGTATGCAACACGGAACTAAAAGTTCATTACAAAAAGATAAAACAACCCACGTTATCTTTAACCATATTTTAATTATCACAAAAACTGAGTGTCACCAGACAAAGAAGAGCCTACAGAGACAAGCATCACAAATCCTCTGATAGTATGACATTGTAACTGCTGAATAATATTTAACAGACTCACTCACTTCCTCGAGTAACAGGAAGACAAAAAGGGTACTTCAACATCATGCTTCTGCCAACTTTGATATTAATGATGCTGCAGCAGGAAGCCATTATCTCTGGCATGACATTGTTAAAGTCAGTGATGAAAGCATTCGCTATTTGTGGACAGGTCTCCTGGTAACTATCAATGCCATGGAACAGAAGGCCGCTTGAGTGGGTTTCTGCCTTTGGGATTGTTCCTTGTGAACCATTCCCATTTAATTGATGATAATCTGGATTTTTTTGTGTATTCATTTGTGAAATTATCTGACAAAGGTAATGTTACAAAATATTTAATACATAAATCGGCAAATGACCTACAAATGGAATCATTCAAAGCTTGAGAATTAGAAAGTAAGTTAAGTTTTACACACATTCCAGAAGTCGATACATTCAGTACAGATCATGATGGGAAACTTGACTTTAAATTAAAAAACAAACAGAAAACAGTACGTCAACGTCCAAAAATCAACACTTAATATCTATTACGGCAACTTTCAGGAAATTCCACACTTTCAAAGACATTTACAATCACCTCGCCTGGGGCATCAGCATCCGAACAGCTCAACAACCACCTTGACACACTGCTTGCATCCCTCACTGAATATAATTCAGTCTCGCTGATCCCACTGACCCCTTACGTTGTTCTGAAAATATTCTGTTTCTATTTCTGCTAAAGCCCGCTATTACTCTTTTACTGTGGTGCAGGGGTCTTTCAACCTCGCTAAAGGAGCAGGTCGCCGGCATCTCTGCGCTCTGTGTGTGTCCAGTCTGCAGAAGCAGAGAGCGGGGGGGGGGGGGGGGTATCAGGTATCACTGAGCCATTCAAATGTGTGTCACAGAGTCTGACTCAACTCCCACCTGCCCCGGCTGTCAGTCACTACAGCCTGGCAGCACAGACTACCTGGATGTTAGTCCAGCAGCCATAGGGGGAGTGGGGACCGATCCATGCAGCATGAGCAGAAGAAGTACACTCACACACACACACACACACACACACACTCACACACACACACAGGTTGATACAAATAGCAATTAAAAACACACACATTGACTAAAACAACTGTTTTTCTTCTTCCCCTGGGTCTAGCTACCACACAGGCACACGCTTCCTTACTATAACAATAACTCGTCCTAAACTGGTAGCACTCGGAGTAAAAAGAGTGCACCCTCTCTTTAGTGAAGTGTTCCCTCGACAAGAACCTGCTGTCCTAAATAAGTCCAGCTAACTTGGTACGACACTCAACCGCAAGCCGGTGCCTATCCCCTCGAGCAGGGACCGCTTGCGGTGCTGAAAGCGAGTCAAGCGGGGCTGGACGGGAGAGGCTGTACCGGGGGGAGTCGCCGGCTCGTCGCCGTGCTTTCACCCCGGGGGGACTGACCGCGAGCCCTGACACCCAGCCGCTAACGCTGCTAACACGGCTAGCCGGAGCCGGCGGCGAGGCGCAGGGGCAGCCCGCCGCTCGGGCTCCCCGCTCGGACAAGTGGACGAGAGAGCGCGGAGGACGGCCGCTTGTCTTTAAATCAGCCGAGACGCGCGTCTGAGTAGTTAACGAAGTGTCCGTGCCAGCCGGCGCCGGCTCGGGCGCTCCCCCCGTGTTCTTTTACCTGCTGTCTCAGAGCTAGCGCTCCGTGCTACACCATAACCGGCGGCCCTCCTCCGTCCAAGGCGCTGCCCGCAACTCCAGGCGGAGGCTATGGGAGGCGCGTCCGACTGTAAATAACTTCGAAAAGGGTTATTTGTGGGGCTCGGGGTGGATGTGAACTGACTGGACAATCAGCTGTCAGAACTTCGTTCCGGTGTCATGGGCAACGGAAGCGCAGTGATTGCCGGTCGTTATTGTTGTCCGGGTAGACACGGCGGCACATAAGAGGTTCCGCACAGCAGCAGACGAGTGATGGGGGGGGGTTGGAAATTTCAACTTAACATAAAGTTAAAAAAAAAAAAAACCCGCAAGTACTGAGTGATTATGTCGAGTCGTGCTGTACCATACATTCATTTCATTATCGTTATTTATTTCCAATAACCAACTTTCTTCTTCTTCCACTTCCCCAATCTTCACTGGTTTGAATGCTGGAAAGCATTGTGAATGCATTCATAATGTTCTTCTACTATAAAAATCCTATATTATTATTATTATTATTATTATTATTATAATTATTACTACTATTATTATTATTATTGTTCAGTCACTTATTCAGGTTGAAACTCAGGGTTTGAAGGCTGTATAATATTTTGATAGGCTGAAAAAATTAAAACAGACATTATCTTTTGCACTGGTATTGCAGAGCATTCTTTTATGAGGCGCCAAACCGGATCAAAGACGAAAACTTATTTCCCAACATATGGGCACCACTTTTCAGATCACCATTTATAAAGTGTCAAACCCAGAAGAGAAACAAATACACTGGGAGAACAGTGACAAATTCGAAACTCAGTGTTTTTGAGAAACACTGTAAAAAAGAGGGCTACAGTTGTGAGAGAGGGAACATTCAAATACAAAATAATGTTTGCAGGACTTTGCACTGTAAGCAGGACTGAGAGATGCGCCTCTATGAAATGACCTCTGTGAGCCAGGAGTCTCTCAGCAGTTGCTGTCACCATCGCAACCTCAAAGCAGATTGAGGTGAGCATATCAGACCTTTTCCAGCTCTTCATTCTCCTCCAGCTGCTTTTCCCAGCATTATTCAACTCATATCTACAGATTCATACTCCATTCAAACTTTTTTAATTTGTGTGTTATTCATGTGTTCTACTTTTTCACCCCCAAATCCACAAAATGAACAGGTCAGTAACTCTTTCCAAGATTTACAACAAAACTACAGCAAAAAGTAAAAATACAAATAAACAAAAACTGACTTGAATATAATGTCATTTAAAAAGTAAAAAAAAAAAAAAATCAAACATGTACAGTAGCTCTAGTATAATGCTTTGGAAGAAGCATCCACGCGATGAAACCTCCTATTTGCCTGTCCTGCACATACACACATGCCTTGAAAAAGAGCATCATTTGCAAAATGGAAAAGTGAGACTCGCTGTTTGACAGAACAGCTCATTGGATTCGCTTCTTGGAACAAACCCAATTCACCCCAAAGTATATGGACAAAACTTATGATTCACTCAGCCAGTTGTTATGGACCCAGGGCCATGGGGGCTGTCACTGTTAACAAGAACATGCTCTGGACTGACCTGCCTGGTTAGCTGAAGGTTTTAAAAGAGAGAAGCCTTTTAATCTTGGTGCGTGTGATTATATTCTATTTCATCTACATCTGTTTAGACAGGTGTTGGCCATCAGGCTTTCTGCGAGGCTCATGAGCCAAAGGATTTGCCCTCGCAATAATGCTATGTTCACTCTTTCCTCTTCACATGGTGTGCTTAACACATTGCCTTTGTTATTCAGGGAAGTCGACTGAGGACAAGGCATTCATCTGTATTTATTTATAGGAGTGGTATCACTATGCTGTACAGTTGTAACAAAATGGAAGAGAACAGCTGAATGAACTCTCAATACAATTTTGTTCCGCTGGATATTTAAAAACTGTATGCAGATTAACATCATCATCATCAGCATTAAGGTATGAGGTGAAACCTTGTCAGAAGAAAGAGACAAAGAACAGGAGGTCAGAACATCCAGATGGAATCAAGACAGAGCAGACAACACTGAGGATGTCAGCAAATAAAACTTTCCACCCTCTCCTCAAATGACCCATAAGAGAGAAAATCCAGTGCTGAAGATGAAGGCATTCACTTTGAAATAAAATATTTCTGTCACTTCTGGGTCTTCGAGCTCAACAGCAGCGTAAAAAAGGGGATAATAAAAGTTTGTCGAGCTTCTCCACCCAAAGGGGGCAATTAACTGACAGGGGACCTTAAGGAATTTTGGATTTCTGTTTATCTTTTCGGACAGCTCTTGAAAAAGGAAATGTTATATTAGCTTCCGTCATCTTTGATGTCTGCAGCCCAACGGGGACTTGGAAAATGTTCACCTAAAGTCAAAAAATATCTGCTGTCTGTCAGCAAGGTGGATACGAGAATATTAGGATTTGTCTCCTGCTGCTGTGTAGAATCCAGGTATTGGGTTATCTTGAGCGCAAACTCTCCTGACTTTTATCCTCGCCTCCCACCCTGTGAGATTCAGTCACTCTCAGCTTATTTTACTGCCTCTAAGAAATCAGAGGTTGTGTTGTATAAACTCCTCATGATGCACATGCTATTCTGTATACTCACTCGATTAAGCATCAAATCAATGCCGGCATTTTAAGCCCTTTGTCATTAATGGTATTTTTTGCAGGGTTTTTTTTGACGTTTTTTGCATTTTTCCTGCAAATAATTTGATACACAAGGAAATGCATTCTAAACCCAACTTTATCAGGTGTTTCACACATTTACTTTACTATTCACAACCAAATGATGATCCTCCAGGCTGTAAAGTGCATTATTTAAACAAGACTTTAAACTCTGTGAAGCTGTAAGCACAGAAGTGCTTTGAGCGAAATATCCGCATGATAACATGCTCACTATGACAATGCTATGCTGATGTGTAGCAGGAATAATCTTTACCATGGTCACGCTTAGTTTAGTTTGTCAGCATGCTAACATTTGCTAATTAGTACCAAAGAGAAAGTACAGCTGAGGCTGAATGTCATTGTACTTCCAGGTATTTGGTCAAAAACCAAAGTATTGGACAAATTAAAGTTTTCACCTGATGGTGGCATTAGATTAGAAGTCATTGGATCACCAAAGTCAGTGGGATCCATCCTTTGGGCACCATGAATATCTGTACAATAGTTTTGATAAGAATATTTATATATTAATAAAAACTGTACTGACATTTCAATCTTTCATTCTCCTTAAATGTATTTTTTTAAATAATCAGTGTTATACCACCAGTCGCCCTGTACGTACATTAAAGTGAGATCTGGCTGTCAGTTCAGATCAGACTGGCTGGGACTGCAGCAGCAGTGACAGCAGCCCCCAGTGGCTGTAATCTTACTCATGTAAAAATGAAGTGTTACACTGGGGGCTTTGCTCTCCCTGCTGGACCACATGACCCAGATGTAAGTGGAGTGTCAGTTTAAGGGATAAAACTTCTCTGCAACAACATGACTAATGCACATGTCATAATAATTCTGTTTTGTACTGCATGTTTGCTGTACTTCTGATGCACTGTTGCTGTGACATCAACAGCAAACGTTCTCCATTTGATATAATTTGAGACAAGACTCTTAGTGTTTCAGGTTAACATCTACCAAGCGCCCGTTGGTACAGCCACTACTAACACTTTACAGGATTTTTTCCCTCGAGGTCCCATGAGATTAGGTGTAAATATCCTAGTTGAGACTCAGAAATGTTTGTAGAGAGAGTATGTAACTTGATAGCAATAGGGTGTCTTTTAACAATGGATGGGCACGGACAGAAAAGAAAAGTTGGTGGCAATACTCTGTATGTATCAAGAGCTTATAGGCCTGGTGACTCATGTATTGAATTGTGGATGAAAGGTCCTCCCATTGTTACCTCTTGTTACCTCTTGTTGTGGAATACAGTACTCTCCAACAAGAATGTGAAATTATGTTTTTATTACTATTGAAAATGAATAGAACGTTTTGCTTTGTTAAATTTGAAAATGTCTTTCATGTGAAAATGTCCACCCTAGTCAAGTTGGGCTTTCAGAGCCAGTGAGCAGTTTCAATGAAGATACAGATGTAAACATCTGTACAGCAGACATGCCAGACATGCTCAGTATTCGACAGCCCGTTTGGTTTGAAGTCAGTCCAGCTCACTCTGCGGTGTATGAACAGAATACACGGAAAGAAGGATTTACTCTCTTGGCCTAGCATCATTGATGTAAAGAGTCCATTTTCTTCTGTGACACAGAAAAATTATTTTCATCACTACTGCTTTCTGTTTACGTTCAGTGAACTCCTCCTTGATTTGAATATGGGAGGAAGAAACAAGTTTCTTGTGACTAATACAAATGCATATGCCAATTATCTTCAAGTCATATTTGCTTATTAAAATATGAGTGCTGAAAAATAGTTTTGCTGGAATATCCCATGCGGCAGACTTTGGGGTTGTGTGGGAACATGCTATCATGTAAAGACTTTTAGAAAAACAGATCAGTGAAAACAAACCACCTGAAGTTGAGCATGTGCTGAGTTTGGTCAGCAGCCTCATGAGAAGAGATCTGATTCAAGACATAGTAGTAATAATAATCTTCCAGACAATAGCACAATGTTTGTAAGAGATCTGAATGGGACTTTGAGCTCATACAGCTGCAACAACAGACAGAAAGGAAGGCTCAGATTTGCCAGATGGTGCCGTGCTTTTTGTTTGTTTTCTTTTTCAAAGGAAAAACCTCACTTTGCATTTGTGATAAATCACCATTGCATTTTTTTTAGCCACTTTTCTTAAAGCATGCTTTATAGTTCACTAGTGACAGATAATTGTATTTTAATTATGATGAGGATTATTATTAAGATTGAAACATTTCTCTGGACATTTTTCCAGTAAGGCCTAGACAGTAACACAGTTGCACTGAGGTTTCTTCTTGGCACACAGCGACAGGCATAACTCACTAGTTTACACCATTATATGGTGCACTGCACAGCATTCAGGTCAGTAGAAGAATCACACAGATAGTAAGACACATTATGATAGTTATAACCACAAATGCACTCTTTCAATCCATGATACTGTCTATTTCACCAAAGAAATTGCTACACACATACACACACTCACTTACAATAAAATTGTGTGGTATGACTATGATGGCTCTACAGCAGATGAGGGCCAGAGTTGGAAACCCAAATAGCTCAAGGCCAGAAGAGAAAAATGGACAACTTGCTGGCCCTGTGCTCCCAGGTGCAGACAATACAGACATGCCCACTCAGAACACCTGCATCAGCCAGAGTCAGGCCAAGGCCTCAGATCACTCCAGTAGCTACCAACAGCACATTAGGACTGAAGGCTTTTCTATTCTGCATTGCCAAAAGTAAAATATGTTTGTAACAAACATTTCAATCACGGACTCATAATCCAAGGAAGAGGCCAGACCTCACAAGTAAGGTCATCCAGGATGTTTCCTGTTTGTGCAAGTCTTCTGGTGGTGGAAAAAGTTTGCTGAGAGCTTTTCCACACAGATGGAAAAACAGAGGGGGGTTGCCATTACAACAGGCATGACAAGCATCGCAAACATGACTAACGACAAAGTCTGTGGGACTGATAAAGAATTAGAGGAATCGCAACCTAAATGGAATATTTCTGCTTAGGAGATCTCTGTAAAAAGCACGAGAAGACATCATATAATAGGAGTATTCTGGGACACCTTGTGCAAACCGTGACAATCATCATGGATTAATAAAACCACTGTAGTCTGCAATGTCACATAAAAAGAAAATAGCTGTGGAGTCGTCTAAAACCATTTGGACAAAGGTATGAGTACAGTAAATCTCTGAGAATATAAAAAGAAGTGATGAAGAAAAGTACAAATCAGACCAAATGTAGATATGCTCAATGAGAGATGGGTTTCTAAAAAAGTCAAGGGAGGTGACCCTCCAGTTTAGCCCAGCCTATATGTCGTTGGTGATGGTGATTTGCCTGTGCTCGTAGACGCGTTTGATAAAGCACAGTAACTTAATGTGGTTCCCTTTTAAATGTAGGTGAGATAACATTGTACTGTGTGTGTCTATGTGAATATGATGATATGCACAGTACACCAGTAAAATGGAGAAAGTGCCAATAATCTCTTTTGATCAAATGTCTCCCCCTAGTGGCATTTTGTAAAACCTCCTCTCCAAGTGCATTTTAACTCGTGGTTCACATGGGGTTAGTCATTCATTTGGAAATGACTTGTTTTGACAGATCAGATCATTTACAATAGCTACTGTATTCACGCAAGCTTCACGGAAAGATTTTCTGTGTACTTTAGCAAATCACTTATATGATGTAAACATAATTTGCATGGTGCCAGCACCTTAAATGGAGAGGTAGAGGAATGCTAGATATTGAAGAGTAAATGTATATTTGTGCATGTTTTTGTTGAAGAAATAGCTGATAACTTGTACAGCGTTCCAACACTAATCAGTATTTGGTGAAAAGCCTTCTTGTTGACGCTTAGATGACAAGATCCTTATCCACTCTCATGTTTGTATGGTAAATTCTAACTACAAATTTACCATACATACATGAGCTAGCTGAGCATGCCTACCAGCATCTCTAGCAAAAAAACTGAATCCAAAATGTCAAACTATTCCCTTTAAATAAGAGGCATTTATAGGCAAAACAGAGAGCTGAAGCTTTTAGTAACAAACATACTAACTCGTCCTGTATTTTAGATGTCAAGGAGAAAACTTTCACACATAAAAGTAGATAAAATACTGGGGAGTTTCTGTGTCCATAACTACATTCATGACTTTGCTGAAACTGTGAGTGCCGGCAGGAGTCAGGCTTTCTGTGGTTTGCAGGCCAGAAGGTAGAAATACTTGACAGCCACCACCACCTCTGTCTCCACAGAGGTCACCTTCATTACAGACATAAACCTGGGGGGAGGAACACAGGAGACAGGGTGTTCACGTTCATCAGGTTCATTTGCATATTGGCTGTATCACATAATGGACTGAATGGAGGGAAACATTTAACTGTAAATACAAATAATACGTCCGCACTGCTTATAATTATTTTTACAGAGCACTGTCAGTCAAGTGTGTGATGTGTATACTGTATGTATTTTACCATTAGGCCTTTACCTTTGACTGATGTCCTGGGAGAGTCTGGTGGCTCTCTGCGGGTCATCTCTCAGTAGAGCCTGATAGCTGGAGAAAGACTCCACCAACCCCATGAAGCTGGACAGAGGCATGGGCCTTTTCACCCACACACACTCTTGCCTGTAATACATTAAAAAACACACACACACACAGAGAGTCAGTGCATACTCCTGTACATATAAATAATACTAATGGATGATTTGCTGAAGAGGCAACTCATTCTTTGTGTGGAACAAAGATTATTGACCAAACAAAAATGCTGTCACTCACCACTCCTTGTCAGGGTAAGGGAGGGATCCATAGGTCTCCCGGTATAACTCAATAGAGCTGGGGCCAAGGTGGGGACTGCGGTAAGGGTGCAAGGCAGCATAAAACTGATAAAAACCAAGAGAGAAAGGGTCACAAGATTGTTTTTTTTATAAAACATTATAAAATACACACACTACACAATAATACACACTAGATGGTGCTGTTGTTCATTTTTTTATTCAAGGCCATGAATTCTTGTGGCCAAAAAATCCACTTGAGTGTGACAGGATGATGGGTCTGATCATCTGATGATGATGACGTACAGTACGTGTCCCCGACACACGCAGAACTGACAAAGGGTTCCCCTTTGAGTTTATGGATCAGGCGGATGAGGCAGGTGGTGATGCTGGTACTGCCCAGCAGAGGCAAAGGGGAGGCCCGTGTGTAAATATGCCTTTGACTCAGAAATTCTTATCTGGTGTTAAAGAGGGACTGTGTCTTTCTGTGATTCATTTGTTTTTAAATAATGAAGACATTCATATCTTTTTTTGTGTGTTTTCAGCTTTTATAACAAATTCACAGTTATTTTTCTCAGTGTGAAAAAGATAAAAACATATTCAGTACCTGTTGTTTAGCACCTAATTTACAATACAAATACATCTCAATCATAGACCTTTTTTTTGGTCGAATTCCATTTAGCTGCTTCAGTTTTAGGGTTCTGGTATCGTGCCTGCTGGCTCACTGTCAAACTGTCATGGCCTACTGAGACAAATAAACAGAACAGAACCATATTTAATACTATCAGTAACACCTGTGCTTTCCCTACTACGACAAGTTAAAATGTCTGCTGTAAAAAAAGCTTATTTGGTACAGGTTAACTTTATTACAATAATATCTTTATTACAATAGAAAAGTTAAGGCAATAAACCATTAAACCAGATTGTACTCCTGACTGTACTTTTTTTTGTGGAAAAAGCTGAATTCTATTTTAGTCAAGTGTCCCAGCAAGCCACACACTGTCACACAGTGACAGTTGACCAGCATGTACAATACCAGTACCCTGAAACTGAAATCAGCCATCAGTAATGTTAATATTTACACCTTTTTCTGTTGTGACACGTCAAAATGTCTTCTTGAAAAAGGCCCTTGTATCATGAAGTTTTTTGTTTCTACCAAAAGCATGTGAGTTTAATGATTACCACACTTTTAGTCAAATGAGAAATGAATAACCTGGTTTGATTATGTCCATGTCCATGTATTGTCTATCTCTGTGCTCGTGAGTGTCAGTGCACATTCACAATAAGGTGAATACTCTTGTGAGACAACTTCTTACTTCTTTGCAGACTTGGTTGAGTGTATGCGAGCAGCAGTCAGGGTAGCTGAGCTCCATGTCAATGGTGTAGTTGAGCAGAGCCAAGCAGCCATGGGGCTTCAGGACTCTGTGGGCCTCCTGGAGAAAGCGCGGTCGGTCGAACCAGTGGAACGCGGACATGGCTGTCATCAAATCCACTGAGCTGTCAGCAAATGGCAGCTCCTCGGCCACACACTGTCTAAAGATGGAGCAGTAGCAACAGCCAAATCAAAGCTTCTGACCACTGGGAGCCGACTCTTCAGTCTAGTGCTCAGTGCACCACAAAATGAGTCAGTTCCTTACAGTACAGCGCGATAAGGCAGCCAGATGCAACCAGAGCCTCATGCAATGTTTGTGAACCGATTCATGGTTTTGTAAATCCAGATGGTTGTTGCAGTTTGGATTCATGGGTGAAGTAGATGCAATAGGTGCATCCATGGAACCCCAAGGTGGTCTATATTAAATAAATAAAAAACACATTATGAAATAATCATACAAATAAATTGTTTTTGTTATGTTATTCATGTCATTTCATTCTCATGATAACATAGTTTTATTGGATATCATTTATCTCATTATAGGCATTTTCATTTGATTTAATTTCTGTTTTAATTTCAAGTTGGCATTTTTCCCCGATGACACCTTTATTTATGTCCAGTTTTATTTCCTTATGCCACTTTTCATGACTTTCCCCCTGTTCAGCCAATTATGTTACCCAAGTCTCTCTTAACCTAGCTCAACAGTCGCTATCAACTTTAAGCCAGTTATCTTCTGTTAGGTAGAGCATCAACTATATCAACGTTTTATCTGGATCAACCAGTTGCTGCTATAAAAGACTCTCCTTATATACTCTCCTTTAGCTTGCCATAATAATTGTATTTTAGCAAATATTGTGTCTGGATCAAATCAATTTGTTTTTAGGGTTTATATTAACCCAGGTAGCTCCTGTTGGCTTTTTGGTCTTCATACAGTTGAGTGTCTTTGTCTGAGGGACATCTTTTGAATCAAAATGCTGCCGAGGGGAGACGCTGACACTCAAATTGTTAACACTGGCCCTGTTCAGACCTGGTATTCCTAAGTCATTCAATCACAAGTGGACAGCTCTAAGTACAGGTGTGAACGCACCTAAGACAGATTGAGGACGCATTGAGATCCGATCACTCAGGCCACATTCGGGGGGTGGTCTGAGACACTTGTGTCCACATTCTCTCAGAAGTGTGAACACGAATGTGTCCTGGGCCACATCGGAGGACGGCCCACTCAGCTGACGTCCTCTGTGTGAGCGGGAGTTAGTCCCGTCACACAGCGCTCATACAAACCGATTTTGCCTGCCGTAACGCTATTGATTTACATGTCTGCTGAAAAAACAAAACTAAGTAGGTAGGATATGCAGCCCTGTTAAGTAAAGTAAATAAAAGGAGATGTTAGTTTCTGTGTCTATATGTTTCATTTACAGCAGCAGCTAGATAGTTAATTCTTTTGCACTGTTGCTGAAAAAGATAAGAAAACATTTGTTTAATAATTTCTTGAATAATGTCACAAATTAGATAATTGTTTAATTTCTATATTTTACACCATTTACACATTTCATAATTACTTATTTATTGACATAATATTCAACACTCTGGGGTTCCATATGGAGGATCTGCATCTGACAGTAATCAGAAACTGTCTGATCTGGGACTGCAGGCAAGGGAGATCATGGCAGAGATGCATAGGTGAGATGCATATATACAAACAAAAAACGTGTTTGTCTTGCATGTCTGAAAGCTCACTAAAAAGCTGCTGGATACCATCCATGGAGAGCAGGAAATGATGGAGCAATGTACTGTCTGCTCTGCAAGTAGTTATGTTGCTTTAACTTAACCAAATTGAAAACTGAAAACGGAAAATGAAGAAAAAAAACCCACAGAAAATAAGTCAACATAGTCTTTGCCTGTGTTGTGTATTTGAATTAACACCAATGTCGGTTTATAATGTGTAAAATACTAAATACTCGAATCTGTTACTTCTAAAAACCTATTTTAAGGTTTATTTTAAAGATTTTTCATATACTGTAGGCCTACCTAAAACCAACCATTTGTGACATACTAAACATTTTATGAGGGTTTCTATGTGCTGTGTTGAGAGCACTTTGTTCCATTGCATGGGCCTTACTGCATGACCGACTTTCACCGTACAAAGGTCTCATTCTTCCTCCTTTGGCCAAGGTTCAATCAAGTAGCCTGGCTTACCAGATTTTCAGAGCTGACCGAATGCTAATTGTAATGTTTTTTTTTAACATGCATTTTATTAGGCTTGCTTGGTCTCACACTCTTAAGCCAGGGAAACACATGGACTTTCAATTAAGGCACAAGAAAAATACACACAAGGTGCTTTCATTGTGCATGCATGCTTTTCACTTACTGTATTCTATGTAAAATCTCTTTACAGAGGTGAGTTTCTAAAAAACAAAAAAGATTAATTGTGACCCTTGGTTGGTCCATGCTTACCTATATGTGATGTTTGGCTCTTTAGCATGCTGCAAAGCCACTTCCAGCTGGGCAGGACTAACGTCTGTACCCACCACAGAGGCAAAGTGTTTGGCCAGAAGCACTGTGCCCTGTCCTGACCCGCAACCCACATCCACTGCCAGCTCAAAGGGGCGACCTTTCTGACAAAACATTTAACATCTTATATGACACAAGTTAGTTTTGTTGGTTTTCTTTTTCTTTTTTTTGTAATTAATTACACAGATGCCACTATTTTCCCACCTGCACTTACCTGTTTTTCCAGGAAGTCAAGCACACGTTGTATTAGATGATCTGATGGAGCGATCCTATACTTCCAGTAGGAAGATGCATGCTTCTTGCCTTCAAACAGACGGTAAGCCATAGCTAGCCAAGGCCTCTCTGAGCAGCTGATCTAGTTGACACTTTTAAGGAGAGCCTAAAGCTATTTATCTTATCTTTGGATTTTTTTTTACTGGATACAAGGAGCTAACTTCCACATTACAAAGACTGTGTATTCCTTTCTGCCTGAAGTGAGATACAAACGCACGCACCCGTGCACAAAAGGGGGGAACAGTTGGGTGCCTGGGAACTGAGAGGCCCCACTACTTCCACTGGTACATGGGAGGGGGCTTAAAGGGACAGCTCCACAACTATTTTATAAGGTTTTCTCTGTGCATAATAGGTTCAACACTACTCTTGAATATAATCCATGATAATGTATAATCATATGATGATTATTTTAATTGGAAAGCTCAAGGATCTGTGTGAGCATGGGTCTTTTTATGGGTCATGTGATGGTAGATGGAGATGATGTGGGTGAGGTACAAATGGTATGTGTAGTAGTATTACAATAACATCATGTGTGCAACGCTCCTCTGAATCTATTGGCTGATTTCTTGTATTTCAGAATCCTATGGTGCCCTCAACCAAGTTTGTTTGTTATGTCTTATCACTGTTGTAGATATGAGTTTGTTGGATTGAACAAGGGATTTTTCATGCTTATTAATTCAACTTTTCACTTGTAGGAGAAAGAATATGTTATCTTTTCTTTCAAAAGTTACATGGTGTTGCTTTAACTAGAAAGGGAAGTCCTATCAACAAAAGGTTCAAGGACTAGCCATGGTAGGAGGACAATGGTTGACAATGAATCAGTACAAGTACACATTTTACACCTGATGATACACCAGTACTAACTTATAATGCTGTTAATCAGTGACAGTAGAGTCTTGTGGTTTTACTTTAACACTACAACAACTCTTAAGGATTTTAATATAAAACCTATATCAGCTGAGTGTCAAACTGAATTTTTAACATTAGACATTCTTATTCCAAGGAAAAATATTGCTGTGTATATCTGTTCACATTCACTCTATTTTTTCATTGTTATTGAAAATATAACTACAGTAAATGTTTGCAGTACAGATTTGTTTTCCCCCCTTTCTTTAAAACTGTACTATATAAGTTACTAATTTACATTGCACAAAGCAGGTACAACTCAAACTGTCAGCAGTGCCAAACTGCCTTCTACCTACTGAGAAAGAGCAGAGACCCTCAGAGGCCCTCAAGAGCTTAAAAAAAAACCCTGACTTTTCAATCAAAACAAAGCATCTAAGAACACCCTCTGTGAAACAAACAGTGGTAATCATGTTGTATTTCAAAATAATTTATTTTTCCAGATATATAACCTATCAATGGGCATTTAACATTCCAAGGGATCAACTGTTCCATGGGAAATGTTTTGAGAGGTAGTTTCACTGCAAAATGAAACATACTTTAAGACAGGGTTGTTAGCAGAGGTTATAAAGTCATTAGTAGATGCTCTATTGACAGATATCTAAACATATATATAATATATTCTATTTAATGTCCGGTCAAAGTTCTTTGTCAGCTGACTTGTTCACTTGCATTACAAGACAATCACAGGGAAAACAGTTCTATTCTAACAGTTCTATTGCAAAAAGGTTTATTTAGAGGTGTCAACCTTCAAAGAGCGCACACCTTTATGCATCAAGAATTAAACAAAAGTTCATAAATTGCAAACTGCAACATCTTTAAGACTAAAACATATTTTTCTTTCTCTCAAAATACACATCCAATGCCACATTGTTGATTATTGTGGTTTTGATGCCAAGACACAGAAATATTCCTGTTCCAGCTCTATTTCAGTGTCAGCAGACGTGACTCCCATCTCCTCCAGAAACCTGTGAAGCAGTGCAGGGATTGATTATTGGAAACAGTTAATATTCACAAAATGGGTGACTGAAGAACAATTAATGGATCATAATAACAGACATGTACAATTTGTGTGTGTGTGTGTGTGGGGGGGGGGGGGGGGGGGGGGGGTAACTGACCTCTTCTGAGTGTTGAGCAACAGGTCTTCAGCAGTCTGGGGATTTTTCTTCTTGCATGCTTGGAGCATGGACCAGGTCTCTATGAACCCCACCAGGTTCTTCACCGAGATTGGCGACTTCACCTTGATACACTCCATCCTGTTGTATCAATATACTGGTGTACTATTACATATGGAAATATCTAAGAAATGCTGTGACATTATAAAACATTTCTTGGCTTCTGTAATGGCCGTACAGCTAAATGTCGGTACGTCCCTCATGCACTCAACTTGGTTTCTTAAGACAGTAGTTTACACCTAGTAGTTTACTTTCTCCTCATTTAGTTTGTTAACCTTTGACCTTATGCACTTTACATTCACATTGTACATACAGCAGCAAACAGATGAATAATGATACATATCTTTTGTTTCATACATCATGCTCATAGTTTTTTTGGTAATGGTGGCAGCACATTAGTGATTATGATTTCAGCTCAGAGGAACTAGTCTGTTATTGACTGTGATTGACAAACAAGAGTTTTGTGCTATCAGTTACATCTCATTGTCCCGCGCTGCTGATGTGAAACTGTATCTGCCCTCACAGGGACAGGAGACCATGACCCTGTATTTTGCTATCAAAGAGGTGTGTTTAGGTATGGTTAGGTGTCGTAAGTGTTTGTGTGGCAATTACCTCTCTTTGTCCGGAAAAGGGATGGCTGAGTAGAGATTTTCCAGCTTACCCTCAGATACAGCGACTGGATTGCAAGTGTATGGCGACAGAACCTGCTTCGCCTGGAAGAGAATGTATATAAATGTCAAAGGATATTCCATTATGTATTGATTTGTATTGCATGTATTTTTTGTCCGTCTGTATAAACAATACAAGTAATACATATATACTTAAAGAAAAAGTAAAGGCATTTGTGGCATGTGTGGATGACAAACTAAATTGTAGTTTTTCCATTTATCATCCATTATGTATAGTTTAAACAAACAAATAACCTATTATTGAGTGAGATTCATAAGGTGTTCCTATTCACAGATTTTTGACCTTTAGACAGAGGGATGCTAGGTGTAAGCTGACCACGTCCTGACTCCAGCCATGTACATTATGGACAGTGCAGAAGGCTTTTTCCAAAAATGTTTTTTTTTTTTTTTTAACTATTCCTTATTATATTTATGTGGCCCCGCCCTTTCAGTGTGTTATCAGCTCTATGTTTGGAATTTGGTGATACTGCCACTTTGTGTCAACAAAGGTTTGCGCTGCTGATAAGGTTTCACACGACTCCAATGAAACAGGTTTACACCCACCTCTTCATAGACGCGGTCGAGTCTTTCTCCACAGTCCTGGTAGTGAAGTCTGGTGTTAGTGTCACTGAAGCCCAGCAGAGCCATGCAACCCCGAGGTTTTAGAACCCGAATTGCGTCATCCAGGAACCTCGACTGATCAAACCAGTGGGCCGCTGACGCTGCCGTCAGCAGGTCCACAGAGCCGTCCGGAAAAGGAAGCTCCTCTGCTGTCCCCTTCCTGCGGGTGCAACGCACAGGTCACGCTTGTGATTCCAAACATTTCTGGATTATTCCACGCACACACAGCAACTCACACACTCCCACCTGTATTTGATGTTAGGGTACCCCGGCACCGCTCTGGCCTCCTCCAATTGACACTCACTGATGTCCATGCCCACCACTTCCTGGAAGTGGGGTGCAAATAGCCGGGAATTCTGACCTGTCCCACACCCCAGATCCACTGCCAGCACATGTGGCTTTCCCTTCTGAGGATGTCAACAGATGTGCAGTACTGGTAGTCAATATGTTGGATGTTGCAGACTGTTACTTCATAAACTTTTGTTCACTAAGTAGGCAGAATCCTCTTATATATGCATTATAATAACAGAATGTATTGTATATTTACAGTGTATTTGGCCACGGCGTACCTTTTTATCTAGGTATTGAAGAATAATGTTCTTGAGCTCATCTGGAGGTGTAAAGCGATACTTTTGGTAGATGGAGGCATGATCCTTCCCCTCAAACATTCGGTACGTCATGATGGTGTTTTTTATTTTTACTCTTCTTTTTCTGTTCTGTTGCCAAGTACCTCCTCCGACCTCTGCTCCTTTCTTCGCCTTTTTTTCTCGTGCAGTCTCCTGTCTGCTTTGCCTTTGTTTTGTTTCCTTGCTTTCAGCGTGCAGCGTCCCTTGTTAAAGCTGTTTTCTGCAGACACACATTTAGTTACAGAGTAAATTGAGCATACAAATACATTTACAACCCTGAAGGAAGGGCGACACAGATGAAAGTAAAAGTGATTCTTCTGTTAGAGAAGAATGTTTCATACTAGTTGAAAGCTGGCTCTGTCTTTCCGGAGTCCTGACAAATCAGCCACAGATCAGTTAACAGTGCTCACAGAGGCTGGGCCTGTTGCTTAACCCCTTCATGGCCAGAGAATTCCTGCAGATTGTATTTTAAAAGCTGCATAGTAACATAATAATGAATTATATTGTGAAATTACAATGTAAAATAATTGAAAACACACCGGGTCTTAGTCACGACACTTCTGCTGGCATGCTAATATATCTGCATGTGCTCAAAAACATTTTGTGCAAGTGACAGCAAGTCACTTGAGTTTTAGTCACAAGTAACACACACAATTCAATTCAAGTTTTGACAAAAGACAGTCTTTTGCTTTCATACAACACACTTTCAGTGCATTTTATAACACAGCCTGGTTTCTTATTGCATGCCTTTTAGTTAACACAATAATCTAAGCTCAAAGTGCCACTTACTAGCCTTTCAGAACTTTTAACTGTCGCCATTCAGTAAGGAAGTGTCAGTGCATTTTCTCTTACATTCAGATGACCAAATGTAAACCACTTCTTGAACATACAGTACATGGTGCCATGTTTGACTAGTTCTAAATCTGGCTCATTATTCATCACAATTCTAGCATGAGTCTAGCGACCAACCATAACTCTAGAAATGCAGGTCCCTTTCAGTGCAAAGTACGTTGCATGAAAGTGATAGAAAAAGTTTGTGACTGGTGATGGTTACACTTGTTTGCTCGCCAAAGTTTGTTGTTCATTCTCTTGACCATTTGCTAAGTGGAAAAACATTCTTGTTTTGGTTTGGTTACCCAGGATGGCTCTCCGGGGTAGCAGTGTGTATTTAATTGCTCTCAAGGGATAATGGAGATAATGACCTGTTGACTGTTTCCAACTTAATTATTCTACATTAATAACCTTAATAAAGCATACAGTGTCCCATCCCATGGGCTCTCATTAGTCTTGACATCAAACATTAAACCCATATTTACCACATCTAATGTCTTTTCATTTGTTTTTTTTCTTTCACTAAAACTTATCTCAAGCCAATATACAGTGACACTATTTCCCAAGCTCTGGATTTCAACACCTGGTGAAGCTACACTAGGGATGCAATGGCAGTTGTGGGCATTAAGGAGGGCTGAAGGACTACTGATGGTCATTACAGTAAACTTACATCACTCTATGTGTGTGTGACCAGTGTATTATGGTCTCAAAGATAAGCGATTACATCACGTTTCATAATAGCCTCTCCTGATCCCTTTGAGATCCCTCTCAGATTGGTACACAGGGGTGACGTTATAGTTGGACACCTGCACGAGGTTGCACCAAAGCCTTATTGTGATTTCTACAGGTCTAAGCAATTGTTTAGTAATCATCATTTCTATTTGAAACTTTATGCTGTGAGCCTGTTATTAGATGAACCGTCCTTGCATACCACTGTAGCTACAGTACTATAAAGTACAAAAACACACAGTCATGGAGCTCAGAGTCCTGAATTGTGTCAACATTATGCTCAAACGTCAGAGCTGGTTTGCCTCAATTTCAAACTGTCAAACTGAAGTCTGTCAGAAACAAAGATCATGGCAGAACCTATTTCACTTGACTTTCCTCAATACATTAATTTGCGTAAGACTAAAGAATAATCCTTTTGTGAGTCTGATTATACTCTACTGAAAGATAAGGCTGACAATATTTTATATATATATATAGATAGATAGATAGATAGATAGATAGATAGATAGATAGATTTTTTTTTTAACCGTCAACAAATCCTATGAAAATTAATGAACTGATCCTGCTAACAAGTAAGCTCTGATATATCTTAACCAAAAAAAAGTGATATATATATATAGTTGTCTAAAACTATTAAAAACACATGAGTGAACCACACTCACTCGGATTCAGTTTCTGAAAACTGAATCTGAATCGTCACTCAAAAGCACAAATGTCAACCCCATGGTGGCGCTAGAGGAAGAATCAGGGGATCACAAAATTGGGCACCAAAGATATCTATACCAAGTTTCATGGAAGTCCATCCAATAGTATCCTGGCATCGCCTGACTAATTTGCAAATGCGTATTAGTCTGGAACCTCTCAGTTCATTTTTGATTTCCAAGGGGTGTTATGGACGGACGGAGACAACCAATCAGAGCAAAAAACACCGTCCTGTCGGACAGTACATCCTGTCAGGAGTACAGCAAACACATATTTCTTATCAACATAAAGTTTAAGTGCAGTTGTTTGTTCTTCTTTTAGAGAACATTTATCGTCCAGTCCGTTTAATACTGCTGCTGTAGCTGGCTGCTGAACGTTCCGTGGTGCTCCACTCTGTCAGTCATCACATTAAACCCGGCTTGTACTAGATAAACGCTTGTGATTGAGAACACAGTTTGAATGGGAGAGGGGCCAGACGTATCTGCCAGAGCAAATGAAACATGAGCTGCAGATTCGTCTGGTTCCCAGGCTAATCCAATAGTTGTTGAGATATTTTAGTCTGTATCAACGTGGTGGACTGACTGCCATCTTTAGAGCCATGCTGCTACCAAATCTATATATGTGTTTAAATGTTAAATGTTTTAAATAAATCCAAGATGTGATTTAAGAAACTAGTTGACTAATTAAATCACTGCAATCACCCTTTAATCATCATTTGTGTAAACTAGCATAAATGTAACATCCATAAGCCACCAGTAAGTAGGAATCGAAACATCAGCTTTTGAAGCAGAATTTTAATACTGCTGATGTTTAAAATCCCCCAAAATGCTCGATACTTTCAATCGGTGGTTTGGGCCTTGAAATAGCTTGTCCTGTCAATATGTTTTTAACAAAACTCAAAATTATAGTTGAGGCTATTGACCACACTTCATTTTAATATTAACCTGCAGAATTCAGTGGGAGAACAGGTTGTCAATATGTGAATATCACAATTGTGTTATTGTGTTTTGCTGTCATTCAACTTTTCCTAAAGATTCCCCAGTGGATTCATGACCGCAGTAACGTCATTATGTGTGACAAATTAAAGAGGCTGTCAGCTTCTCCTGTGAAACCTCTGTGGTTACTTGCAATGCAACAGAATGGTACACGGACAACAAGAGGAACCATCAGGAGAGACGAAAACCACTGGATTTATACAGTAAATATAACTGAGACTCCAGTCATTCTGATTTTGTGTAATTACTTACTGTGGACTTATTACTAATACATGTTTCTCACTTGCTTGTAATCCTCTTGCACAATGTATCGCAAAATCTTTTTTCTCTCATTTGGTTCAGTGCTCTGAAATTACCTGTCACTGGCTCAATTAATGTCAAAACTGACCCGTGACTAAACAGGTAATAAGGAGTTTCAGCTGCCACATAACTGTTGACAGGATCCAGCTATAGGATTGTATTTATTCATCAAACAATCTATGGTACTGTCCATGTGGTAAATGGAAAACAGTACTTATCCCTTTTATTTTAACCTCACCATGTTTGTGTACTTAGGCAACTACCGCTACCCAACATTTGTCTTGTGTTTCCTTTGTTATGCTTTTATTATCACAGCTAATCTTATCATAATAGTGGTGATATCACGAGAGAAAACTTTACATGAGCCCATGTATATTTTTATTATGTGTCTGTGTATTAACTCTCTTTACGGCTCCGCTGGCTTCTTCTTCCGATTTCTGAGAGACCTTCTGTCTGATACTCATTTGATCTCACGATCAGCTTGTTTCATGCAGATTTATGTCATTTACACATATGCATCCTATGAACTCACCCTTTTAGGCATTATGGCTTATGATCGGTATGTTGCTGTATGTCAACCTTTACATTACCATAACAAAATAACCTCCAAGTTGGTCTTTAAGTTGATCGCATTAGCATGGGTCTATCCAGCCTTTTCTGTTGCAGCCTGTGTTTCCCTGGCCTCCAGACTTCCACTGTGTGGCAATAAAATACCAAAGGTATTCTGTGCCAACTGGCCCGTTGTAAAATTGTCATGTGTCACTACTGCTATTAATAACCTTGTTGGCATGTTTGTGAGCATAAGTACAGTCTTTCTGCCCCTGGCTTTTGTCCTGTATACATATGCACGAATTTTCTTCATTTGTAGAAGACGCTCCTCAGAGTTCAAGGGCAAAGTCATACAAAGCTGTCTGCCACACATTGTTACATTCGTCAATTATTCCATTACTGTGTTTTGTGATGTTGCCCTCAGCAGAATTAATCTTGAAGAGCTGAATCCATTCCTAGCTGTCATTTTATCACTTGAGTTTGTTGTGATTCCTCCCATTGTGAATCCTATTGTGTATGGCCTGAAGTTACCAGAAATTAGAAAACATATCTTTAGAATGTTATCATGCTCAAAACCTGACAAAATAACTAAACCCTAGAAATAAGAGTAATGTGATTAACCTGTGCCGTTTCTGCAAGTGGTCTGATCTAGACTGAGTAATTTCATCATACACTTAAAAATCTCCTTTTACACCTTGCTGAAGCAATTATGTGTGTCATAGTAAAGGGGTGAATAAACAATTACGTTGTTGTAATCTGTAATTTAAATCAATTTGTAGAGATTTATTTTAACATTGATACTGTTGATCAATTTCAAAACACCTAATGATTTTCTTACTTGATTGACGGATAAAGAGTTTGTGATAAAAAGTGGAATTATTGAATGAAATAAACTGGGAGTAATAGCATTGTGAACTTGGGATAATGGGCATTTTGAAATAAAAACTGCTGTAATTAAATAACATTAAGCAACGTTGTTGTGAAGGAAACAGGACGTGTCCAAAATAATGAGCTTTGAGAGTTTTAAAAATGTTCTGGATTATCCCACAAATTGATGGTTATATTACATATTTTGTCAATATGTGCACATAGGATCATTTATTTCATAATTTAATATTGAACACTTGGGCTGTCTTTATTTTCTCTGCTATAACTTTTGTATCAGTATACTGTGCCACTTTGCATCTAAGTAATGATTTGAAGTGATAGGGGATAAAGTGAACGGGTGTAAAGTGTAATTAAACTTTTTTTTTTGGATTGCATTAATCACTAACTAAGTTATAATTCTGCTGTATCACATACAATGGTTCTCAACCTTTTTAGGGCCAACGCCCCCCTATCTATTATCCAGGTCCCTTAGCGCGCCCCATCAAATAAAATGTAAGTTAACCGGCCTGCATATTAATGATGATTATTATTCTGTGTTATATAATTTTTAAAAAAGCATGTTGTTGAATTCCAAATAACAGATTTGATTTAACTGGACAGTTAGAATATCATTATCATTAGTTTACCAGGGAGCAAAAAAATCCATATGAATAGAAATTACATTTATGCAAGGGTTGGACATTTGACATTCAAACTTTAATTAGGTCTCATTATTGATCACAAACAGTAGCAAATCAGAGAGAGACAGGTGGTCGAGTGAGGTAGTCAGTGAGTGTGATAGAGCAAAGGGGTGATGAGAGAACAAAGTAAGTGAACAAAGAGAAAATAAAACTTCAACACATATAAATAAACATGAAACACATTATCTACTTAAGAGAGAGAGGTGGATTCAAAAAGAGCTGAATCCCTTGTTGACTTGCGCGGAGAAATGTGCTTCTGTATGAACAGCCAGGCTAGTGCTTTTGAGTGATTTGACAGATCACGGTGCCGCCCATCAAGTCAAAAAACAATCCCTGCTCAACAAAATATATTGTTGGGGAAGCAAAAAGAACAGCCTGGTTTTCTACTGCAACCCTGTTTTCCTGTGCATTCATGACATTGAACGTGAGACTGAAAACTGAAAGGCAAACTTGTCTCCTTCCTGGCAATGGGGAAGGAGTCAATTGCCTATTTTTAGTGGGGATACCCCCCGTTTAAAAAACCCACATGCATGCATAAAGATGAGTTTAATCTTGTTCAAGCACCTACTAAACTCCTTCAGCAATCAAATGACATTAGTACAAGTAGCAAAATCACTACTGGTCTGCACTGCATCATAACAACATTGTAGAACCTGTGAAGGAATTTTCCTTCTTGTATGTTAAACTTCCCTCTTGTAGGTTAAAGGTAACTTAAGACAGTGCTTCACAGGTCAGGTCAACTGTCTGTCTCTGTTCGCCTGTCTCATTCTGGGTGCCAGACAAGGCCGAGTTGGCTCTGGCATCTGGTAAACCAAGGTCTGCTAGATATCTTCTGTTTTCAGGGTTAGACACAACAGGCTGGAGCCTGGTTGTTGACGCTGGATAAGAGAGACTGTAGAGAGGCTATGCTGTTGCTAGGACAGCAATGGTTGACGTCTTTCCCTGTTTGGATCTGATATCCAATAGAGTCCTCACACATGACAGACTGAGTTAGGAATAACCCTATTTGGATATAGCGGAACTTATCAGTTCTGGGGAAGGTTAAATACTGAGCTTCAGGACACCATCTTCAGATTTGGGTAGCAGTACGCTGTGATTCACACGTGGTGTTTCCCTTTTCTCCTCGATCGAGCTTCAATAAATATTCCCTGTGTAAGACATCCCGGTCTCCTGAAACTTCTTGTTAGAGTGAACCAGCTCTAAGATTTCCCTCACAATTGGCGTCACGAACAGGATTCCAATACAACAAAGACTGGTAAGTGCATTTCTTTATTTTGCCTTACCATGTCTGTGTTTGACGGAATCATAAAGAATCTATGTGTATTTTCTGCATTTTAATATGAATATGCAATGCCTGCCTAAAAAGAGAGTTCAGGGTCTGAGGACAAATAGTCTCCCCTCTCTCAGTGGGGGCTTAAGCCAAAATTGACAAATTTTGAAAAAAGCAGAAAATGCAGAAATCAATTGAGCTAAAATTGGTGTACTTCAGAAAGACTGTGCAGGGAGGTTGCCCCACAGCACTACAAAACTAAAATGTGATAGTTTGTAGTAGGAGGTGGATTTAGAGAGAAAAGACTGTGGCAAGGAATTTACTCCACAGCACCACAAAATTGTGGTTTTCTTCCGGGGCAACTAATGGTTGTGCCCGACACAGATAAGACCCACAGTGAGGTTAAGCCCGTGGGAAGACGTTCCGTGGTAAGCACAAAGGGGTTTATTTCGGTTAATCAAGACCTGTGGTGAGTCTGTGTCTGTCGGGAAATGAGAGGCTCTGTTTTGCTGCTGGCACAGAGGCCGAATATTATTGTGTACACAAGGTGTTAACTTTCGGGGTTGCACTCAATCTCAATCACCCCTCTGAAGTACAATAAGTAAATAACATAAGTATGGAGACTCTGATGCTGCAGCAGTGTTTTATTGAAATGCATGGGAAATATGTTAATGGAAATGTATTGATGTATTAAATGTTTAATGCTATAGTGTGCATGCTGTTATTATGATCAATAATCAGTCCAGAGCAGAGGCTAGAAAAAAAAAAAAAGAAAAAAAAAAGATATCCGTAGTTAATTTACGTAAAACGTAAAAAAAAGAGATAATCAAAAGTTACATAAAAGTTACAGTTGCTGCGCAGTGAATCCAGGACGCACATTTTGAGGAGGAAAATGAATGAGAAATAATGACAGTTCATCAGCTGAACTGTCTTACCGTTAAACCTCAAACATGTATTTCACACAGCACAATGCCTGAGTAGGTGCAGGTGTAAGATGTAAAACGCTGCATAAACCTGGTGGTCTCACAACCTTAGTCACTACGGGCAAGTCATGAGCTTGCTGAGCTTGGTAGGTATACCAAGTGAGAAACTATAGATGGAGTCATAAAATGACTTAGACAATCACCAGAGTGGCAATAACAGCTGTAGAGCATAAAAATGCGGATTTTAGACTAGTGTCTGAATAGTAAACGTTGGAGATTTATTCAGCGGGAATTTGCAGTAGCAATTTTGATGCACCGTGGGCTAAATTCTTAATAATTCAGAAATCTGACTGGATCGTTTGTGGACGACAGTCTGAAGATGAAACGTATCAAGTTTGGTGTCAATTGAGAGAAAATATGGGAGGAAGATTGGCACATGACTGGACCTATGTGCAAAGTTGTTTATTTTATGCATAAGAGGGTATATTTCCTCTGAATAATATAATAACAATGGGAGATCGGGGGCAGCTGGGAGCTGCCTGGACCCTAATTTACAGATGAATTAAAAATAAGATGTAAAGAAAGGAGGTAAATCTGTCATTAATGAGCAAGCGGAGGCAATCACAGAATCACAAAGATTCCACATCACACTAAGCTAAGTTTTCCTTATGCATGCCTGCATGAATGGTAGATAAGAGGTAAAACATAGACAAGAAGGATGGAATCATGTGTTTCCTTAATGCTTATTCATTGGGTACAGAATCCAATGACTATGCCACAGTAACAAGCTCCTCTCATACCATGTTAGATCCGTACAGAAATCATAAAACTAAGTAGTAGTGTCAGACAGGAATCAGTACTACTTCTGTGTTGCAAGCTACAAAAATAAAAGTGTCAAATTCACCTGAGTTGCAATGTTGGTTGACAATATATTGTTCTTCCTGCAGTTGGTAAAGTTTTCATCACGGTCAGTAAAGCTGACTCCATTCAGTTAAAAAGGAAGCTAAATGTAGCGTTCCTCATTTTGCTCATTTATCATTTTTGCTGTGAATTTAATTTTGAAAAAGATGCTGAGATAATTTTGGAAAAAGACAAAACCAGTTTTAACAGCTATGACTGTGCTGTTGCCTCAGAGCTACACTGTTTTTATACAGGAGGAAGACTGTGACATGTGTCCACACTGTTGCAGTTAAATATTTAAGAAAAAGAGAGGCCAGACTAATAGCAAATCTCAGTTCGATTTAGCTGTTATGGTCGTTCTTAAGTTCTTCAGTGAGTTTGTATCAGCAGAGATGCTTTGTGTGCTTTGATCGTTGAATTTTAGATAATTTCTGATTGTTTATATGCAGAGATTCCTAATGAAATTATTTAAAGTAATTTTAAGTAATTGAATGTATTTTGACCAGTTGAATATAATCTGCTGTCGTCTTTGTTCACTTTGTGTCAGGGTCAAACTTTGGCTCAAACAGCACCAGCTCTGGCTGCACCTGGCGCTGCTCTATTTTGCTATGCAGTAACATTTTGTTGTTTTTCAGTCGGTCCCACACACTGTTAACCTTGTAATGTGGAGCTTAGACTGTCTGATAGCACACACACAGAAACACACATCCCTTGCTGCTTCTTTGGGTTGTTTACATTCCATTTCAGACACAGAGCGATTGTTAGTTCTGCATGCATCAGAGAAGATTCAAACTTAATTTGAACATTAAATTAAAACTGTTGCGTCTCTTAAGAGTTTATTATGGACTTTGTTTGAAACTGTAGTGAATTTGTAACTTAATCTCTTCAACATAAATAGATTTTGGAACTGAATGTAGTTTTGCCGCGCATTAAGTAACATCACCTACTTCAAGAGACAAATTAAAGGCATTTAACCTTTTATTGACTCTTTTCTAGAGCAAGGTGTTCTAACACCTGCCTCTAGCCAGAAAACCACCTACATTTATATCCTTAAAGCTAACAAACCTGGAGAATGGCGCTTTGTTCAAGATCTGAAAAGCTGTTAATACAATTGTTCCAATTTTGACTGATGTCAATTCTAATTTGGCCTCATTACCTCATGAGTTTAAATTTTACATAGTGGTGCATTTGTGTTCAGTATTCCTTTTCTGATTGTCAGAATTAATTCTGACTCACCTACAATATAGGCATCAGAGATAAAGAGAGACCTTGATGGCCTTGTTGACCTGGTGGAAGCATGTCGCTTTTGAGAAAGCATGTAAACAGACTCTATTCTCCTCCTGAAATGTTTGGCGGAAAGAGGTGACATCGCTTGCTAAGCTGTCAGCAAGGTCACCTAACTGGAGCACATTTTGGATAATGGTCAGCTCCTCTAAACAGACAGAGTTTTGCTGCGGTCCGCAGTGCCTCCTCCACACATGAAAGAAGATGTGTTCCTTCTTAGGCATGACCAGTTACTGCAAGTACAGGACTCATGGATACTCTGCAATGAACTTTGTCGCTTTGTGCTGCCACTCTGAACTCTGCACCTGAACTCTTCAATGAACTAATAACATGACATCAGCATTCAGAGACTGAAGACGGCTCTCACGTCAGCATGAGCTTTGGGCTTGCCAGACAATGAACTGCCTTTTGTTTACATGTACAAAAAAAAAGACAGCTTCATCATGGGAATCTTGGTTCACACACATGGCTCTCATTATCGCCTGATGGCTTTCTATTTTTCTAAGCTGCCTCCTGTAATTCAGGAGATGCCAGGATACTTATGAACTATTACAGCTAAAGCTATTCTGGATGGGAAATCACCCTCATTGACATGGGCTCTTGTGGGGTTTTGATTTCATGATATTTTAAACATCTGAACACTTCCGCCACCAACACAAGACAGTGACTCCAAATCCGGTTACAATGTGACCAATCTGTTTAATGCTGACATCTTTGTTCAAAGAGCACGCCTTTACATCCAGCTACATTAGTCACATTGATTGACTTAAGATAAGTGCAAAAGATAATTATACGACTGTGAAACGCTAGTTGATACTGTTAGATCACCTAGGCCAGATTTGAAGGAAACCCTACCAATGCTGATTAGTTTCTTTTGTGAAGATTCAACAATGAGACTATTTTTCAGGCTATGCGGTCACTACTGAAACCAGTGTAGTGGAGGCACATACTTTGCCTCCTTGAACATCTGGTTAATGAGCTAGGTTGTAGGCAATAACACATGCCTGTATTTAAGCATTATTACAGCAGCGTAACAAATAATAATTATTATTTTGAGAATAATTATGATAAGTACACTTTATTTAAATGGCATACACATACCACAGTGATTGGTCATCTATGCTTAAAACACTTAATACGTTTAAGAAGAAGGATGTCTACTGATTACATTATCTTCTACTAGCCGTTTCAATCTATATTAGTATTGCATAGCATATCTGTCTTGGTCTTAACTCTTGGCATTACATTAGGGTGTTTGCCCCACAACTATTTAAGATGGGCATGAATGTTATTCTTTTTAGTGTACTTTACTAATCTTTATGTAACGTTGAGTTGGCTCCGAGGCCAACAATTTCATTACTGATAATGAAGTTTCATTGTTATCAAGTATATGACAATAAACTTGAACCAAACTGCCACCATGTACATCGATTCAAGATATTTTGGTGTCACCCATGAATTTGGTTGTATGATATCGTCTAGTAAACCAAACCAACACTCAGCTCTTATATCACACTTTTGAAGTAATTTCTTGTCTTTACAATTGCATATTAAAGAAAAAAAAAAAAAAAAGAAAAAAAAAGCGCTGCACCACAGGTGACACTGATTACATTAATAAATGAGAAATATCTTAAAGGTAATGCTTTAGCATTCAATGCAATTAAACAAAGTTGTGCTTAACTCATCTCTAAGCTTTTCTTTGATGTGTTAGCCTAAGTTTCACACGGCCTCACACATGTAGAAAAAGGGGGGATAAAGGAGGATAAAACAATAGTTTGGAAAAAATAACAATAAAAGTTGTTTGAAAGAAAAATAGGTAAATGAATAACTATAATAAACCTCCATACACTATAGTGGATAATTTATTAAAGGAGTAAAATGCTCACTTCTTCAACTTTTACTTCTTTCAAAGATGATTGAAGCATGACCAGTGGGAGAATACATTTTTCAGGGAATAAACAGTGACAGAGTTAGTGGCAAAGATATCAAAGAGTCTAGTAACAATACTAGGACTTTAATGAACTATGAATGAGAGATTGCCGAAACAATAATGACTACAGGTCTAAAATATCAATTTTAGATTGATGCAATTGAGCCAATAATACTCTGAAAGAAAAGTGTGACAATATTGTAAAGAAATCTTTATCTTGTTCCTCTTTGTTAGAGTGGTATTGCAGAATTGCCACGACAGTCTGGGTTTGTTCCTGGGATCCTAATTCATTCTGTCCTCCGTCCACCTGCTACACAAGTTGATCAGCGCGCAGCTGGTGAGGGTTCGCCCAAAATCCAGAAGTCTACCTCCCCCAAGGATTGCTCGTAATCGACTCCCGGGGTGAGAAGAGACTGCTTGTGGGAGCGTGGGGGGGGGGGGGGATGGTGTGAAACAGCATTCCCATTGGAAGAGGATACAATATTGGAAACCACAGGGTAAAGATAAATAGGCTTTTAAAAAAAAAAAAAAAAAGTTAAGAAACTTGATAAATAAAATAATGAATAATATCAATGAACTAAGAGAATCTCACGTCTAGGAGAATCTCAGAGTGACTGCAAAATAACTAAAAGGGGAAAAAGTCATAATAAACTTTTAACTGAAAGGAATGATCTAATAAAATGTACAAAGCTACTCTGCTGTGGACTGATGAGCATAGGAATATGTTAAAAGTCTAACAGAAATGTTAAGAAAGTTTCATTTGTATGTTTTAAACTAACTCCAATAAAGAACTATCAGCGGAGCCTATTCATCTGTTTCAGGTGGGTGAGTTGGTACTAATCAAATCTTTGGATGAGGTATCTTTGTGTCCTAGGTGGAAATGTCTGTTCCAGGTGCTGCTGATACCAGGACCGCGCTTAAGGTCGAGGGCAGAGCAGAATGGATCCATGCTTCAAGGTGCAGATCGGCTTCCCAAACGGCTAGCGACGGGAAAAGCCATGGCAAGTGAAAGGGTGATTCTTCCTCTTCTTCTGCTAAGCGGGCCCAGGCTGAGAACCGTGCAAGGTGATCCAGAAAACGAGTGAGCGCTTTGGCCAATGTGTTCTGAGTCAATTGAACGCAAATGGAAAATAATCGACGAGCACCTCAGTGCTTAGCAGCGAAGTAAGACTTCTCACCACACAAACATACAAAGAAAAGACCTACTGGACTGTTCTAACGAACAAACTAAGAAGAAAGACAATGTTATGGTGAGAAAGTGTGAGAAGACATGTTCTCCCAGCTCTCATCCGGACGAAAGAGATGGACCCCATTGTTATACTGACAGATGTATGATGAATGACTGTTATGTTGCATGTCTACTATTCTATTCTACAGGTAAATGGTTGCAGGCAACACATGATACAAGCTTGGTTGAGAGCTTTTTGCCAAGTTTAATGAGAGTGAGGTACACTCCTGCTAACCCATTGTGGAACTACAGGACTATGGTGTTTCACTTAAAAGCAATTGAAATGATACCATGATTGTAAACTATGGAAAGTTAATTATCAAAGGGTTCATGGTGAGTTAAAAAGTTGTAAAGTCATTGAGCATGAGGAAGATGATGAGTTCATCCATGCTACCTTACTTTTTATCCATAAACACGATAGCAACTAAAACGGAAGCATCAATACAGAACAAAACAAAAAAACAGCGTTTAGTAACCTAGAATAGCAATAAACAACATCAGCCTAATGATGGACTATGTGCATGGAAGTAATTGAATTAATTGTTGGGTATGTTAACAATCATTATCTTAATCTCATTTGCCAATGCTAAATCCAATTCCATTCACTAAATGGTAAATGGTAAATGGACTGAATTTTTATAGTGCTTTTCTAGTCTATTGACCACTCAAAGCGCTTTACAATACTTAAGAAGATTGAGAAAGGTTTGACTGGTATGATTTTGGTAATCCACTTTATGAAACTAACCACGATTGTTATTTTCTAGGTGACCACACATCTCTACTTTCAGAATCACAGAAAGAAATAAAGAATTTTGTGATGTCATAGGTTAATCAATATGATTGACCTCCAGGTGTCAATATCTTTGGTGTTTACTGAGTTTTCACTCAATCCAGAGGTTCCTTTCGACATATGATTGAAATAACTTTGAATAGACTAACTGATCATCAATTACAGGACCAGGTAATTGTGAAATAAAAGTGTTGCTCCTATGCTAAAGGTAGATGTTTGAGTTGAGTCCATTCCGGGGCAGATATCTTGCCTCTGACCTCTACAAATGTAGAACCGATAACTGTACTATCCCTGTAGGAACCTGAGATAAATTAAGGATTTTTCAATACCTTCCAGGTGCTAGATGTTCACGGATAATGGAAGATTCAATATGTTTTTACATTGAATGTGATCTGAACCTACAGAGCTTGCGCACAGACGAAGTTGAAAATGTAGGAACTCATAGTTGTCTTGAAGTGCCAAAATGAAAGTAACTTCTTCTTCCATCTATGAAAAGTGTTAACATGATACACTGTATCTGATTTAATCCAGGCCGATACAAGGCGTAGCAGAATTGCGTTAAGTAAATGTACTTAATCATTTCATCCTTATGTTAGTAACAAGTGTGATTATACTGCTAATAGTTTGTACCTGTATCTCTGCCATAGTGAAAGGCAGTGCTGAAAAAATCTGTTAACATTATGGTTAAAAACAATGTAAAGTCTGAAAGAGTTGAGATTCCTCTTAACAACATTTCATCCTTTCCTCGTATAACATCCTGTTACTCAGATGATTCTGATTCTGACAACCAGAGGGCTGTTGTGATAACACAGCCAGGGTGCAGGTAAAGGGTAAAGAGAGAAAAAAGAATACCTTTCATTCTAATAAGTAATCTGGACTGTAATGTTTTATGTACTGTATTTCCATGTATCATTGATTGTTATAATTTAAATAATTTCTGTTTGGTATTTTCCTCTGGGTGTGAAGGTTAAAAGCGCCAGACCTCAACGGAAGGTCTGCACAAAGGAGTGAAAGGTTGTACATTGTTTCGACTAGAGAGCATTTGCCATACATTACATTTATTTGTTCTATACATTTTATTGTTTTGGGTTTGAGGTATCCATAATCTTTAATGAGTGAAGTCACCAGAGATTGATTTTCTTAAATCATAGATAGTGACCAGCATGGTAAGAAGAATGTATACCAATAAATTAAACCAGCTCACAGTTTTAAAATGTAAATTGGAAAAGTAAGGACTCTAAAGTAATATCTTGTATTTCTTTAAAGTGTTCTGAGTTACTGTAATCAAGTCATATATTGTGCTATGATGAGAGTCGAGTCACAATCACTAAACCATCTACATATCTAGGTAAAGAGTTGAAATGTGAATCTGTCGCAGATATTTTATGGGTTTAGATTTGAGTGTTTCGTTTTATTTTGATACCCTATAAGTGAGTCAAAGAATGACTAACTGATTATTTTGCTATGTTCTATAATCAACTTTAAAATGAGCCTTCACAATTTTAAATTGATTTGGATCTTAGATTGTTCCATTTTGTCAACATATAAATGTGGGATTTTGGCCTATTGTTTGTAGGTGCATGACACCTGTGACCTCTGTTGGAGATCTTAAAGCACTTCACAGTGTTTCAGAGATCTTTAACCACTTGAGAGTGTTCTTCAGAGAGGCCTCTGTTGGGCTGTATAGAGTGGAGCTCATATGAAGAGAAATGTTTTGAGGTAGTGTTGATCTCATAATGTGTTAAGTAATTACAGCGTGTTTCTATTTGACTTAATAATATTTACTATGGAGTTACAAATGCAAAATATGCATTGAGTTTACCATTTACTGTACTAAAGATTAGAAAAAATCTGTGGCTTGTTGAAAGTGATCCAAGTTTCTAGTTTTACCTTAAGGTTACCTCTAAGGTTTTAAAGTAGGTTTGATTTACATTCATAATGTTCTGTAGACATATGAGTTAATGATCATGTATGGGGGAAAGTAGAGAATGACAAATGTTTCACTCTGTGACGTGTAATGTGTAAGTCATTGAAAATCAGTAAGGATAATCCGTACGTTTGAATGTTTTGGATACAATAAGAATTAGTTTATACAGTATTTGCATGCACAGTAAGAGTTAGTAAACTTTAATCTGATTGGTTTCTCTATATGACACTCTTGAAAAAAGAAGATTGTTATTGGTTGATGGTCCATGTATGATTTGTATTCACATGTTTACTTGTTCTATTGAACTTTCAATATTGTTATTGTAAGCGAGTGCGATTCAACTCTGAAGGTGTTCCTGATTTGTTCTTAAGGTAATGGTAAGAATAATGGTAGGTAGTGTTGATCTTACGATCAAAAAGGGGGGAACTGTGAAGGAATTTTCCTTCTTGTATGTTAAACTTCCCTCTTGTAGGTTAAAGGTAACTTAAGACAGTGCTTCACAGGTCAGGTCAACTGTCTGTCTCTGTTCGCCTGTCTCATTCTGGGTGCCAGACAAGGCCGAGTTGGCTCTGGCATCTGGTAAACCAAGGTCTGCTAGATATCTTCTGTTTTCAGGGTTAGACACAACAGGCTGGAGCCTGGTTGTTGACGCTGGATAAGAGAGACTGTAGAGAGGCTATGCTGTTGCTAGGACAGCAATGGTTGACGTCTTTCCCTGTTTGGATCTGATATCCAATAGAGTCCTCACACATGACAGACTGAGTTAGGAATAACCCTATTTGGATATAGCGGAACTTATCAGTTCTGGGGAAGGTTAAATACTGAGCTTCAGGACACCATCTTCAGATTTGGGTAGCAGTACGCTGTGATTCACACGTGGTGTTTCCCTTTTCTCCTCGATCGAGCTTCAATAAATATTCCCTGTGTAAGACATCCCGGTCTCCTGAAACTTCTTGTTAGAGTGAACCAGCTCTAAGATTTCCCTCACAGAACCCACTGCAAAAGGCAATCAAACCATTAACAATGTCCATAAATAGACAAAAAAAGAGGTTGGGAGCCACTGATGTTGAAGACACTGAGGCTATGGGCAAAGCCATTGAGGTGAAATGAACCCCTTTTGGAGAGCCATGGCCTCCACTAAGTGTCAGGTATGGTCCCTTGGACTTAGACTTTACCTGGATTAGGGGGGTTTGCATGGGGTGCTGTTAACAATAGAACCACCCAAGAGGGTCATTTTTACCCTTTCTAAATACATGTAACTCTTAAAATAAAACCCATACATTTCTTCGTTCCTGACTTTTCCTAAAATTGTGTTATTAATCATCTACTGAATTATGGGGGTTGTGGGATCAACTGAAAAAATAATAATAGCACCTTTACCTCCAACCGCTGCATGGAGTCATTTGTACCCCCCTATATAAACAGCTGTGGCCAGCTGCTTTCCGTGCACCACCGGTCCGGTTGCTTAACAATGCCCAGTGTTTATCATTTTGACAAGCAGACTGTCATATCACGAGCTAGCTATTCCTACGAGATCTGGATGTGGAAACATGAGCCGGAGCAGAAGAAGGAGGATGAATGCCAAAGAATTTCTGGCAATGCTCCAGGAAATGACGAGGGAGAATCGGTTGGGGGAAGAGATGACGGCAGAGATCAATGACCCGTCATTTTCACCTGACAGGGAATCCTCATCTGAGGACGAGGAGCTGAGGTCCCGAAAAAGGCCCCAGGTTCTGGTGACAGGTAGCAAGGCCCCCATCTCAAATTCAGATATCTACGTCTCAAACTCAAATAGCCAATCTACGATTCCTATTCACAAGTGAGATCGAAACATGCGCTAATGCAACCTATAACTACCTACTCGTATATGGACCACACACCTTGCTCATATCATGATGTTACTGTGTGTGTGTGTGAGTGAGTGTGTGTGTGTGTGTGCACCAAGCCCCCAGGAAGTGCGCCGCACTTTGAAGCCAATTAGACATAGCGGTCAAACGGCAGAATTACAACTTCCGGGTCCGTCACGTGATGCCATTGGGGCCAAGAAGACTTTTTTCCATTCACTAACATTGAGAAAGAGACGTCTGTAACTCAGTGGATACATTTTTTTGAGGTATATCAACTTCCCAGTTCTAACACTTTCATAGCCCGTATTTAAATCATTAGGTCCTTAAAGTTGTAAAGTTCACTGACAGCCGAATCCAGAGTTACTTTAGTCTGCCGGTCACGTGACCGAGCGTTCTCTTTATACATCCATGGTGTGCACGCGTGTGTGTGTGTTTTCCGAGCGAGTGAGGGAGAGAAAGCGCTCCGGTCCTTTATTCTCAGTAGCATAAGCCTAACTAAAATAACACATTATTATCCCAAATTCATTTTTTAACTTTTACTTAATGCTTTTCTTCTACAGTAATGAAATTATTTAAATGTGTTAAATGTTTTGTTGTTTCTTTCAGCCTTCGGTTTATTGATGAATTTTGACCTATTTTAAAATGCGACTGTTTTTGATCTGTAATGAAATTAAGTAATTATAAACTTAATAAACCCTCATAAACTGAATTTTAAATAGTTATTTTGTCAAGTCTTACATATTATTTAAAAAATAGATGAAAATCAACAACTTAACTGTCTAAAGAAATGACATCTTTGCGATTGCTGACACTGTTGCAGTGGGGGGTCAAAGTGACCCCCTCTGACCGGTCGAGGGGTATTAGAATGTTGGCTGTTCTAGTGTTAAGGGTGCAGTCCAACCCGTGGTGCAACAAGTATTCAGATCCTTTACTTTAGTAAGAGTTCAAATACCACTCTGTAAAAATACTGTATTACAAGTAAAAGTCCGTGTAAAACCACACATCTGAGAAGCTAAAACCATAATACATTTGTAATTTTTCATATGTTCACATGACCTTAATGATTATCAAAATAGTTGCCAAAAATGTTTCTGTCAATCAATTAATTGTTTCAGCTCTACTTGCAAATACTGTGGGGTAGTTTATTCTATAACAAAGAATCATACTTTATAAGCGTTTATATGTCTTTAGTGCAAAAACATTTATTCTTAAAGTGAGCTGTCAAATAATAGTAAAAAGTACAGTATTTCCCTTTGAAATGCAGTGAAGTACAAGTAAAAAAATGTTCTTGTTGTTCTCAGCTGAAACTTATTTGTTATTCTTTGTAATTTGATTATTTGGACCCACCGATGATAACTTCAACATCCCAGTGATTGGTCTGTTTGAATCCCAAGGGCTTGTTGCTGTTTTCAGGACACAAATAAGGAGGAGTCACTATACATGTTCACACAGGGCAGTGGATGTGCAGTCTTCAGATATTTACACTGGCTGGTGTTATGGGTAATTATACCTGGTGAAACTTGGTGTTTTGAAAGAATTTACAGGTGATGGAAAATGTTTCAGTTTTCACAATATTTACTCTTTCAGGTTTAAATTTTACATTAGAGCAAAAAATTGCACTCTTTTTGCTAACTTTACTGTGGTACTTAATAATTATTGTGGTAAATCTTGCTCTTATTGTTGCCATTATTATGGATAAAAACCTCCATGAGCCCATGTATATCTTCTTATGTAATCTATGCATCAATGCTCTGTATGGAACTGCCGGTTTTTACCCCAAATTCCTTCTGGATCTTTTGACATCTCATGTAATTTCTTATCCCGGATGCATGCTACAGGGTTTTATAATACACTCATCAACTTGCTGTGATTTTTCTATCTTAGCTCTGATGGCATATGACAGGTATGTGGCTATATGTCGACCTCTAGTTTACCATTCAGTTATGACAAAACAGAGAGTCTCCATCTTCGTGTTTGTATCCTGGCTTTTACCTCTTTATAGTATGTTACTGAACACAGCATCATTATTAGGATCAAAGTTATGTGGCTCACACATAAATAAGGTGTACTGTGTTAACTGGATGATAACCGCTCTTGCTTGCTCACAGCCCAGAGCAAACATTGCTGTCGGATATTTTAATATGTTGTTATATTTTGGACATTTTGTGTTTATTTTTTGGTCTTACATGTATTTGTTAAGATCATGCAAGTCATCCCAAGAAAACTGGGGTAAGTTTATCCAAACATGCTCACCACATTTCATTTCTCTAATCACTTTTTCGATTAGTGTGCTTTTAGATTTATTGTACATGAGATTTGGGCCAGTTGAGTTATCTCAAGACCTCAAAAATTTTGTCGCAATTGAATTTCTGCTTATTCCTCCGGTTTTGAATCCACTTATATATGGATTCAAATTAACCAAAGTCCGCAACAAAATATTGAATTTAGTTCATATTAAAAGGATGCGTGTCATCTCATGACTTTTCATATTAAAGGCAAGCTCTCAAACTGAGACATTAACGTTAGATATCACATGCATGTAGTCCAGTATGAGGGATAAGAGCGTTGTGATTCCTGAGTGAAGAGTTGAGTGTTTTTGCAGTAATGTGTTGAAAGGTACAATAGAAATGCTAATGAGACACGCAAAAGAGGTTTGTTTTGTTTTGTTAGCCAATCTAAAGAAGTGCTGATGCATATATCTCATGTTTTGTAGGCTGTTTCCCTGTATATGTATCTGTTACTGACTTTAGATGAGACATAAAAATAGTCATTTTTGAACGTGTTACAGGGGAGTAAGAGTAATATAAAAGGTAAATGTAATGGTTACTCACTTCTATGTATAACATGTGTTGTGGTTCTACAATTGAAAATACTGTAACTTAACAGATGCTGCAACAAGCTTTTTTGCAAGTTTGTTGAAGTATTTATTATGTAGAAGAAGCAGAATAAATCCTGCAACCAAGATGAACACAAGCTAAAGTTGTCTGCCTCTTGGTTTCTACATACAGCCGCAGGGTTTAAGCACACACTGCTCCCTGACACCCAACAAGCCAGGGAAGGGGAGCAACATATGCACTGGTGGACCGGCTGTTGGCTGTTGTGCTGGAGTGGCATGTAATATCCTCAGACTAAAGAATGACAGTTTTGCACATTCAGTGAAAAGAAATGTGAGCTTGGTATGACTTGAAGAATGTCTTTTCTAGCAGAAAGTTTGCATTTTATTAAACTGAAATTTGCAATTCTGTTAGAATGTTCTTTATCCTCAAGATTTAGAGTGCTGAATCATTTGTTTCTTTTAGATTTGATAATACAATGATGTATAATGATTATGCTTTGCTCTATTAATTCACAAAATGCACTCTGTGTGGTCTCTGGCCTTGTATTTAGAAATAAAATAAACAGTGTACAAGTGTAAATCATCCTACTTTGTAGCATATTTAGTAGTATATATAAACACTACACAATAAAAGAAAAACTGGGTGACTAAAGCAATGATTTCAGAAAACTGCTTGTAAAAACATCTCCCCTTTAAAACACACATTTGCATATTTATTCTCACCAGATGTTTAACTGGTATTCCTTGAATAAAGTCTTTTGAATGCAAGCTTGCCTTTCATTTAATTCAAATTGTGTTCCCTTTTGTGCATTTTCTATTCTTTATCCTTAAGATTTAAGGTGCTAAACATGACTGACCTGCTCACTAACTGCTCAGCCTATGAGATGCTGGGTCTTACTTCGCCAGATTTACTTAGAGCATACTACACTAAGCACGCTGCCTCATCGGCTGCATAACCGAGGTAGTGCCACAGTAAAAGACTTTTCTCTAACTGTATAATTGGTCAACTCCTCTATCTTATTATAGACACACCACTTACAGTGATTTGACTCTCAGATCTGTAGCTCATTTGACTTAATATGGCTTAAATGGGAGCAGGCTGACACATGTGAGTGTGGAAACTGAACCACAATGAAGTAACAGTGCTGAAAATGGTTTAAAGCAGTTATTGCAGTCAACAGGATGACATCTGCTGGCCAACACTTGTACTGCATTTGCATGGAATGAATTAAGGTAAAAAAAAAAGAGCAGAATGCAGAAATGTACAAAAAAATCTAGTATAAAAGGCAGATATAAAGATGTTGTCAATATTCATTATTAATTTAATGAATTATTTTCATTCTTTGTTTGTCTTTTCCCTCCTCTCTTGCAGGGCTTTTGCTATCTATATATGTATATGTATGTATGTTTGTGTGTGTATATATATATATATATATATATATGTCACCACATTTTCCTTCAAAATCAATAATTGAATCCTAAAACTGAGTTGAAGTTCCTGAATTCAGATGTCGTACTATGGTAAGTACCTCATAGAACCCCTGTTCAAAAAATCTGAACTATCCCTTTAAGGTGGATAACAACCCTGGTTTGACTCCAGCCGGGGACCTTTGTTGCATGCCATTCCTCTCTCTCTTCCATAGGTTCCTGTCCGCCTCTATACAGCCCACTTTCCAATGAAAGCAAAATGCCCCAAAGAAATGTAACGTAATGTTGGTTTTTGACCAGAATCTGACGAGCGAGAAAAAATCTGGGCTTTTTGGAGCCAGAAAGGACATTATTTGGACGAGAGAGTAGCATCTATCCTGATTGGCAGTCGCCATGGTAGCGTCTTGTCAATCACAAGGTAGAGCCACCCTAAAGCATACGCTGCTTTATTGTTTATTTTACTCTAAATTGGACCATCATTTGAGATAATAAATACATTAGAATAATGTTTCCTGAGGTAACAAATCAGGTCAGAAGTAGGGTCATTTTAACTAGCAAGGGAAGTTCTTCCAGATCATTGATTGGTTGGTTTGAAATCCCAGCTCCCGTGGTGATGCAGTCAGACAAGATATTAATAACAGTCAGATGAGGGAACAGATACTGTGTTGAGGATGAAGGGTAAAAACACAGGGACAAATTACAACGTTTTCTAACCATGATGGACAATGTCTCTCTAATAGGTATGTTTTTTCTTTCAGGTTTGAATGAAACAATGAACCACCGATTCACCCTCTTTTCTCTCACTTTACTGTGCTACTGTTTGATTTTGCTGCTAAATGTTTCTCTTATTGTGATCATCATCTTGGATAAAAGCCTCCATGAACCAATGTATATTCTACTGTGCATTTTTTGCATGAATGGACTTTATGGGACCACAGGTTTCTACCCTAAGTTTCTGTGGGATCTGCTGTCTCCTGTTCATGTCATCTCTTATTCTGGATGCCTTGTTCAGGCTCTAGTAATGTACTCATTTGTCTGCAGTGATCTGTCTATTCTTTCAGTAATGGCATATGACAGATATGTGGCTATATGTCGACCACTGGAGTACCACTCTATCATGTCAAAGCAAAGAGTCTTAATGTTAGTGTGTTTCTCTTGGATAAAACCTTTTTGCATCATAGCCACAAATATTTTTCTCACATCTAGATTAAAGTTATGCAGCCCATATATTGCCAGACTTTTTTGTGTGAACTGGGTTATTGTTAAACTTGCCTGTTTCCCAGCACAAACTACCATCAGTGGCATAGTTGCATACATAACAATAATCATTTATGTATTTCATGGTGTTTTTATAGTTTGGTCCTACATGTATCTCATCAAAACATGTGTGAATTCTGTAGAAAACAGGGCAAAGTTCATGCAAACATGTGTGCCACATTTAATCTCCTTACTGACTTTTCTTGTGACTTTACTTTTTGATGTCATGAATATGCGATTTGGTTTAAAAGATTTCCCTCAAACCCTTCAAAATGTTGTTGCAGTAGAATTTCTTGTCATACCTCCCATTATGAATCCTCTCATTTATGGTTTCAAATTGACCAAAATTCGGACCAGAATTCTGGGTATTATTACTTGTCAAATGAAATGACTTTTGTCTTACATGGCAAGTAAATATAATGATGCACTGAATTTAAATATCCATTGCACCATTACATATCAAATGTTTCCTTGGTATGCCTTGAGAAAAGTCAGAACAGAAAGCTTGTATTTTATTCAATTCAAATGTGTATTCAAAACAAAATATGAATGAAATATCAACTTTTCATATTTTTGTTGCATAGTTACATTATCAGCTTTTAGCTAATGGTCAAGGCAATGGTATAGTTTTTATCTGTGTGCATTTCTCGGATAATCCTTGTACACTGTAAATTGTTTGCACTGAATATCTTTCTATTATGTTATTTCTAAATAACTTTGTAAGTAAATTAGAATTCTATTTGACCCTAAACAGAGAGTGCATGTTGGCAGAGTACCTGACTACCGTGACTGATAGAAAACTAGGTAAAAAAAACACTGATAATGTACAAACTGGCATTTTGTAATGAATCCTTTTCATTCTTTTTTTTTGTCTTTTCCCTCCTCTCTTGCAGGGCTTTTGCTGTCTATATATGTATTTCTATATATATATATATATGTATATATATATACATATATATATATTTACATTTACATTTACCTTAAAATGGGGTTCAAAATACAACCATTATGACATAATGAGTCAGTATATTGTTACAATGTAAATGATATATGTATCATGAGTGCGCACTGGATCATGCTCGTCATACCTGATTGCTGTCACCACATTTTCCTTCAAAATCAATAATTGAATCCTAAAACTGAGTTGGAGTTCCTGAATTCAGATGTTGTACCATGATAACTACCTCACAGAACCCCTGTTCAAAAAATCTGAACTATCCGTTTAAGGTGGATAACAACCGTGGTTTGACTCCGGCCGGGGACCTTTGTTGCATGCCATTCCTCTCTCTCTTCCATAGGTTCCTGTCCGCCTCTATACAGCCCACTTTCCAATGAAAGCAAAATGCCCCAAAGAAATGTAACGTAATGTTGGTTTTTGACCGGAATCTGAAGAGCGAGAAAAAATCTGGGCTTTTTGGAGCCAGAAAGGACATTATTTGGACGAGAGAGTAGCATCTATCCTGATTGGCAGTCGCCATGGTAGCGTCTTGTCAATCACAAGGTAGAGCCACCCTAAAGCATACGCTGCTTTATTGTTTATTTTACTCTAAATTGGACCATGATTTGAGATAATAAACACATTAGAATAATGTTTCCTGAGGTAACAAATCAGGTCAGAAGTAGGGTCATTTTAACTAGCAAGGGAAGTTCTTCCAGATCATTGATTGGTTGGTTTGAAATCCCAGCTCCCGTGGTGATGCAGTCAGACAAGATATTAATAACAGTCAGATGAGGGAACAGATACTGTGTTGAGGATGAAGGGTAAAAACACAGGGACAAATTACAACGTTTTCTAACCATGATGGACAATGTCTCTCTAATAGGAATGTTTTTTCTTTCAGGTTTGAATGAAACACTGAACCACCGATTCACCCTCTTTTCTCTCACTTTACTGTGCTATTGTTTGATTTTGCTGCTAAATGTTTCTCTTATTGTGATCATCATCTTGGATAAAAGCCTCCATGAACCAATGTATATTCTACTGTGCACTTTTTGCATGAATGGACTTTATGGGACCACAGGTTTCTACCCTAAGTTTCTGTGGGATCTGCTGTCTCCTGTTCATGTCATCTCTTATTCTGGATGCCTTGTTCAGGCTCTAGTAATGTACTCATTTGCCTGCAGTGATCTGTCTATTCTTTCAGTAATGGCATATGACAGATATGTGGCTATATGTCGACCACTGGAGTACCACTCTATCATGTCAAAGCAAAGAGTCTTAATGTTAGTGTGTTTCTCTTGGATAAAACCTTTTTGCATTGTAGCCACAAATATTTTTCTCACATCTAGATTAAAGTTATGCAGCCCATATATTGCCAGACTTTTTTGTGTGAACTGGGTTATTGTTAAACTTGCCTGTTTCCCGGCACAAACTACCATCAGTGGCATAGCTGCATACATAACAATAATCATTTATGTATTTCATAGTGTTTTTATAGTTTGGTCCTACATGTATCTCATCAAAACATGTGTGAATTCTGTAGAAAACAGGGCAAAGTTCATGCAAACATGTGTGCCACATTTAATCTCCTTACTGACTTTTTCTGTGACTTTACTTTTTGATGTCATGAATATGCGATTTGGTTTAAAAGATTTCCCTCAAACCCTTCAAAATGTTGTTGCAGTAGAATTTCTTGTCATACCTCCCATTATGAATCCTCTCATTTATGGTTTCAAATTGACCAAAATTCGGACCAGAATTCTGGGTGTTATTACTTGTCAAATGAAATGACTTTTGTCTTACATGGCAAGGTACAAAACAAAATATGAATGAAATATCACCTTTTCATATTTTTCTTGCATAGTTACATTATCAACTTTTAGTTAATGGTCACGTCAATTGTATAGTTTTTATTTGTGTGCATATCTCGGATGATCCTTGTACACTGAATATCTTTCTATTATCTTATTTCTGAATAACTTTGTAAGTAAATTAGAATTCTATTTGACCCTAAACAGAGAGTGCATGTTGGCAGAGTACCTGACTACCGTGACTGATAGAAAACTAGGTAAAAAAAACACTGATAATGTACAAACTGAGTGGGCACATAGATTTTTTGGTGCAGGCAGTGTGTCCCAGGAGTTTCAGTTAACAAAGACAGCAAGACCTCCTATGTGTTCACTTTTCATGAAAGAGACGTTGATACAGAATCTCACCTCCTTTTATACAGCGAGAAATTTTAAAAGGATTCAAGAGAGGTTTTCTTTGAAAAAATAAATCATAGGTATCCTATTTATCCACCTCCCCGATCCTTAGAAACTGCCCTATATATGTGGGGAGAAAATTCAGTGTGCAGTATCAGCTGCAAAATATATTAACTGTTCTCATACACTAATAGAAACAAGCTGTTGTTGTTTCTGAATGATTAAATCTGTAAAAATATTCATATTCATTGTAAATGCTTTATATATATATATAAAATGTATTTGCATATGTGTATATTTATTGCTAATCATATGTCAATATTAGTCATTTTCTGTACTGCTTCCGCAAACTAGGTTTCTGATCTGTCATGTCAATAAAGCTAATTTGAATTTGAATGCATTTTGGATGGTCACTTGCCTTTTTGCTTTATTGCATTTAAGAATAAAATTAATGTAAATATACAAAACCTGAAACTTCTCATTGTGTTTTTTATCATACTTGTCTCCTGTGACAGTGACATGTTACAAATGTGTTAATGTCAAAGATGGCACATGTGCGTAGTACATGGCAAGGGATGTTATCAGGCCCAGTAGCTTTACTCATATCAATCTCAACAGGATTCATCTCACGTCGGCTGTGGATACTGACAGTGGCCAGTCCTCTGAAGGTGGGGCAGATGTGACAACTGACTCTGTTGAGGAAATCAAAGCGAGTGTAGAATGTGTTAAACTCATCTGGCAACATGGCCTCACATAGGACGCTCCTGCTTTAGTAGCCTGTGATATTGTGATTTTTAGAAAAGGGGAGTGGTATCCAGTAGGGCAGTGGTTTTCAACCTTGTAGCATGTAGAACCTCGAGTCAGAACCAAACAAGGGGAAGCTGCTTTCAGCTACTATGCTGCACACACAGAACCAACTTCCTGATGATCTCAGATGTGCCCCAACCCTAGCCACTTTCAAATCTAATTTCATAGTACATGGTCCTGGTCCGGAGAGAGTTTTTGCCAGCCTCAGGAGGAACTATTGGATCTTGCTTGGAAGACAAGCAGCAAGGAAACACCAACATGCATGTGTTGACTGCAAGAAATGGAAGGCAAAACCACTGATTCCTCAGATGGCTGACTTACGTCCATCTTGCCTACGCTTATTCAAACCTCCCTTCTGGTCCACGGGGATGGACTGCTTCGGTCATTTTTCAAATTGGCCACCATCAGGAGAAGAGATGGGGAATCATCTGATGTATCTGATCCTGACCCAGTTACTCCCATGCTTCTCCTTATGGGGCGGCTGGAGGCATCATCAGGTTGTATATGCCTATCCTGACCTTCTGGGTACTAGGAGATGGCCTCACAGTCAGGTGCTTGCCGATAAATTCCGCTTTGTGAAATATTATCTACCGACACTTCAATCACGACAAAAATGGAAGGTGGAGAACCCAAATCTCACGTTGAACCCCATGGTTATGTTTGTGGACCCCAATCTGCCCTGCCTCATGGCCAAAAGGAGAAGTACAGAAACTCCCCCCAAGCTCAGATGGCCGATTTAGAGTGGCCAAGATACTGATAAAAGGGAAAACCTATGTGCGACCCGTTAGTCAGTTGGTTGCTCTCACTGAGATCAAGGATGATCCGGAACCTCGGTGTACAACATAATAATGATTTTCCTCCAAGTCAAACATGGTTCACATATTTAAGGGGCGGCTGTGGAAAATCCTCTCCCACTCACACCTTCCTCTACCTGTTTTCTGTTTTTTCTGGATGGGTGGAGCCTTTAGAGTCTATATAGGCAGCCAGCTCACCTGTGGCAAACCCTTTGAGAACAAAGAAGCTGTCTGGCCTCATGTGGATGCCTCATCCCTTCAAATGTGTGATCTGTGTACATGATAAGTAAGTTTCCTTTGGTTTAAAAGCCTTTAATAGTAGCTTATTATTTATTTGCTGTGCTGACTAAATTGCGGTAGTGGTAAAGTTACTTTTGTTGGATTATTAATTGTTGAAATGAGAAATTATGATGTCTCGATTAATATCCTTTGTTATCCTTTTCCTTCTGTTGTCAGACAAACCAGTTCAATAACCAGTTCTAATAAAAGAATGGAATGGAATTCCTGTCTTTGCTCATCTGTCCGAACCGACATGCCATTGAATTGGTAATATTCCTGGAACCAGATTATCCTTTGGAAATATCAGTATTCCTTTAAAGCAAGTCATTTTCAATTTACATGATACAAACTAGACCAGCTGCTGGTTTGCCAAAGCTTCAGCCTCTGAATTTTATGACTAAAATAGACTCTTCTAAACAGACAAAGGCTACAGAGTCTTCTGACAGTGCGTCTAGGCTGGTCTCTCCCTCAGTCCACTTACACACAGTTGATCTACAGCACAGCACAACTGGTATCACAGTGGCTCTTGTGTCCCTGTCATCTCTCCTTTGGCAGTGCAAAACCTTCATGAACTAATTGACGTCGGGGAGTACCAGCAGAGATCTTAAGAACACACATAGGAAAGAAACGTGAGAAATTATTTAATTCTACAAACTGATACAGTAGATTTCACCCTCACCTCAACATCTCCAGCAGGCGGGATAAGAGAGACTGTACAGAGGCTATGGTGTTGTAAGGACAGCAAAGGTAGACATAGTTCCTTGTCCTAGATCCGATGGATGAGTTAGAAATAACACTAATTGAATACAGCGAAACTTATCAGTTCTGGGGAGGGTTAAACACTGAGCTTCAGGACACCATCTTCAGATTTGGGTAGCAGTACGCTGTGATTCACACGTGGTGTTTCCCTTTTCTCCTCGATCGAGCTTCAATAAATATTCCTGTGTAAGACATCCAGGTCTCCTGAAACTTCATCTGTCTCGAGAAAACCAGCTCTAAGATTTCTGTTTAATGGGCAAAGGTAGACATAGTTCGCATGACCAGCATGGGATGCCCGTAGTTTTAACTCCTTTTGAACCTAAATTCACCTCTTGAAGTTAAACACATATGTTGTACTTAAAGGGATCATTTGGATTTTTGAAGCGGGGTTGTATGAGGTAGGCTACTCACCTTTGGTCAGTGTAATACCTACAGTAGATGACAGTCAGCGTACCCTCAGCTTAGAGAAGCCAGCAGCTGTCCCCACGAGGACGCTCAGCAAGGTTAATGTGGGTCAGCAGCAGACTGTAAACTATCACCAGCATCACATGCTGGTCACCAGCATCCCATCACCAGATAATGGTGGTTCAAAAACCAACAACATAGGCTGCTCCCCTGCAAGACCAGCAAAGAAATAACCAAAAACCACTCAAACCTAGTCACCTGCAAGACCAGCAAGTTGACCGGCCAGCTTTGCTGGTTTGCACTGTTTCTTTCAGCAGGACACATCTATGACTAAAATACATATTTGACTGCTTTCAATGAAAACATGCCACAGCCTTGTTTCAAACGGGTGTCCACGAATCCCACGCTCTTTCTTTCCACCCCTGTCAGCGTTTCATTCTTTCTGTCCTGGCCTCGGTTTTATTTTCAAAAACCCCGAGCGGAAGTGACCGTGACCGACGGGAGCGCGGCGGTGGGACGAGCGGAGCCGCGTCCGCGTCCGCCGCCGCCGCCGCCGCGCTGCCTCCGCACCGCGCGGCGGCGGTAGCGCGCCGTCTCCCCCCGCCGGCCGCGACCCGCCGTGACGGAGAAGAAGAGGGCCGACAACCGACTGTGGACACTGCAGTACATGCGACCGCGCCGCCGCTCCGCTCGCAGCCCGTGTTCAATCCTTCTCCAGCGACGACACGGGGGAGGGGGGGAAAACGGCCATCCGTGTTGTGAAGGGAAGTGGCGGACGTCTCAGCGCGCCCGGACACCTCAACTTTCCGCTGCAACGCGAACCGTGAGTAGGCTGCTGGCGTGATATTTTTGGGGGGCTGCGGAGGATGAAACCAAGCGGGGCTGCTAATATGATTTTGGGTTCCGGTTGTGTTTATGTAATATTAGGCTGGTAATCCTCCGGAGCGGCGGAGGTGCTCGCCGCCACAAAATTAACGTCGCCGGTTCGCCGCAAATATGCTCTTCCACCCCCGGTGAGCGATGCGGCGGGATTCGTGGCTGTCATCTTACCTCGGCTCTGCCCCGTCAGTCGGTCGGTCCGGTGGAGGTCTGCCCGGGAGACCGCAGCATGTGCACCGCGCACGGACACCGCGGCGCTCACGCCACGCTAGACGCCGCAGCGCACTCCGCTGTTGTGCAGGGACCGCGCCGCAGTGTCCGAAAACCCGCTCCCGTGTCTGCACACACAGGTTCGCAGTAAAAGAAAGAAAAAAAAAAAAAAAAAAAAACGAGGCGAGGACAGTAGAGAAGATCGCAGGGCTGCACGCACATGCGGTGCCGTGCAAGGTATTTGGAAGTGCTTGTTTTCAGGGCTGGTGTCTTGTGATGGCTGCTCAGGGGGGTGATTCCTGCCTAAGAGTGCAAGGATGTGGTTATTCAAAAGTCAGCCTGATTCCCCTGTTGCTTGGAGCAAAAGTAAAATGAAAATTGGGATATGATGTTGCAGTAATTGTGTATACCGTTTTCTGCAAGTATTGGATCCAGACAGTGAAGCTTCCCACATTCACGTGCGGACGCTCTGTTGCCTGTGTCATGTGGGGAAAAGCAGCCGGAGTTACTTTTTCTGTGTGGTTCTCCGTGCACGTCTTTCCCCCCTGTATCTCTGTTGAACTGTTCCTTTTCCCCTCCCTGACACAGTGCTCGCCTCCAGATGGAGCCAGCAGTTTCCCTGAAGTGGCCCTCGTCCCAGTTTGCTCTGAGGGCACGCATCCCGAGGCGAAAGTTTAGGCAGAATCCTTCCTGACCATCATCTGTCAGGACATGTATTCAGTGGCCATAGGAGGGCACTAATCCATCGCTCATTCAGACACTGTCAGAGTGAACGGCTTCCTTAATCTGCCAAGAATGCATTCATTATATTGTGCACTCACAATATGACCCGGTGCCCAGACAGATGAGGACCTAGCTGAAATCTTGTAACAGCTGTGGTCAAAACTGTAGCCTGACAGATACGGATTTATTGAGACAGACTCCAGTGTGAATATGTGAGAAAATAATAAAGAACCACATAACAAACATTTTTGAGAAATTATCCCACAATTATTTAGGAGGTGCAACCCTCATGTGCAATGTTGCAGATGGAGAAAAGTTTTGTTACTCCTTACTGGTGGTTTTATAGTTTCTAAAGCACCTCGAACATTCAACCTTATCTTTGGCATTTCTGTCAGATCTCTACGCTTACCTTTATTTAGGAGCGGAGATGAAAATTGATGAGATGAGAACGTTACTAACATTATAAATCATTAAGATGCAAAAGATCCAGTTAAAATCTGTAAGTTTAGAGGACAGAAACAACCGAAGATATCAAATGTTGTTCAGTCTCACACATTGAGATAACTGACTTTTACAAACCTTACGTTCCTATGGAGCTGCTTGCTCCGATCTACTGATCATTACTCATTCAGAAGTGAAAATAGATCTGCTTAATTTATTATTTACGTTCGCACACTAATTTTCACTTGCATATGCGAGTGAAATGCTGGCGCTGCCATGAGAAGAGTGAACAGTATGTGTCTCTACCTCAGCCAGCCTCTGGTGTGCGTACACTCACACTCTCAAACGGGGCTGTTTCTAGTAACGCGCAATAGCAGCAAAGACAAGACTTAAAGTGTTTGTCTGTGAATATCTGTTAGCCACAGCTTAAACAGGCTTTTACATATTACAGAAGTCTGTTTATTCTTCAGACTGCTGGCAAGGTGCAGTTTATTTTCAGCACCCCAGTTTCACTGCGGCTCTTCAGGAGTAGTATGGGGCGTGCAGGGGTAAAGGTGTCGAAAAGCCTCCGGGAGGATCACGGCTACCTGTTCAACCTCTCGCCGTCCCAAATGGTGATGCCTCTGTGATATTGTATAGAGTCACATTAGCCAGAGAAAAGCCAGGAAAGTTATGGTCTTATACTATACTTTTGTTGTGCCTGTGTTTTTTTTTCTTTTCTTTTTTCTTTTGGTGTCACCACTTCCTCGACGAAAGAACACAAAATCAAAGGAACTTTGAAATAATGAATGAGTGTAATGTGATGGTAACATTTGCTGAGTGGAGTTTCCCTTTGAAGGCACCCCATTCCCAAAGGGAACCTGCCTTCCAAGTTAGTGATGGGGTGTGAGATTTGGCCTAAACAAGTGACAAAAACTCACATTTTCCTTGAAACAATGCAGCCTAGTGGGATTATTTTGCAGAAAAGCAATGCAGGGAAAGCATTTTGCTGACAAACGCTTGTTTTCGTTTAAAGAAATTATGCGGAATCATTGAATTTGCAGCTGTGTGGGAAAAGCAATTTTGCTGATTTGCTGAGTAAAAGGGGAGTAATTGAGGTTTTGCAAGATCCAGTTGCAGTACTCAGCTAAAACCAAAGACTGTCAGGGGCACCCTTTGCAAAACACTGATCAAAACTAAGTTTAAGGGGCAGCTACACTAGGCCTTACTGTATATTTCACAAAACTGCTGCAGTGCTCTCCCGCTTGCTGAGGTGACAAGTTTAAAGAGCAGAAAACAGCAGGCAGTGAGGGTACCGTGCCAAAATGACCCCTTTTACCCTGCATGTTCAAGGCGGCATTGTTGTGCCTTGCCTTCTGTATTAAAGGTATGAACACGCAATGGTGGGTGGGGGTATATCGGTGTCTGTGTAAAAAGGGTGAACTGGCAGGACGGGACAGGAGTGTGCCGTTTTGATGACGTGTTATGCGTGCGGGGAGCAGTTAGCAGCTAAGAAGAACAGCAGCCGGAAATGTCCACAAATTGGGGGGACAACGAGGCCCGGGCGCTCTTTACCCTCCGTGCAGAGGACGAGATCAACCGCCGTATGACAGGGACGATAAAGAATGGTCTTTTTGGCCATAGGCTGTGGCCCGCCTATGTTATACGTCACACCAGACGCCGACTCTGTTGTGTTATACGTCGCGTCTGTTTTGCTTCCGGGTGCGATCTAAAATCACAAGTGGGCCGGCATCATTCCGGCATTGTTTGGTTCACTGTTGGAAAAGGGGGGTTCTTTGCAGCGTTATTAGTGTGTGCGCGCAAAGTTCACTCAGTTCTGCTGCTTTGTGCCATCGCTGGAAAGCTACATGCAGCTGAGATGCTGCCCTGGCTGTGTTAGTGGACCAGTGCAGCAGCAGAGAGAGGCTGCTGCTGCTGCTGCTGCTGCTGCTGCTTGTGCTAATAAACTGTTGCTGGTTGTCAGAGGAAAGGCAACCCTGCTCCCCTTTATTGCCCCCATAATGCATAACTGGAGGCAACACAAATCATGACTACACCATTGTTACATCATGGGGATAAGGCACTATAAAAAGATGATACATTTCCTCAGGATTTGCGGGCTGATGGGTGCTGATGAGGATACACTTTTGAAGAAAAACCACAGGGACTCAATGTCAGTTGTGTGGTAAGCTCACTGATAAGCTGCTGGGTAAACATTTTACTAGTCCGTTACTCTAAGGCAGGTATTTTAACTTACCTTCAGCAAACATAGGCCTACAAGAAATACACGATTAATGACCTAAACATGAATCAGCCTTTAGAGAAAGGGCATGACTTGTTTGTGTAACTTTGTTTTCCCTTCACAGAGTCTATTGGGGATGCAAACCTGAAAATTGCCCTTTTGAATTCAAAATAGGTCACCTTTTTCACCCCTGATGAGTATGCATCCGTGGTCAAAAGCAGCTAGTTTGGTCCTTTGTGATTGCCACACTGCCAGGAACTCAGGTGTTTGCAGACCAAATGAACACCTGCCAAGCACCAAATTTGGGCATATTGTCCCTTTGGCGAGAGGAGCACCTGCTCAACCGGCAAATAATTGATTGCAAGCAAAATATTTGACTGCATAGGTTGGATGAAATAAAATTGGTCTGGCGTCCTTCAATCTGGATGCCTTTCTGAACATATTTGCTTTCCCCAGCAGGGTAGTGTTAGTGCTGCAAAAACAAACATCAGTCTAGTCTTATCGCAAGGTTGGTGGGACCAAGTTTGGTTGATACAACTTCCCCTAGCCAAAGCCTGATTATACAAGGTGTCATGAACGATTTCATAAACAGTAATCAGCATGAAAACAAGCTGCCTGTCTGCAGGGATGCATGATTCTCCAATTAACAGTGTTCTACTTATAAGTGGGAGTCCCTCTGTAGTGTGATTGAACATTATTTCACTCTTTCTTGTTTAACAGCAATGAATACATTTCTTAATAGAGGGGCCCTCTCTTGACTTCCCTTGTGCTCCTTATCAGTGACCACTTGCATGCCTTTTTTGGCTGACTATTCATCCTTTGTCCTGTGGTCTTATCCTGAAACACACCAGGCATCCTGTTTTCTTCACTTTCACTCAGTTATTGATATAAGTAAACAGAAGCTAGTATTTCACGGTGTTGCATCAACCAGTCAGTCCCGTGTGACACAGCAGTCTTCCCACCTTCCTGTCGCTTCTTTTTTGAGTTGCCTGATACTAAATATGAGGAAACTTCTTGTAGTTGTTAGACTCAGTTCTAACAGAAGGGGGTCGTTAGTTGAAAACTTTCATTTGGAAGAGAAATGGGGTTGTTTATGGCTCCATAATCAATTCAGAGGTTAAAAATTATTTTAGCTCTAAATGAAGGGCTTGACAACAGGTAAGTACAACATGTACATTTTCAGACAGTTTGGGTAATGACTTAGATGTGTACCATTGTTTTTACTTTAGTGGTTTAAAGGCCCTAAAAATGACTGCCAGTAAGAGGATCTTATATGAACACATTTCAGGCAAAGTTCCAACAATTTAAGTTATTTCACATTTGAGATTTTAGCTGGGTTTTTCTTCTCATTGATTTGGAGAGGGTGGGACAAAGGTGAAGTGATGTACATCCTTGCACCAATCAGGATTTAGCAACATTTAAATCAGAATCTGATGACAGTTGGTGGGTCAGTCAAATCAGATGAAACCACAGAATCCTGATGAAGTAGATTAGATGAGTTTTGAGTATTAAATTCTCACTAAATAAAACCTAAAGGTGTTTTTTCAACTTATTTTTTTTTGATTGAACTTTTGATCGTTGCTAATTTAGTTACAAATACTTCAAGCCAACTGGCCAGGGGCTTTCTTCTAACTGGAGTTATTTAAAATCTGTTTCCCCTCTTTGCCGTTAAACAATGAGGTATAGATGACCTTGCTGTTTCAGGTTTCTCTGCGACAAAAACTGTCCCCCCAATGTTGCTGTTTCCCACCATGTTGAAAATTGATCTTTTATTTTTTTGAAATGGTTTCAATCGATTAATTGGTCCATGTAAAACATACTGTAACAGATAATGTTCGCTCAAGGCTATTGTTACAAACTACGACCTACAGTTCAGTGTCAAAGAGACCCTTGGAGTGCATACACTGGGTGACATTCAATATCTGTCAATGTTATGGTTGCGTACAGTGTGTGTACAATATAAACATTGTAATTCTAATTAATTCCAATATAAACTGTTTTGTTGAACCACTGGAAAGTCAAGGCTGTAAATGTATGATAAAATTTAAGATATTGTATGAAATTGTTTGGTGTAATTACCAAAACACTTTTATCCCAATGCCTTATTATTCACCATAGCTGCTACAGTACATGTTTATTGTTTGTGATTCAACACTTGATATTTTTCCGCATCACAACCAGGAGATCATGTTTGATTGTGTGTCAGTGGTGAAAATCCAATAGAGCACCATGATTTATAATACATTTGTAGGTACGTGTGTTTACAATTTTCGTACCACTACTTAAACCCTTTCAGAAGTCATACAGAAAAAAATAACGTAGAAAAGATATGGCACCAAGCTTATAATAAGGCCATTTTATTTTGAATTCACCACCATTCCCAGTAAAAGGTTAAAATTTGTTTTGAGGAAAGGGTAAAGTTGGCCAATATCTGCTAAGAACCTTTCGCAGGACTAATTTTCTATCTGTCATGCCATTTGTCCGTACAAAGTGTACAAAAGTAACTAATTTATTCTTCTGAGTTCTCCTTGACCTGCAAGGCATCCCATGTTAAGTGCACTTTTCATTTCAGACCAACAAAAAACCAACAAAGAAAAAGACCATCGTGCGCAGGTGCTTTTACCCAATTCCATCTTGCAGTCTCATGCACTCAGCATTTTGTGGATCACATGGGAATCAAACCTCTTTCCTCATGCTGTACTCCACTATGGGGCTACATCAAACTACTAAACTAAGGCCAGAAGGCACCGACTTTCTGCTAAAGCAATCTTAGACTTTTCACTGTAAGATAGACAGAATCAGAAGCCCAAATAGAGGATGTGTCTGTCTCAGGCTGTCTCACCCAGTGATGAACATACTTCACTACAGGACAGCAAGCTGTAAATTTTGGAAGATGGAGTGATGGTGATGCGAGGTGGGGGTTTGTGCAAATAAAGCAGCATGACCCCGGTTTGCTTGACTGAGACATTCTACACTTCCCTGAGGGGGGGCCCAATCCATGCCGCCCCATCACCCCTGTCACCAAATTGTGGCGAGCAGGAAGCCGCGGGTTGTGGCCATTACTCATGCAGTATACATTAAGATTGCGACACACTCCTGAACGTGTCATGTATCACAATTTATTTTTGAGAAAACTAGAACGTTTAAAGGTGGAGGTGTTGGGGTATGTTCTGTTGTGCCTTTGCACAAACAGCGTTACATTTATGTGAATATAAGGATAGTCTGCACCTTTTTTTTTTTTTTTTTTAAAAAAATGGAATTTTATAACCTCTTTTCACTTACACTGGAGATGGGTTCTCAGTGAAAACAGAAGAAAAGGGCTAATGCACATGCCAGACAAGGTTATCATCAGAGCGTGAATGTGACATAACAGTCAATGCCGTACAAACACACACACACACACACCCATATGTTAGCACTACAAAGGGCAGGACAAGGCTTACGTGAAACCACCAGGACTACGCTTGGCCATAGCTGGCTGGACATCATCTGCAGAAATGTTACAGACTACCCTATGGATTTTTATTTAGGTCAGCTAGTCTGTTATTCTTTGAGCATGTATGTAAGATATTGTCGTATTAAACTTTTCATTAAATGCTCAAATACACGCATGCGCAGCATTCCTTATTCAATAATATCATGCTAAATATTAAGTATTTGGATTGTAGACGGGTCACAATGTTTATGTTCTGTAACCTTTGCTGGTTGAGGGACGTCTTGCTGAACATTCATGCATGCTCTCTCAGCTGAACTGTAATCGGTCGCACTCATCCACAACTGCAGGCTTTCCACTCCAGCCACGACTTTGTGGCCCCATAGCTGCTCCACCAGAGTAGTTTAGTTGTGTAGTTAGTTAGACTCTTCAAGGTATGTATTTATGTAAAGACAGAAACGTACCCGTCATTGCCTTTACAGGAGCTTTCAGTAGACCCCCAGCACACTGGAGAAAAACCTACATCACCGCAGGGTATGGCTGTAGTCGGCTGCCATAGCGTTCAGTGTAGCCACCATTTGATTTACATCAAAGCTCCATATGAGCTTTTTTTTACCACCGCCCCAAAAAACTATTTTTACCGTCCCAATGTGGATGTAAACTGTCCCAAAAATAAAATGTTGCTTTACTTTGCTATTATCCCCTGTAATTGTTAGTGGCATAATAAAAACACCATTAAAATGTTCAGGAAATAATTATTTTGCTCCATTCGAAGAAATAGGTTTAAAACAAAAATGAGAAGTTATCTTTGAACTGTTTCTTAATGATTCTTAATGGTTCGGTTCGTCATTTGCTAAGCGACCGTACGGGTTGAGGGGTGGTGTAAACCTTTGATAATCTGTTCAGTAGAAAAAAATATAAGCGCCTAATGACCACATAAGCAATTATTCTGATCGTTTCTCATGCGGCATTGATTGGTGGAAATACATTTATCCTTTCTCTGCATGTTTTCCCCATGTGTTTTCCCCAGCGGAGGTGTGAACGAGCTTCCAGGAGGGACGTTAACATAGCTAATGTTGAGCGAATAAACACGATTGGAGCATAATAGCATGATTTCTTATCCTCAACGTTATTGTGATAAATTCATCGTCAGTGAAAAGGTAATTTTCACACGGCCGGGGACCAGCAAATATTGAGTGTGTGTGTGTGTGTGTCCTCGTGTTATATTTCCAGCAGATGCTTCGCCACTTTGCACATGGCAAAATAATTATGTTCTGATTAAATATTTTAGGGCGTGTCAACACACATCCTATCGGGTGACTTTATTTAGCATCCATGCAAACAGTTAAATTGGAATCTCCAATCAGAAGGATTTCAGTCAGATTCACAGCTACTGTCTCAGGCAGGGTTTGTGGACATAAGCACAAGAACAGATATCCGCACAAAGGTTCACGTCATAGCTGTGTGTATCACCCCAGATAACATGGATTGTGTCATGATGTGGCAGTACATGTATTCATGGTGGATTAGGCTGAACCCATCAATAATGCAGGCCACATGGAGTAGCTGTGAAAACACTCTTTTCTTGTTTTATAAGCTCTACTCTGCTCCTTAGCTTTGTGCGTTTACAGAAGGTACAGACAGTAAATCCTCTGCCCGTGAACAAAGAGTTGTTCTTTAAACTTTTGAATATCTGAAGAGAGTCTGCAGCTGGAATGAAACGAATGAAGTGCCCCTCTCCTCCGCTCTGCTCGTCCTTCATCAACCTTCTCCGTTTCCTTCTCGTCCTCCATATTCTATGGAGTTCTGCGCAGAGTCCTTGGTGATATGGCTATATATAGCTGGAAGGAAAAAGCACCAAGATTAAGAACAAATAAGAGTACATTTTAGTGCGCTGTCCTGGGAAGCTCGCTTCAACCCTCCCGTTTGAAAGGCTTAATGAAGCTCAGATTTAGCCAGTAGATTGTTTTTGTCTATCCTGGAGTGGCTCAGAGGGGAGAGGTCAAGCCTCGGCAGTCTGAGATAGACTTCTTCAATTAACCACAATACCTTCTGGCTAAATGCCCTTTGTGAATTAACCAGGACCTATCTGTCTGTGTTATAATGTCTATGAAGTTTCAGAACTGAGCAAAACCTGTTTTTTAATAGAGCGCACTATTGATATCGATAAGTTAAGGATTTTATGATGGTGGTGATTTTCTTTATCTCTGTTGTGGCAACTAGAGGACTCCCCCCCCCAAGGCCCCTTTGAAGTCCTTGAACACCACAAGTAAAATACCTGTATAAGCCCTGTGTAAGCCTTCCCTTTCTCGAACGGCACATATGCACTTCACCCAGAATGCTTAGTAACAGAAGAAACAACGAGTCTGGGATTTCAGACAAATGTAGGCAAAAGCAGACTTCTCAAATCTAGCAGGCGACCATCAACCGCTGGCAGAATTGATCAGTAGTAGCCAACGTTGGCTCCACGAGTGTCCGTCTCTGGATGTTTCCAGCTGACTTGTGTTGAAACAAGAATGCTGCCCCGTGGTCTTGAATTTGCACCTGATGGCTACATAGACGATGTGCGATATCGTGCTAAACGAGTCAAGACTTCACAGTGGATGCACTAGTTGAGAACGGGGCTTTTATAACGCAACCCCACAAACTAGTGTCACATAGTTAATAATGTGCTCCTTGGAAGTAGCGCTTGTTACTGATGTTACTCATGGAGATATTAAGATAGTTATGCATGCTAACGATTGCACGGTTAGAGCAAATAAACGACCAGTGGAGTCGCCCCCATATGGCCGCTTGAGAGAATGCAGCTTTAAGGCACTTCTGCATTGGCTTCACTTTTACAGACCCAGAGGTTGCCGCCTGGTCTAAGCCCGGTTCAGAGAAATGGGGGTTGGTTGTTGCTCGGAGCAGAGCGTAGCAGGTGCTGCTGGCCCATGGGGGCATATTTGTGTACTCTGCTCACTCAGTGGGAACATTTTAATTTGATCCCTTTGTTTCTATAAAACAGGTCAGGATTTGTTCTACCCCTGGGCAAATTTGTGTCAGTGCTTGTAGAGAAACCGCTGTAGTGATGCAGGAGCGGTGCCGCTCCATGTGTTTTCAGAAACAGTTGTCAAAATACGCACTCATTTTTTGGACATTTCTTTATAAAGCACTCTAATTGGATAAGTTTGGTCACTTAGGAGGCTTTATATGAATAATATCACACACTATCAGTCAAATGCATGAAGTAATGGGATCTGTCTTACCCGGAACTCTGAAAAAATGACACCATGCCATACAAAAGAAATTTTGCTTGGCTGGCCATGATATTAATCTAATGTACGTCATTAATTCTAAGAGTACTTAACAAGTCCTTCAATTGCTGGAATTCTTTTCAGTGTGCAGCTTTCATTCGCAACAGATAACGGCCGGATTGTTTTTTCAGTAGTGGAAAATCTGTGTACGCCACTGTGGAATGTTCTCTGTTTTCTGTCTCCACGTGCCTAAAGTTGCAGGTCATTTGCTCTGCAAAAGCAAATCATTCAAAACAAAATATTAGATTTTCTTCCTCAACAGTATGCATCCTTTTTTTAAAAAAAATGAAAACTGAGGTTTGCATCTCAATAATTTCCTACAGCATTGGTGAAGTGATTTGTGACAGAACTGTGTGTGTGTGTGTGTGTGTGTGTGTGTGTGTGTATAAATAAATAAATTGGTTATGCACACAGTTCCTTTGCTATTTCCTTTCAGTGACAATCCCAGTGAGGGGTTTCCCTCTAATTAATAGACCAAAGCAGTGGGTGTGGATAAATCTGATTAAAAACTGATACTGATCACTGGTTTAAATGTCTTTACAATCAGCTATTCATTTGCTGATTAGTTTAAAAATCTTCACAAAACATGCAAATTCCTAACTAAACTAAAACATTTTTAGTTTTAAATGTTAAGTTTGTCTTGCTACCCCAGCATATCAATGTCTAAGTACCTAACACTAATAATGACTAATTTCATTGTAGTTATTCATTACATCTTCTTACATATTTTCCCATTTAGAATCTGCAGTTTTCCTATCTTCAAATTCTGGGTCCTCATAGGCCCCATGTTGGATGTGTAAATGTTGCAGAAGCAGCACTTTGTACCACAACCGCAAATATACAGTATGCCTTAATATTGATGACATTTATGAAATGCGTATCCTAGTATATTTTTAGCCACATCATTGTAGTTATCCAAATCCTGTGCGACTTTGCTGAATTCATATCCACTCTTCAAGAATCTTCATAAAGTTTTAATTACACTGTGAGACTCCCAGTGTGGCCTTGCTGTTGAGTAGTTGTGGGCGAATGCTCGCTATGTTGTCAGTTCAGCTCTGGCTCTCAGCCTTGGACTGCTCCTCTGACAAGTGTGTCAGTAGTAGGATCACATCAAAGTTCATCACTCGCAGTTAAATGAGACTCTTTCACACTGATAGTCCTTCTTTATTTCCTGTGTTGGTGCTGCTTCAGCCGAGCTGATAAGAAATATAAGAAAAAATTAGATATTGGTATTGTTGGTGACTCACATGAATCATCAGGGTTTTAATTCTCTGTTAGGAGGCTTCTGTAGTATCACTTTGGGTTTTTCCTTCTGTTGGTTTTTTAACTGCTTGTACGTCTTAGAGACTTTTCTCCATGTACAAACACGCACACACACACACACACACACACACACACACACACACACTCACAGCCGCCCATGTTCCTCGGTGTCCCAGGGTTGCAAAATTTTCTCTCCAGACAACACACACTCTCACTCAGGCCAAGTGGTGATGAAAGATGTGCCTAAATTAGGATGTTCTGCTCTACCAGAGGCAGGTGTGAGTTTTTAACACCTCTCCCAAATCTTACACATGTCATCTGTGCACTGCTTGGTGCTGAACTTTTCATTAACGGCTTTTTTCTTAAAGAGGCTTACATTTCCATCAACACCTTGCATTGCGGTATGTAATTAAGCTTGCAAGTGTGTCCTTTGTGTGTGTTTGCACAAAGCGTTTGTTTTTCTTAAGCGAAAATCTGAGTTTCCTGGAGAGTATTAGGGAATATTAAATTAAACCCATATCCCACAGGCTAGAAGCATAGAGTCGGAGGTGTATTTATTCATGTCGTGAAATGGACGGGTAGACTAATGGTGAGAAATAGAGGCATTCCACCTGATGGCCCGAATCCAGTTATTTGGATACTTAGTAGTACTTCAGCTTTGATGTAGCTGAAAGTGGCTCTTTAAAAAAGGATTCAATAAAGATGTGCCTGTGCAAAACAAAACAAACAAACAAAATTACATACATCCATTTTTTCCCCCTTATTGGCAGAGAGAACCAGGCCTTTATTTGGACTAGAGGCAGACTTCTATTCCTAATTTCTCCTGCTTCACATTTAATGCAAACTCAATACTTCCTCCATGCTTTGGCTACTTGTTGTCTTGATCAATTTCAGTAAATTGTACATTTCCGCAGCACTAATTCCAAAGAGAGAAGAAGATTCATGTCTCTGCTGCACTCAGTTTCTCTTCTCCGAGTCTCAGTTTTTAAATCACCAATTAATTCCAGTCCTTTCGCTTTTCTGTTGTTCCCGATCAATTCTAGCCACCGTGAATGCAACTCAACACTTCAGCAAAGTTTTCACATTAAAAACATCGCAGCCTTCCAGTTATTCGTTGGCTTTTAAATATAAAAAAAAAATAGCAGGGAGTGTTGAGTTTCACTGATGACGATTGAGAAAAATAGAAAAGTAATTAAATTGAAAGGGTAGGTGAAGGAAAACGTTATTTCCGTACTTAAACTCAGCATCAAAGTGAGTATTGTCTGACTGTAGTTCTGATGGAATTATTGTCGTGAAACTATATGCAGATTTTGCCATGCGAGCCATTGTGGCTGGCGACCGGCATTTATTTGTTCGTGCTGGCCCCCTCTATGTTGAAGTCCATTATTGGACAAAATGCATTTACCACTATGATTGTCTTTCAATTAGGTGAAACGATTGAGCTGTGTCGTAACCCGACCCGATGACCCAAATAGACACAGTGGAGAGGGAGTGTTGTCGGGCAGACAGAATCTAAACAATGACCCACACACCCACACACACACACGCAAAAGAAGTGTTGTGCTGCCTTTAAATGGCAGTGTAACAGTAAGCGGCATTTAAAAGTCTGGGATCAACACTTTCAGTAACACTCTAGTTTGTTTGGGATTAGCAGGGCAGATGGCCTCCTCTGTACACTTCCATTTAAATTACATTTTTGGCAGTTTGCTGATCCACTTGTATAAAGAGACTAACAGTGACTGCAGTATTAAAATAAACAACCATTACTTAAGTGTGCAGGGGTCAAAGCTATAGAAAAGTGTGCAAATATTCATCTGCTGCTTAAATGGTTTAGTGGAAATGAGAAGGGTGGTCGGGGAGTAAAACCGCACAGGCTTCAAACATGGCAAGATTATACATCTGCCCCGCTAGTGGGACATCCACACTACAGAATGTCTCAAGTAAAGGAATGTGTGTGTGTGTGTGTGTGTGTGTGTGTGTGTGTGCGCCACTTGCTTTTTGGGCCGTTATGTGCTGTGAGCTGCTTTTGTTGCAACTTGTTCCCTTCGCCTGTTGAACACAAAGCTTTTTGTTTGGATTTGTACACTTTCCATGCACAACTAGGTGAGCCTGTCTGTTCACCTCTCATGGACAAAGGTTCAATTTATTCTTGAACTCATTTTACAGTCATTAGACTTTCCATAATTCAACTATTTGCAAATAAACCGTAGGACCACGAGGAGCCCATGAAGACGACAGAATCACGTCACAGAGAGCTGTGTAAAATGCCAGAAATTCACTGTGGCTCTTGAGAAATTGTGACCGACATTTTTCACTATTTTCTCTGCTTCAGATATTTTTAGAGAACTTTGGCTTTGACATTCCCAGAGGTCTTATGTTATTTAGTCTTAGGTGTGGTACACAAAGAGATGAGGGAGTTTATAATTTTTACGAGTATGATATGTTGTAACTTGAATACTGAATACGTGAATACGCTCTGTGTCTGTAAAACGTTTGTGACCATACCTGACCTGATCCCACACCCACAGTCTGTGCAGTAAAATGGCCTCTTAATATTCATCAAAAGCATGTCACATTAAGGCTGGCTGCTACACTCACCAGCCCATATGAAGGAGGTGTTTGTATCCCACAGAGGAGGTTTGCATCCTCACAGTGTGCTGCAGGCTGCAGAGCAGAGTGTTGCAGACTCCAGTGGAATGCGTCAGCGGGCAGGCAGGCAGCGCTGGCGTTTTTTGGAAGGAAGATGTAGCAGTCCTATTACTCACCTCTGTAGCAGGGATAGTGCTGTGTTGTGCCTCCCAGGGGTTCTGTTCAATCATTGGCGCACACTTTATTACCTTGTTCTGAGGAGGTTTGTGTGCGCGCTTGCTGCAGAGCCCTCTGCTCTTAACTTCTGTGTTGCACAGGGATTTGTTTTATTGTATCTGCGGTAACGTTTGTGCTCTTTTTTTTTTTTTTTTTTTTTTTTTGTGGGTATCAACCTCTGATAAGGCCCCTGTGTGTTTTAGATAAATGGCTGCATCTGCCAGGGGTCATATACGCATGTCAGGCTTCATCCTTCTCCTCTCCTCCTCCGACACCAGAGCTGTGATGATGATGATGATGCTGCTGCTGCAGCAGCGTCCTTGCTGCGTTCGCCCCAGATGTTGTTATGACCCCAGTGGACAAAAAACAGGTTATCCCCTAATTATCCTAACAACATCTGGGCGCAAGTCAGAGAGGAGGCAGAGTAGGACGTCCGTCCTGGAGGGCGGTCCGCCGTAATCGAACCGTAAATAAGACATGGCTCAGGGGATGTGGGATGCTTGTGCAAGCAAGCGTGGGTTTTGTGTGTGTGGGAGAGAGGCCATTTCAATAGAGTGCGTAGCAGGGCAGGGGGAGGGGAAGAGGTGGAATCTGCCATATGGATGAGAGAGAAAGACAAAGGGAAAAATGGAAGGGAGGAGAGGAGGAAGGAGAAAAGGGGGAGACTCAGCGGCTCACGTCAACTCACTTAATGCTCCCTGCTGGCCTCGGGGATGCTGACAGCACAGTTTTGTTGATTCATTCCCCCTCTCCAACTAGTTCCCCCGTCTTTTGCAGTCAGTCTCTATTCCTGTTGCCCTTGTGCTGCTCTATTCGTGATGCTCCCCGGTCCGTCTCGTCGTCCTCTGGCACGACCTTGCTAATCTGGAGTCTCCCCAGTCATACTGTCAGGTCTGCTGACGCATATGCTTAATGCCAGAGAGCGACTGTGTCTTCAGAGTTTAAACTTAATGTTATGTAATCGTCCCCGCTGGCTACGAGGTGAAGGGTAAAGTCAGTGTGCCACAGGGATGGTTACAAAAAGCTGATGGATGGATGTGATTGCTCGAAGTATGGAGTGTTCTTTCTTGCAGGCTGTGCTACATTTAACTCTGGAACTGGCTATATTACATACTACTATTACATCAAAAACTGCCTCTGGGTCATTTAAACAGGCATAAACTTTGAATGCTTTTCTTGCAGGACAAAGGTGTGGCATAGTGAGATGGGGGGAAAAAAATACTGTTTAAATGTGTGTTTTGTTGCTTTGCTTTTTATTATTAATATTACAAAAGGACAAACACACATTATCCTGTACTACTTCTAATGAGACCATCATAAGTAGGGGTGTTATGGTACACAAAATTGTGTACCTCAGATATGGTGTTATAGTTTGGTACGTTTTCCATACAGCTGGTAAAACAAAACAAAAAAATTGTAGAAAATAACATTTTAGTCATTTATTTTGAAAAGTGTAAACATTGAACATTGGCTCTTTTGCCCCAATTCTAACGCCTCTTCTGATCTGTTGATAATTCCTGAACATGTGCAGCTTGCGCTCATATATATATATATATATATATATATATATATATATATATATATATATGGGGCAGGCACAGCCAACTGACAGAAATGCACATGTGTAGGCACATTGTAGCTGAACCCAAGCAGTTTGACCATATGCTTAAATCCTGTATGTAAATCCGAGTAGGGTCGCATATTGGCAGTGAAAAACACTATATCATTAGTTATTGCTTTGGCACTGACTGAATCCGCAGTGAGAGGCTGACTGCTGTGGGAAGAAGGACTTAAGCTTCCAGTGTGTTTTTTGTCTTGTTCCGTTTATCCTCACATTCCAAACCGAGGAGGCCGCATACCGAACTGCATGTAAGGTCTGCTGGTCTGTGTGCATTTTGTAATAATTGCACATATTGATTGAAAAAGACCTACCTGAACGGTCCGTCAAAGTAGAGCCTATGTATGGGACACGCTGAGGTCTAATGAGATCATTAGGTTAGAAATGGCATTATATGGTCCAGATGGCCATTCTTAATTTGTGTGCTGTTTTACTGGAATGGACGTAGCCACCGTGACGCCAGCCATTGGTTTGTGGGCTACGGTTTTGAAGCCTCGAGTTTGGAATTGTGGCCGCAGCCATTTGGGTTTTTTTAGGAGCCAGTGGAGTCGACCCCTGCTGGCCACTTGCAAGAATGCGCGTCTACATTGGCTTCACTTGTCAGACCCGTAGGTTTCCCCTTGGACCAAATCTACATTCAGTACAGCAGTGTCAAAACACAAACAAAAAGAAAACAAGGCGTATAGAATGAGGGCACAGATTGGCCACACACAAACCAAAAATAACGTAATAACTACAAAAAAATAACCAGAATAAGTCAATTTATACAATATACCAAATGCTGCTGTTAATAAAATAACAAGCCTGGTTATATCAATACATTTGTTGTATAAACAGAAAGGGGGCGAGGTGAGCTCAAACCTGTGTTTTAAGGCAGGGAGTAGCGTCTGGATCCGTCATTCACATACAACCTATCTGCAGTCAGACTTGCTGTTGTTGTGTTGACTGACTGTGTGTTTGAATTTACTTTTTTTATTTTAAATGTCCAGGTTGGGTGTGCAGTTCACAGCTGGTATACATTGGGTAATTGGCGCCTCCAGTTTACAGATGGCGTGCCTGCAATTCCATTTCATGTGAATGTGAAAAGCAAAACAAGGTTTTTTGTTAAGGTCAGATATACAGTAGTGCATCCTGGAGGGCTGAAGACAAATGGATACAGTCAAAACTACCAGTTTATACCAAGGCAATTTAGTTAATGGGAGCATTCATGTGGTGAACAAGAATGGGTTATGATAGTGTCATTGTTACATTTGGGGAGGCTTTTGGCCTTGCTGGCTGAAAACGGATTTAGGAAACTAGACCACAATCTGTAGAATAAAGATGAGCTAAAACATTTTGCCACTTTGTTGTAGAATTTTGATCATAGCCTTTTTTTTTTTTTTTTTGTCTTGGCTCAGTTTAATAATTGCAGAACTTCCCAAATGCTTTTAGGTTGGAGCAATCTGTTTGGAGAGGCCATCCAGAACATTTTAAGTAGGGAAACGCAGTGTCTTTATACTGAAACTGTTATTGTGAGATCGCAGCAGAGGGAAACCCCCTCTCAAGGTTATAAAAGGCTTTTGATCCAGATTCCAGTTGTAAATGGATGATAGTGTGCAAAACACCCCCCCCCCCCCCCCCATCTTCATTTAATACCATGCCTCTCTTTACTTTGATAACGTATCCTTTAATTTTAGTTTAGTCTTCTTTCTTTTATTAGTTTTTTTTATACTTTAGATCAAGACAGAGCATCCATGGATCACATATCGTCACTGTTGGACAGAAACCTAGTATCACCAAAACTGTTACTTTCAGAAAATGAAAAAAATCCTGTTTATAAAATAATTGAACAGTGCGTCGTCCAAGTTAGTTATCGTTTCTTTATATGTGGTCAGATATTTGCATGTGTCAATATATTATTTATATTTTCCTGACGCAGTAAATGCATCTCATTATGTGTGTGCTCAGCTTTTCATGTCGTTGAATACATTTGGCCAAGATCTCTTGTTATCTCTTGTTGGCATTAAGTGAAGTTGACACTGTGTGAAGGTTTTTTTTTTTTTTTTTACTGGGTCATCCAACCTATTGCCACTCTGGGTCAGCTAATCCGGAGGTCGCTATAAAAACATTTCTTCTGAAGCTATTTGCCGAATGCACAATTTGATGCTAGAACTGTGGGCACGATGGAAAAGAAATGAGCAGGATAACACATACAAAAAACAGATCCTTAGCAGGTACACATGCTTTCAGTTTTGCCCCTTTGCTTAAACCAAATCATGTGTTTAGCCATTGGCTTCCTAGTTAAAATTAGAGATGTAATTTTAACTTAAACTGAGTAACAATTAAAACCTGCGTTGTGTCATTGAGTGTCAAGTGTTGTTACTGCAGCAGCATCTCGCAGGGCTTTAAGAGCTGCAGATTAAGGTTCGCCTACAAGTAAATCAGAGCTGACTTTGGTACGTAGAGAAGCACTTCAGCTGTAATTTGTGAAAAATCTGGTGTTAGAATGCAATGCAGGTGTAAATGCAATAATTTGTGTCAGAAGAGTGGTATTTATTACAAAGCCTGAAAATAAAGTGAACCTGTGTGAAACCCATGCAAAAGGTTTCAAAAGCATACAATTCTCTCATGAGCCCATGTAATAGGGAAGGCAAACCAGTAACATGCAACCCGTAAACATAAACGGATCCAAGGCACTTAAAGGTAGGCAGTGTAGTCAAACACATTTGAGGAAAGGAAAAATATATATATTTGAGAAGTGTGTGACCTGTTTTTCAGTTCATTCTGCTGGGCTTTCAGTCCTGATGCTCACACTGGTCTGTACTGTACCTGCTTTCAGAGTTAGACATGTGATCTGCAGAGGATAAAGTCCCGTCCCCTGCCTACAGTTCCCTGCATGCTCAAATGTCTTGAGTTGGCTGGGCTGAGACCAGGTAATCCCTCCAGAATTTTGGAATTAATCTGTAGCTGATATCCGGCTCATCCACTGCTCTTATAGAGAATCAGGTTCCATATGAAAAGTATGTCCTTCACTGCCAACTACTTATATTTCACGTGTTAGAAACTATGGTAACTACAAAATAATATCTCAGGAAGTTTTTGTAAATCAGACGTGTTATACAATGAGTTAGAGTATAAAGCGGAAATATAGTATTTTCCTTATAATAGCAGTTAGGAATGCTGTAAGATGATTGTTCAGGTTTACATGAGGAGTCAACAAGCTGTGGCCTGATTGAATAGCCATTTCATTTTACTATTAATTTAGTCATCGTGTTCGCTGATTTCTGTTGTTGAGTTCTGGAGGGGTTGCTATTTTGCCCCAACCAATCAGTAGGGAATGACTTGTCCATCTTGCCCAAGTCATCTTCACTGGACGCCGCAGTTGGGGTACCACTTGGTTGAGTCAGCTAACTAACATTTTTCACAACGCCATATTCGGGGCCATTTTTCTGTCTGTATTTCTCAATGGTGTATATAAGTAGCCAGCTATGGAGAAAGACAGCATCCCTGTTCTTGATATGGCCAACAAAGCTCTGATTGGTCAACTAGCAAACAGTTGCCAATGAGCAAAAAAAACAGACCTATTTGAATTGCTGAAAAAAAATCTGAGATGTGTGTGGTCATTCAGAGGTCGGGAACAAGGCCAAACTACCTCAACCAAGCAACGGTTTGTGTGAGTGATACCAGAGTCTCAATTTTTATCAACACTTCCTTTCTCTTCATATGTCTTGTTATCTAAGTTAAGTTACAGTACAGGCCCCTTAAGTTACAAGTTAACAAGCCCTTTTCTGTGCTCTGACTTCTGAGCAGAATGGAATTGACAGAGTTTTTGCACCATGCAAAGCATGAATCAGATTAGAGTTACAGGCGTTAGTAAACTTATCAAAATTCTTTAAATCATCTGAACCATTTCAACATCTTCTAACACCTGTGCTTTATGCATTCTCAGTCATTGTCCCTGCAAAAATTAGGGAGGTTCGGTAAAACAAGCTTCTTGTCCCAAAAGAAGGCAATTGCTTATAGTTTACTGATGGTATGCTATTGCGGTGTGCGCTGGTGGAAGATTAATTTAGATCTTAGGTTTTTGTCTTTAGATACAGAGACGTTAACTTTTACAGACACAGCCTGGGTTTCTGTTGGAGCGTACTGTTTCATATTTTCTACTGACTGAATGGCTGCTGTTGTAGTGTATAGGAGATACAGACAGTGGGGCTTTAAAGAGGACAGCGTTGACAAAGTTAGTGAGTTCGTAACGCCTTAGTTCAGTTGGAAGCCGAGGATTAATAAAGGGCAGGTCTTTTTGTTTTTCCTCCCTGATCCCAGAATTAATAACTTGTTGGTACCAATAGTGTTTACGCAAATGTGCTAATTACATATTGGTCTTGTCTTGTCCCCACAGACACGTTCTTTGTGTTTGCATGTGAAAAGTTCCATTTCCTGTTGTTGAATTTTCATCGTTCATTCACGGAATTTCAGTACAATTGAGCTCTCTGAAGTGACCTGACAAATATGAAGCTGCTTACGTCGACATAGAGCCCTACGTGGAAGCAGACGCCATAAATGTAAACAACCGAAATAAAAAGAAAAGCCATTAAGAGAACAAAAATCTGCAAGCTCATCAAATGGGCTTTTGTAATGTCAAATACAGCTCATGCGCGGCAGTAATCCTCCTTCCTGTGACTGATTTATGAGGAGTTTGGGAATTTCTTGACTCTTACGAAACACCCCTTGTATTTTGGCACTGGCTAAAAATACGTTAAGAGATTTTTTAAATGTCTTTATACCTATTCTAAGGGGAAACACTGATGCAGCCTGGCAAGCCCAAACACACGCTTCCCCCACCCACTAAATTAGACTTTGCTGGAGAATTCCTTGGCATTCATCACATTTGGTGTTGACTCATTGTACAATCACTTGGAAGTACCCTCATCACCCTTGAGGGCTTTGCTGTCTGCTTGCGAATGGCATGCTGTAATTCAAATACTCAGCTGAAGTTTTAGTCGAAAAGTCGAACTGAAGCCATTTGTTGTCCGTTTGACCCTGTCTTCAGTGCTCACATTGAAACAACTGAGGAGTTAGAGAGACCTTTGTACATGGAAGATGACTCCATATATAGATGTCAACGGCATACCGTTCTAGCTTTAACCTGCGCCCCCGGCAGGCCTACTCATCTTGTTCTGCCCGTCTCCTCCATGCGCCACTGCTTCAATAGTTCAACATCGTGACTTTTTGCAGCTCTGGAGGACAGATCTTGCTCTTCAACATTACACCCACAGATTTGTAATAGATATTTATGTCAGATGAATTGTTATGAGGATTTTGGTGCCAGAAATGAAGACAGAGTTTCCTCTAAGATGCGTGACATCCACGTTGGTGAACTTTTTGGATGTTAAAGTAAAGTTCGGAACAGATAGATATCAATTACAGTGGCCTGTATCATGCAGGCATATTACAAGTACAGTTTTAGTAACCGTATTAAATCATGTAAGAACATGCAAATAAGTATGGTAAGACAGTTTAGCTCTGCCTTGACATCAAGCCTCAAACAAGAGTTGTCTTCTTATTTTTTATCTTAAATATGTTTCTTAAAACTGAACAGTGGGAAAGAAAGAGAGGAGAATTAGGAAAACCAACATCAGATTCATGAATCGTGCAGTCCACTCATTACTTTTATACCCTTGTGCAAACCTTGTGAGTCAGGATTGCTCTTGTTTGGAATGCACGCACCGTGCCTGTCATTATCATAACCAAATGGCCAAATAATCATGTATATGAGCAGTGTTGCTTATCTTTAATCTGTGTGCAAACCATCTACTTGTGGAAAATGTACATCAGAATATACAGTAGGAAAAAAAGTGACACTTATTATAATAGTGCATTGGAGGGATTACATCACTCAGGTCACAGATCCCCCAGGACAAGCTGGAGAGGGCTGAGAAGGAAAAGGCCATGTTGGCTGCCCTGCTTCCGTACGAGCCTGACATGGATGAACTACTGCTGCAAATTTTTTAAATGTTGGAACAGAGAAACACAGAGCCTGGCAGAGAAAGTGTGTCACTTGCGGTCTCTCGTCTGTGCGCATGAGTGAGGCACATTGACTAATTCTTATATTAATTACATAATGAAATGCTCTTGCCATAACTTATCAATAAAGATTGATTTTTTTTTTTCTCCCTCCACAAAGTCAATACACAGAGTTTTGTATTTGCACGTATGTCCTTTGGCAGGTTGTTCACATTGTTTTTCCAGACCTCTGACACATGTCTGAATGGAGTAAAGCTCTGTTGTATTGGTGAAAAGATGCAGTATTTATCTCAGTGACGCTGGCTGAGGTCTCCCAGCTCAATTACTCTTATAATATTAATTTTCCCTCCACTCGTTTGTAGTCTGTGGGCAGCTAACAGGAGCACAGACAATGATGACAGCCTTTATGATTAATGAGGCCAATGTTTGATCGCTCTATGGCAGAGATAAATGGGATTGTGGTTAGTGAGCCAATGGACTGGGCCCCATGTGTTTGTGTGTGTGTGTGCGTGTCTGCGTTTCTGTATAAATGCATCCCCCCCTCTCTTGCATGACTCTTTCCGCGTAGCCATCATAAACTCCAAGACAAAAGCTTTTGATTGATTACTTAGTGACAGTTATATGTCCTCTGTCATCAGTGAGCTGGTTATTGCGTGGTGATTGATTGTTTTTTATGCGCACCAATGAAACCAAAAGATGGGGCGGAGCATCTCTGGTGATGAGAGAGCTTTCGATAGAAAACCCAGCTTCATTTAAGCTTGGCATTGTAACCACTGCTGTGAAGGCGAAAGAAAATGAATATTATGCCTTTTTTCTCTTATATACAACCAGAATCTCTGTTCCAGTGTTTTCAAACCTATAGTTTGTTTGCTCTGCCCTCAATCGGTGGATGAGTTGAGAAACTTGTTTTCACCCTTGGTTCGGTTTCTTTTCACTCAGAAAAAAATTCCAGCAAACCAAAATGCATTATTAAAAGCCAAAGACCGTACACTCCGCTCCTTGGTTAGATGTGTTTGGGGGCAGGAGTGAGAAAGTCAGCACAGGAAGAAAGACCTGAAGATGGTCCTATCTTCCTAAATATCAAGAAGGCAACGTACTTTGCCATTAGTCCAGGTCAGACCTGGTTTCATTCTCCAGAATGATGAGGATTTTTGATGGAAATTGCGACAATGGGCCATTGTTGGTTTTAGTACCTTATTTGCTTCCCTGAGCTGTAACTGATGTAGCACCATGATGATAAATGACACAAACTACAATAAGTAACTTTGTGTTGTTTTTAGAACACCGTCCCTGCACCTGTCCCTTTCACCTCATGCAGTATCTTTGCCTCACATCTCTCCCTCCACTTCAACTCCCCTGCGCCACCCCCAGGAAGATGCACATCTCACATTGAAAGGCTCTGCTTGAAAGCGTCTCAGTGGAGTTGTTTAGGTCCACACCCGAGTACGGTTACTGTGGTCAAATCTGCCCGAACAGATCGTACTAAAGGGGGAAATCGAACCTGATTACGATTCAACCAGGCTGAGCAATGCAGGTCTGAAAACACCCTAAGAACCTCTAATGTTGGAGGATGACAGGAAAGACTTGTGCACCTCCTGCTATGAAATAGAGCTTGTCAGGCAAGAAAGAAAACGCGAGGAGGGTTGATGCTGCAATCGCAAATCATCGTCATGGCTGCAGTATTTTATGACGTCACACGTTTTCAGTACAGTGGGGTATTTATAGTAGTAGGACTGTTGATGCAAATACACACAGCCGCAGTTCATTTGTATGCACAGTGCTGCTAATTAAGACCTAATATAAAAAGTGTGTCCCCAAAAGGAGGTGTGTTTTTTTTTTTTTTTTTTTAATTTCTGCCACTGAGCTCAAAATATTAATATAAGAAATCAATAAATAGATTTGCATGTTTAACAGTTAACCAGATCTGCTGTAAGCTGTGAAATGTCAGAAAAACACAAGCGGAAGGCAGCTGAGGAACAGCACTGTGAGATCATGTGGAGACGAAATGCTGTGGATGCATTACTGGATGTTTGTCAGTGCTGAACAGAGAGCTTCAGTACTCCTGCACTTTACACACATCTCTTAATTGCTACAGTATTCGGTTTCGTTAATTTAAGTAATTTTAATCATATAGGTTTTAATAAAATATAGATAAGAGAGGCTAATGTTGTCTACTCTGTCGCTCTGTCTTCAACAGAGCGGCAAATTTCGCTCCTGCTTCTCCCAGATGTTAAATCACAGATGCCATTTCTTTTGCTGCAGCGGTCAATCTCTAATTATAAATCAGGTCCGGTGGCCATTTGTACGCTTTTATCCCATTCCCTGCTATTGCAAAGCAACCACCCACACAGGACACATTGGAGTAACGCTGTTTTAAGCATGGTATGTCAGTTGATACTGCGCATCATACAGACAGAAGAAGTAGTCAGGGTATAGTAGCCGGGATGTGCTTAATATGATGTGTGAAATGAAGGAATGCAGTTCATCTTCTTACACCAGCCAGTTTTGTGTCCATATGGGAAGTCTGGGATGACTGCTGGTTCACAAAATGTGGAAAGAGCAGTCAACATCCTGCATGTCCGTTAGTTTGCCGTTGTTTTGGTTATTTGTCTGACCCAAAATGGAATTGTGTTACTCAACATAGACGAATGCAGTTTTTTGTTCCTTTTCTTTTTGAAAGACAGAAACATTAAGTTCTCCAGAGCTCTGTTGGCGCAGTGAAATCAAACAACTTAGTTATTATCTCATAATAACTTGTTAATAAATTCATAAACAATTCATACATTACATGCATTTGTGTTGCAGGCATACATCCAAGAGCTTAATCTGGTACTCTGTTTGGGAATTACCCTCTTAACTATGCCACTTGTAATGGCTCAGAAAGAAACAATAGACAAACAAGTGTAGCTTCATTTGAATTGTCCACAGAGAGTCTCATTTTCCCAGACATAGCCCATAGACTTGGCCCAGGATTCCCTGCAGCCTAATCCAAATAGCTACAGTTTATTGATACTGTTAACGGGCAAGTTGAACATGTTCTTTCATGCAGCTGAAATCAGAAATGTTGCTTTGAGGTACAAATCAAAGTTCTGTATGTGATTGGCTCCTGGCTGAGGGTGTACAGTGCATTTCACTAATTGATATCGATTTAATTATCACGTTTGTGTTTGCACTCAAGTCACTCCTAATTGTTGCGTAGTCATTCCGACTGAATGGTTGTCCCTGTATCACAGCTCCACGGCTGGGGAACATGCCTCGTTTGTGGTCGCTGGACATAAATGACAAGCAACACTTGGTGCTGCAGTGGTGCGTTTTTCCTCTAAGGGGTCAGTCACTTGTGATTTCACTTTCCCCCCTTCTCTTTGTCTCTTTTATGTTACAAATGTCATCTTCCTTCTTCCAGCAGTCACTTACATTGTAGTGATGTCACCGCATTTTTTCATGTCATTTTCAACAGTGTGTCATGATTTAAAAAAAAAAAACATTTACAACAACAAAAAAATCTAAAAAAGAAAATGGAACATTTGTGTTCATTTGTTTTGATTTTATTGATCATATTTTAATTAAAACCTCTGGGGAGTGCTGGCTATATTCTATTTTCTGTCTTGGCATTTTTACAATTACACCAATTAGCCCAAGGGGGTTCTTCCTTGTTTTTCCATGTGTCACAAGTGATATCTCAGACACGGCTGACTGGACTTTGAAAGCACTTGGAGGAATGATGCACTTTATTATCACATGTTGGGATTTACAAAAGCCTGTGGTCATAATAGGAGAAGGGTTTGAAACAATCTTATTCCATGTGCATGCTCTTTTTCAGCAACTGTCCTCATACAATAACATGCATAGAGCCACTCAGCAAAGAGAAATGTATTTTTCCTGCTCTAGCTGTTAATGTGAAGGGTTTCATTCAAGGGCACCAAAGCCTTTCTGATCGACCTTTCTAATCAGGATCTGCCCTGTTGGTTTTGAGACTCTAGCCATTGGTTGTGTGCCTGCTTTAATTACATTTATTGCTGCATTTTCAGAGCCAGAATTACCAGGCCTTGTTGTGGCAGATCACAAGTAGCTTATGCACTTCTGTTCCTATTTCCACTGCCCCTTTTTTTGTGTGTGTCATAAACCGACAAAATTAAACCAACCGAGAGCTCAAGTGTCTCCACCCAGATGTCTTAAATTATTTCCTTTGACTGTTTCGCAAAGGCTTTGTTAGTTTCACAAACAGCCACCAATTCTACTCTGCTTTTAGCTACACTTTATGGCGGGGGGTGAAAATGAGTGCACATATGGTACATCAACCATAACGATGACAACAAACGCAAATGCGGCTGCTAGGGAATGACTAGATGCTCAGGACTCAGGCAGAAGGGGCTCTGTTTAACAGATTTTTTGTTCAGACACTAAAGGATGCAAAATTTGGGGTAAACAATCTAAAAATAAACGCTACCTTGGTGAAGGCAGGAGACGCCTGTTTGTTTGTGCACACACAGCAGTGAAATACTTAATAAACAGAATATGAGCAGACTTTTTTTGAGACATAATTACTTTTTCTTAAGGGGAAAAAAAACAAAAACTTTTTCTTAAAAAACGACTGGGATAAAGACTCATAAATAAGGTCAGTTTGCCTTCATATTTCTGTTGTCATGTCTCCATTTGATCTTGTACTGCATTGAAAATGGATATATGCCGCGTAAGCATCCAAAGTAAGAAGTCATGTGACCCTCTACAGCGCGCCTGGCAGTTGCTAGAGGGGTCGGAGGAGACACGTTTTACTTCGAAGAAATGGGTGACATTCCCCTTTGAGCTATTGAATCATCAACGCTCATTGCTGAAGCACTGAGTTCCCGGCAAAATATGTCTGAGCAGAGTGCCGCACTCAGTTACACAATTGCAATTCAGTACCACAATGGATTAGATGTAGGAAATCTTCCTTCGACAGCTGGTGACTCTGATATCATGCAGCAAATTATACTGTTAAAAACACTCACAAGCACACACGCGCAGAGGCAAACACTTAAGCACACCGAACAAGGAAAGCTTTCTCTGCTATGTGAATGAGTAGCTGTGGCTGAATGGTTGAGTGTGTCCTCTGTCTCTGTGAGGTCGACAGCCCAGCGAAGATTAGGAGGAAGCACATCAAATGAATGAGAAGGGAAGAAAGAAGAGAGGAGAAGTGGGGAAAAAAAAAAAAAAAGAGCTGATGGCCCAGGAAAACCCGCCGCATTACACTTGCTTTAAGGGAATTATCTCTGTGAGAATTCTGCAGGGCCTGAGAGTGGACATGAGCGTGCACACATGGAATATGTCCAGGCTTACGTCAATCTGATCAGCTCCACCCATTTGTAGTTCCTGTTTTTGTTTTATTTCCACCTCTTTCCTCTCCACCCGCTGTAACCACAGCGCACATTCACGTTTATTTTTGTAAATGTGTTGCTGCATTATTCATTACTTGCCATGGTCTTGCCTGTGGCGTGTCCCATGGGTGGTCTACATGCACGTGCTATAATCTTACTTTCTCACCTGCAAAACACTCAGTCTTTTTCTGTTTTCCTGACACATTTTTGCACAACATGTCCACAGCTGCCAGTTGTGAAATCACATTAAAGCTGTAAATAGTGACAAAGGGGCTGTTGTTGAGTCGAGGCTGGACCCTATTCAAGAGACTCTGTGTCACTAACTTGGTGGCAGCGCGGTTGGCAAGGAAGTCAAGGGTGGGGCTGGGTCGTAAATGAAGGCTGTTTTAAAATAGCCAGTCTCCCAGACATGCGTCACCGCAGCCAGGCCACAACAGAGCTTCTCACGTACTGGTTTCCATATGTTCAGTTGGCACCATGCTCTACACTGTCACACTGCTCCCGGTTTTGCATGAAGATGACAAAAAGATCCCTCTCAGTGCCTTTTAATGTCCGAACAAATGTTTCAGAATGAGAATAATCAGTCACTTGATTTGCCACAATCAGGTTTTGACAACATGTAGAAGCTGGATTGGCCCGGGGAACCTTGGTCTATCGGTCACTTTTGTTAGTTGGGCCACCGTACTGACGTATATCAACAACTATTGAATGGATTGCCATTACATTTGGTACACACATTCATGTCCCGCCTCAGGATGAAGCACCGCTGTGCCTAAGTACAGCTAGCACGGCTGTAGTGTTGTTATCAGATTGACCCTCACCAGTAATGAACACACAGGGTGTTTGGTTAGTAGCAAAAGCTCCCAGCCATGTTGGGATGTTAGGATGGTTAATACTGCAGTTGTCGATTTTTCAGATGATTTGGTTTCCATTAGCTTTACGTCATTCTTTAAAATGTTCCATACCTGTGTCTACATCTGCCTTGTGGAGTAGCTTCCTTTATGGAAAGTGAAGATTCATTCATTGTTCTGTCACAAATACCTTTTTAGACTTGGCATTGTCAGTTTTGGGGAAAAAATAAATAAAAAAAACCCAGTAAACTATGCCCTCTACTCTGACATTTGTGCTGACCTATAACTTTAGTAAACAGTTCAATCCCAACTGATGCTCTTGGCATTTGGCAGCCCCCCAAAGTTGAGCATTTAGAAAAGCCATTGACAATAAAAGTAACTACTGTGCCTTTGTGGTTTAGTGTATTAACAGCTACTCCCGCCTCATCTAAGTGGATGTCAGTGGGAGTGAAGTAAGATTCCAGCTCCTGGAGGGTCCTGAGTTTATGTTTACAACAGATGTACCCAGACCTTCATACTATATGAGCTCAAAAACAGTATTCCTATGCACAGATTCTTAAGCATATCTGTTAGTAAACTGGAATTACACATGCAGTTGTGCAAATACATAATGAATAATAATAAACCTTATTTATACAACATATAGACATTTGATGTTCTACAAGGAGAAGAAGAAAGAAGGGGGGGGGGGAGTATCTCCTAAGTAGTTTTACAGCCTGAATTCATTATGCAAGCATTATTTATCACAGTGTACTGCACAGAACTCTGTAGCCTGACTGCTCACAGTATACCTCTCCTCGTCCTTTTCGAATGTTGAATTGAGAAGTGACCACATCTCTGCTCTCTGGATAATCTTTTTGACTTGAGGTTAGCTCACCTGTTCAGCACAACGTACACTCGGCCACTCAATACAGGTTGATGGGTTGTCATGGTGACATGAGTAACGGAGTTGTGTCATCTGGAAAAAGATGGATGACAATGAATGAAAAGTGTCCAAATAAAAGCCACCCTAAAGGGATTTCAGCCCTTGAACATTCAACGTGTTTGTATTGCAGTGAATGATTGGCCGTACTTTGAACACTGTTGAGGTAAATCATCCTTCTACATCTGAAAGTTTTTGACTTGCACACTAACAGACTTTTCCCTGTTGCTTTAAGCAGATTCACTTTGTATTCTTGGTTTTGTTCATTATGATGTGAATGTTTTCTCAGACGCACACTAATAGAGAGAAACCTGTCTGTTTTATATTTGATTTAGGTCAGGACCTCATTTGTCTGTGTTTACATGTGGTACCGGTGCAGGAAGAGCGAGCGCTGAACCCTCCAGGCCGCAGAGGATGTTGGCTAACTGAACCCATCTGTTCTATTTGCCAAGTGTATGCCATGCTCATCAGAAACTTGTTCACTTTTAAGTCAGTAACAAAACTTCAATATTTGGAAATCTGAGGGAAAGTACGAGTTTACAGCTTTGGTTTCTGCCTGTCATTGAGTGGTACTGTTTTTAGCCTTGCTGGCGGCAACATTTTCACTTTTTAATTGGTGCAGACATCCGTGTTCCCTTCAGGATGTTTTATACAGTAAATTTGGGGATCCCTTAACCTCTCCTCGAGCTCCATTATCAGGTAAAAATGTTCCTCTGTCCAATACGTTGGTTTATTGTTAACATGATACACATTCCACCTACTAAAGATCAACATGTTAACATTGTCATTGTGAGCATGCTGCCATGAGTATTTAGCTCAAAGCCCTGCTGTGCTTAAGTACAGCTTCACAGATCTGCCAGCATGGCTGCAGACTCCTAATCTTGTAGCTTGCTGAGTTAAACTGATAATGTTAAAGATAGTTTTTCTTTATTCAGCAGTGCCACCATCACATTGACGTCACTGGAGACACAAAACGAAAAAAACAAACATGTCTTCCAAATTATGCAGTAATACAAAACATCACCCAAATGACCACTTTTCCATTTAAAGTGTGTGTTCATGCCTTACTATCTGCTCACTGTTGGAGGGAGACCACGGAGGGGCAAAAACACAGCACACACCAGACCACTGATATCAAGATATTTTTTTAAAGTTTATCGCCTAGGCTGAAAGCAAAATACATCAGTCTTATCCATGCCATTGACAGTTTACAGTTATATACACGTACACACACGCACACAGACACGCACACAGACACACACACAGACAGTTTTGCCCGCGGTGACACCTTGGGATCACAATGTATGTGATGGAGTCAGTGAACCGAGAGCGACCTCTTTTAATGCAGCCGCTCTGTTTAGTCCCCTTCTAATGAGTGGTTGTGACTCATAATCTATACCGTGTACTAAAGCCGGAGGGCTGATCAGCCTGATGGTGCGTCTGTGCGTTTGTGTGTGTGCGTGCGTGCGTGCGTGTGTGTGTGTGTGTGTGTGTACAGTATGTATAGCCCATGTCAGACTGAGTTAGGCAAAGTGGCTCTCAGACATAATTTCTCTTGATGGGGAGACAATTATTTGCAAAGTCTCTTTGTTTCCCTCTGGCGACCAACATTTAGCCTTTTGTAGTAATGTCAAGAGTTACTCTTTGATATCGGGGTGTACCACTACATCAGTGTTTCCCAGAGGTTGAAATGTATTGTAAATGTACACGCGGCGCGTGACGGGTGGGTTCATTATTAAACTAGTAAAAAAAAAAGTTTACGAATTGCAAACGGATGACTACTCAAAATAAGTAACTATATAGCAACATAAATAACTATTAAGAAATACATTTCTATTTACATATTAAAATAAATTGTCCACATTCAAAATACATTAAAGAACAAAACACAGACTTTATCTCTGCTTTTTAAATAAATAACTATTTAACACTTGGCCCTGCTGTTTCTCTACCAACTTTCCAGTGCATGTCATATTAAAATCAATGTTTGCTGCTATCTGAAATTATCTAATTTTTCTGTTACCATTGACTTAAAAAAAAAAACTAAAAATTACCAAAACAGGATTATATTAGACTTGATTATGTGGCTGTTTATCTTTAAGATTAGACATAAAAAAAAGAGATTTTTTTAGTAGTTTTCTCTTCCTTGTCAATCAATAAAATTGTTTGCATAATGTTCAAGGGTTGACCTTTTTTTAATAATAATGCCTAAACAATTTAACATTCAGCCACACCTTTGACTATTGGCCCTAAACATTGATAATGCCTTCTTTTGGTATTTAGTTGAGGATCAGCTGAAACTGAACCCACTGTAACTCCTTGTGGGGTTTGGGCTGAGATGTGTCTTTTGCTGCCTTGTGCGCTGGCAAGATGCACAAAGCTGTCAACAGAGGTGTCAAGAGTCAAAAGTTTTAGTCAGCAAGCAAGAAAAGCAGATGGGTAGGGAAAAAGAAGGGATGTGGTTTCTCCTCGGAAAGGAGAAAGAAATAGGATAGGCATTAGAGTGCCAAATGCATTGGCTACTAATACACTACTAATACAAAATGTGTGTAAAAACACAAGTATTAGAATTTCTCATTTACTTTAGCCTCAGGATGGTTAATCTTAATACTTGGCTCAGTGCTTTGTTGTTCTTAGTATAAAGTATTGCATTATGACTCACCTTACACATCAAATTTCAAACTAGTGTTGCATCAGTATTGCATTCATGTCGCATTTTGACATGAACAGGGCAGCTTTGATAACATGCCTGTAACTCAAAGGTCGGAGGGGTTTATCCTGCTACATTTCGCTTCTCCCTCACAAACTTCCCCGGTGTGCGACTTCCATCCTAATCCCTAACTTCAGTTTTCAAAAGTGAAGGCTTTTTGGCAGCCAGCGGGCTCAAAAGCCCATCAGCTGTCACACCATCTGCGTAATGATGCTGAAGCGTGCTGGAGGTTGTTGCAGTCATCTATTACCATCGCAGCATCATCTGGCCTGTCAGATTCACCTGCTGAAAGGTGTCATGCTTTTCAAAGAGAATTCTAAGATCAGGTCACTAATTTAGATACAGAATCTTGACGTCTGTTGCAGTTCCTTCGTTGATTGAAGTATAAGATGTCAAATTCAGTAGCAAACTGGAACAGAGAAGCCATACAATAGATAAAATAAAATAACATTGCAAGGGTGCTCACTAAACAGTGGATAACAACTGTCCGTGGCACTTGGAGGTCACTGAAAGAGGTCATGTGAAATTGAAGGATGTTTGCTCCTGCCAACTTACACTGTCATCTATCATTAATTGTAATTGAAGGCTGCCTCTTTTTTTTTTTTTTTTTTAACATGTTTACTTACACGCCCAATAACGCTGGCTGTTTAAAAAAAAGAATTCCAGTGTTGTGAAGAAAGGCACTAGGGTGTTTTTGAAAACTGGCTCACCAGTCGGAGGGCAATCGGATACCGTAAACACAGGATCAGATACCCCTGCAAAAATATTTATTGTCATGGATGACAAGTTTTTTTTGCACTTCATCAGTTGGTGACGGATGGTTTCTTGCTCCGGAACGTCTATGGAGATCTGGGAATAGCCTTGCGGCACTTTTTTTATTATATAATTTTTACATAATAGCAAGTCCTAACTAGTGCTCTTAGTGTTCATATTTCTATGATTCTCAGCAACTTTGTAAAAAGGGAAAAAGAAATACTGTCAAATGTTACTGGATACATATGGATGAGATAAAGATAATACTTCAGGGACAGCAGAATACTGCAATTCTTCCGTCAGTGAATTGTACAGTCAGAAAGACAGCCAGGGGAGAGGAGGGCAACATTGACTGCATTTTTTATCAGTGTTGTCTGCAAACTTTTCTGTAAGTATGCAACATTAAATGATAAAGTCTCAGTAAGATCTTCTTTTAATGATACTGGGTGTGTTTTATTTTCTCAACCTTACAGAAAAATGCCTAACCATGGACTGAACAGAGAATGCAGTGGATTTGAGGATGTATAATGAACCCACTGATGATCCAATATTGCAACAGCATCTCTCCTTAACTAACTGAAATAGAGAAACACAGATCATTGAACACTGTTTTGGGTTTTCTGCCTCAGGGAAATGTGATGTCAGAAATGCAAGTGAACTTTTTCTCCCTCTCTGGAAACGGGGTTAATTGCACTGTGTTGGAAATTTGGATTAGCTCAAGGCAGGCTCCATTAACAGCAGTTGGCACTTGAAAACGGTTTTGTCTTCAGGTTTCACAAATTAAGAGGCGACGTGACGTGCAGAGCTCATTCAAGAATCAGCAACCTAAGCATTTTGTTCCTGCTTCATTAACATTAAATTGCTCACCAGTCGTTGTCTTTAATGTATCATGATTGACATCTGCCACCGTGTTTGGCTGCTCATGTGGATCTGCACCGGTAGTTACTGAGAATGCAGAGTCTGTGCAAAAAAAAAAAAAAAAACACTGAATCAGGAGCTGTATTCAATAAGATTTGCAGCTGCTAAGGATTTCTGTAGCGGACTTAGCATTACAGTGAAAGCCTGAAAGACTGTCAGGATGAACATATGCACATAATGCAGATTCTTTCTTACTGCTCGGGGGGGGGGGAGCAAGGGTCATCTCGGGGATACAAGTTATTGCCCTCGATTTCAGCACAATAGTGCGCCTTGATACAGTGTTATAATGTGATTTTACAGGGTTGTGTTTCACTACAGGCATCCTCAGAGTTTCAGAGCAGCCAACTGTTCACCCTCTGCTGTTATCACTCGTCCTTAGATTGTTTTGTTTTTTTTCTCTGCTCTTGATAGTTACCGGAGGAGGCAAGCCAGACCCCCCCCCCCCCACAGCAAATAGTAGCAGTGGCTGAATATTCCTCAGCTCAAATTGATGTATTCACTACTGCTAAATTAGCAGCAGTGCCCTTAGAGATTGGGCCACACGTGCTTGCGTAGCCTGTCGTCCTCCTCTGTTGTATAACGCGGTCATAAGACACAAGAGACAGAAAACACAAGGTGAGTCAGAGCAACTCACAGCTGACTTATGTAACCAATCATGCACTATTAATAAATAAAAAACAGCTAAAGCTCTTCTGCATGCATTACGCAGATGCTCCAGGTTCATTGCCGGCTTCTCTTTATTCTCTTGTCTGCACAACATCGCTGCATTAAGCTCACATCAAGTCACACGACTGGAAAATGACAATACATTTTCAAAACTGTGTCAGGTACATTCCTCAGTTATTGGTATTTGGCATTCACAGAATCCTCTCAAGTAATTGAGATCCATCCGGAGTCAATTCATGTGAGAGAACCAGTTTTATCTACATCGCATCAATGCTGGGACTTGTGGACCAGATATGGCTCAGCCTACATATATTGGTGTAAATATGAAGAGCAGTGCAATTTTGTGGAATAGTGTATTTGATTGTTGGCTTGTATTTTTGTATTTCTTATAAGAATGTAACGGCACCGACCTACAGTATTAGGACAGTTAGGACTAGCCTGATATAACCTAAGCTGTGAGCACTGTATGCTTAAATATTTAGGACTGATATGCTTTTGGTTGCTGTTTCTGAACTTGACATGGAAAGACACATATGCATAGTGACATGCACAGGCACATGTTGCATGGCAAAATATGTCAAATGAACTTTGAGGAAGGTGACTCCTGTGCAAGAAATGCTTGTGGCAGCTCAGAGAGGTGTAGAACACCTTGGTGGATGTCTTGAATACAGATGATGGAGACACACACACTGCATCCACAGGACATTTGAGAATTTGGTTTTCTTGGTCTTTTTTTTTTTTTTTTTTTTACCAAGGTGCCCATATGTCCAAGCAGATACCATATGGTCTGCAACAGCAACGCTACAGGCCCTTTTCTTTTTAAAGGGACAAGCCAACTTGTATCAGTGTTTAACTGCTCTGTTAGAGTATAAGTTATGGGTTTACACTTAAAGAATCTCATTTGAGTAGGATCATGAAGTTTTACACTCTGTTCAGAGTTTTTCAGAATATATATGTTAATACTGGTGCATGATCTTCCATTGCTCATGTATGTTACCTGGTTTCAGCATCAAACGCTGCCACGGATGCAGCTCGTGTGATGCCTAAACTTGCTCTTTTCTCTGTTTGTCACTGTTGAAGGGCAGTGGTTGGTTGGCTGGTTGGGCGGTGTGAGACAAGTAGCATGATTTTAATTCATCTAGAAGCCTGAGAGTCAGGTTCAGTCCATGCCAAACCTTGCCAGTGTCACCTCAATTCTTTTGTTTTCGAGATAGCCCTCTGCCCTTGTGCCTGTAACCATGGAATCACTGTCATTAATGTGATTGGACAATGGGGCAGCATCTGCTCCCTCTTCCGACGCCTCCGTGGCTGTTTACTGCCACTCTGTTTTGAGTGTTGTTGGGTCGCGGTATTGCCGCGGTTGGTGCTGGTCGGAGTCAGGGTGCCCAGGGCAGGGTCAGGAGGGTGTTGGCCAGCCGTTTCTTCTTATGTCGTGGTGGTCTGCGATCGCCCTGCCGACTGCCTGCAGAGATTCTTGGCCTTGTTTATTTCCTCTACTGCTTCAGGTTGAGCGTGCGGCGTCTCCTCCAAAAAGTCATATGTCAGCTCCCTTTAAGAAATCATACACCCTGTGCATGACACAAGCCAAGCTTTAGTGCAACACTGCAGTTAAAATCAGGCTGCCCCTATTGACTAGGTACAGTAGATTTTATGCAGAATCACTCTAAACCAGACTCCCATTGATTAGTTAAATAGTTTTTGCTGGAATATTTGAAGGAAGAAATCCAATACCCTCAAACATCTTATTTTTAAGATATTAACATACAGACCTTATACTGTATGAACTAGTCCATAATACTTAATGTATGGAGCCACATCACGCATGTATTAATGATCTACTGTTTTTTTTCTGCAGGCTTGGTGTGTGGCATTTGTGGACTGCTAAGGATTGGCAAATAAAACGGCTTTCCCCTTCACTACTCCGTGCAAAGGTGAGTTCAGAACTGTTATATATTTCGGGCATGTAGCTGGCAATCATACACAATGCGACCCGCAGGCTGGGAGTATGATCGAAACAAGAGTACAATAAGAGACAGCATGCTAAGGAGGCTTTTAAGCGACATTATTGCAGATGCACTGTGCACACTTGGCAGCAGGACAACCCATCCCCGGTTGTTCTTTTTCGTCAGCAGAATGTAGTGATGGCAACAGAAGGCAAATGGTATCTCATATGCAAAACAAATTCAGTATTGTGTCGAAGTTACAGTGCGCTGATTGTGTGACTCTTTCAACCCTGGAGCGAGTCCAGTGACCGATAGCCAAGTGAGGAGTAATGTTACCAATCACTCAGAAATAACGAGGGTTCATATTCAGCACGAGACGGAGCTCATAAACAGTGGTGTAACTTACACATGCACCTGATGCCAAATGGCATCGCCCCTAGTGTGTTCACCTTTACATAGAAGTAAGAATATGCAGTTTTTGTTCTGTCTTTCTTCCTTTGTTCTCTGAGGGTTTTGAAGAGTAAAATTCATATCTCTGCTCCAGTGTGGCTATTTTTAGAATGGTTCAAATATCAGGGGATCCTGGACTCTTCCTTTTTCTCTTTTTGTCTGTCTTTTCCTGTTTACTCCACATATCCCCATTCGATTGAATCTCAAACCCCTTGCTCTGTTGTTTAAGGCCATACAGTATTTACTCATGTCCCCTTGTCCCTTCATGTTGTGGTGACTCGCTCTCTCAAGATGAAGGTCAGTTTACTCATCACTTGGAGTACAACTCGGCCGGTGAAAATGGTTGAATAATATCTGTGGCTCTGGAGGAGCTTTGTAAAATTTTAGAAAATGACCCGGATGATGTCATAGTGATGTCATCAGGTTTATCTCTATCTTGGGCTTGAGATTTTACATTTTCAGCAGAAAGCCTTTGTGGCAAACTGTGATTGTAAAGTCTGAAAGACATGGGTGTTTATCAGGTAGAGAGGGTAGAACGAAAAACGCTATGGCGTTGCATTATGGGAAGTGTAGGATCTAGTCTTTTGGGAGGAAAATGGAGACTCTTAAAGAGGAGTGCAATCAAGTTTGACAGTTTTTTTTATTTTGTCCCTCGCAATCCCTCAGTATTATGACGTGCAATGCTATATCCCTCATGTGCCCCTTCAGAGGAAGTGTGGTGTCTTTTTTTCAGTTTTTTGCTAAACATCTGAAGTGGCATGGAGGAGTTATTGTTGGTGGAGAGCCTGGGACAGCTCAGGCACGGGTGGTGTTATTGACAAGAAGAGACGTTTACTGCCCTCCTTGCACTCCTCTTAAATAGACTCCATTTTCCTGCTGGGCGCTCGAGGGAAGTAACTGTCAGGTAGAGAAGGAGGGCCGCCTTGAGAAGATTCGGATCACCGCAGGCTGCTAACATGGGGGCCGTGCCCAGTGGCACTCAGGTGACGGTACCATGCTGTCTTTGTGAGGACTTGTTTTAATCCTCCCAGGGCAAAGGTGGAGAAAAAGTCTAGAAAGGCATTAAACAATGTGGTCAGCTCTCCCCGCCTCTGTATCATACCGGCTTCCTCATCCTCCATTCGAGCAAACACTCGTAAACCACAGACAGCATGAAACAGCATTAGCTTCTGTTTCGGCCCCAAACACAGACACAACACATATTTTGCATTTGACAATGAATGCTTACATCGTCAAACTGCAAAACAGCCCTTTCGCATGCAGACATGCGAGCCAGACCTGCTTTTAATTTCCATTAGTTGTAATGCTGAATTTTAAACCAATGTCCTGTTCTCTGAGTGTGCTGACATTTGTGTGTGTTTATGGCAGCAACATTCCTGTAGCCTGTTTAGAGGAACAACCCGTAGCATCCTGCCCTCCTGCCTCCACCTCCCCTTTTATTATTGTCATGAATATTTAGTGCAGTGTTGGCAAGATAGCCAACACTCATCCAGCCACAGTGTGCTGTGTTGCTGCCGGGTAGTAAAGTAATCCAGACAAGCTTGTGGCACTTCAACTTTTGTATTTTATACACAATTCAGTGTGGCTTTTATTGGAACAACAGAGGGCAAGGTGTTTAAAGAAAAGGCTGTTTTATTTTCATATTTTAGGATTGAGAGAATTATGAATACCTGGACCAGCTAGGGAAACCAGGAGAGGGAAACTGAGAAACGGCCTTCCAATCGCTCAACAATTTATCTCGTATCTGGTACTTTTGAACATTTAGAGCATCCACATTATAAATCCAATGTCAAACAGCTATTGGTGATGTTTGCATCTCTAAGTACGTTTTGCTTAGTGTTGTTGTTGCAGGTTACACTGATGACTATGATACTAGTATTACACGATACAGTATCAGGTCCTCACTGAGTGATGGAAGATGAGAGGGGTGTGCAATAATAACACGCCTTATTTCATCTTTTTTTTCCTTTTCTTGTTGCTGCTTCAGAGGGGGCTGCCTCCGATGATTTAATCTTTATACCACCAGAAACTAGGCCAGCAATATTTCATCGGTGTCATGAGTTTTTTTTTTTGTTTTTTTTTTTCTCTGTGCGTCTTAGCAGTGCACCAATGAAATGAGAACTGCTGGAAGGCTGACCTTTGGTCCTACACCTGGGACTTCTAATTCAAGGGTTGTGTGTTGCGCTGTCACGGTGTCTCAAAAAGAGCTATGTTATGTATAAAGCCTAAGGAGGGTCTGCTATGTGGCTGGACAATTCAGAATCAGGATTTGAGTTTTTGCCCTGTCTGAAGACACCCACATTGACATGGAAACACACTGTATTTTACTGTATGTGTAGCTACACATAATATGAACCTACCATTAAGTTTTTATGCTCAATCAATTGGGAATAGCTTAAACTTTAGCTTAATGCCAGTATCCCTCACTTCAGTTCAAGCATTTCAAGCCGTGGGAATTCAAAATACTGCACCAGAGAAGTCCTCAGCTTATATATTTAATGCCTCGGCTCACCCTATGGACAGTTGTATGGATGTTCTGTTGAAATTTTGATCACAAACATGCTGGGCTGACCTACATTAGGAAGGGTTTGCTCCTCACATTGCTTAGGATTCAATTACTGAAGCATTTATTGAGTTCCAGTACCCTGAAATGATTAATTGGATCTTTAGTTTTCAGCAACAAATGATATCTTCCTCTGCTTCATAATTCTTTTCAAATATTTGTCAATTACTGATTTGTTTACATTTTGGCAAATTGGCACCATTAAAAGTATACTGAATGAGCTATTGGCAGTTCCTGTTGGCAATTTACCAACAGATGTACAGACAAGTACCACTTTGGTACTGAAAAATATGTAAAAACATGATGACTCTCTTGCAAATTTGAGAGTTTTAAAGATGTCTTTTTTTCTCAGATTTCTAAGAGGCTTCATGGACATGTATTTTGGATGGACATTGAAGATGTAGATCATGCCTGTGTGTTCAGGTTTGTCTTAGCTATGACTCCATGAAGGAGTAAGATTTTTGGCAGAAATTGGGGCAGACGGGCGCCAAGGGTTTTAAAGTACATTATTCCCTCCATGAGCTGTGTACTAACCAAGTTCCTGTTATTTACAGAACACTGGAAAGCAAAGTAAAAACAGAAAGCAAGTGTGGTCTCCATTCTTCAGCTAGCATATCAAATTGATTGACTCTGGAAAATTTACCCTGGGAGTCCAAGCATTGCCGACAAGGTTAGAAGAAAATGGGAGATGTTTTTACACTTTGGGCTGATGCCCTTACTCAGAGCAGCTTGTGAGGTGTGCATTAGAAGATTAAGCTGCTATGTGATCGCCAGAAATCCAGGAACACAAAAAGAACAGGTTCAAGGGGCACAGTTGAAACAAAGTTGAATGGTATTGGTTTTATTGGCAGAAAAGACTCATGAATGGCTTAATTTGACATCCGTCTTTTCTCATATTCTCATCCTCATAAATCATTTCTCTCTGATGTTGCTTTTGGAACGCTGCTGATTTTGAATCCTTTTCTGCTGAGCTCAGTCATATGGTCTAATGTGAAAATCAACATCAGCATTGTAAAATATCTTCAAATAAACCTTGTGGTATGTTTTAATTGAATTATGTTGTTGTATTTTGGCTTCTGCCTCTTCAGATGCTCCACCACCATATGTTCTGTATGGTCCAGTAGCCAGAGTGCTTCACAACACTGTATCACACTAATTAGCATGTATTTACATGTGAAGAATCCATCCGGAGAGTACCTGCGTTATTTCACACTCGACACCCACACTCCGTTGATCTGTTTCTCTCCTTCCTTTTTTATCCTAACTAGCTGTGATACAAAAGTGCATCGTGCACGTACAATGGTTTTCCATCTGTCCACGCCTGTGACCATGCAGGGGACGGACGGATCCAGTATCAAAGCCCACGTTTGTTTTGGAACGTGGACGTGGAAGCGGTGACCAGATACAAAAACAATGTCGTCACTGAGGCGAAGCCGTAACAGAGGCTGCCATCACTGATAGTGTAGATTCAACCCAGCAGAGTCCGTCTGCTTACTGTCGAAGTGACATCTGTTTTACACTGTACAAACTACAGATAGGACTTAGTGCATCTGGAACAGTGATTAAACTTCATATTAATACAATGCCATGGTTGTGTTTACATATCTTGACTGTTACATTAGTTCTGTGTACTTCTTGGATAAATGATGACCATAGGTATTATATCTGGTGCTGTCATGTTGTGTACATAGCCAGCATGAGTATGATTATACTTTCCAGGTGTTGCCCGAGATAGCCAGACACTACAGTTATCCATCATCCTCAAAGCCTTTTCCTTTGTAAACGTGAAACATATACCTATTGAAAAGTAGATACAAAAACAATCCAACCTCTTTTGCCTTTACATGGATCATCAGCTGGTGAGGATACTGACTTCTTGCCTGGGACATGTAGCTTTAGCTTCAGTCTTTTAGCATGATATAATGTACGCAAGAAATTTCATATTTAAGATCATTTTATATGCTTTTATGCCTGCACGCTCCCTGTCCGGAGGGATTATGATTTTGGGTTGTCCGTCTGCCCCATTCTCGTGAATGCAATATCTCAGGAACTCCTTGGGGGAATTTCTTCCAATTTGGCACAAACATCCACTTGGACTCAAGGATGAACTGATTTGAATTTGGTGGTCAAAGGTCAAGGTCACTGTGATCACACAAAACTCGTTTTTGGCCATAACTCAAGAATGAATACGCTAATTATTACAACATTTCCCACAAAAATATCTAATAAGATAAAATTATAAAGTGATGACATTTTATATTCCAAAGGTCAACTTCACTATGACATCATAATGTTACTCAACACCAGAATACAGCAACAGAAGGGGAGATTGTGACCATATTATACATTGGGTGCCCACCTTGTATAGACCTTCTGGGCTGCTGGGATAAGGATGCGTGTGAAGCGTCCATGTTTCAGAATTTTGTAGCTCCTTTGCAGCATTGTCTACTGTCATGGCTACAACTTTGTTGTCAAAATAATGATAACTTCCGTAACCCCCAGTATTTGGACCAAATAACACGTGAAAAGTATGGTTGGCCAAATTTAGTAGCTACGGCTGTTATTTCACTATGTCACATACACATTTAATCAGCATTTAGGTATATATAAGTATGAAATTGGACTTGGTACCGTGAGATACCCAATATTAAAGGATTTGGATCGACATCAGGTCCAAAAAAAACTTGATCAGGACATCCCAAATGAGCTGCTCTATATTACAACGATAGACACGCACACATTCATATACACATACATTCACTTATCCACTTTCAAAAGGTGTTGTTGCCAATTAACACCAGCTTGGGAAGATAATTACAGATGAGTCTGCCTCAGAGCAGCCCTGATCTGATCTGACACCCAATTCACACAATAATTGCACACAGGCGCATAGATAAAACAGTACAGTGCTACTCATGGAAGCACCCCACACTAATACAAATCCATCACACATTCCTACATTAGTTATTCGTTATTATAAGCATTATTGTCAGGAGATAAGTCCAGACTAAATACTTTCCTCAGTCAGCCACACACCGATAGGTGTGTATGTATGGAGCTGCATACACATGCAAGTTTGAAAATAGTCCAGTGAAATATATAGTCTATAGTCTATAGTCTATATATAGTCTCCCTATATAGTAACTTAATTATGGCAACAACCTCTCAACTAACCATATAACAGAGTGAAAAAAATCTTGGATAAAACAAAGCTTTTCTGTCAGGCTCATCGTCAGGTTGGCATCAATTAGTAGTTTATACCTAATGTATGTCTAAAAAAAATATTAAAATGTTTACTTGCTTTATTGCTTGCCTCCACTTGACACTGTGTCCTGAAATGTAACATAACCCTACAAAAAGCATTAGCTAGAAACAGACAAGCTTGCACTAGACGTCACTTAAAAACTAAATCAGCATTAAAAAAGAGATCAGCATCTTCTTGTTTGATTCAGTGTTTTTTCTCCTAAATGATAATTTTTGGGTCTCCCGATGAGACAAGCAGCATAGATAAGAATGAAATATGCTGAATACGCCTGAAATGCACATTGTTTCTTTGTGCAGTACTGGGATTGCCTGGTTGTTGAGGCAAATAACTAACATTCCTCGCCAACCATTCCTCGTAGGTTGTGTTCACTTCTAACAATAAAAACATTGTTAAATTAATAAGCAAGCAATTTAGAAGCCAAAATGGCCTGCAGACAACAGAGATAGCTTTATTTACACACATGCTTGTACTTTGCCCCACTAATCAGCTACCATACCGAGTCAAATCAGATTGTTTTGGTCGAAATCAATTTTCTTTACGACCTCACCGCTGTAGCCACCATTACTGGAACCCCCTTAAAGCCTAGCAGGACAGAAAGGCTGTGATTTGATCTTCCTCACCCTGATCAGATTACACACTGGAATTAGTATAATTACAGCTGTCGCTGATTAATGGCCAAGCTATAATTAGCACAGTGGATATAAGGGGGACTGTGTGTGTGTGTATGTGTGTGTGTGTGTGATGAAGAAAGAATGGTTGCATATTTGTTGAGGTGTGTGTGTGCGCACGCAACTTTGTACACATGCACTCTCGTGTCATGTGTTTAACAGCAATTGCAAAGAAGAAGCTGAATTGGTTTTCATATGGAATTGGCTCAGGCCTAAAAAATACAGCAACCTTTAAAAAAAAAGTAATTGTTCATGCTATTAACGTTTCAGGCCTACCTGCTGAATCAATTTTGATTCATTTTAATCAGCTGTGCACATGGAGATTGCTGTCTCTGGCATAGCTCAACATATCTTATACCTTAATTTAATTTAAATCAGTCTATTATATATATATATATATATATATATATATATATATATATATATATATATATACATACAATATTAAAATGTTTTTATATATATATATATATATATATATATATATATATATATATATATATATGAAAAGTGCTGTAGACAGGTTTATTTACTGAGCACATTTAATACCCAAAGGCTATTAAAATGTCTTTACACATAACACATAGAAGCATTACAGAAGAAATAAAGTATTAAAAAACAAATTCAAAATACAAAAACAAATAGTAGGGAGTTCAAAAGTACAGTGGTTAATGGTGAGTGCTGGTGAGATCCAGTCAAAGGTAGAGAAAAAATAGAATAGTTTTAGATCTTGTTTTAAAGCTAGTCAGACTCTGGGAAATCTTCATGAAATCTTATTCACCTACAAAGCTATGATTGATGAGGCAGTTAGCAGAAAGCTACCTGACCTGAGAGGCCAGTATGGTTCATATGTTAAAAACACAGTCAGATGTAGCTCAGCCTTAAACTGAAGACATTTGTTGACCTGCAGTTGCATTTTAAACCCTCTTTAACACTTTGACACACTGGAAACCAGTGCAGAAACTTGACAACTGGTGTGAAATGTTCACTGTCAGTTCAGGACCCACGCAGCAGCTTTCTGAATAAACTGAAGTTGAGAGTATTTGGGAGAAATCTAGTCCAACCAGTTGGAAATGAAAACAGGGGCAAGTTATTATTTACATCACAGGTGGACATGACTCTTATAGTTGCTGGTCTGTTTTAAGATGATCTTAAAAAAACGTAATTATTGTGTAAAAGGATCTATGGAACTATAGTTTAGCAAGTGACAGAGCTAGGTAAATGAGGGTGTCGTCTGCATAATTACAATTGGTGATTTTTAAAAATCACTCCCATACAAGCAATAATATTAATAAATACTTCTAAGAAACTTTATCAACCATATTATAAAAGCCAAATGTACACTGTCACGCCGAAATAAAACAGCCAAATATCAATAGTATAGTGCAGTAAAACAAAACCACAGAGGAATTTGACTGAAATTGACTTGTGTGCTAAAAACCTCCTTTATTCTGTCTCTGTAAATTAGTCATACAAAAATGGTTGGTGCGGAAATAATTCATTGTATGTACTAACTTGGATTGAGGTGAATACATGTGTGTATTTCACTGCATGTACAAGTACAGATTTACCAGCCTGCACTGTTATTTTTATATTTCACTGTTTTCCCAAATGTCTGCATTATTGTTGGTGGTTTGATGGATTGGGGCTTGTCAGTTGAGTTTGATGACATGCTCATCCTTGTTGTAGTTTGTGGATGATTGATCCTGAGACGGAAATAAGTATTTCCATCTCTGCGTGCCACCGTCTGAATGCAAATCATTCCCACAGTGTCATCAAGATTTGCTGGCTGTCACTTTTCATTTTCTACAAACCTGCCTCAATGCCAAATAGCACTAGTTGCATTCTCTCGAATGACCAACTTGTTTGCATCTTCTACATTTGTCAAATACCTGATATACCCCATTACAGGATTACACGCTAACCTTATCTGCACAGAGCAGCGTGGTTAATATTTTACCACCCACGAAGCCCTGGAATATAAATAATGTCCTAATTGGGCTTTAGAAAGCATTTTGCAGTCACGGGCAATGACAGATTCAGAGATTTTCACTTTCCACTTAAATTAATCACTGAGTACCCCCTGCCTCACAGAGGGAGCAGTCAATACAAACAAGATGGATAGTATGAAGCTGCTCTCACAGTAGCAGAGAAAGGGAGCGATAAGAGATTGAACTGCAGGATTTCAAATATTAATATTGATGGAGTGTATATCAGACATTGTGCATGCATGAGCTATTTGTGTGCACTCCAGGTTTTCAACAAGCTTAGCACCCCCTACCGCCACACAGCAAAACCTCTCAGTCAGCAAGCGAGGGTAGCCGAGCAGAATGGAAGAGCGGGCAAGTGGACCGGGTGGCTGGAATAAATTACGCAGGTGCAACAGCTACGTCGGTGGCGGGGCTGTATGGTAAACCCTACCTTATATCAACTTCTCTGTCTCGGGCGCACACGAGCTGTGACGTATAACAGATGGACCCATCCCTCAATATCAGTTCCAAATATAACATATAGAATTTGCCTGTGACAATAACAGGATGATGGTAAACGGTAAAATGAAGTGTAAGAGTAGCAGGGATGGAGAAAAAAAATCATAAAGTCAAAAATTGACATTAGTCATGTTAGTTAGACAGCAAAATCTAAAGTTTGCTAATGTTAGCCACCATAAGCTACTGGTCATACCAGACCAAGTAATGCTGTAGCTTAAAGACCCCTGAGTGTACTGAAGTGAGAATGGATGTATTTTATTGTGGAGGAATTTAACTTTTTATATTTTATTTATAAGAGGAAGTACATGTTACTTCATCTTTCAAAAACTAGGCTATGTAGTCTTGTTATTTAGTGTTGTTGTTGTAGCCCCCCCCCTAGGTTTAGATGGGCAGGGAAAACCCCAACCCAACACCATGGCAGATTGCTCTCCATAGGTGATGTTGAAACATACAGTGCCTCAAACCACATGATTCACAGTCCCCCACTGTCATTCTCTCCCTGTCTCTCCTTCACAGACACACACGACCTACTGCAATACTGCTACTGTTAGAAAACAGATTTTGAGATGCAATTCTTTTGTTTTTGGTGGATATTTTATTTTGTTACATTCTATAGATGAGATGGCAAAATATTTCTTAGTAGTGAGATAGTTCTCTTCATGGCCAAAAACCCTAAGTGTGAAACAAATAAACAAGGATCAAATTGTACTATAGAAATGAATTTGCTTTGTCTGAGAGTTGATGGCTTTGAATCTTTACTTTAGTCATTTTGGTGAAGTGTTGAAAATGAAAGATCGTGACCTAAAGTTTTACAATGTATTATATTGTGAAAATTCCCCTTTAGGCTTGCATCGCAATGCAACATACTGTATATGGTTTCCCTGAGTGTTAATAACTTTAAAAACTAAAACAGAACACAATCAAAGTGAATGCCTCGATAAAACAAGCACAGATGTATTACAGACAAGAAAAGCTTTAAGTTCTACAGATCCGTCTGCAGTAGTTTCTAAAGAATCGTTTGTTGTTTCAGTCGTCTGTGAAGGGAGTGTTACACGTTTATGCTTGTGTGTGTTTTATTGGATCCATAACATTTGTTTTCTCCCTGCAGCAGTGGGCACTTTCGACATGACCGCGCCACGGCATGAGTTTGCGGTCACATTTTTCTAAAATGATCTCCATTATATAAGGACTGAAAGAATTGGAATTGCTATGCTAAGTCGACATGCTGCGACGCACATGCACACACATATTTCCAAATGCTCCAGCTGGTTGGCTGGCTCTGTGGTCAGAGCCATACTGCTTGGATGAGATGGTTACCAATATGTCAAGTTTTTAATAGCAAAGATCATTATTTGAGGATTAATATGGATAATAGAAAGAGAAGTTGAGCTCAGTGGTGATAAGAGCTTCAGTTTTCATAGTTTGTCATTTTTTTATGTGTTATATTGATGGTGGCATATTCTGTCTTTGATCACCTTTAACACAATAGGCTAACTTCGATTAAAGCACCCCATGTGCACGGACACATTGTGTTCGTCCCTGCAACGATCAGTGGGGTTGTGTACATGGGCGTCGACATTTCAGTGCACACACAACACGGCAGCTCTTTGACAGTAAAACCACGTCGGTGTTGAGCTTCATGCTGTTCATCCATTCTGCCATAGCAAGGTTTCTTCAAGCCTGTGAAGTTTGCTGATAAAATTAGCACATCAAATTAGCACCGATGAGTCACTCATTATCAGCTTTGTGTGTGTTGGCAGGAGATGGATTGTTGTGGGCCGCTTTGCTCGTTCAGGCCTTCTATTTACTGGGGAGTAAGTGCTGTAAACAAAGAAAATATATGTGTGAAATTTCAGTTTGTTTTCATGATGAACAGAAGGTGTGTGGTCATGATTATTTTTCACAGTTTTCAGCATCAAGTTTGCTGCATTTGTCTGATGCAAAGCAGCACCGGGATACTGATCAAAAACTAGCTGACTTCTAGAGAAACATGAATTTTTTCAAGTAAATTTTTTTGGGAAATCCCATTTCAATTTCCAATTTATACAGGACATAATACAGCTGAGTAGCTCTGAATAAAGAAAATACACCCAGCTTTACTATTATGCTTTCCGATAGTGTTTTGTATTGTGTTCATGGAGAGAGGAGTGTCATTCAGGGAGTGCTGTTGCATGAAGGTTTGGACAGGATTTCAAAAAACAGCAGCCCTTTAGAGGCATGCTGCATCTACAAAGTGTCACTCAAGTAGAGGCAAACACAGTAGAACAACTATTTTGTTGATCAAAGCAGCTCTGCTGACTTTGCTGGCTGTGGTTATTGTTCATTGGAACTGCCTCCTGCAGTTTATTTGCTCTTGTCGCTCCACACTTGCAGCGCTGCGCATTAGCCCAATGACTTAACAATAAACAGAGAATCAAGATGAGTCAGCCCTTATATCGCAGATTGGTTTAAGACGCTCCTATGAAAACATGGCCACTTTTATCCAGATTTCAATGTCAGGAGCAGAATGACCTTCAGAGGATTGCATTTTGTTTTATTAACTTACTTTCTTTTTCTGCAAGAGATGCCTGACATTTGTTTTTATTCAGAAACAACCGATTGGCAGAGCACTCCACTTTGCCTTACTATTATACCTTTTCAGCTCATTTTAGAGCATATGTACTGTACTGTCCTGCAAGTCGTGATGTGGTTGAATGCCAAGCTATTTGTGACTGCTCAGTCAATATATGAAAAATTGATGTGATGGAATGACAAATGGCCTCTTCTTAAATGTTGCATGAAGGAAATGACAGAAATTTGCCAGCATGTTTTAGTGCACTTCCAAGCAGTCAGATGACATTATGTACCGTTGGTCGACCATTGCATAAAAATAAGCATAATACAGATAGAACAGCAGAGCCCTTCTCTCTTGTTCTCACCTTCCTGCCCCCACTTCTGTATCCACCCCCCCCCCCCCCCCCCCCCCCCCCCCTCAGGCCAGTGCCTGGTGTGTTTTTCTGAGCATCGGCCCATGTTATACGGAGTGAACATCATTACCTTGGTGTCTCTGGGTGAAAGAGGGATGAATCGAGAGAGTTGAAGCCAAGTCTGCATCAAGGTACGGGGTAAGCCATTATCAATAAGGCTAAAGCTATGCTACGGATGGGCGCCCTCAAAGGCCCTGGGTGAGCAGTAACAAGAACCACAACAACAAAAAACAGCCTTGGCAGCCCATGACCTCATTGTCTGTTCACGTCAAAAATGCTGCTGTCGGTTTGCCTCTGCTTGCTTCTGCCACTGCCCACTTTTTAGATGCTAGTTTGTCCCATTATGTCATTTCACTTTAACTCCACTCCATTCTCTCTCTCACCCTATTGTAGTTACAAGCACCGTGTGTGTGTGGTGACATCAACAGTGTATCATGCCCACTCCTCTGGCCTTGAGACATTTATGCCACAAATCATACCTTGTTCATCTGCTCAGCATTTTGGTACTTCAACCACACGCTTGTTTTTTCTTTTCTTTTTTTCACTTCTCTTTCCCTCTGTGTCCATCTTTCTATTGTGTCATAATTGCAGCATGCGTGTGACCCATTCCCATGTTAGGAAACTAGTTATATAAACATGGCCTTAAGCATTCCACCACACCAGTGGCCAGCCTTGTGTCTAGCCCTACACAGTGTATGGCGTGTACACAAAGTGCACACTGGGATGTAGAGTGTAAGTTAATGAATGGGTACACAACAAACCGTTGTGTACCTGTTTTTTTGGGGTTTTTTTTGCCTCAGTGAAAGTGAATCCGACCATCACACAAAAATGTGACCCAGCAGGTCCAGGCTAGCTACAAGCTGCGTGTGTGTGTGTGTGTGTGTGTGTGTGTGTGTGTGTGTGTGTGTGTCAGGTGATGACCGAACATTGTGTCACTGAAGTCCACTCAAGTTCAATGACAGCAAAACTACCCATAATGCTTTGTAACACATCAGAGAGCGTCTCTCTGGGCTCCAAATTACCTCTCACATCTGCTGCTGCTCTGTGCCACCGTATACCCTGACACACACACACACACACACACACACACACACTATGATCACACGCATACACATGAGCACCAAAAGTCAAGAGACGGGCTGTTTGAATTGATTAGACTGCCTTAAGTGAAGTGATGATGTGCTTAAACAGAGATGATGGATGGAGTTTCTCTAACTGATTGTTCTGTCAATCCAGTAAATCTTGCTTGCATTCAAATTAAGTTAAAATTACCACGTATTTCAGCAGAATCCTTGTGCTGTCATGTGCACTGTGAAAAGTAGCAAAAGCACACTGAAAACTGGTAGATGAAGAGAGACAAGATATTTGACAAACATACAGTATCATATTACTGCAGAGAAACTCAGGAACACCTAAGTGAAATATTTAAATATCAATAGCAAGAGGGGCCAGGCCAGAGCACTGAGTACCAAAGCAGACTAGAGAGGAGAAGGAGGCATGAGGTGAGTCACGAAACTTACTTGGTGCAGTTCAGGAGACAGTTTGTATTTTGCTCTGAAGTTCTAATGTGTTGTTTCCTGTCAGTAGCGAAGCGTCCATGCCTGACAAAAGAATTCGGAGCAAATGAGGCGAACCTCCAGAGACACTTGTCAAGAAGGGCAAACTCCCCCATTGCACCTCTAATGTGGCTTTTAAGGTGCAATTTGCAGGTTTCAAAACATCCATTTGCTGTTAATATTGAGCAGGCTCCACCAAAGGAGTTGATGGATCAGGTTTTCAGTTTGGATTTGTTGGACTGACTAAAAGAAACACATACGAAAAAATGGAAAACATTATGGCAGTTCATATTTTTTCAAAGCAGCCGATCCCTTTTGCTGACAGCAGTGGTAACTAGGTGGATTCGTAATGTCTCCCGTGTCCCAACATACACACATGAACACACACACACATATCAATTGCTGAAACTGCCTACATAGAATACATTTGCCCCATTTTGATTGTGTCGTTCAGGAGGACGCACATGGAGGCGGGCGCCGCAATACACATTCCTGCTGCAGGTTTAACTCTATTCTGCTTAGATTCAGATTCAGATTCAACTTTATTGTCATTACCCATGTACACGTACAGAGTAACGAAATGCAGTTTAGCATCTAACCAGAAGTGCAAATAGTAAGTACCAATATACAGATAATAAATAAGTATTTTACAGAATAAATAAGTATTTTACAGATAATAAGTTAGCGAAGTGCAAACAGATTCCAAAGTGTTTGAGTGCAGGAGGTCCAGTAGTGCAGTAGTGCTGGTGTAAAGTCTTTGGTCAGTGGGGGGAGATGACGGGTAGATGGGTTTGTGGTGGTGGTGGTTGGGGAGTTGGGGGGGTTTCGTCAGCGTGGGGCAGAGTTCAGTAAGGACACAGCTCTGGGGAAGAAACTGTTCCTCAGTCTGCTGGTCTTTGTCCGGAAGCACCTGAAGCACCTGCCTGAGGGCAGGAGGGAGAACAGTCTGTGTGCAGGGTGGGAGGCGTCCTTGAGAATGCTGCGAGCTCGACGCAGACAGCGTTTTCTCTGGATTTCCTCAATGGCTGGAAGTGGAGTTCCTATGATGCGTTGGGCGGTTTTCACCACCCGCTGCAGTCCCTTGCGCTCCGCAACAGAGCAGCTCCCATACCAGACTGTGACACAGTTGGTTAGGATGCTCTCGATCACACAGCGGTAAAAGTTCACCAGGATGGCTGAAGACAGATGGTTTTTCTTAGTGTCCTCAGGAAGAAGAGGCGCTGGTGAGCTTTCTTGACAAGGCTGGAGGTGTTGGTGGTCCAAGACAGGTCTTCCGAGATGTGGGTCCCCAGGAACTTGAAGCTGGAGACACGCTCAACATCCATCCCGCTCAAAGCACTTCATGATGATGGGTGTGAGTGCTACAGGGCGGTAGTCATTGAGGCACGTTGGCTTGTAATGTTTCGGCACTGGCACGATGGATGTAGCTTTAAAGCATGTTGGCACAGCTTCTTGGGCAAGGGACAGGTTGAAAATGTCCGTGAAGATCCCAGTGAGCTGTTCCGCACATGCCCTGAGCACACGTCCAGGAATGCCGTCGGGTCCAGCAGCCTTGCGTGCGTTGATCCGGCTCAGTGCCGTGTGGACAACAGTGGAGGAGAGTGTGGTGGGCTGGTGATCTGCTGGGAGTGTTGTCTTGGTGGCTCTGTCTCTGTTTTCCCTCTCGAAGCGAGCATAGAAGTTGTTAAGCTCGTTCAGGAAGGAGATGTCTGTGGCTGTGGGGGTGAGGTTGCTGGGTTTGTAGTCGGTGATGGCCTGGATGCCCTGCCACATGCGTCTGGGGTCGGAGTTGGAGAAGTGACCCTCTATTTTTTGCTTGTAGCAGTTCTTGGCCTTCTTGATGCCCCTCCTCAGGTTAGTCCTGGATGTGCTGTAGGCCTGTGCATCCCCTGATCTGAAGGCCGTGTTGCGGGCCTTTAGCAGGAGCCGCACCTCCTTGCTCATCCATGGCTTCTGGTTGGGGTATGTGGTGATCTTCTTCTCTGTCATGACGCCATCGATGATAGTGGTGATGTAATCCATGACAGAGGAAGCATAGATGTTAATGTCTGTGTGTGAGCCAGAGGTGGCCTGAGAAGCAAACATACTCCAGTCCGTGTGTTGAAACCTGTCCTGGAGTACAGAGTCTGTCCCCGCTGGCCACACCTTGATGGTCCTCACTGATGGCTTCACACGGTTGATGAGGGGTGAATATTTGGGGGTGAGGAACAGAGAGAGGTGATCCGACTGCCCGAGGTGGGGGAGGGGGGTCGCAGTGTAGGCAGCAGCCATGTTTGTGTAAACATGGTCCAAAGTTTTGTTTCCTCTGGTGTGGCAGGAAACATGCTGGTGGAATTTGGGGAGCACTGTCTTTAAGTTGGAATGATTAAAATCACCCGCAACAATAAAAGCAGCCTCCGGGTGATCAGTCTGTTGTTTGCTAATGGCTGCATGAAGTTCCTTCATTGCTTGCTTGGCATTAGCATCCGGTGGAATATAAGCAGCGGTGATGATGTTGGATGTGAACTCCCGTGGCAGATAGAAGGGTTTACACTTAACCATGATGAACTCTAGGTTAGCTGAGCAGTGACTTCGAAGAGTAACAGAGTCCGTACACCAAGCCTTGTTGACATAAATGCACAGTCCTCCCCCTCTGGTCTTACCGGAGTCATCAGCTGATCTATCTGCCCGGTGTGTGTAGCGTCCGGCTAGCTCGATAGCACTGTCCGGTACGCCTCCGTGTAGCCATGTTTCGGTGAACTGACTTATTGACAGTTGGTGGCGGCAACACTCAAAGAAACATAGTACAGCACCAACAGAGGCAGGGGAGAAGACTGCAAGCAAGCAAACATAGATGCTAATGAACGTTTTAAAATGCTCAATCAATGGCCACTTAGTTTGGTCATTGAACCCTACAGTAGTAAATGCTGTAAGTGTTGTAATGATCTAATTGTGCCTATTGAGCCAACACTTTTAGGTCCCACTCTTACATAGTAAACAGACAACACCTTTCTCTCCCTACGTCAACAAAAAGCACTCAATTTTACATTTAAATTTGCTCTTAGAGTGCCATTTCCACTCTATCATGAGCTGTCTGCCGTTCTCATAGTCTCGACTGTTTATCTTCCCCCTCTTTGTCTCTGTTCTGTCTCTGGATTACCTTGAATGACCCACTGTGCAAATGACATTGAAACCCTGAGTCAGCATGTTTGTATCACACTGAATCATTAGTCCTCCCGTCCACCGAACACAAAAGCAGATGAAAATGTGTTAGTTATTAATAATGTAAAGTAATAATGTTAATAAGGGAATACCAGCTAAATCAGTAAGGGATAAAATCAATAAATAAAACAAAAGAATACTTACAAAACTTGAATATTGTCTCTCAGCAGTTTTTTTTTAAGTGTACTTCAAAACTGTCTATTAGGGATGCAGTACTGGCAGAAATATTTCCATCAGAGGCATGTTCGTTACTAAAACTAAAATAGTAACCCTTATATAACCATGGCCTTTGCCTAGTGAAAGGAGATGTCAAATGCAGTTCTGCAGCGTAATGGCTTCAAATCTTTCTCAGAGTGCAACTACCAGAGAACAAACACAGAGCAGAAAACGAGAGGAAAAAGGCAATTTTGGCTGGCAGTGGTCTTATGTATTTAAACAAATATTATCCTCTGAATAAGAGATGAAGAGAGACTGAGTATGATATATTGAAGTGGTGTTTTATTATGTTTGATTCCAAGAATTTGTTCTCAGTTTGAATCATTTGGATCGTCAGATGCAAGGACAGCACAGCACTGGCATCATAGTGCAAATTTTGATGATTCATTGGTACATCATGTACTTTATTTTGATTTTGATTATGATTCTTCAGGATGTCTTTTTTGAAGGCCTTTTCCCCTCTAAAATAATGTCAAAAAAAAAAACTTGCAGTTTGCCACATCACAATGTTTGGAATTGCCAAAGCTACAGGCGGTCTAAAAAAAATCTAAAGACATGTAGACAGATAGCAAGCTGCCAGTGAGCAAGTCAGCCCAGTTTTGTTCACTGGTCCATAGTAGAGCAGGCCTAAGGCCGCCACATGGTAATCCCAGAAAGCTGTTCCACCATCCCATCTTATTGATACTGACTCACTGCCTATAGTCCATGTGTGTTTTAACTGCATACTTCATCTTAATTTTATTTTTTTCTAACCTGGATTTATCAACGACTTACTTCAAGATATAATAACTTACACTCACACCTGATACGCCTGGTGCAGCCATAGTCTTCTGCTGTCAGCCACAGAAAGCACAACATTCAATAATTTAAAGCGTACACACACAGCACTAAAAGGGAACAACCATGCTTGCATTGCCGTGTGTCAGGCAGACGGAAGAAGATTTTAAGGAAAATAGAGGAAAAAATAAAGAGCAGAAAATGAAGGAGTTGGGGGGAAGGGAGGCCTGGCAGAGGGACGGAGGCCGGAGCACCACAGGCACATCCGCCCATGCCTCGCTTCCCCCTCAGCGGTTTTCTGGCCTGGCACATTGACACCACCAACAACGCGCCAGGAGGCTGTCACCACATTTTGTCACTCCTCCAAGGCTATTCCTTTGGGAGTGTGATTGTAAATTGCTTATTATACAGAAGGGTATACTTCAGCTTGAGTTCCCCATATTTTTGGTTTTGTTTCCTTGTGATGCTGCACATTAACTCAAGGGAGCTATCCATTTCCCAAATGAGCAGACTTGGGCAGATTTACCAGAGAAGTTTGGGGGTTAAACAGGCCTTACTCAGTGACATCTCAGTGGTTGTAATCCTGGAAGGGGAGACTGAGTTGTTGTTGGATTGACCGCAATACTAAAAAAATGTCTTGTAGCTTTGCCATAGTGCCACATATCTCACTTCGTTGATTCCCCGGAGTGTTAGATGGAAAACTGTTCAGGCTTTTATTCTTATGAATTGGTCCCCTTCCAGGAAAACCAGCTGGTGGTTAGATACAGCACCTGTGAAAAAAATCCATCCTTGAACTGGACTTTAGCTCCCAGTTCATTGGAGTAGGGATTACCTGATCAAGGCCATAATTGTTATGGAAGATTATCTTGTAAGTGCTTGAATACATTTTTCCATTTGAGTCCTGCACCTGGCCTGTAACTGGCTGGTTATGCAGAGCCAGTCACTTCCTTTTCCAGTCAGTGTTTTCAGTCTTACCTGGAAATGCTGCACTTCTCTTTTTAATTGATTTTACAGACAGAGTAAAACATGTCATATTACAAGGTGAAGCGCATGAAAGAGGCTATAAATAGTTTTGAGACCATTTGTCAGGTTTTGAAATTGAATAGAACGTTTTAAGTGTTTTTGTGTACACACATGCATTTGCTAGTCTTCCAGGAGCAGGCCGTACTGATAAAGGCTTCCCACAATACCAGGTATAAGTTTTAGTCTACTTTACTGGATGCCCTGATTTTACGTTGTCATCTCACACACTCACACCTAGTAATGTGAGCACAACATGTCGTGGCCTATTTTGGGAGAACCTCTGTTGTAATCCTATCTGCGACCACTGAATAGAAGAGGTGTGGGAAAGCCTGAACCACCATTGTGTGACAGAACGACCGATAGAAAAAGGAGGTGAGGATTTAGTCTCCATCTTGGATGTGGCTGATTAGCTGGAACTCCACATTCCTTTTCAATGAGAATGAACCCAGTTTCGGAGGAACATGTCCACGTACGCAGACGTTCATAAACACACAAACATGCATTCACACATTCCCCAATAATTACAGTCAGACTAATTCTCAAGCATTTTTTTCCGTTACGCAAACACGCACGCACACACAAAGTCCTCCCGTCCACTTCTCAGCTCCCAGAGAACACAATGAGGGCTCAGGTGGCAGTGCTGGATGCTTGCTCTGGGCGGTGGCAATGCAGATGTTACCTGGTGGCTCTATGTTTTCCTCTATGTGTGTGCGCGTGTCTGTTTGCGGGCCAGCTGTGATGGCCAGCTGCCCACTTCACCAAGGCCTTGGCAACTCCCCAGATGGTTGACCCAAATAGATACAGCAAGAGGAGAGAGGAACGCACAAACGCACTCTCTTTGATGCATGCCCACACTCTGGCGTACACCTGCGTGGGCACCCTGCGCTCAGAGATGCTTGCGTTGTCCCATTAGAGCAGATGAGGGAGCAAAGTAAAACTTTTTGTGGCTTATTTTTGGGATGACCTCAAACTTTCCTGATGCAGCAAAGTTTTATCAGAATGTGGCTGAAATCTGGAATTTATTTAGAGTTTGTTCGGAGACTATCAAGTCTTACGTATTGCGAGAAGTCCAGAATATATGCTGGGATAGACAGTAACGGTTGCCCAGTTATCAGCCCAAACAAACACAGTTTGTTGTCTGGAACTGAGCTACCAGGTTTGTGAAAGGGCCGGTGGGCTCAGCAGGGCTCCTGTGGGATGCTGAGATGTTGATAAAAGCTGAACCACCTGACCGTCATTTCACCCGCCGCCTCCTGTTTCCACCACTGGGCCTTAATCAGCAGACTTACTTCTGAGAAATGTTCAATGCAGAAGTATCAGCAATATCACTTTCATAATGCAAAAGGTCGGTCATAATGTTTAGTCCTCCCCAAGCTGTAATAGTTGGTCAGCATGAGAATTACTCTGGATGGGAAAGTAAACAAAGAAATTCATAGACTGAGTGGAAACAAGAGGAAGTAAAATGGGATGAGGCAGAAGGGAGAAGGTTTTACTTGCACATAGGGCTGGGCAATTAACCGAATATGTACCGAAACTGATATTTAGAACCTCTCACTGACTTAGTCTTGCTCATCTCGGTTAATTTGGTTAATACTTTCCCCAATGCATGAGTTCAGTCACGTGCCTCCGCTTTGTCCTTTGTTTGTTAGTCCGCGACCGAAAAAGAATGCCCTGTCCGTTGTTTGGACACAATTTGGCTTCAGTGAAGATGACACCGAACAAGAAGAGGTCAGATGTAAACACTGCAGAAAAACAATTTCAGTGAAACAAAAGGTAACACCACCGATTTGTTTAATCACATTACTGGATATGAAGAGTGCATGGCTCAAAAAAAATTAAAGAGACCGACATTCACCAAAGTGCTTCAACAAAGCAGCTGTAGCTCACACAAGCATTTACAAAATGCCACGCAATATGCAAAAGATTCAACAGATGGAAGGAAATAACTGGTGACTTTGCATATTACATCTCATATAGCCATAATAATAGCCATAATTAGTTTATCTGTGTGTTTCTTTAAATTATTTTAAAATCACAAAGATAAGATATGAAATCCTTCATTAGAAATATTCAAGTTTTACTCAGCATATTTCCAGTACAGCTCTTGTCAGAGAACTAGGAGGGCAACAAAAAAGAGCGTATAACATAAATAATAGTTCCTATTTGCACATCATTTTCATACACTTTTTCTTTGTAAAGTCAAAATCATTATGCGAAAATGTTGACTTGACTGATGTATCCCCTCTGCCTTGGACTGAATGTTGCCACAGCAACATAGTTATTTTCTCCATTGAAAATAGTTAAGACAAACATGTGTCAAGTTAAAATCAAATAAAGTCCATCAGCATCAATGACCCACTGCATTGTCCTCACCAGAGGTCATACAGCAGCAACTTATAAAAATGACCTGATTTCCAGACAGAAGACCTGGTGTCGCGTTACTTACTGTAGCTACATTAATGGAAAAATAGCAAATGAAAAGTAGCAACAAGAGTATATACAGATTGTTTAAGGTAACTTACAAAAATAGCAACTCTTAAATTGGCATATTTCTTAAATCACTAAGAAAAACGACAACTGTTCCTACTGTAGCAACCACTACTGCAGCTTCATTTTTAAAGGCAATGTCAAACAACATATGTTGCCCTTTTAGGTAAGAGACCTATTGCTAATTGACAGCCATACTGAGCACAAACCAAAGTCTGCTGCAGTCCCTAACACTCACCCATCCCGACGTCCCACACGGTTCCTCCATGTAACAAATTTAACAAACCCCACAAAGCTTTTCAACTGTGTAGATGCCACAATTCCCTTTTAAACCTGTGGATGGCCATGTCTGCTCACCTTGACATCCCTTTGTGTATTAGAGGTGTTTCTCTGCAGCCACATTTGTGTCTCTGTGTGTGTGAGAATGTGTAGGCGTGAGTGCAGTCATTATCCTCAATGTCACACTGCATTGCAGTGCAGTAAAAACCTTTTGAGTGTGTGTGTGTGTGTGTGTGTGTGTTATAGTCAGTCCAACAGCTTCAGGGCAGGATTCCAGAGGTTTGTATTTCCACATCTGATAGTAGTGCTGAAATTTTAAAATTAGCCCATTATTGAGTTGCCTTTTTTAATATTTCTTCAAACAAATGTTACCGTCCCATCAGTCTGTCCCAGTGTTATTTTTGTCCATCTCTTTCCACCCCAGTACATCTGTCCTTGCCTTGTTAATTAAGCACCCCCTTTATCCATCCTTTCCCCCTCTGCACTCAGATCCATTTCTTTCCCTGTGACCTCAAGTCTTCCTCTTCCTCTCTGTAACACAGGAAATGGAAGATAGTGCCGTCAACAAGGGCACACAGCGGGGTAGAAAGATAAATTGGCTGAGAAAGAGACTCATTCGTCATAGGAGAAAATGCTGACATCAGTGTAGTAACATATAATAAAGAGAGGAAGGATTATTAAAGGTTAGGAGAAATGTACCGTGGCTCAGCGTGAAGGAACGCAGGATACAAATTCTGTTTTTAGATTATGAGCAATTAACTTGTATGTTATGTATGTTTTTGTGTTTGAGAGGGTACACAGTATGCGGGGAGACTGCCTGAGACACCTATTTGGAATTAAAATGTCCTTGAGCATCCTTGAAAGAAAACACTGCTCATTGTCAGTTGTTCTGAATCACAATGTCAGGTAATTTGTGTTGACACCTCTTGGCCCAAGTATGTGTCATGTTCACACTCTAACTGGGAGCATCTCTATTATGTTTTTCCCTGAACCTGTGAGCTGATGAACGCAAAAAAAAAAAAAAAAAAAAAAAACATTTATAAATTGAATCAGAATGTTCCAAAATCACATCCAGAGGCGTGCGGCCCACCTGCAACTGGAACGCGAATAACCCAACTTGGATTTTTGTCAGTGTTGCCATGACAACATGCAAATCCTGTAGGATTTCCTTGAGACTGTTGTCAAAATGTTGCTCGCAGCAGCTCGGCTGAGACACAGTTGACATGAGGAACGACATGACAACTGTGGAAACGAAATCAAAATAGCTCCGCTTGATTGGTATTCAGCGGAGCGCCTCAGGTTAGTCAGATCTCAAAGGAAACTGGAGAAACATAGGAGTTAGAGGGGATTTTGTTATGGGTAGTCTGAACATGAGTGTAATGACACCTTTGTCTGTTCATATTGGTGAGAAACATAGGTTAAACCCTATAAAATAGAGCATATCACTTCATAAACAATCATACAGACCAGCAGTGGGAACCTACTGTAGTCTGTGTGGCTTGAAGTCCGCTGCCCTGATCCCACCCTGCCTTTGATACAGCTTGTTGGCTTTGCCCCTCAGGTGTATGTCTTGCCAGAGGGGCTAACACAGAGCTGCGCATTGTTCTCCTCTTGCTTGCGTTGATCGCACATGCACTTATACGTACACACACACACACACACACACACACAAACACAAACCACCGCTGGTTAAGCCCCAGCCAAAAACCAAAAGCCACGAGCAGTGGAGCAGATCTGTCCCAGGCGGAGAGCTGAAGGCCGGTTGAGGAGGGGACCACACCCAGCAGTGGGAGCTGATGGTAGGCTTGGGAACTAAAGGGAACTCCCATAGGAAGAATTAAGTCATTCCTCTTTACAGGCCCTCTCTTATTTAGAGCAGAAGCAGGCTCCTGTTTAGAGAGGCTAACAGTAAAATATGCTGGTAAATGATGTAAAATAAGCAATGGGGTTTCTGAAATAATTTGGATAAGCAGATTTTTGGAAGTTGCTGGAAGTCACAAGATTATATTGGCAGTCTTGTTTGTTTATAGATGATTTGTGGATGATTTTTGGATGATTGTGTGGTACTGTGAATATGTGTGTGTTTTGCTTTGTGTGTATTCCCTCACATTACACTGCGTTTTCAGAGAGGGCAACCCCCTCCTCTTGTTTGCCCTTGCTTTCAGTGACAAAGACTGCTGTTTCGCATTCTCACAATATTTCTGCTCTTCAGTGACACCACACAGGATACACTACAGCTTGGTGCTATCTGGCAAATAGCCTTTGGATAGTCTGTGCTCGCATTTTGGCAGAAGAACCTTGGACTTTCAAGTTTGTACTAATTTATTCTTAGGAATTTTCCCCTGTTTTCCTCCCGAATTGGGAATCGCCATTTCCCATGCAATGCAGTTTTTGTCACTGATAACTCTCACCGTTGCTGTGGGTGTAGAAGCCGTGTGGCTCCGCCAGTACACGTGACACCACAAGCTGCTTCTTCACCTGCCAGTGAGAGAATCAGAAGGGCATAACAAACATTAAGGTTCACACTGTCCCCTGCAGATTACACCCCCTATTGCATTGCCACAAACAACTGTATTGTAAGCTTCATTATTGCAGTGTCAAGGACAAAATCCCTCACTGGCTTCCCACTCAGCCTTTTGTGTTTGGAGTGCTCAGCCAAGCTGCTATCTCTGTCAGGGTAAGTGTCAAGTCTGTAACCTTGACATTGATCATTGCAGGTTTAACAAGCAGTGCAGCCTCTAGAGACCGTGCCACTCACTCACACTTCATGTGACCAAAAGTTGTTTGTGCAAATAGGACTAGAAATGGATAGCCACTTCTAATCCCTTGCGTTGTGAATTGCACCCATCACACAAATGTTTACAGCACTGAAATATGCAGTCTGACATGGGCAACCTAGGATTCTTCCATTCAGCATCACATAATCCTTCCCTTTAAAATGGTGCGCAGGTGGATCTGAATACAGAAAAGTACTGCAGGAAAACCACAGAACCATGCTGGAAATACAGCCAAATGCCTCCCTTCTGATAACATGTTATAAAACATCTTTTCAGTCAAATAGGTCAGACTACTGAGTCCACAACAGTTCTTTAATGTCTATTAACTCCCAGTTTATTACACTGAGCATGTGGGTAGGTTGTATTTTTTCAATACTGATTTTTCAATGTAATGATTGTTTAATGTTTGTGGTTAATGTTGTTGTTGTGTTCCACCACTGCTTATAGAACTATATCTTATGTCTCTGTTTGCTGATTCCCTCTCTTGTATTGTAATTTTTCTTATATATTTAAAAAAAATAATAATAATGATTAATGTTCCATTAAAAAACAACACAAAAACATATCTCCCTACCATTTGCAGGTATGACCTTCCTCTACGTTCAAGGATATAGCAGCATAACATACTGTATGGGAGCAGTTACAGCAGTGCACTTGAAAATGAGATTAAAACATGCAGGCAAATAAAAAACAATCCACCATCCTCCCTGTCCTCTGTGTACATGCTGCATAATGTTTAGTTCTCTTGTAGCAGTGCTGCCCTCTGCTGGACAAGTGTCAGTAGAACAAAAACACCGCCAGCCATTCACATGGCTCCGTGGAGGGAAAGAACACCACATGGTGATCCTGCTTCTCCCTCCCTTGAATTTTTAGAACACACATAATCAATCACTGTACAATCACACACACACACACACACACACACACACACACACACACACACACACACAGGGACAACATTTTAATTAATCCATCATTTAATTACGTGAGAGAGAGAGAGACAGAGAGAGAAAAAGCTAGGTCAGAGGGAGGGGTAACATTTAATGACTATCAGGACTCTGGCTGGTGTGTGTGTGTGTGTGTGTGTGTGTGTGTGTATATGTATATGTGCGTGGGGGGTGTGCTGTGGTTACCGAGCTGCTGGCCTAATTTTTGGCTGAAGACCGGGAGCTGAGGTTTACAGTCACGCACTCCTCTTATCACATGCAGTTGACTGGCTTTCTGTCTCTCTTTCATAATCCTTCTCTTTCATAATCAAGTTATTTTTTGGTCCGGCCCGGGTCAGGTTAAATCTCTCTCTCCATCCACCGTCCACTCCAACCTCTATTAGATCCCAATAAGACCGCCGCGCGCACACTTACTCTCAATCCCCAAAAGACTTGGGAGGCTCTCTCGCTTCTGTCCCTACTAATCTCTCACACACAATCTCTCTCCCTCTCTCCTTCTCCTGCCAAACTGTGTGCACAAGATGAGGTTCAGTGAGTGTTGCTTTAGGAACGTGACTTCCCCACAAGGCAATGAAACTCCACTCCAGCCTGGACATTTTTCATCTGCCTTCATATTCAGGTATTTAGGCATCGCTGGACACGCTTATATCTACATGTTGGGTTTTTTTCTTTTAGACAGTTCTCCACACTGACGTGAGATAACTGCTTCGGCATGCAGCTGAGACACACTGGTACATTTCTGTCTTTAGGTGGGACAGCATGTGTGCTTTTTCTCAAAGTCTCATCAGCATCCGAGGGAACTCTCTGAGGTTTGTTTCTTTGTGTATTCTTCTCCAGATGTTCGTTAGCTCGCCAGCTTGTTTGTTTTTTGCTTGCTTCAAAATACCTAATAACCTAATAGCTTTTGGTTTTATTTCATTTTAATGAGGAATGCTTACAAATACTAATGAGCATCTTTTGGTGTAGCTGAAGGGTCTCTCGTTGGCTCATTGTAAAAGTAAGAATATCAACATTTCACTTTAATGATGCTGCAGATTTGACATCTGACCCCCTTTGAAGTTTTTCCCTTCGCTGGTGTTTGGTTGTACTACATTACTGCGGTATATTTCTGTGTATTTCACAGTTATTTTTTTTCTGTGCTACACAAGTTAGGAACCATGATTTGAACATAGTTCATCAGCTAATACTGAGCTATTAAAATTCTGCATCCCTGGAACTGGCTTATAAATTCCAGGAAAAAAACTGTTCCCACTGTGTCTATTTTTAGAGCTTTGTGCTTTTTAGTTGAATGTGAGTACATCTACCGTATCAACCAACAGATGGGCTCGCCACAGTAGCCTGGATTGCTTGCCTGTGAAAATGTTTAAGAGGTTGTTTTTGTCAATGGTCAAGTTTCCCTGTCAAACCGCTGCAGAGGCCACCAGGAGTTGAGTTGTTATTCGGAGTCTGGAACGCCTTTAAATTCGGGCTGGATAACCACGGAGGACCGGCCGCGCGACCGCAGCCTCTTCCCTCCTGTGCAGTCAGTATGTGCTGAAAAATGCCAAGAGAGAGAGAGAGAGCGGTGGGCAAAATGTGCCTGCCTGTGGAACAACATGTGTCCGTGTGGGGCACGCACTGACTCTGTTCTCCCATGTCTGCAGCTTTTACTACTCTATAAACTACAATACTAAGGGAAGTGGACTGACCAGCCTCCCTTTTGGAAAAAACAAAGCAAAACAAGAAGCGGTCCCCCAGCCAAGGCAGTTGTGGCGAGACTTGGCCAGCTGTAGTTATCGTTGGCTCGTACACAGAAGCATGAATGAATTTGCGTCTGGAGTATATTTAAGTTCATCTCCTTTTTTCTCAGGCTGACTTCTCTGCCCCACAACTCCTATCCCGAATCTCTTGGCCGGCGCTCTTTTTCTTGCTCTAACCATCTGCCTTTTTTCTTTCATTTTTCTCTCTGTGTTCGGCCGTTTCTCTGTTGCTGTCTCGAGTGCTTTCTGTTGGAACATGTTTCTGTCTTTCCTTCTCCTTTCAGTTTAACTTCATGTGCTTAATTGGCCAACCTCTGCACGAATACCTCTTAATTAGCTTTTTAAGACCGTCCTATATCAAGCAGTGGGAGGGGAGCTGTGGAGTCCTTGACCTTAAACGACCCCGCAGGTTAGAGATCCTGCTTTTGGATCAAGACAGCTCTTTAGTTTTATATGGGAACATTTTTTTTTCCTTTTTACCTAACTCCTCACCTCATCTTACCTTTCCTCACTTCAGCCAACTTCCTCTCCCACTCTTCATTTCCATGTCTTTGGTCTCCTTCTTTATCTTATGTTTTCACTCAAGGGTTTTTCGCTATATCCTCCCCTCCTATTTCCTTCACTCTTCTCAAGCTTTTATGGCTCTAGTTCTCTCTCCCTCCTTGTGTCTTATTCCTTTACTATCATCTCTATCCCCAGCTGCTGTATCTACCAGAAAGGCTATGGAGCTTTAAGGATTTTTTTTTTTTCACACCCGCCTGTAGATTTACTGTTATTTTTAGTTAGCATTTTGTGTGCTTCAAGTACTTTTTCACACGCCACACTTGAATTTTGGAGGGGTTCATGTGCCAAAGTCACAATCTGAATTGCAATATTTATAAAGTGTAATAAATTTTTCATAAAATCATCTTTTACACCAGTAAAGCAAGGGATCTATCTTACCTACATGCATAATTACATACTGGCACATGTAATAGATTCTGCACCACAATGTTTTTCAGACTGTGAGCCAACTGAATGTCTTAGTTATTCAGGCAGCAGCCTCTTGAGCCCTCTCTAAACAAAATCTATGGTTGCATCTTCCTGAAATCGGGGATGTATAAAAAGAGCCAATAGTCCTACACTTTTCATCCAGTATGGATGTAGACCCCCTCAAAGCCCTGCAATATCACCCCAACTTATCCAGTGTGCTGAAGTAAAGCCAAATCAAAGAAAACACTGTGCTGTCGATCGTGCTGTATATGACTGCCTCTCATGACTGGAATGTGCAGGATTAACAGCACACTCAGAGAAAACTACATATTTACCATCATCACCGTTATCGCTCCGTGTGTACATCCATGCGACATGCCGTAGACTGCAGTGCCATTAATCCAACTTTAATATAAATTTTTATGTAGTCTAAACTTTTAGTTGGCTGGTGAGTTTTCTGCACTGTAGCCTCAAACACTATGCTGAGGTCCTGAACTTTTGTTAGCATTTGGCCTATTTATTTTCCAAGGAACACATTTTAGTAGTATGTTTATTTATTCTTTGGAAAGTTGGTCTGGTTGGGATCAGCGCAACAACTGGCCATGTAAACCACCGCATCAAATTTCTTAATAAGGGCCTTTCGTTGTGTGCCAATTGCAAAGCTTACAGGGAAGCAGTGAAGCCCTCAGCAGGTTGCAGTTTATTGCAATGACTTAATTAGGAAAAATAACTATTTTTTTTTCCAGCTTAATTAATAGATCCTGTCACTCTCAGTGGAAAAAAACGGCTTTGCATTACTTCAAACAATGGCTGTGACTGGCCAGAAACACCAGTTTTTGGAATAATTCGGCCTGTGTGAGGTTGGGAAAGACCAGCTGATGTGGAAACCTGGCTAAATAACCACCGATGGAGCATGAATCTAGTGTGTGCACCTTTCTTGTCCTCGGTATCTGCCACTAACTTACTGTCAGTAATCCAGATCTTTGACGGTAACTCTGCAGCCAGCCAAAAATCCCCGCTGTTTACTTACTTGGAACTTCTTCTCTTTCTCTCCATCAGGTTTTTCCGATCACCGACATCACAACAGAGCCAAAGGTGAGTGTTCTTTTTCCATTTCTATTGTTTCACTCATTTCACTTTTTTCTCTTTTTCTTTCCGTCCCTGTCTACATCAAAACGTGTTGAATACAGACCCCTTTGTATGCCTTTTGCCACATCCCTATCAATTACGCTCATCGATCAGCCACAGTCACCATGACTTCAGGCACTAGTGAGCCCTCTGTGGCCTGAGACGTGCTGCTTGGAAGATGTGGTTTGGTGTCGTCTGAGTTGTAATTACAAAAGATCACCACTAGAGGAGGCCAGAGTGTTACTTTCGGAGTTGCCTCTCATCTTTATGCTGCTGCTGAGTCTCCGAGGTAGAGAAGGACTACAAGAATAAGAAATACACCTTTTAAGAAAAGGGGCAACATAACAAGTGGAAGACTTCTTCTCCATAATATCAGGTTCAAATGGTATGCGTATACATTTGAGTGTGTGTGTGTGTGTGTGTGTGTGAGCATACTGGAGTCCTGTTTGGTGTGCACGTGTGTTTTTTGATCGGATCCTTGCCGGTCGGAGTCGTCAGTTCCTCTTGGGGGGGGGGGGGGGGGGGGGGTTAGACAGGCAGAGAGACTTTCTGCACAGCCGTAGGAAAACCCGAGTCCCTCTCCTCCGCCGGTCCCCTCCTTCCCTTTCTTTTTTCCACCCCCCCTCTCTCTGACTACTGATAGGGCAGAGATGGAGTCCACGGAGGAGAGAGACAGCGAGGGGAGGAGGAGAGAGTTCGGATACAGGGGGACAGGACTGAAGTAGAGACAAAGAAAGGCTGCAGGTGTGTGGAGGTGTGCAGCGCAGACAGAGGCGAGGTGTCCACAGTGAGATCCCGCCAGCCCAACTTTTATTGAGGGCAGTGTAGGGCTGTTTAGGAGCAGTTTAGGGGATTTTGTTTTTATTTTTTATTTTTTTTAAAGAATAGTGTAAGCGCCGGCCAAGCCATGGCCCCTCTCACCAGCGGCGCACAGAGTCTGGGCTCCTATTACTGCCTGATCCGACGCAGGTTCAAGAGGAGGCGCAAGAAACGCTCCGAGCGCAAAGGTAACCCTCTCAGCTGCAGCGCGCACACACACACACATGCACACACACACACATGCACACACACACACACACGCACACACACACACACACGCACTCACACACACACATGCACACACACACACGCACTCACACACACACATGCACAAACACACACACACGCACACACACGCACTCACACACACACATGCACAAACACACACACACGCACACACACACACACACACACACACACACACGCACTCAGAGTGATGCTGAGCCGGCTCGTGGTGGACTCTGTAATGTTGAGTGATCAGTACTGAACCTTTTTGTCTCACCTGTCCCTCAGGTTTGAGGTTGGTGCCAGCCTCAGAGGAGGCTGGGACTCTGTCAGGTCTGCTGTCATACAGACAGTGAAGGGGCCGTATAGTGAAAAGGCTTTTGACTCAGTAAACCTGTGCAGTGTGTGTCAGAAATGAACTCCAGACACCTCACAGGGGGAAGACTATTTTCTGTAGGGAAGTTTCACTGGTTGCCTCTGGAAGATGTTTTTAAGATCACAAGAGTTGCCCTTCTTCTTCCTGCACTTCCGTCAAAAATGTGACTCTGATCAAGATGATGTTAACGTTCCATCATGCAGTAATGTCCAGAAGTTAATTCATACTTCATACTTCATACTTGACGGGAGTAATCACTGATCCAAAAAAAGAAAAGTCAATATATGGTTTAATGAGCCATTTTTATTAATGAGATAAGAATTCCTTTAATATTTGTGTTTTGTCATAAAAAGTTCTTGTATTTACATTTAATTTATATATATATATATATAGTAAAAAAAAAGATGATAGAAAGATAGAAATTCTCAATCATTAGATATATTACCAAAATACATATTGCTCTGTTGCTTGAGGCATCAATCACTAAATTATTTACCATATAAATTGCATGTGTGTTTACGTATATAATTGATGAAACATAGATTAAAATATAGATTAAAATAATTAAGCATTTTTGTTTTTATTATTTGACCATAAAGTAGAATATAATATAATAATATAGACCTGTTTTACTCCTATGTTTAAAAACCTTTCTATTTTAAGATATTCTTTCAGCATTTTAGCCTTTATCGACAGGAGACAGTTGAGATGGACAGGAAACATGGGGAGACAGAGATATAACGTTATTACAATCACTGTATGTATCTGCGTCTGAACCAGCAGGATAGAGGGACGTTCCATCAGAAAACATTAACTACTTGACTCTCGTGTAGATCAATGTAAGAGAGACCAGGTTACAAAATCTGTATATATCCGCCACGTTCTTTTATTCTACATTCGATGCTCGGTGGATGCCAAAATTATAAAAAAAAAAAAAGTTCTAAAGCTCTAGATAGACTGCCTGTTTTTATTAAAGACACATTTTTGTATGTTTGTGTGTCCTGCTTAGCCCTCCTCTTCAATGTGTTTTTACAGATCAGAATTATTTAACCAGCAGAGACTCTCATAAATGAGACGACGTCCTCTTTGCCGTCCCTCTCTGAGTGAGACAGGTCCGTTGTCTGGGTGTAACTGAAGTCGGGTGACGGGAGCCCCGCAGAGGCTCTAAGCTTTTCTCCCCTGAGTGTGCTGCTCTGCTCTGGGGATTAGCCTAACAGCAAAGGTAGTAATTACTTAGGTGGCCACAGCTCACTGGCAGTATTAGCCATGTCTCAGCCACTTGCTTTGACACCCACCACCACCACCACCACCACCACCTTCCTCGTCGAGCCGACTCCATTCATCCAAGTAAATCCGCCGCTGCTGATGCTGCACTTTTGGCCGCCCGACTCCCACTCGAGCCCTGCTCCCTCAAAGACTGACTACGTCCATCAGCATTACGCCGGTCTGTTTCCGCCCCTTTCACTCTCCCTTATCACCACGCGAATGAGAGTGGCACTTTTTCACCACACTGAGGGAAGCGATGACTAAGCAGGACTTTGGGGCCAGTGCCTGTTTAATGCCCCCCCCCCCCCCCCCGCGCTGGAGGCCTCCTGATAAGTCGCTTAGTGCTTTGGCTTCGGTGTCAAGTTGGTTATTAGCGGAGGCTATCTGTGAGGACGAGGTCGCACACTTTGTTAAGACAACGATCAGCGGAATCATGTGACACTGACTCAAGAAAATCTCTTTGCTGCGTCTCCTTGTCAGGGAGGCCCGAGTCGGCACAGCACCACTGGACCGGGCGTCCATCCAGTGTAGATTAGTGTCTTCCACAAAGGACACGGGTCATCCAGCTGTTTGAGGAGCCATCAACCACTAACCCACACCGCAGCTCTGAGCACATCTCACATGTGTGCATGCGCCTGTAAAATACTAGTTTTGTCCCGTCAACAAAGTTCCGCTTTGATAGAATTTTATGCTGATTCGGCTCAGTTGGGGAGTGTGCATGTGTCAGCTGTTGAATGACGAATTCAAACACAAAGTGGACTTTACCGTAATGCTGAGTGTGCAATTTGGATCATACTGAAAGTTTCATTCAAACTTGCAGTAATTACCGGAATAATTTGACTGAAGCACATGGCTACTTAGCTGATGTCATAGAACTTTAGACTGTTAAACTAAATGCCACCCACAAAGCCTATGGACATGTCTGTGACTAACAATGTGTGTGTCATTTTAATTTACGTCTTGCACTGAAAAGGAGTTCAGTCATTTTTTTTACCCAGCTGGGGAGCGTTTTAGGGCCCTGCTCACCAGCGCCGGTGTTTTAAATTATTTTGGTTAATTAGACCAGGTTGAAGGTCGGTGGAGCTATGTTGGGAATTATATGATATCACCCGACTTAATGAATTCATGAGCGTGACCAACGTGTAATTTGTCCTAGCTGGACAGTCTGTACACACCCACACTGTACTGAGAAGGCTCAGCAGGCAAAATAAGTGAAGTCAGCTATTCAGGTGTACCATGGCTATGCAGGGTTAATACAAAATCAGTGCATCTTAAGAAACAGTGTGTTATAATTGCTTTTATATCATTATGCCTTGATTACGTGCCTTGATAGGTTTTAGTTTCCAACCGGTTCTTATAAATCTCGACTTGAAACCTAATCAATTGATTCCCCCAACAATGGGTCTTTTTCACCAAAGACATACTGACATGTCACGGTAAGAAAAGCATAGGTGTAAATAATAAAAAGAATGACGACTGAATTCCATTTAGCTCCTTCAGTTTCAGCGTCCTGGTATTGTGCACAATGTCTCACTGTCACACTGTCATGGCATACAGGGACACTTGGATACAGCGGAGCTATTGTTGATGTCATTAGTAACACCTCTGCTTTTTCTACTGTGACAAGTCAAAATGTCTGCTGTGAATAAAGCCTACTGATGGCTGTTTTACGTCTCTCTTCAGTGTAATGTCAGCACTGGACTTGAATAATGCTAATGATTGCCATTTCATCTTCTCCTTTTATTATTTTTCTGTATGCGTTGTCCTAATATTTTGTTATATTACCTTGTGATTGATCTTTTAGTCTTTTATAGTAATTTTATTTACATAGTTCAATGTATATAAAATGTGTTATTATTTTTAGCGTAACCCACAACTCTGTGATACAAACATTTAGTTGTATATACTCCAGGACTCGTATTTATTGATGGCATAACCATGTAGATGATCGTAATATAACTTTTTTTCTTTTAAGTGAATTTACCAAACAGTGCACAGTGACTTTGAAAATGCTGAACTTAAGCATATCTTCCAAGTGATAAGTTCTTCAATGCATCTTTCATAAATGTGCCAAGCCATGACACTCGCAGACGATGCTTTCCAATGGGCCGTATATGAAATATGGCAAATGGGGAACAGAGGCCTTTTCTGCCATGCCAGCAAAATCTCCAAAATGAGCTTTTGTAACTTGAATAGGGGGACAGAGAGGGGGATCTGCACCGCCTGACGCTTACAATCCATCGCCCTGGAAGAGACTTTGCCTACAACACAATGTTTTTCCTTCTTAGATAACCTTACATCCTTCCTCCCTTTCACACGTCATCTGTCTTTCCTCCCTCTCCTCCTTTCTACCAAGCCCTCCTGTACTTTTTCCACTTTCTTTCCTTCATTTACACTCCATTATTCACTGATAAGTAAATTCATACATTGTTTGACTTCAGATGATCTAGAAATTATCAATACCTTGGGGAATAATCTGATATAATACTAAATACTGTTTCTTAATCAATTTAGCTGTTTTCCTTCCCTTTAGAATAATCTAATCTTTTTTCTACTTTTTACTACAGCCTCTGAATAAGCTCAATCAGACCGATTAACATTTGACAACAGTAACAATGGAAATCAAATAGAAAACACAGTCCTACTCATTTACCTAACAACAAAAAAGCCGTTGATAATGAGCAGTGTCTCATTTAGCGACTTGCTCATTTTCAGCCACTACAAACACAGCGGCACTCTGTCATGATAAGAAATGAGTTGTGTCTGCCTGTCTCACCGTAATTAGCCTTGATTAGCATGCTGCTAATGACTGTAACAGACTGGCAGGGAGTGTGTGTGTGTGTGTGGGGGGGGGGGGCGTAGCGTAGGTGCATTGTAGCGAGAATGCACAAACCGCTGAGGTGTGTTTAGCCGGCGGAGAGGCACGTCACGGCCCTGGAGATGTATGCAGGGATTTGTGTCGGCTCCCTTCATCACCGCAGAGATAAACTTCATTAGAGCAGATTCATAGTCAGTGTAGATTCAAATGGATATGGATAGTGGAATGTTTTGCTGCCGCAGCTGGTTATTCCGCTGCTTTCATGTCCAAGGTGCAGAGGAATTTCTTTTCGAGGTAATGGAACAGGACATATGGTGATGAGAATTTGATTTTCCTGACCAAATGTGGTACGTGGAGAGCGTTGCCAGCAATACAGAGGAAAGATTAATGTCAAACTTTAGAATCTCACCACAGAAACCGCTCCGATTTCATACTGCTTTTTTTTTTTTGTAATATAGTGTAGCCCTCGCTGTTTTTCTGCTCTGTCTCGGACTGTACATCTGTCCTCCCCCATCCTGTCCCATCCCACCTCCGACATTCGTCCACTCAGGGTGTATGAACACTTTCTCCCTCCCTCTGTCAGCTGTCACAACCTTTTCCATTCAGGTTGCCCACCCTGTCCTCTCGCTTCCGTCCATCAACAGCACCTCGCTGCCTGACAACAGCAAAGGCACAAGGTGTGAAATTCAACTCCTTGACGACAGTGTCACGGGCGCAGGCACACGCAAATCTATGTGGATGCATTCGTGTCCTTGCAAAGCGTTTATTTTCAGACTTGCCTGCCCCCATAAGTACACACGGACACGTTTTAAGCAAGTGCACACATATCCCCTGTCCTTGCGGAGCAGGGATCCCATTGCGTCTAACCCGGCCTTGAACTGTTTTAGCCGTGAGCACACCGGTCACCCAGGCGAGGAGAGCAGGAGGACCGAGGAGAGCAGTGTGTGTGTGTGTGTGTGTGTGTGTGTGTGTGTGTGTGTGTGTGTTTGGGGTGGTTTGGGTGTTTGAACAGAGGAAGGCAGAGGGAAAAAACTGACATTTTTTTTTTGTTTTAATTTCCAAAGTAAACAGCCGTGCTGAAAACAAGGTGCCATGCATGCACACCCAAGGCTCTTTAGGAAATTCTCAAACACCTTTGAGACTTTGGCTATATTCGATTGGTGGCTTTTATCAGGTTCACTTCAAAAACACAACTGCAGTGGAGACAACGCTGTTTAGACCTTTGAAAAAATGTCGACACACTAGGGAGCCATACAGTCCTTAGGGCACCGTTATGGGCAAGTTAAATCAACCGTAAAACTTTAACATCATGTGAAATTTAATTCCAAGCTTCCAAGTTTGCATAGCTCTTCTTAGATTTTGAACCATATACTGCGCTCTGTCTGTTAATGGTAGTTCTGTTGATGTGTGTTCATGCGATCACAGGCGTCTAGGTATTTGTGTGCACATGTGAGTTCTCGGGAGCTCCCTACCTGCCTGCCCTGTTGGGGGCTTGAACATTGAGCACAGCAGTGGTGGTCCTCCGTGAACACACACATACACACAACCACACACACACACACACACATTCAACACACTGAAACATACTCTCTTTTCCCCACAGGCGCTCGGTGCCTATACTGTGTCATAAATCAGAGCTGTCAAATAGATTTTACAGCTCCTAGTGAAAAGAGGAGAGGCAGCCACCCAACAACCTTGAAAAGATGGAAGAAAGCAAAAGTAGAGGAGTTTTATTATTATTAAACCCGATACCTGGTTCTAAGGAATCTATAAGGAATGACGGGAGAGTTTTCCACAGCAAAGAGCGTGAGTGTACATGAGAGACAAACTAAACATTTCTTGTTGGGGTGACTGCACTGACGACTCCATCTATACAACCTTGGTTTATAATAATTCCAGTATCATTCTTAGGCTTAATGCAACAGTGAGGGAGACTCAGCAGGAAATCTGCAAAAAGGAGGATGTTTTGGCCTTATTTATTTTGCCTTGTTTCTGTATTTGTTTCCTCAATGTTTCGAAATGAAATATAATTTATTTTTTATTTAAATTTTTGCTCAGGTGTTCAGGACAAGTTGGTCTTCTCATATGTCTCTTGGCATTAGCAGGGCTCCGACGGTACTTTTGGCAGGCACCAATTCATTGCTCTATTAGCTCCAGTCCATCCTTTGTGAGTGACGTGACATATCGTGGATCCAGCCAGTGACTCAGACTTTGTGTCACAACTGTTAATAAGGTCATTTGATTCTCTACTTGTGCGCCAATCGCTGCAATTTTATGAATCAATCTAACATTCCACAATAGAATTTTCGTTTTATGATCCAGTGGCAGGTAGGGGTGTAAGGATTGTCCGATACAGATCTGACAGAGACAGAGATTCAGCTACAGCAGTACATAACGACAGATCTGACCCAAACTCTGCATGAAATTTGGAAAAAAAATCAATACTGCTGATAAAAAAAAAACTTTCTAAGTTCTCTCCCTCTCTGTATTTCCCTACCAGTTCACTGCATTCCCCAATCACATATCTTCTGCAAACCAGGCACAACATTTCCACACTGAAAGAGATGCCGGACTGCAGTTTTTACAGTCTTTATTCTGCTTTGTTTTGATCTGAGACATTAGGCCCATATTCTTGACTGCGTATAGCGAACATAAATACAAAGCAGGTTCCTCTCTTTTCCTCATCAATGACCTTAACTAGTGGTGGCCATTAGTTTTAGCCAAGGGCCGGTATGCACTGCGGCGTTTATCACGCGGGCAGTGCAGTTTTAGGATGGAAGACATCATATTTCTGTCAGCATATTTGCACCACACAGCTTTGCACATCTAGTGGATGTTTTATTCTCATGTTAAAATCAAGAGGGTAACATGTAGACTGTTTGTTCTTGCTACGATCTAAAGGGGATATGCCATATTTCTAAATACTGCTGCGTATACCCCGTTTTTATCAAATGTCCATTGTCTCAGATGCGTTTCTCATCCAAGATCATCCAGCTAAATTCACTGATTGGATGAGGTTTATTGGATGTCAGTGTCTAAATGGCTGCCTCTTAATATGCAGAGTGGAGAAAAGCATGTACGTCCAGCAGTAGGGCTCAGAAGGCAAATCGCTTCTGGCAGCCTAATTCACTGGTCATTAGAAGGGCCAAATTGAATAATGGACTCCGAGGTGTGTGCATGTGTGTTAATGTGTGTGTCTGTTTGATGTGACAGAGAGGGCCATGTTGGGTGGCCGTACTCTGTGGCCCCCTTACCTTGGCCCATCAGTTTCAATCAGGCAGCACGACAGGCACCCCCCTTTCTGCCACGACCCCTCTCCATTAGGCCACCGGCCCCCACACGTGTACTCCATTACGCTGCATTACCTGGTCATAGCCTGGAGACATCACCTGAGGAAGCAACTGAGAGAGGAAAGAGAGATGGGGAATGTTCTGACTTCACAAAAAAAGAGAAAAAACCTCTGATCCCATTTCTATTAAGATTCCTCCCCTCTCGCTTTCTTGAGGTAATCACTGGACTGCCAAAGCTTTATTGGAGAAAGTAATGGGAGTGTGGGAGGGCGACAGTACCACTCACTTATCTAACCGCATACATGGACAGTTAACAATGATCCTTGTATTCCTCCATGTATCCCTCTCTGTCTTTATTTTCGATTCCACTCCCTCCTTCTCAACTTTTTTAAGTCTCATCGCTGCGTCGGCCGTGCTCGCCCATCTATTCATTGTTCGTCTTTCACAGGATCAATTCCTGCACTCCTTTACCATCGTACATGACTGTAGATAATATCGATAGTTAACATCGGAGTAGGGAAAGGAGTCAAAATTTCACAGTTTTATTGTATACAGATCTAATCTCTAATCTAATCTCTCTCCAGCAAACACAAACGGCTTCGGGGTTGGATAAACGTATGGCCTGGACTTTGTCAGAATCATTTGAAATAGCGAGTGGAGTCAGCAGAGTATAAAGACAGGCCGAGGAGACGATAAATAAGAACATAACAATTTTTGTTTCCTGTGTATCTCTTTTTGTTGAAGCCACAGAACGACACGTGTTTGCAACTATATTTGCCAGTCAAATCAAGAAACTGTCATCGTTCTGTATCACATTCTGGTGAATTAGGTAGGCCTGATATGGCTTGAAATGTGATTTTCTTTTTCTTTTTTCGAGAATAAGGAAAGAATCAGAGAGGAATGGAATGGATTGGAGTGGTAGCTCAGCCCGGTGGGCCTATCAGTCTGTGTTAGGGCTGCTGAGAGGGCTGTCTCATAGGCGGGCTCTCCTGCACCGGCCATTTGCACTAGCCATTTGTCTCTGTCCAGTTTCTTTCCCTTTCCTTGCCCCCTCTTTTTTCCTTTCATCTCCTCCTCCCCCTCATCTTTGATTCCTCATTTTGGACTCTCAGTCTTGTTCGATCTGTTTCTCCTCTCCTTACTCCGGCTCTCTGTGTTTTTTGTCATCACCACAACTCTTCTGTTTTCCTTCTTTTCCAACTAGTCGACCTGGCAAACAAGTTGTTTTTCACTGGTGACATTAATTAAGTTTTATAAAAGACACGTATTAACGTTTCTTTGTTTCTTAATGTGTGTTTATAATTCTGTGGAATACTCGACTGATTGGTGTATGTGTATATGTGTGTGTATGTATGTATGTATGTATGTTTATATGTATGTGTATATGTATGTATATGTGTATATATGTATGTGTGTGTGTGTGTGTGTGTATGTATGTATATATGTGTGGATACTGTTTTTCATGTTCCTCCATTTTCATGGCTGTAGCTTGTTGTGTATAGGAAGCACTCCACCGATTTAACTTTCCACTCCTGCAACATTGTCAGACTCACAATAGACAGTTTAAAGAGCAGGATCAGAATCTGTGCAGCAGATTTATGGTACGCTTTTTTCTTTTTTTATTATTTTAACAGTTTGGGTTGGAAATCCGGGTGTTATACTAGTAGTGGCTAATGTAACCTGGTGCCATCAGCCTGGAGCAGAGCTGAAGAGTGAGACACAGGTCTGAGAAACTCTCTTTCCTCTGAACTCCACTCCCCCAGATTTATCCATTTTCATACTTATCGTCTTCACCCCCGGCCGACACTGACTCAAGAACTCAAAACATAATAAGGCTTAATAATCAGAAACTTAACAATCGGCGTCATGTGTGGGTCACTCTAATTTGTTTTGTTCCCTTTTACATCAAACACCTGGGGCCAGATAAACGATGCATAAAGTCATATAACACAGGAAATTTCCAGTCAATACACAAATAAATTAAAAAGTGAACTCAGCTCAGTAGATCAATATCTTCACACAACCAAAAAATCTATAGTATATTCCTGCTTTGATCAATAAACCAGTTTTGTTAGATACTCTGTGCTACCTTGAAGACTATGACATGCAGAACTGTGACCCCGAAATCACCACCAGGGATGAAAGTGTTGGGGTTCAGGTCTGAGTCTGGTTTGAATACCATACAGTATGGGTAGCTTTAAGGGATTTACTCAACTGGCTTTCAAATATTTTCCTGTGATAGTCTTACACCAGGCAGAAACACAATTATCTAATCTTTCTGGCATTCATTTTACTATGTGTCAAACTCCACACCATGTGCAACTGCACAGCTTAAAACAGGCCATATAAAGCCATTACAAGCAGATGTTTACCTCTGGTTTCCTTGGAGGTGGAAGTTGTTGGTCCCTACCTCATTTTCCACCTCAAACTATGTCTGTCCTCATACTGTGTTTTTTGTTTTAAATAGAGCGGAATAAAGTGGATGTTGAATAGAATAAGTGAGAGACTCTGTACATGGATGTGCATTTATGTGGTGGGGTGGGCTGGGGAGCATTAAATGTGTAGTCTTTTTTATGATGTATGTTGAAGGGTAAAGTCAGAAGGTTGATTCGAGTATATAAGTGTGTACAAGCATGGTTTTTGTTTTCTTTGTTTTTTAATTATGTTATTTAGTGCGCTCACATAATTGCAATGTGAAACCAAAAATATCTGGATCAAATGCATGCAAAACCAAAACCTTGCTTCGAACTTTCAGGTTTAAAAAGGTGTAGAAAAAATAGAAAGTTGCACATTTCTTTTTTGACCTGGTTTTCTAGCAGCAACAACTTTTTTTGTACAATTAAAAATAACTAAACAGACCCTGAAAATGAGATTAAGGGGGAAAGAAATCTGATATTTTATATCTTACTGCACTACGCATCACATAAGTGTTTTGTGTAAGCAAATATTTTTTTTTCCCTCTTTGTTTGACTACCTATAGAGTGTGTGTGTGTGTGTGTGTGCGTGTGTGCGTGCGTGCGTGCGTGCGTGCGTGTCCACCTAAAAGTGTTTATTCACACCAATATGTGTGTTTGTGTCACTGATGTCGGCAGTCTGAGGTGTGTCGGGCCCAGAGGCTGAGCAGTCAGTCGTTCTGGCGTTGATGGACACAGGAAGCAGGGCAAACCAGCCCTGTTCACCCCCCCACCCCCCCCCCCCCCACCCCCACCCCCACCCCACAGTGCTGGGGGAATCATAGCCACTAACTCAGATGATTTATGACCACACCTGAAGCCAGCCAAAGAAGTTGGTGTGTCTGTGTCTGTGTGTATGTGTGTGTGTATGTGTGTGAGATAAACTGTTAGAAAAAAAAGAAAAAGGCAAGAAAGAGAAAAATAAGTGTGATAGTAAAAAGGCGTGTGTGGTTTTAAAAGAAACAAAAGAAGAGAAATGCATGAGGGAGCATTCAGCTTCAAGCAGAATGATAAAAATGTGAAGCTCTGTGTTTTTGGGCTTTTGATTTCCAGCTTTTTTTGCACATATAGCAGGGAATAGTGTATAGTATGTTGCAAACAAAAGTGTTAGTGTGTGTTCTTCACCATCATTCCTCGCCTGGCCTTTATAGCTTGGCCTCTCACTCTCTCCCCTCTCACTCTTCCATGAACCTTGACTCTGCCAGCCTTCTGAAATGCAATCTCCCATAAAACCCATCAAATAAAAAATTCATATTGATACTCTCTGCCTCTGCTTTCTCCACCTTCCCCTTCTCTCACCATCAGCAGTCCATGATGATAAACGACCGGCTGTCAGATATTAAAGTCTGGAACACAATAAAAGACCGATTCTCTCCACTTTCCTCCATCCCTGCAGTTCTTTTTTTCTCAGTTTTGACTAATTTTTCATGTTTTGGCGAAATATAAGTCTATTACATTTGCACTGTAGGTATCCAGCCGATCTTCTTATCCACAGCGAGACACTAAAAGTTAATAAGCAATAAACTTAACAGCCTTCATGTTTAACATCCATATTCTAGTAATTATCTGAGTTAGAACGATCCATTAGTCAATTGAATGAAAAATTAACTAGCAACTATTTTGATCATCGATCATCGACTACAATTTTTTTGGTTGGGGGGCGGGGGTTTGATTGTTGGTCAAGCAAAACAAGTGATTTAAAGACCTCCCCATGGACTCAAAATAGATTAATATAAAACATAATCTACAGATTAATTGATGATCAAACTAATCGTTAGTTGCAGCCCTTCTTCCAATTAATTGCAACGGAAATGCAAGTTGTCATGTGTTGTGTATTTCATTGTACGACAAATCCGAGCAGCGCACCTCTGAATTAGCTGTGCCGTAGGGGCTCCAGTGATCGTGTGTGCGCGAGGGCAGTGCCCATTTTTCCCTCTTAACTCCCAGCTGAGCCTCTGTACTGGTCCATTACCCAGCCAGTCCTGGCATTCTACTGCGAGCCACGATACCACCCCAGAGAGCCTGTCAGACCAGGCGGTCAGTTAAGCAAGCAAGTCGTCTGCTGCAAATGACCAAGGCCTCGATGCTGTGGATGTTATAATGACTGGTACTTGGCATCTTTAGGTGAATTATATGTTAGTGTCAAGTGGAATGGGAACACTTTACTGTAAGTCCCCCAGTACGTTATGGTTAGTTATAAACCATTTATATACTGCTTATAAATGTTAGATATGGGGACATAAAGTGTTATCAGTTGGATGAATGTAATAGTATTCACTGATGCGTATAAAAAGTTTTCTTTATGATAAAATTACTATTGGTAAACATCGTCAACCAGTATATGAAACAACATGGAATACTTGTTTATCTCATATATCATGGGCTGCAACTTTGCAAATAATAAATAAAATAATATTAAATAATTCCAGATCTGATTTAGCTGTCAGTTTGATTTGTAGAAGTCTTTTTTCACTTTGTATTTCATACAATATGCTTTCTTTCCTCGGAGGATTTTCCTTGAAAACTTAATTGTTTATTCATTCACAAGGCCTTTTTCTACAACTCTCTTATTAAATTATGTTTTTTTTTTTCGAAATATGGCTGTTCAACAAAGGTTAGCTATGCTGAATACTAATTTTGTGCCTTAAAGTTAGTTTCACTTTGCTAAGTTAGTTGACAAAGCTGCATGGGTTGATTATTAAAAAGGCTGTTCAACCCAAGATTTTAATGTAGTGAGAATGGTTTACCAATTATTTTTTTAATTTCAACTACCACAAAAATTAGGGCTAGGCAACAGAATTTCCTGTGCTACGGTGTGACTGATTGTTTTTGTGTTGAATGAAAAATTATTTTTCATTGCAAGTTCTACAATATTGACGGCCCTGAAAAGAACCGAACTTGCCTCTAGGGCTACATTTTGATAATATGTTATTTTTAGGTTTAGCTTTACATAAGTTTGGGTCAAGCTGTAACTCAAATTTATAAAGAAAAATATGAAATGTCTGTGTAAGGCGATAATATGTTTAATAAATTTATAAATTAAAAAACGTTTTCCAACACATGCACCAAATGAATGTGATCACTGCAATGCAGATTTTTGTTCTATTTTCTTTTGATTTTTTTGATTTTTTTAATTAGCAAATATTAAAACGCCAAAAGACGATAGCTACGAGAGCATGTGATAAAACCATGTGAGGATTACAGAATCCCCTTAGTTAAGGGCGAATGCAGTTGAAAAAATGCAAAGACCAATATAGTAGCTAATTTATAGAACAGTAAATAAATCACAAAGAAGTGAGAAAATCACTGAAGTCAAGAATTACTCTAGGCTACAATATGATTCCTGGGACTGAGGGAGTTCTTGTTTTGGTTTCTTTCAACAGCGCAGAGATGAACAGTTAGATCACAGAGATAAGTATGTACACGGCTGTATTTGTGCAACGAAGCATGCTTTGCTTTTTTCTGTGCGTCTGCGTTTGACAGGAGCTAAGCGGGGGCTGTTTTCAGAGCCTGACTTGGTCCCGTCAACACAGCAGCATGTCAGGCTTCTGAAAGTTTGAAGGAGGAGGCTTTTGTCTTTTACTATGCTCTTTATGTAGTCTGGGTGACAGTAGTGGATTCCCTGGCTGGGCCCAAGCATTAAGTGGTGTCACTGACGCTCTCTGCTGACACTGCAGGCTGAAAAGATATGGGAACTATGCTGAATGAATAGCACACAAGTAATTTCATCCAAAAAGTAAGATGCAAGTGGTATATTTTCATTAGAGTGGAGTTAAATGGGTCTGTCTGCATTTTACTGACAAATGGTACCATTTAATGCCAGGCATGCAGTGTATCTGTGGCCTTTTCTTAAAGAAGGTTTTTTTTTTTTTAAATTACAGTGGACCCCATATAGCTTGAATGAAAGGTGAAAGACTAAAGTAAAAGTAAATGAGATAAGTGTTTTTAAAGCCCAAGTGTCTTCCCCAGTGTCGGTGTAATCACACCAAAAAGCAAACCTTTTATGTGAGATGACACTAGAAACTTGAGTTCACAGTCAGACCAATTGGAGGCTATCATCTTGTCAAGGGACCAATTAGCTGCCACCATTCCATCAGTGAGCCAATTGCCATGTTGTCATTGATACAGATTACAGCTGTGGCGACTTGTGTCCCTTTTGGTAGTGTTGTCTGCTATAACTGAAATACATTGTCTTTTATACATATTTGCACTACAGAGTTGCCTAAGCCATTGTTCTGGTGTACACAGGAAGTGTAGAATGGGATGGCAGTTCTGGAAAGTATAGATGAGATTAAACCTGGGAAAAAAAAGGCAATGATAAGATGTAGCTGTGCTGCTAAGTGAAGAAGTTTAGTTTTAACCACTTTAGCCAAGAACAATACAGTGCAGTTTAGAGCCATGCTGAAAGCAATACACTGCCCAGTGGAAGACAGCTGCAGGACTCAATGATGCCCTTCAAACTTGTTCCATAATTAGGCTACAGATGATCTAGAATCGGGCATGTCAAAGGCAATTGCTCAAAACCACAGACAACACAATGACTAAGGAAAATGGATGTGTGGACAAAGTATAAAATAGGGTGCAGGAGGAAGGGGAGGAATTGCAAAGGTAAAAATCACATCACTAATTCAATGTCGTTTTAAAGACACAAAAATGTGGAGAAAGGGGAAACATCAAGAGGCTGATCAAAGGATACACGGGAACAAAAGTGGGAAAGCTACTGTCAGGCAGAAATTGTGGCACTAAGCATGTTAGTGGAGGACATGAGTTAGGGATGTTCAGAGTAGACAGTATGTGATCAGGAGTGTTATACAGCACAAGCACAGTTCCTGAGGAAGTCATGACACTGAGAGAGACAAAGAGAGATCAGTCATATTGGAGAAACCGTACCATACAACAAGTCACTTAGAAAAGCACATCTTAGGCTTCAAAGTAAATACAAAGGGATGAATAAAATATAGGGACAGTTTAAAGCTATTAAGTGTTATGAAAGCCAGAACACTAAGCTACCAGGGACACTAGCAGCGGGTGATGTATCAGCCTGGAGTGGATGAAACTGCCCAACACATTTCGGCTGAATGGCCACCAAATAAAAAGGCTGAATGTAGAGAAAAACCTAGAATCGAAAGCAATACAGGAGACTGAGAAGAGGGACTGAGTGTTTTTCAGAGTTAAGATACACCCTCTGTAAAAGCCACACTCCTAGTAAGGGCAGATCCATGTCCCAAGCATTTTACAAGCCGTCCCTTACCTTTTGCAGTAAAAGGTCAGGTAGATAAGGTCCTGCGGTGGCTAGAAAAAGCAGGCATTACCTTATGAGTAAAGCACAGTGCACATCCCAAATAATCCCTGTATGCCACTGAGACAGTCAGTGAGGTATCAGGTAATGATTTCTGCTTCCACAGACTAAAATGCGGCCTCTGCCTCACCGTATAACATGCAATTAGAAGAGAGAAAAAAAATACAGCGCAATACTATATTCCTTGGGGGGGGGGGGGGGGCTGCTCTTTGGCATCAGTTCTGGACATAAATCATGTTGTTAATTACCTGGACCATTTCCTGCAGATGTGTCGAATGTAACAAGAGCACTTAAACATCTTGGACAAAGTTGCACAGAGAATGGGTTCTGTGTGAATTCAGCAAAACTCAACATCCAGTGCCTTGCGCAGTTCAAGGGAAAGTGCTGCCCCGTGTGCTAATGAGTTGCTACGGTGCTAATGCATTCTGAGTCTTTGCACCAATGGACTTTTCAGCTCAATGTATATTTGGTTTTTGCTCCATTTCCATGACCGGCTACCTTTTACATTTTTTGAAGCCATAACAATCCAGTTGCAGAGGGATCTACTAACACGGGCCCGCCAAAACAGATTTTGATGTTTTCCATTTTTTTTTTAATTATTAAAGGTTAGGTCTTCGTGCAGGCGAGCATTTATTTAATTATTTATGCCTCTGCCTTTCAGTGTTTTTTAAGGTCTGAAATTATTTCAATGGAAAATCTGACTTCTTACACTAGTCTTCATAGGCAGTTTGTTTTAGACAGTTTGAACCCCACAGCCTGCCAAGGGCAGACCTGTCCATCGCCTTCTGTTTTAGAGGAGATAATGATTCTTTTTACTTGGAATAGGATTGCATTTTCTATCTCTCGTCCTCTATTCTTCCCTCACCTTTACCTTTCCACCCCTCCTCATCCCCCCACCCCACCCTACCTCCTCCCGTCAGTTGGACGCTGCTGGTGCTCCCTCCACGGTGGCGATGCTCTATCGCTCCGTCACAGCGCAAGCGAGGGATGAGAGACGAATCAAAACCACCTTATTTCCCCTCAGTCCCTTTCACCGTGCCAGATTGAATTTGAGGTTTTTCATCTTCTTTCTCATCTTTCTCTTTTCCCTGCCTCCCTTGGCGTCCACTCAGTATTACCTGGAACCAAGCCGTCTCACAACTTGATGACGCAGTATCATTTGTGCATATGGAGGGAGATAGTGGGCAGCCCTCACTGTTGGTTCTTTTCATTCACTTTAAATCCACTATTTCAGTTGGATGTGTTCAAAAATGCCCAATACCAAAATCTATCAGGGATCCTGCCTTGCATTTACCGGTGTCTTATAAATCTCCATGCATGTTAATGTACGTAATTAGTTTTTCAGGCTTTAATGTCCAAACATGCATGATGCTGAAACACCTTCAGAAAATGTTGTTTGATGTTCTTGAGCAATTTTGTTGGCCCGTGGTCTGAATGTGTTGTATATCCGTTAATTGCCAAATGTAGACCGTGACATGTATCTAGATCATAGTCGTATGTTCGCACAGCATATTCTCATCAGTGGTCAACATTAGGTTGATGTCTCTTCTTTATACTCAAAGTGCATAGGTACGATTTTGCTCCGACCAATTTCCTTGAGAAGTTGCAGGAATACATATTCCACCAAAACATCAGCAGTAGAATACACACTAGTATTCCATAAAGTAAATGCATACCTCAACTCAATCACCTTTTGTCAGACAACTTGCTATATATTTTCTAAACATCCAGATTTAATGACCCTTATTTGTCACTTTATTGTTCAGAGTTTTGGCTGATCTTGATCTGGATGACCTTGTCAACGAGAGGAGATACACTCACATTGGTACCAATACAGCCACAAACACCCACAGAACACACTGTACATTTAGCACAGTCCTGATCTGTCCCAATATTCATGTGTCTTTCTTTCTGAGAATTTTGAGTACCCTGATTTTCTCATTGACACTGGTGTATTTAAAAAATATTCTAAAACGACTTTGATGAATCTCACTCAACACAAAAACATGAGTATCCATTTTAGGTAACAGAATGCAGTGGCCAGGTTTTTTCTAAAGCGGAGTGCCCTTTAGGACTGCGTAGCCATTTACCTCCAGATTTACTTCTCAAGACACGCACATACACAAACTCGCACACTCATCCATTCTTTTTATGAATTCTTTGTGGGACTCTCCCTACTGATTGCACCTGATTTCAGGAATAGTTACAGATTTATGACCAAGGCGGTCTAATCTGAAAAATCAAAATTGACAGGCGCATTTGCATTGCGTGCTGATTAAACTACACAGCATTGTGCGTTGGCGGAGGTACGAAGGTGGAAGAAGTATGTGAATAAAACCAGTCTTGTTTAATATTTAGGTTTACACTTAAAATATATTGAATGTATTTTATGTATGTAGCCACAGTTGCCCAATCTGACAATAGACTCTATTTAAAAGTGAAAGACCAATTTAAGATGTTAAAACCAACAAGCCAACGAGTTAAATTCAATAATCTCAAGTCTGGACACATAAAGGCATTCAGCACTGCAGAAGTAACATCCTGTAAGTAGTGTCTCGCATGAAGATGTGGTTTTGAGTTGCTGGATGAGTGTGTGGAGGGCCGGGGGGCTCCTGGCTCCTGCTACCTGAGAAAAAATGACTCTCATCTTCCACTCTGTTGGACCTACTCCCACCCATCCTCCCTTCACCCCACCTTTTCATTTTCAATTATGGGTTGGAATATGAATCTTTAATAGGGTGATAATTGTGGTAGCATATTTGCTGTCACCCACCATTAGCCCAGATTAATTAGCCCATTTAGTTTAGCTTAAGAAAGTGTCTGGCTGAGGAATGGGGCCAGTGATGGAAGACGGGTAGAGAGTAGAATCAGCACAATCTGTTCTATATCATAATGCCATCTTTCTCCCGCTTTCTCTCTGTCTCTTTGTGTCGCTCGCCCCTCTGCCTTTTTCCTCTTTGCTGCTTTAACTCCCTCTTTCTCTCATCCAACTTACTCTGTTAGTCTGTTTCATCAGTCTGCACTCATCTGCCCTGCTCTCAGCAATATTTTTTTGTCGCACTATGACTTTTCAAGGGGCTCTGTGGGGGGAGTGTGATGGGGAAGTCATGCAGTTGAAACTTTCTTAAGACTGCTAATTCTCTAATTGGCAGTATAGTACGAGCCAGTGGCGCAGCTTTTCCAAGTAAGCGTCTTTTCTGAGGGGATATTTTTGTGAGATCATTACATTGATATGCAGCAGGTTGAACTGATTATCAAAAGTACACCTGGTTGTCACTAATCTTCAGTGAAATGTGTGATCTGAACAATGAAGAAGACTGAAAGAGAAACTCCACCAATTTAACATATCAAGATCTGTTTACAGGGCTTGTGGAGTTCTCAACGTTGTATAAAAGCTTTTGTGGCTCCAGAGGGAGCTGCGTGAAATCCTTAAAAATTGCCTCAAGTGATGTCAGCGTCGATTGAAGACGGCTGAAAACTACAAGTTTAAAAATGAAAAAAAAAACTACTGGTGTGGAGTTAGAAAGAAGTGAGCTTACCAAACCTCTGTAGCCCGCTCCTCTCCTCTCATGACTCAAAAAGAAATGCTAATGTTGCTCCACATCTGCTGGATGTGGAAATGGGCAACTGTTTTCACAACTGCTGTGTAAAGGGACAGTATGTCAGGCTTGTGTTAATAGATTGTCCCCTTGCCCCGAAGTAACCAAAAAAAAAAAAGCCTCAGAGTTGGGTGTTCATTGTCAGTGTAATTGGCAGCGTGAGCGCACATTTCAGATTGCATGAAACCATTTTATTCTGTTAGTGTGAAAAATATTGCTTAATGGAGCTTTAATCGTACTCTCCACCTTGGGAGTGTGTGTGTGTGTGTGTGTGTGTGTGTGTGTGTGTGTGTGTGTGTGTGTGTGTGTGTGTGTGTGTGTGGCAATGGAGTAAGTTGGCCATGTCACTAGCTGTATATCTCTCAGCAGGCAGTGGAAAATGAGGTCTAATCGGAGGGATATTAAAGTCACAAGAGACTGCTCCTGCTATTAAGGCCTGTCAGCCCTGGCCTCCTCTCTCACCTTGATATCTCTCAGTCTCTGAATATTTATGTGCCTACATCACGGGTCTACTTACACAGTGCAATATGTTAATTTTTTCTTTGTGTGTGTGCGTGCGTGCTGGAGCATCAAGAAAAAATGTATCATCACTGTAGCCACTCAAGGTCTTTGAACGTGCTAATGTGCATGCATGCCACTCTGTCAGTGCTTATGCAGCCCTCCTTTATGTCCTCTGATCCCCAGGTGCAGTGGGGGCGAGGCTGCTCTCAGGTCAGAACAAACCCGTCACCATGGATGTGGATGAGGAGGAGAATATGAGTGAGTCGACTCTGATTTTCCTCATTTCTGTCTTCCAGTCCGGGCAATAGCTGCACTCTACTATTAAATGTCTGCTGTGTTTTTGTTTCCCTCCTTTCTGTCTGCCTGCATGTCTTCCCTCGTATGTCCCCCTGCCCTTGTCTGATGTGTAATCAGTGTGAATACATTTTGCTCGATTATATTACGCAGCCATTACTGTAGTGCCTAGCCTACATTTGATAAAATAGTACATTTTATAAAATAATACAACATGCAATACAACACAAAAGGAAACAAAATAAATCCAAATCTAACCTGTACATAGTAATATGTTTCTTAAAATATGCCTGAAAAAAAAAAATACTGTTTCTATATTTTGTTTAGTTGCCCCTCCATGAGCATGATGGGAACTATCATTTGTCCTTACCTGAACCAAGACATAGAGCAATGCATACACGTATAAATACACACTGCTGAATTTATTGAAACTTTTTAGGCAAGAACTAATCATTACATCTGAGAGGCTTCAGGTCCTGTTACAGATTCCTTCTACCTCCATTTCTCTCTTTAGAAAATATTCTCCACTCCAGCATATTGAACTTTAATTAGACATTTTGGTTTGAACTCAGTAAGTGAGCCTCAGAAGGCGTGGAAATTATTCAATTGAATGTGTTTCCCCACACCTTAACAATTTTGAACTCGCATTCAAAGAGAGCTGTCATCCTAACAGTGCCCCGACCTGAATTGCAAATGAACAGTTGTTATTGTAGTGTCATACTCAGTGTTTTTGCTCTGAGGAGAAGCATGTTGGCATGTGTTAAGTCAAATAAGCAAAGTTGCAAAATTTAGTTTTTTGTTGTCTTTCAAAGCCTCTGAAGCCTCTCTCTTACATTTTTAGTCAGAAGATATGTTTGAAGATGAAACAAAGTCCAAGTTCACACAAGCCTATTTCTTTAATATCAAGGGAACACCAAAGAAAAACATGAAATCATTTTTAACTTTTATGTGACAACCTTAGCAGTTCTTGAAATTCTTTAATCTCATGAATCATCCCAAATCAAAAGCCCAACAAACAAGGTACTCTTAAAATGAAGATCAAATACTTTTTTGTCTGCATTATTGGGTCTAGCAACCCCCACAGGGGATTTAAACTCTGAAAGATCCAAGCATAAGGGATCGTTTGTCTTACAGAACTAACGGGTGCTGATTACACAGATTCTGGCATGATGATGACCACAACTGCATGTGTGTGCCATAATTCAAAGCATGGTGTCATGGCTGTCGGTCTATGGCTTTTGTACTCTAATCTGGTTTTAGGCTCTGGAGTACTACTGGATATCCAAAGTTACAAAAAGTTATCATACTATAAAATTAAGTCAAGTCAAGTCAAGTCAATTTTATTTGTATAGCGCCAAATCATAACAAAAGTTATCTCAAGACGCTTTCACATAGAGTAGGTCTAGACCATACTCTTTAAAATATTATTTACAGAGACCCAACAGTTCCCACCATGAGCAAGCACTTGGCGACAGTGGCGAGGAAAAACTCCCTTTTAACAGGTAGAAACCTCGAGCAGAACCAGGCTCTGGGTGGGCGGCCATCTGCATCGACCGAGTTGGGTTGAAAGGGGAGGAGAGAGGGGGAGAGGGGAGACAGAACAGGAGGAGAGACAACAAATCAGACTAATAATAATAACAACTGCAGCAGTGAGTGTGGAGCAGGAACATGGGGGCAGTAGACGGCCGGCAATCACAGATCCAGACTCTACAGCTCCAGAGGCAGAAATACCTGCAGAAAGTGAGAAGGCGAAAAAACACAGAAAGCACAAGGACTACCAGGAAGAAATGGAGTTGGTAGCCTGTATTAGTGGGATAGGAATGCGTACAGATAGAGAGGGAGAGGAGGAGAGAGAAGCTCAGTGCGTCCTAGGAAGTCCCCCAGCAGTCTTAAGCCTATAACAGCATAACTAAGGGATGGTTCAGGACTCACCTGAGCCAGCCCTAACTATAGGCTTTATCAAAAAGGAACGTTTTTAGCATACTCTTAAACGAAGAGAGGGTGTCTGCCTCCCGAACCCAAATTGGGAGCTGATTCCACAGAAGAGGAGCTTGATAACTAAAGGCTCTGGCTCCCATTCTACTTTTAGAAACTTTAGGTACCACAAGTAACCCTGCATTCTGTGAGCGTAGTGCTCTAGTGGGGTAATACGGTACTATCAGCTCTTTAAGATATGATGGTGCCTGACCAATAAGAGCTTTGTAAGTGAGGAGGACGACCTTAAATTCTATTCTAGATTTCACAGGGAGCCAGTGCAGAGAAGCTAATATCGGAGAAATATGTTCTCTTTTGCTAGTTCCTGTCAGTACACGTGCAGCCGCATTCTGGATCAGCTGAAGAGTCTTTAGAGACTTATTGGGGCAACCCGATAATAAAGAATTACAGTAATCTAACCTAGAAGTAACAAATGCATGAACTAGTTTTTCTGCATCTTTTTGAGACAGGATATGCCTGATTTTTATAATGTTACGTAAATGGAAGAAGGCAGTCCTTGAAGTCTGTTTTATATGGGTATTAAAGGACATGTCCTGATCAAAGATTACTCCTAGACTCCTTACAGCGGTGCTAGAGGCCAGGGCAATGCCATCTAGAGTAACTATATCTATACATAGTGCGTCTCGCAGGTGTTTAGGACCCAGAACAATAACTTCAGTTTTGTCTGAGTTTAACAGCAAGAAATTGCAGGTCATCCAGTCTTTTATGTCCTTAATACATGCCTGAAGCTTGGCTAACTTACCGGTTTCATCTGGCTTTATCGATAAGTATAACTGAGTATCATCTGCATAGCAGTGAAAGTTTATGGAGTGTTTCCTGATAATATTGCCTAAAGGAAGCATATACAAGGTAAATAAAAGTGGTCCGAGCACTGAACCTTGTGGAACTCCATGACTAACTTCCGTGTGCACGGAGGATTCATCATTTACGTGGACAAACTGAAATCTATCTACTGGATATCCAAAGTTACAAAAAGTTATCATACTATAAAATTAATAGTACCAATTTTGAATGTGTTGAATAATACATTTTGGAATGGAGAAAGGGAACTCTCACACTTTTTCTGTGTGCTATTAAACTCACTGTATTTGTCTGTGCAGCATGCCAGCGTTTTCACTGTGTCATTACATTTTTTGGATTGGGTTGTTGGGCACTATACCCCTCAAATATAACTGTTTTTAGGAGAAGTACTGATCGCTAGCTAAATGTGTGTATTTAAATTCAATGGAAATCCCCAAATTTCCTTTGGCTGAAAAGTTCTATGCATTTTATCTTTGCAGAGAAACATAATGACCTTCAGTACTAAATGCTGTTTATTTAAAAATTATTAATTTAGATTGAGAGTCCAAGCCCTCAGTAAGTTTTCAACAATTTTCCAATTTTCCATTTTTTGGTTAAAAGTTGTTGGCTGAGATTGTGTCCCTGTTCAACACGCAAATTTCACCTATCACTATTTTGATACTTGATAGTTCTTCTTGGCTACTATTGTGCACAGTTACGCTGGCTCTCCTTTCCCTTGTGTGTTTGCAAAACCCTAACACCAGTCTGCAGAATGCACGCACACACCAAAAAATATTGCATGTTTTCAACTTTCTGAATTGAAGGATATGCAGTTTGTCTTCTCGACCTTAGGAAGAGGTGTTTTTTTTCTTGCGTTTGGACATGTCAGTTGTAGTACGCAGATGTTAACAGCATGTCAGTACATCCTGCAACCTGAATCGCTGTGTTCTCTGATGAGCTCCATTGGGGATCTCAGAGGCGCAGGGTTTTATGAATGGCACCTCTTTAGAAATATATTTTGAATTTCGATTTTCCTCATTTTAAATACGACATTCTTTTAAAAATCTTATGTAAAACGGGTAAACAGCATTTTAACTTCCCACTGTGTCAAGCCTTTAGGATCCTACAGTAGGTGGAGTCTACTCCTTCTGCTTCTTTGATGTATTCTCCTGTTTGCCTGGTCCTCAGCTCCTCCCCCTGCACTCCTCCCCTGCACTCCCTCAACCCGACCTACAATCCCACTCATGCACACTGCGGCCTCTCTTTCTCCTGAGTACCGCAAGGAGTAACCTATCAAGCCTTTGCTGAAGGATGTTATAAATGAAAATTTTTGCCAATATTCCATCCACTTTGCTAACTGGATTCAGTGATATGTGTTCCCCAGTACAGTATATTTCAGAGCCTGCAGTTTAAACTGAACTCTTAAAATGTACCTACTTTCTCTGTAGGCACTTAAAGCAATTAAAAACGATAGAGTGGATGAGGAACTGCTGTGTGTGTGTGTGGGTGGGTGTGTGTGTGTCTTATGTCGAGTGTTGATATGTGTTATCGTATTTATGTGCATTTATTCTTTGAGACCCGTAACACTGTGCAAGTGTACAGTAGTTGTTTTACTTGAAAATATATTTCTCCCACTTTACCCTGAAAATAACAAGCTTTCATAACTACAAATTTAATTAGGAAGCTATATTAAGAGGTTTATTTCAAAATGAAATACTAAATAACCAAAATATAGTCCAAAAAATTCACACTACACTGTTTTGAATATTGACCAATGTACATCTTTAAGAGCTTGTTATATCTTTGAGAACAGTAGATGTACTGATGGTGTTCTTCTATTTGTAGTATGTCAATACTATAGGTTAATATGTTCAATCAAATTAAAAGCCAGCTTCTCTTGCTTTTATAAAGGAACACAAATCATTGGTTCAGTTCCAAAGAGTGATAAAGGAATCTATAAATTTTGCATTTACAAGATCCTGCAACGAAGGCGTTGTAAGTTACTCTTTCTGGGCACCGCAGGTTCAAGCAGCACCGATGTTAAGGAAAACCGAAACCTGGACAACGTGTCCTGCAAAGACGGGATGGGAGTGGCTGAACAGCTCCCTAATGGAAGCGGCCTGGGCAGTCGAAAGCGTCCCCTAGAAGAGGGAAACAATGGACACACACACTCAAAGTTCCGGGCTAAAAAGCGCAAGAAAACCCCAGGGCCAGTCCTGCCCAAGAATGCTCTGATGCAGTTAAATGAAATCAAACCGGGTCTACAGTACAAACTGCTGTCTCAGACAGGACCAGTCCATGCACCAGTTTTTGTCATGACTGTGGAGGTCAATGGACAGATGTTTGAGGGCATGGGCCCAACTAAGAAGAAGGCTAAACTAAATGCAGCTGAGAAAGCGCTGCGTTCCTTCGTCCAGTTCCCCAATGCCTCTGAGGCACACCTGGCCATGGGTCGAACACTGACGGTAAACACAGACTTTACATCTGACCAAGCTGACTTCCCAGACATGCTCTTCAATGGCTTTGAGACACCAGCCGCACCTGAAGAATCCTTCTATGTAGGCTCCAATGGTAGCAGCTCCTTAAACTCACTAGGGGAGTACCCACTGCCCACACCACCTGGCAGCAACCTTGTCCAGGCCCCATTACCCCCTCCGTCAGCATTCAGCTCACCTTCCAGTGGCAAAAACCCAGTCATGATCCTCAATGAGCTCAGGCCAGGCCTCAAATATGACTTTGTCTCAGAGAGCGGGGAGAGTCATGCCAAGAATTTTGTTATGTCAGTAACGGTGGATGCACAGACGTTTGAAGGCTCAGGGCGCAACAAGAAGCTGGCTAAAGCCCGGGCAGCGCAGGCCGCCCTGTCAGCTCTCTTCAACATGCAGCTAGACCAGACACCGTCCCGGCAACCCATACCAAGAGAGGGATTGCAGCTTCACCTACCCCAGGTAAGATATTTCTTTTCTATACTTTCAGAATCTGAACCAGATAAGAATAGAAACTCAACCGTTTAATTTATTTCACCAAGGTGTTCCGTAATTGGGACCACACATCAGCCATAAACTTTCTCAAGTTGCAGTGCATTGAATATGGTCTAACTTGTTTTAAACTTTGGCTCAGTAGTTACATTTCGGCTGGCCCAACAACAGAATTTAATTTTTTTGAATGACCACATTGTTTTGGGAATTGAGTAGGCCAAAGAAACCTTTTCTTAAAGACTTAGCTTGTTAGAGTACCCTTACAACTGAGAGAAAAAAATTCACACAATCATACTTCACTTTGCATCAAAGCTCATAAGCATTTTAAGTACGTGGTTGTTCACCCCAAGGGTACCTTGAAAGAGGAGGACTGTTTGTAATGCATAAGAATACCCAGGAATTGTGATTCCTCACATACTGTTGGGCTATAAACATTTGTTTCGGATATAGGTTAAAAAAATGTGTAAAGCCGTTGGAAAGTCAGAAGATGTGGCGAGAACTAGACAAAAAAAGCATTGTTGTGTATTGTAGTCTGTGTGGCCTGAATTTAACTTTTGGTTTGCAAAGAGGTCGACCCCGAAATGCTCCACATGTAAAACTCTGCTGTTCTAGCAGGTTATCGATAAAACCTCATTCACATCAGGTGTGCAGGGACCAAGGGCAGGTGGTTGCATTTGATGCTGCTGTACAGGTCACTGTCAGAGCCATGCCAGTGTGTGAACAGAGATAACACAGTTGGCAAACCTAATCAGCACAACACACTGTCAGCTGTCCCCTCCCCGAAGCCTTTTTTTCTCTTTACTTACTCTCTCCACTTGTCAACTGATGTATTTGACAAGAACCCCATTTTAACGATAGCGCCCCCACTAATTGATCTATTAATTCTCTGTCGCTTGGTGTTTAATTTCTGCAGCCTGTTTCCATCTGGCAAGGAACTAATGGGGAAGATGGTGTGAGTCCGCTGCTGTTTCACAAAACATGCTAACGTTAGTATTTTATAGTTTGAGTTAGTTTTTGACACTCCAACCATAAAAGCCATCAAAAACCTATTTAAGCATTCAACAAGGAACATTTGTGTTCTTTTACTCATTCCTGAAGGAAAACATTTTTGGACATATCTGTTTTTTGTGTGATCACAAAAGTGATCAGCACTTCCAGTTTTTTTGTACCTGTAGAGATTAACATTCATTTCTACACCATAGATGACCTTAACATCCCAAAGTCAAATGATCTGGCTACGAGTGGGTGACTCCAAAGTAGCAGGGAAGTAATATTGGACTAATCTCTTTAATTTGTGGTCATCCAGCCGTCATCTCTCCTCTTGATCGTCGTCATTTTCCATCACATTAGCAATGGATAAAGAGCCAGCAAGAGGAGGCGGCTGTCCAAGAACAAAAGATGTGTGAAGTCCGCTTGGGAAGTGTGAAGTTTCCCCCAGAGTTTAGATTGGAGTTTTAAACCTTGCGGAATGTCAACGCACACTTTTGTTCACGTCTGTTGCTCAGGTTTACTTGTTTGGTTTTTGGCTTTGTATGATCCACCGTCAGAAGGGAAATGTAAATTATAACTGTCATGCCAAACTCAAACAGCGTTGCTGAAAAGACAGTTAGGTATACCTCAGGGGGTCAACCCAGTTTCACTTGTTGCCGTTTCAACGCTCTGTCTCTTGTTTTGGAGTTGAATGTGAACACTGTGACAGGTACATGGTGCTCTAGGGGAGGATAACATCAGATGCGCTTTGTAAGTTGACACATCTGACACGAGCTTGTGTTTGCGTGACTGTGTGTATGTATATGTGTGTCTTCCTGTTGTGTGCGTGTGTTTGTGTGTGTGTGTGTGTGTGTGTGTGTGTGTGTGTGTGATTCCAGGTTCTGGCGGATGCCGTCTCTCGCCTGGTGGTGGATAAGTTCAGTGAGCTGACAGACAACTTCACCTCCCCCCATGCACGACGGAAAGTCCTAGCAGGTGTCGTCATGACAACAGGTAGATACGGAAAAGAGATGGTTGCTGGTTTTATGCTTACAAAGTGCAGACACTGGCACTGTCAATTTTCAAGTATTATCCAAAGAGAAATTGGCTCACAGACAAAAGGGGACAATATTCTTAAATATATATACACATATTTGCTCAGTCTAATAATGTTTCCTCAGAAATTAATGGCCTTTTTGTGTTCAGTCCTATGAGCAGTGGTGCAATGTAACTAAATACATTTACTCAAGCACTGTTCTTAAGTACAAATTGTAGGTGTTTGTCCTTTACATGAGCATTTCCATTCTCTGCCATTTTATACTTTACTCCACTCTATACTTAACACAGATTAAGCAAGCAAATAAATTTGATGATCTTATAAAATAGATTAGCATTGTTATAGATTAGAAAAACCCAACATAGTGTAACATAGTTAAAGATTTCCTCTGCACATGTTTTATGACATTAACTAATCTGCTTTGAAGACTAATTTAAAATAACACCCACTTTAATCCACCATGTATAAATGTTCTGCTCGAGACAAGATGCTTCAGTGGAAAGTGAATTCTTAGTGTATGTGCTCTGGAGGCTTCAGGTTTCCACATCGCAATCATGTAAGTGGCATACTGGACCACAATTGGCTTCCAGACTTTGTGAAGTGTGATCAAAATCATGTCCGTAGGTGCACGTCTTAAACTGAGATTTAAAGTGAGCACAGACAAACTTTCCCCCCCTTCAGCAGATGAATGCTTAAACGGCCTTCTAGTGTCAAACTCTGCACGGTGAAGGTGAAACATCTAAGTGATGTAAAAGTAAGCAAAACACTTTGAGTGGAGGGGTACTGTAAAATTAGCTCCATGTCAACCAACCACACAGTAACATACTACCCACACATTAATGCATCAGTATAAATAATTTAATCATATAACAAATAATAGTATAACACTCATAAGGACAATTTTTCTGATACCTAAAGTGCATTTTGCAAATGGTACTTCATTATGGATTTGAATGCAGAACGTTTTCTGTCCTATCAAGGAAACACATTAAAATACAACTTAAACCAGTAGCACGGGGTGTGCGTCCATTGCCTAATGTGTCTTTGTTCCCACTAACCCCAACAGGGACAGATGTGAAGGAGGCACAGGTCATTTGTGTCTCCACGGGAACCAAATGTATCAACGGTGAGTACATGAGCGACCGCGGCCTGGCACTCAATGACTGCCACGCTGAGATAATCGCCCGACGCTCGCTCATCAGGTACCTCTACACCCAGCTGGAGTTCTTCCTCAGGTCAGTGGATGGTGTAAAATTAGTTTTCTTCAAGCCTCTTTCAATGTTCTGCTTGTTGTGTTGGTAGGTTGCTTGTATAGATAATCTAATTACATGTATTTACACTGTTTTTTTGTTAAATCGAATTCCATTCATCTAGTTAATTGAGCTATAATGAAAGAAAGCAAGGGGTTTGTGCTGTTTGTTAGCTCCGTGTTAAATTTGCCATTTGTCTGTCGTCATAGCAACACCAAGGAAGACCACCAGAAGTCGATATTTGTGCAGTGTGAAAAGGGAGGCTACAGGTTAAAGGACAACGTTCAGTTCCACCTCTACATCAGCACCTCGCCCTGTGGAGACGCCAGGATCTTCTCCCCGCATGAGGCCGGAGTGGAAGGTACAGAGCAACCGCTCGCTGTCTCACCACCAGCCTCGTCTCTCCCCCTTCAACATGTTTTTAATTTGGTCTCAACTTAGTTCGCAATTCAGTTTCAACAACAGTGTTTTTTATTCAATTTAATTTGTAAGTTTTCCTCTTACTCATGCTTGGTTTCATTTAATTAGAATTTTACTCCGATGTCCAAATACGCATTACAGACACATTTAAACAAGGCTCTAGTAATTAGAGCTTTTTGTCATTCGCTGTCTGTCTCTATCAGTCTTCCTCCCGCCCAGCCCACCCACACTGTCTGTCTGATTAACCTCCCTCTTACTCTTGTCAAAGTGTTTTCCGTCGCACATGGCAGACTGAATAGAAAACAGCCACATTCAATTAGTCACTGAATAGATGGCGCCTGCTGGTGGAACAGCAGAAAACATTGATAACGTAATAATAAATAATAGTTTTTGTGGAAGCTGTTTCTTGCTTCTTTTTTTTTTCCTTGTAATCTCAATTTTTGTAGATATTTCCATATTGGATCAAAAATTTCCAAGTTCTTTCATAAACCAGTCACGTCTGTCTTGACACAGGGAGCAAGTCTGTGATTTCCTCTGCAGTTTTATATTTTTATGTATGCATACCCTTTTTTGTTTTTTAAATCCTCTCCTCCCGTGCTGTCTTACTCAGACCAAGGAGACAGACATCCCAACCGGAAAGCACGGGGCCAGTTAAGGACGAAAATTGAGTCAGGGGAGGGCACCATCCCTGTGAGGTCCAGCAACACCATCCAGACCTGGGACGGGGTGCTGCAGGGGGAGAGGTTACTCACAATGTCCTGCAGTGACAAGATCGCAAGGTAATTTGGAAAATGATATATTTAGCCATAATATAAAGTACATATTTCATGCTACACAATACTCTTTTTATGTGTTTTATTTACTCATACGGCGGCGAATTGCATTATATCCTCGCTTTGTCATTTCAAGTCTATCATTTTCAGTGTCAGGGCCAGCTGAAATGATGGATCCTCTGTCCCCGGGGCATTTTTGCTGGCAGATCATAGCGTCTTCAGTCTCTGTCCATGTTCAAGGCAACACTGTGCCTCGGTTGTGATGAACGATAAAACTTCCCCATAACTCTTCTCACGAGCCCTTTTCCCTCCTCTTCCTCTTCTTCCTTCACTGTCCAGGATCGTAATACCTTGCCCGAACGCACATGAGTGATTGAGCGCTGAGCGTGTATTTGATGAGGGGGATGTAGACTGCGTCGCGCTGTGCGAGAGGCGCTGTTGCCCTTCCAGCATATCAGTACTGGTACTGTACCAGTAGCGATTCGGCTTCTCTGTGGTCGCCCAAAGTGGAGCGATCCAAGTCAGTAGAGGCCGAAATAGGTTGGAGGCCGGACATTTAGTAATGTGGGCCTTTTCTGGCCAAGTTGTACCAGATAACAAGGAATAACAACGAGAAATCTTAAAGTTGACACCAGTTACCATTCAGACCTGTAGATGTAGAGCATCATAAAATTAACCCTTTAGGTTAAGATAAGGGATCAGTATTATGGGTATATTTCTTCCACTGTGAGTCCCATATGACCCTGACAAAGACTCTGCTCTCTCATGACTCAGCTATTAGCCAGGTGAGAAATCTGCTGCCCGCCTGCTTCTGTCCCTGTGTGAGTGATTGTTAGCCGCGGGGCTCCTATTTAATACAGCAGCTGACTGGCACACTTTGACCGTGCCCGTGATGTTCCCTCCTTACACATTGTTTTCTCTCCTCTCGTCTTCCTTTGATTACATGCCCAGCCCCACGGCTTCAGTAAGCACAAGCAGTTCTCTGCCTCAGTGTCTGCCGTTCCCAACTTTTTGAATGAGCTCATTAGTGAACAGGCAAAACTCTTATGGGTTATTTTGTTAGTTTGTCCTGTTTCCTCCTGTCATGATTTCTTTAACAGCTGATTACGCAGGCTGACTTGTTTTGGCCCTGTTCTCGTGTGTGTGTGTGTGTGTGTGTGTGTGTGTGTGTGTGTGTGTGTGTGTGTGTGTGTGTGTTTGTGTGCGCACAGAGCATGATATTGAATAAGATAACAACAGAGAAATACGGAGATGTTTGACGGGAATGAAATTGAATGCTTCTGAAAACATGACTCTAAATGTGTATGTGCTTTCTTGTGTGTGTCTTTGGGGTTACTTTTATATGCTGTGTGTGTCCTTGTGTTTTCAGGTGTATTTGTTGTAACCCTGTTGTGTTAAAAAAATGCGTGTTACTGCACGGCACAGAATATTACGAAGCTGTCTGACTGTGTTGAATGTGTGCTTTACTGCTCGCAGCTATGAATTCAGAGATCCCCCCCCCCCCACACACACACACACACACACACACACACACACACACACACGCACACACACAGTTGCACACACACACACACAGAATACTGTATATGGAAACGATGGTCCCTCTGAGTAGCCTGGGGTCTTATTCTTTCATTTTCCTCATTGTTCTGAGGCCATGTTGGTAATTTCACACACTCTCAAACAAGTCTGCCTGAAGTGAAAGTGAGAATGAGATCATCATCACACTGTCAGTGTCTTGTTTTTGTGAATTTTTAGGGGTCCTTAAAGGATAAAGACTAGTGATAATCAATATTTTACTTAATATCACTTGCACTGGATGACACTTTCCTTCATTACAATGAACATGGGCATTGTAGTTTTTTTTTAGTTAAACCCACATACACAGTCCTGTTGCCTCACTTCAAATACACCAAAGGTATGTTAATTGGCAGCTGAAAATAGTCCCTAATAAATGCACTATGTACTCCTCTTTGTTTAACACCAACAGCCCAGCTGTTATAGGAAATAATTTAGCCTTTAAAAATGAAACTGTATGTAATGTTTTAGGAATGAATGGGCTTGGGGCTGAATGCCACACAGAGGGTAGGGAAAGGTATTGAGAGATTGACTAACTCGTTGTTGGTTTTGGTCTTTTCATGGAATTTTTAAAGTAACACCATTCTTAGCCTTTAAGTCTTTCATCTCTATCAAACTTTTGCTCTCTCCCTTCATGTACTCTCTCATTTTCCTCCCCTCTCCCTCTTGTCTTTCTCCTTTCTTCTGTCCTTTTTTCTCACCCCCCACACTCTTTCTCACGGTCTCTCTCTCTCTCTCTCTATCCCAGTAAGGTGGGCAGGCAATGCTTCACAGAGCATGTCAATGGGAAAATGAGTGGGTAGAGATGGCTAATGACACAGCATAGAAATACACAGAAGTTTGTAGAAAATGAAATTGGATACCTCAGAGTGTACACAACTGTAGGATTGTGGGTGATAGCGTGTGGTAGATTACATTGGCTGGTTATGCACTAATATAGTTCCACATCATCATATGTCTGTATATTCAGTCTCTGAACTTGAAAACCAGTCTCCAGGCATGTTTAAGCTGATTACAGTCATTTCTACATGTCATATGTGCTTTTGTGAAGCATATTTTAATGATTAAGATAATGAAAAGTTGACAGTTTCTAATAACAACTACAATGAAAATATTGTGTGACGATATTGGTAGAAGAGATGGTGTTTGCTGTTGCTCACAGATAAATTAAGGGTTTAACAGTTGTAGTCTCAAGCTTTGTTCGCTGATTGTGGCAGCGAATCAAGGAATGGAATCAAGGTATGCGACTCATTTGAATGTAATTGATGTTTTCTGATATTTATGAATGAGGTGAACCCAGGTATTTGGTTTGATGTGGTTATTTGACTAAAGTCTAAATAACCGACAGAAAGTCAGACCTCCAAATGGAAGCATTTTTTGAGGTTAACATTATTCGGACAGATTTTCTCACAAAAACGTGGTTAAAACAGCGTGTTTCAAGCAAATAAGCTCCAATTCCAGGTTGTCAAATCTTCTGTATGTTTTCGGTCTGCAGGTGGAATGTGGTGGGCATCCAGGGCTCGTTGATGAGCTACTTCACAGAGCCAATCTACTTCTCCAGCATCATCCTTGGCAGCCTTTACCATGCCGACCACCTCTCCAGGGCTATGTACCAGCGCATTGCCGATATCGAGGATCTGCCCCAGCAGTTCACCCTCAACAGGCCTCTACTCAGTGGTCAGTGTCTGCTTTGATATGGAGTAGATGGATATAGATTTTTGCTGACAGATGCTGAAATTTTAACTTAACAAGAGCACAGTCTGAAGCCATAACATGATCATGTTGGCAGTCTCAGACTAACAAGGGGATCTCCTTGTTAGTCTTTGCCAATCAAACTCCAGCTGTCTAAATATCAAGGAGGTTTAAGCTGTAAACACATTTATCCACCTCGCTGGTCAGTCCACAGCAGGAAGACAGTTATTGCTTTTTCTGTTTTCGATCTGAGCTGACATTTACCTAGTTCCTGTGGAATTTGAATAGCTTTATCATTTTGTGTAAATTTTCAGCTTTGACTTGACCTTTTGAAAAGGCCATATAGATCAGGACTCATGCAGTTTTTCTTCTTTTTCCCCCCCAACTTTCCATTTTTAGATGTAGTGTTCAGTCTTTGTCTTCAGGTTGTTCAGAGGACCTTGTAAAACAATAGCATGTACAATTCCCCTGTAAGAAGCCCAACCTAATATGTGTAAACCACATTTATTTCCTAAATGTCATTTAGCTCATTTTCCCCTTTCTTTCCTCTAATTTTTTTAACATAGTTTCTGATTTTTGATTTCCCTTTTTCTCATTTAAATATAAAACATTACTATATAAAGTACACTTGATCAAGACAGTGACAACAAGAGAAGCTACTTAATTAAAAATCATTTTGACTGAAATGCAGAAATCCAAAGCTCGACAGGCCTGTAGTGCCAAGTTATGGTTGCCAAGCTGTTAATGGACAATGGCTCTTTGGGGGAAGGGTTTAGCAAATCATCAGCTTTGACAAATAAGAGCAAACAAAACCCAATCCATGTCAGCAACAGTACAGAACAGGCAACAACTAAAGCTACTTCAACACTCAAACTCAGACAGGTCAATTGACACTGGTCATTTCTTTAGATTTTAGGGGATGACAAGGGGCATCATATCATAAGGCCTGGAGCTATGGGGCCCAGGCAGCTCCCTCTGCTCCTCCTCTCTGGTTGCTCTCTAAATGGTGGGTAAAGGAGATAATAGTAGGGGGGTTATTAACCTTTTCCGCTTTAGAGAGTTTTTAGCGGTGGCGATTTCATCCCCTTTAAATCATCTTCTGCCACAAGTGCTGCCAAATGGAACCAAGGAGCTTAATACACACACAGACCCACACACACACACAAAGAGCAAGACACCGGGATTTATGGCATCCATATATCTCCCATTTATGCTACAGATGCAGTGGAGGCCGATGCCCCGTAGTGTGCTGGAAGAGCGCAGGCTCTGACCTCAGAGTCCCCCTGGGTGGATGGTATTTTGTCTCCACTCAGTATGATAACAAAAAAAAAAAAGAGGAAAAAGCTTGCTGTTTCAAGATATTAGAGCTGTGGGAGCAGCTGTCGTTTTGAAGGAATGGGGCTTCCAGGTTTGGATACCTCATCCATTGTTTAATACATCCATGCAGTGGTGTAGCAGGAGGATACATTCCTGTTGGTCTACCGCAGAAGCTTTGGAGGAAGGAGAGCGAAAATAATTATCTTATTACTGGCACAGTCCCTTTTTCTGTTTGAACGTTTGAAGACATTTTTTTTAATTTTTCAATGTTTTGATGGTCTCTGAACACTTTGTCCCCTCCAAAACCTCAGCTTTTCATGAGCTACGAGTGTCTGGTTTTCAGCTTTGTTACAATGCATTTTCCAATGCATATCCAGTGAGTTTTACAAAAAAATAGCTGAAGACGTGGCCAAATTTCCATAACCCACAAATTTCCTTAAATTTCCTTAAATTTATCTTAAAAACATGATATATTTGGCTTGGCGCGCTGCTCAGTTTTTGACCCTCACCGTTGTTGATTCCAGGTATAAGTAATGCAGAGGCCAGGCAACCAGGCAAGGCACCCAACTTCAGTGTGAACTGGACGGTGGGCGACCAGGCTCTGGAGGTGATCAACGCAACCACAGGCAAGGACGACATAGGTCGCGCCTCACGTCTCTGCAAGCACGCCCTCTACAGCCGCTGGGTGCGCCTACACTCCAAGGTAGATATGCTGCGCTCGGTTGTTTTGAACCATTTTGTTCCGTACCATAAAGTGGTTTGATGCCCAGCCCTGTTCAGCGGTAGTGTGGGCTGCTTGTTGTCTCTGTTGTTCAGCTGGTTCATCGTGCGGTCAGGTCACTTTTTGTCTTTTTATCTCTCCCTTTCAGCTGTCATCCATCTTGTGGATCAAGATGCTCAAGCCCAGCTCCTACCATGACGCCAAGCAGGCAGCCTCAGAGTACCACTCTGCCAAGCAGGCGCTCATCAAGGCCTTCCACAAGGCCGGCCTGGGGGCCTGGGTCAAAAAACCCATTGAGCAAGACCAGTTCACCCTCGGCTCCTGAGGGAGTCAAGGGACCAAGGGATTCCTAAAACCCCCCACTCCTTCCACCCCTGACCCAGGCCTGAAAGCAAGAGAGCCCCCTATTAACAACCAGTCCACAGAGACACTTACCTCCGTCCCATGTGTCGGCACGCACGTGCACTTTGTACTTGTGGAAATAAGCGTGCGTAGTTTCACAAACCATCCATAGCTCATCATTCTCATTCCTCAGAGGACCTCAGCCTCATCGTCTTTTATCATCATATTGATTTTTGTCCTTTTTATTTTTATTTTAATGATTGGTGTTTTTTCATGTACTTGTTTGCTGTTTTAAAACTGGAATCCATGTTTCCCAGAGAAATCGTGTTTTTATGCCATAGATGTGGAAGTTGAAATTATACAGTTTTGTGTATTTCCTTGATCGATGAGTGCAAACCAGTTTAGGGTGAAATGTAGCCTAGAGACACAGGATATTTGTTAATTAAAACCAATATCTATGGACCTAAAAAAAGAAAAGATATACTTGCTAAAATGAATAACTATAATGAACTTTAATTTAATGATGCATAAATCTTCAGGATGTAAATCTAGTACTGAAAAGAAAGAACATAAAATAGATATATAACATTTAATGTGTGTCATTTGGTCCGTTCCTTAGATGAGACTACATGTTCTTAGTCCCCGTATTAAAGATAAAAATGTTACAAAACATTGTGTTCCTGTTTGATTCACTGACTGGAAAGAATACACAGGCCAGGTTGATTTTTCCATCTTGTTCATTCACTCATGCATGTGTTCTGTAAGTTATTTTATGTCACTCTCATCTCATACTTGAACCATGGGGGGCGGGGGGGAGGTAGGGGGAGGTCATGTTGAGAACATTGCCACCCCCTCCCGACTCCTCCCCTTGCCTGGGTCTTGGGACAAGCTTTGGGAGGTGCTGCACGTTGTATTTTTCCTTGATCTAAGCCATGGCTTTGCATGGGAACTGAACTGGGAGGCCTCCAGAGCAGAAAACACGTGGTGGAGAGCGTCCATCAGTGAATGATTTTGAATGAATGCCAGCATCTTCCTCCACAGGCAGCTTTGAATCTTTGTCTCTATTTTCTAGATTTCTTGTGATTGTTTGTTTTGGGGGGTGGGGTGGGGGGGCGGGGGGAGACAGTTTTGTTTTGTTGTTATTTTTCTTGATTGATTGAAGATTGGGCATTTGGGGATTAGGGATGATACTGTGGTGAAAATAGTGATAGCATAAACAGACCCCTCAGATCTTGTAACTATGTAACTTTGTGGCAGGGATCCATGATAGCTGTCAGTTGAACTATTAATAGAAAGGCATGGCCTATGTACTGTAATGCTAGATGCCACATTATGCCAGTCTGCAGTGATGTGATGTGTGAAATGCAAACATGTTGTAATCTCTCCACATAATTCCCTTTGGAAAACACCAAAGGGAACAGTGAAGTAACATGCAGTCCCGGTATTAACAGACTCACAAGTTGTATGCTAATATCTGATCAACTCCAGCAGTTGGTTGCCAACCAGATGTATCACAGTGTGATGTCATTTCCGTCGTCCTCTCTTCTACATCGACAGAAACACGCTAGTTCAAGAAGACCTTTGTGATCTGACCTGCCACCTTTACACCCTGAGTGCATAGATGTCCTCGTGTTTTAAATGTGTAAACGAGGACATGTTTCCATTAGTAACTGCAGTGAATTCCTATTCCCAGCTGTAGGAAATGTATGTGTGTGTGTGTGCAATCTGTGTGTGTGCTCAGATGTCTCGAAGCATACTCTGTGGAATCTTCACCAAAGATGATGATGTCCATGTTTGTTCCTGCCCTAGTATTTCCCTTGCAAGTTTTTTAAAAAAATATCTCATTCCCTTTTTTTTTTTTTTTTTTGGGAATCAACCCTTTACCGTTTGTTTTTTGTATATCCACTAAACAATGTACTTTTGATTTGTACAAAAACTGTGTATTCCATTCAGTATGGGGGGAAATTGAATTGTCAGGCTTCTTTAGTGCATCTGTAGCTGTCAGTGGCCAAGTGTATATTGTGACCTGCAATCATTATTGCTGCTGTATAGTTCTGTGTATATAAGGAATGACAAAAATGACAAATTCTGTTCCCTGTACCATCAGCTCATCCCATCCTGAGAACTGTTTTGACTCTTTCCCTTTTGCTGGGATTGTGAAGATGTTAATGTTCCCAAGTATAAAGTGGTTCTCTGTGACTCACTGGGCACCACAAAGCATGGCACTAACACTGCCGGGGTTTGCAGGCTTCATCCCCATTGTAGCCACCGATGTTTAAAAAAATATGCACTGTAAGGTGCCTCAGCTAAAAGTGGCATCCACCAGCTGGCACGTGTGATGTCATATATGTACCTTTTTTTAACTTATATTTGGTCGTGTTATGAGTCAGTATTAGAAAAGCAGGGCAAGAGAACCTCCCAGAGTTGACCTGAAGGCAGAAACCTTGACATTTACTAAATAAAAAAAATAATCAGAGAAAACTGTGGGATCCAGTGCCCAATGACAAATAGACCCAGACCAAAGTCACAAGCAATACTCCTGATGTCTCTTTTAACGTCAGCCCGTCACAAACAGGAGTCTGAATGAAGTTTCCCTCCCCCCCTTTGCTCCTCCAGTCTCCTGTTCTATTGTCTTTTTTGTATATTTCCCCTGTAAAGACAGCCTGCTTCTAGAGTTTTCTTATTCTTTTGACTGCACTAAAGATGTCAATTGATGATGTCATGATATAAAACCGTCCCCGTTTATGGATTGGATGGCAACTATCTCAGCAAGAACTGAACTGCTTCTGCTTAACCCTTTGTGAATGATGATGGTCAGTGCCCCCCCCCCCCCCCCCCCCCCCCCTCCAACCCACCCTACAGCTGCGTCTGTTGTGGGGTTTTCCTTTCTTTTTTTCTTGGTTATTCTTTTCTCCGGTGGGGCGAGGTGACTCCAGTTGTCCGATGTGTGAAAACCTCCACTGACAAAATCCACAATCTTGCATGTACTACCAACACTGAAGCTGCACCTAGCATGATGACAAACTTTTAAAGGACTCGAGTAGAAAAAAAAAACCCGCTAAAGATAGATATATAAAGTGAACAAAAAAGAATAAAAGAGTTCTTAGTTTACTTTTGCACATGGTTGGAATTCTTTCTTATCAGTGTGTCTGTCTCTGTGTGTCTCTCTGTGTAAATAAAAGTACAGAAGTATTATCAGCAAAATGTACTTAATGTATCAAAGCACTCTTTCAGTGTGATACATTACTGTCAGTACATTATTAGATTGTTAATACTGATGCATCAATGTATAAGCAGCATTTTACTGTTGTAGCAGGTTGATTGTATAGGTAGTTTAATCCAAGTGGTTCCTAACATAGTGGTCAGGCCACCTTCAAAGGGTCACAAGACGATTAATAAGGTAGAAAAAATAATTTTCTACACAATTTGGTATTCATTCATAATATTTAGATACTATAGTGTTGTAGAGTTGAACCTCTTTGGGCCTTGACAGTTATTTAAATGAAAGTTTGGAGTGAAAATGTCTGTTTTAAACTAAATAGGTGTCTCTCAGACTACTTTTTTGTAAGGGAGCCACTGGTTTAATTTTTAATAATGTTTTGTATTTTATAGCTTATCCTGTGTTTTGTATGTGAAATCGTTTTTTCTGAAAACTACAAGTAGCTATAGCTGTCAGATTAATGTATTGGAGTAAGTAAAATATTTCCCTCTGAAATGTTGTGGAGTAGGAATATATAGTAGTATAAAATGGAAATAAGTAAAGTACAAGTGCCTCTAAATTGTGCTCAAGTACAGTGCTTGACTTTCCACCACTGGACGTTTTAATGCATCCAGACCCTCAGAACAGTTTAAAAGGAAACACATCATTGGCATCTCATGGGCAAAACAAGGCAATGAGCAACAACACCGCCAGTGTGGGTTCTAGTAAAGGTAAGAAAGGTTATATGGCTTTAATACAACTGTAAATGTGTACATATTGTACATACCTGCAGTGGTGGAAGAAGTACTCATATATTTTACTTAAGTTAAAGTAACAATACCAGAGTGTAGAAATACTCTGTTACAAGTAAAGGTCTTATATCCAAGATCTGACTTAAGTAAAAGTACAAAAGTATTATCAGCCAAATGTACTTAAATTATCCAAAGTAAATTTACTTGTTGGGCATACTGGTCCCTTTCGGAGTGTTATAATATCATACAGTATATATCATTATTACTATTTTATTTAATGTTACAGCTGATGGCGATGGTGTTCATTTTAACTGTCAGATATTCTGATCTAAACTAGTCGTATAAATGTAGGGGAGAACAAAGTACAATATTTCCCTGAAAGAGATCATAGTAGTAGTGAAGTGAAGTACAAATACCTCAAAGTTGTATTTAGAATTACTTCTACTGTTGAGCAAAACGTGTTTATAAATCTTTTACACAGGTGATCATCTTTAAATTGTTGGAAATTTATTTTATGAATACATTTCTACTAGTTGTCAAATTCCATGTTCAGTAGAGGAGCTTGTTTCGCTTGCTAAGAGGAACATTGCAAACGTGTTTGGTGTCAATCAGACTCAAGGTGAGGCTGGATTAGTCAGATGCAAGCGTCTCATGCATTTTACTGCTGGTTTTAATCTTCAGCTCTCACAGGGAGTGAAGTCAGGTCATCGAGTTTTCTCTGTGTATTTGTGCGTGTGTTTACGGGTCATTTAAGTTCTGATTGTTTCACACTTAATAAGAAGTGATCACCAAGTTTTTTTAATACTAAAATCTTCAATTCTATGTTCATTTGTACCTTTAAATATGACTTCACATTTTAATAATGTTGACTCAAGGTCATTTCACCCAGGTACTATCACCGTACAGCATACTGAACACCAACCTTCAAGCAATCCTCAAATTCAGTCAATAAATGAAGTTTTGAGAAAAGCCTGGAATTTTGAACAGGAACAGGTTGAAATCACGGTGGGCATCCACGCAATAGACAATATTTTCCAAAGTGCGAGTGTGTTTGTGTCTGTCCCAGTCCCGACAGATACCGCCATCAGATCATTAATAAATCACACATCAAGCTTAGCTTTAAACACTAAGGCCCTGTGCTCATAGTTCACGAGCTGACATGATGAAAGCTCATAAAAAAAAAAAAAGATTCAAAGAGTAATAAAAGGCAAACGCAGCTCAATCCAAAATATGTTAGAAACTCTCTTGTCTTCAATAATTCAAAACCCATCTGCAGAGTCTGAACAGCCGCACTGCTGTTTACACAAACATTAATATTAGCACATCTATCAGGATACAAGTGCTACATTTTACACCACATCCCACTTACAAAAGCCAGCAGCCATGCACATCAAATATGCCTTAGGTAAAGTATTAATGTCAAATATTTCATTGCCTTGTAAAAGTGTGCTTAATGTCAGCTGGGTGGAGTTTGAAAACCACAGGGAAATATTTAAGTCAATGTGTGAAACAATTATTCTGATGATGACCTAAAGTATTTTTATTTCTATTATTATTCTATCTATTATAGCCTGGTCTGAAGCACTTAATGGATGCAGTTGACTATGCCGTTTTATGGATAATCCATCAGGCTGTAAACTGTAAAATGTATTTTAATTAGCATATTTCAATAAATATTTAAAACTTTCACAGATTTTACTAGAAGCCTTCCGACAGATTTCTATAATTCAACACTAGATTCAAGCTTCTCTGTAAACAAAATCGTCATGCTAGAATTTGAGTTAAAAAGGAAACCATATCCAGTACAAACATGGATGGTGGGGCTGCCCGGCCCTCTGGTGCATTGTGAGAGTGAGAGCGAGGGCGTCAGCTTGTGCCCCTGAGAGAAATGACAAATCATTAGCTCTGGTCCAGGGGTAAATGGGAGCCACACTCTCTCAAGGCCCACATTTCCATTTCAATTTTCTGCTCAACAGAGTTGATGTATGTGGCGAATCACATGGCAAGACCGCGCTCCACCTCGGCCGGCTCCAGCCTCCTGTTAGAGTACTGGCTAGAGTACCTCTGTGACCTTGTGTCTCTCTCTGTGTGTGAGAGTGTTTTATACACTGATAGCATCAAACCCATTGTCACTGAGTCCAAGGCAAAGGGACATGAGAAGAGAGTCTCTGGATAGAAATGTGTTTATAAACGGAAAACATAACGTCAATGTTTCCATTGAGGGGTTAGCATGTTGATAATAATATAATGTAATGTCCCATGAACTGCACTGGCGGACCTGCTTACAAAAATGCCATGACACAGTAGGTACAGTGACAAAGAACTTTGTAGAAAATCGTAGCGCGCCCTACGAGTATCAACTCTTGCCTGAAAGTTTGGTAACGAAAAAAACATCAAAACCACCTAATAAAACAGGAAAAGGCGTGAGAAATGAATGCCAAATAATGTTATTGGAACACAGATGGATGCTGCCTGCCACAAAGGGAGAGAAGAACATAATGAGCTGCAGTGGGAAAGACTGCAGCAGATTCAGGCCTGAGGTCCCAACAATCATATCAACATAAAACAGAATGCTTCGACAGTTGAAGGCAGGTTTTTCTCCTTTAGTACTCAGGCAATTAAACTTTAATGAATTGTGATTTTGAAACATTTTATAATCACAAGAAAGAGAAAAGTTTTACATGTTAAGATAATCCATGGAGGGAAAGAAAACTAGCAATTACAGCCCCAGTGGCTTTTATGCTTTATGCAGTATGTTTATACACTGTTTGGTTGCAGAAATAAATGATTTAATTGAGGGTCACAGTTTCTCTCTCTGTTTGCTGTTACTTTTCAGTGCTTCATGAAAATTAAAAAAAAGACTCTTTGTACTGTGTTATTAATTTGTTGAAGAGTGTTGCATTTTTGATCTACGTACCTGTTTGTGCCATGATTTTATTATTTGCTTGGGTTGACAACACTCACTGAATACAAGAATATTAAGAAAGAAAGCAAAAATAATTCCAAGGAAGTCTAGAAATTTAGGTCAGAAGAAAATATGAAAAATAACTCTCGCATTCTGGCTGCACTGTGGCCTTCATCTGGGAAACTAATGGGTATTAAATAGAGTTAAAATGCCAAAAAAGTCAAAAATAGTCTGTCTTGTAAAAAATGTTTTTCACAGGCCAGTCTCTTTGTTTCTAGAATAGCACAGAAGATCCTTCCTGATGTAGTTATCTGAGCGCGGGTAAGACTAAGAGCAGATCTGTAAGTTAGTAGTGGCTCCATTCTGTATGATCTAAACCAACAATACTGGACTTTAATCTTGCACCAACTGAGTTTTCAAAAAACGCTCACAAGAAGACACCCCACAGTGTAAATTAATTGACTCAACATCCACAGTCAGCTGGTAATTGCTAGACCATCTCCTTGGCACCGAGTTCATCCTGATACATTGTAATTTACTTTGAGGTAATGCTAAGTGTCGCTGTGCGTGTGAGAGGAGTGTAGATAGGCTAAGTATAGAGAAGAAAGTGTCAAGAGGAGACGCAGATTGAGCTTATCTGTGGGCTCAGGCCTTCCTTTGTCAGAACAGCTCCTTTCTGATGAAGACTCTTTGAACCTGACAGAATAATTAAAAAGGAAGGAGGCGGAAAAGCTGACATTTGCATTTTGACCTTTTTGATTTACGTGGCGAAAATTGCTCCCAGTTTCCTCCAGAACACACTATAATATCAGTCTGCCCTTGCTTATGTGTGTGAGGAGTGTGTGCGTGTTTGTGTGCAAATCCATGCGTTTAAGTTTGCATATGTGGAGGTGTGCATAATGGCTCTGTATGCGTACAGGCGGTGTGAATTTATGAGTGTGTGGGAAGAATAAAATAATATATTTATGGCATATTACCCAGCCATCTCTTCATTAAGGAGCTGTTTTCCAGTAAGCGGACTCTATTTGAATAGCTAAATTGTCCAAACACTGTGCAAACAAGGACTAATAGCCCCGTGCCCTTGTCACAGGCCTCGCCAAAGTCAAACTGAAGAATCTTGGATCTGTGTGTGTGTGTGTGTGTGTGTGTGTGTGTGTGTGTGTGTGTGTGTGTGTGTGTGTGTGTGTTTGACAGCAGGTTCAGTGACAGTATTTCTGTAAATGAAAGGTTTCCTGCTTTGTTATTGTAATGCCCACTTCGACTTCCTTTAGTAAAGTAGACAAAGGGCAACTTTTGCACACTGGAGCTATCCATGCCAGTCCTAGCCCCATGACAGCTTGCGTGAATTGCGAACTCGACTCCCGGTTAACCCCGGCATCTGTGAGAGTTAGCAGTATGCTCCAGGTGTCTTCCCTTTTCTTTGAGATCTCTGTGAAATAAATGACCTGTCTCAGTCCTCTACTATGACCTGTAGACGTGACCTCGGATAGCTGTAACAAACTCATGTAAAATGTTACTGCGTTCACGGACAAGTTGCTCTGTTTGCAGCTGCACCACCAATCAAGCTAAACTGAATTCGTGGAAAGAAGGAAGGAAGGAAGAAAGGCCACAAGGGGTCATTTTTAAGTGTTTGTAGGATTAAACAAATGAGATATAACATGTTAACCGGTGAGCCTTCAGAGGTGTTGGTAGCTGTGACTGTTCCAAACTGCCACCCCAGTTTTGGACAGTCTAATTCAAAAGTATGCGAAAAAGTTGTCGATTGTCGGAAATGTACTGTGTGCTAAACGCAGCAGCTCCATTTTCTCTGAGCCCTGGCCAGGTTTCCTGCTAAATGTGTGTGTAGGGGGCGGTGGGCAAGTAATGTAATAGGTGCAAGCCTATTGGCAACTTCCACTGGTAACATCCTTAAGGGCCGTCCACACCAAGAACTGTTTAAATTAAACCCGACTAAACCCAAATATTCACCGCTGTTTCTGGATCGCCTGCAGCTACCAAAAGCTCTGAAACTGCTCATTCTGCAGACAAACATCATGTTTTGGATCAGTCATGCAAGCGCAACATACAAAAGCATCCAGTTTAAAAAGCAATAAACTGACTGGCACCGATCCCCAAAAAGCCACATTAGTCAGCAATGCAGTGACAGTTCATTCAAAGCTCAGTACCTGAGAGTTTGCACTTTCAACACATTTTCAAACTGAAACTCAGAGGAAAGGACTCTTGCCGTTTAATCAGCAGTACTGGATAAACACTGGATATCTTGGATCATTGGCAACACTAAATGTGTGGCTTCACAGAATGGGTTATACATGACATAATTGGTCAATATCGTTTTTACATGTAGCGGACGGACATGAGAGTGGTATTATTCTTCTCATCAAACTCTTTGCAAGAAAGCAAATAAGAGAATTTCCTAAAATGTAGAACCATTCCTTTGAGATCCACAAAACTTGATGGATTTTATTTTAATTTTAGTAAAATAAGACAAGAGTAAAACATTCACATAATATCAGTTAGCAGCACCTCCTTCTCACTGTGATGAGCACAGCCTGAACTTGCATATAAAGTCAGACCTTGTGAGACAGCACATCCTTCTGTCCTTCAGAGTGTGTGTGTCTCTGTAAAGAAACGCTCTCTGAAATTTGACGCTGAGTCATTTGTTCAAGGTTAGGACTGAAAACAGGAGGCAAAGAATTTCATAGAAAAATGATACCTGTGGGCTTGCAGTGGATGTGGAACAACAACCTTGTGCTTGAGAAAGTTGAGGCATGGTAAAAACATAGTTTGTCTATATGAAATACAAAAATATGTGGACCTACATTTGCTTTCACACGTGCTAGTGTGTGCATGTATGCCATATAGTTAAACATATAGCATGCCAAACACCTATTATTAAGGAAGGTTTTCTTGGTAATTCTCTGTAAATAATTTTTTGTTTTGTTTTGTTTTTTCATTTTTACTTCCAATAATTCTTTTTTTTTTTTTGTCAAGTAGTGGTAGACGTGCTTCATAGTCCTAAAGCTTGTTTGTTTTTTGGAGCAATGAAATGTTGGAAAAGACTTTGGGAGCAGAATTTCCTTCACAGAGCACAGCCAGACAGGGAATTGTCAGGCCCAGGATGTAGGAAAGTCTGAGTAGAAAACACATTTGTTATGAACCCAGGAGTGTAAGCCTATGAAACCTATTTCTTTAGAAAAGAAGTTTGTGTGTGTGTGTGCGTGTGCGTGTGTGTGTGTGTGTGTGTGTGGGGGGGGGGGGGGGGGGGGGGGGGGAGGGGGGGGGGGGTTAGTTGGAAAATCTCAAGAGTCTCTGGTGAATCATCATGGGTCCATCTGAAAGACAGAAATCTGAAAAACATGAGAGAAAAGCCGGCAATTGATTCAGAAGTCTGCGCTGACTGTGGAGGAAAAGGAAAAGAATGCAACAGAAGGGTGAATAATTTAATCTTTTCTCAGTGATCAGTTCGTTCAGTAGATAATGTTGAGGAATGAAACTTACTGACCCATTTAAAAAAAGATTTCTTTGTTTTCTGATTTTCTCTGAATTCAAAGAAATGCAAAATAAATGGGTTTGCAGGATGCATCTTATTACAGTAGTTATAATACAGTTTTAAAGTGTTTGTTGACACTGTTGCAAATTTGCAGAATAGCCACTCTGATATATGTCTGCACCAGTCAGCTTACTTTTCTTTCAAAAGGTGAAGGCACAAGAATGCTCACCACAGTGGAGCCATGACAATTAAAAACAGCTCATTAATCCTAGCTGGGACAGCAGAAAACTGCATCTGGGCTATTTCTGGCCATGCAGCACGGTCCCATTCTGTCGAGGCCAGAGTTGTTTAGAAATGGTATTTATGCAGTTGTCGGGGGAGGACCATTTAACAAGAGGAACGGGGATGCTGCCTGACACCAAATGCACGTCTTTGGAGAGTTGTCCAGGAACAACAGATCAAGTCCTGACCACATGTGAAACAACATAATGACTGTCGAGCTTCAAGAACAGAAGCTCATCTTGTAACAGATGTTTGATAAACACAGCAGAATAAACACTAAAAGGATGATGAACCGTCTATACAATGTAAGCAAGATTACAGTGTGTGATTGTGAGTGATGTATGTAATTTCATACATATCACCTGTGCTTATGCTCTAAATATTATCAGCTTAATATAATTCATATAATCAAACCTACAAAAAAATCCTAATTAGCATGCATAATAATTAGTATAAATGTGATTCCAATGTAAAGAGTTATAGGACCATCAATATTATACTGCCACCTAGTGGTTAAAACATGCCACTGTGTGAGACGTTATTCAATTTTCTGGTTAATGTTCACTGGGATTGAGCACATTATTTCCACATCACATGGAAAAAAACTTTACCTCAACACATACGTTTTTAGCAGAACACATATTATTATGCATTTTGCAAACCTACACCCAAATTCTCTGAACACTTACTTTTAAAATAGATTTGTTAATGTAACTTCTGCCATTTTGACAGGTTCATTGTGTTCTGTTAAATTTCAAGGAGGGAAAATTCATTGACAACTCAAAACATTTGTTTGGTTGTTTAAACGAATAATTGATTTAATATGGTGTAAAAAAAAAAATGGACACTTTCTATTAATTTATTTTTGTTTTATTGAAACATCTCAGTGCTGACCACTGAGCAGGTAGTCGAGCATGACTGGAGGATGGAGAGATGTCAGATTGAGCCATGTTAGAGTTCAGGGTGCAACCGAACTTTGGCTTTCTTCATGTTTTGGACCACTGTTGAAAAAGAAATAAGAATAAAGACCAGAAATATTTTTTCTTGCTGACAAAAGGCTCATTGCAAAACTGCCTGATCAAACTTAAATGAAAACATTTTCGATATAAGCTTTCTTTTGCTTGAAACAAGCACAGTTGACTGCCACTGCCTAGGTGATTTTAAGTTTATAGCAAGTTAGAAAAAATGACATCATATTTCTAAATGTAGTTACCACCTCCTCAACTACCCTCCTGCAGAAACCTGGAACCTGCAAAAGTCTCCCGCTAACATCCACATGAAGCCCTTAGTCATCTCTGTCAAAATATTGCTGGAGGAAGATGAGGGTTAAAACCAGCAGGGGCTCAGTCTGTCTTCACGCTGCTGACAGGTGAGGTGTGCAACCCCCCCCCCCAATGGTCATTAGAGAGAGTGGACGGTCACTCACAATATGCCATGTCCTCAGGCACGTAGGTGTAGTGGTGGTTGCTGTACTTTCCCTGAATGTCTGTGCGCACAGCCATAGATGGATCTGCAGAAAGACACGCCACACGCATAAACAGCCGGGGAGAGGGATCAACATTATCTGACTGTAATGACTGTTGACAAAGAGGGAGAGCAAGCAAGTGGATGTGAAAATAAAAGAGAGAAAGTGAGGAAAGAGAAACAAACAGATGACAGGTATCGGTTTCACTGAGAAATCATGTGGATATTTAGGACAGAGAGAAAAACAGAAACTCCAGCCCTAGTTTCCCAACACTTTCCACAGCATCATTAATAATACATAACTACTGAGTCAGTTAGCTATTAGTTAGTTATTAATATAATTAATATATAAAAAGACATTTTGAGTGTCCTGAAAGGATGCAAAAAGAGAGTATTTTCAAATACACTCTTATTTGGGTTTGAGTTGTATTGAGCTCATAAGATGAAAGAATGCCAAAGAGTTAAGAAAGTCAGAGGATAGTAAGTAAGTTTTGCTTTTTGACCAAGTCTAATCTCAAGGACCATTAGGGAAATAAATATTTTTAACTGACTGTATTAGACTAAAGATTTATATATTTGATTCTGTTTTATGATAAATGGTTTAAGAATTTACCGACAAAGAGGATTCTGGGAACATAGTAGCCATCAGGGGCCAGATTCTTGTCCAAAGTCTCTTCCTGTATAAAATAACATAATATAAGCAGCAGAAGTGAGTCAATTACTAGTACAAAGAAAGCACGCTTAAAGAGTTTAACAAATGTTAGTCTTCTTTGCACATCTTTTTAAACTTTAATTACGGCTGATGTCGTATGTCCATAATTCACCTTGAGATATTTGACATTACATTGCATATTTATTTACATAGTGCTAAAAACTATGCATACAGACTTCAGTACTTAAACCAAAAGAAGGTCGCAATTTTCACTCCACATCCAGTACAGCTATCTTATTAAAAACAGTCAATATAGCTGTTACATCTTCATATCAGTCATGTCTACATGTGCAAACAGTTTTACAGTTTTTCTTCATTTGGTATTCTTCATATGTACCAAATGTACTTACCACCAAGTTCAGCATGATGAAATCCTCTTTGGCCATTTTCTGGATGGACTTTTGAGCAACAAATGCCTTCTTCAGTGCTGTTGAAATAACTCTGTTTAGTTTATGTTTGAGATTAGAGAAAAGAACTGCCTTTAAAGTAATCATTATAGTTATACTTTATATGCTCCCAAGAAAAATAAGTGGTTGCCACCCACCTATAAAACTCCAAACAGGAACACATGTGTAGGCAGGAGTTATAAATGTGGTCAGGCATTTTCAGTTAGCACAGATTGTGTCCATAAACATTTTCATAGACACAGAGGGTGCCGGCCCAGTTAAGAACAAGTTTTGCAGGTTGGGCCAACAGAACAGCCATGTCCAGTTTCCTAGCCAGATTACACAATGTAATGTAACACAAAGATATGCATGTACGCGACCCGTCTTATTTAGATTGTCCTCAAATTGTTTAATTGAGCGGTGAACAAAACTGACTAATGGTGGCTTTTCAGAATCAAATAATGTACAGCTTTGTACAGGCATTCAAAGGCAGGCTGCAAATTATTCTGCTTTTTTCTTTGAACCTGAAAAAAAGTCTAAAGTAAAAGCCAGATTTTACCCTGCAGGTGGTCTTTATTGTTTATGTGTTAAGAAACCCCAGTGGAGACTTCCATTGAGCTCATTTCCTGGAAACCAGCTGTGTGATTAATGAATATAATTCTAACCTATTTTCATTGCCTGCTTGGCAGGTATTAAGGAACGCACCCATTGTGTTCCCCATGAAACCAAGCCCAAGTCTGGATAGAAAGAGTGCAGGGTGTACACGCCCATATCTTACATTCAATATTTTTCCGCTGTAATAAAGCAGACTTACTGCAGTACCTTGACTGTATGGGCAGCCGTCTTGATGATGGATGACCATCAGAGGCTTCTGACTGCGAGGGCAAAACCACAAAAAAGCAACTCAACACAAGAAACAACTCAACACATTCCTCAACACAATAAGCACAATGATGGGTGTGAATGCACTGAAGTCCCCATGCCAGATTTTAAAAGAATAATGAGAAACTTAAATGCCATTTTTTTGCTTTTATGGGACAGTAATAGTGCTATATTCCATTAGTAATAGAACAGAAGTAGTTCTGCATTATAAAATATTTGAACCCCAAATTAAACCAGTAAGTCACCTCATCATCCTTATGGACACATTAGGATGCAAATATACCCACTCACAGACTGCACATTTTGTATGGTGTTCACAGATGTATAAGACAATATTACCACACAATATATACTGTATAAAGAGAATATCACAATGCCTATTCAAACTGTTGCTGAGAAATCTATCAAAGAATCTTCATCCGTATCCATAATTAGAAAGCAGTAAGTGTCTCTGCTTACTGTGTAATTAGGTGATAGTAATTAATATGAATGCCATCTGTTAGGCCCCAACCTTGAGGATGCAGCTATATCAATAAATAAAGGGCACAAATTGCACTCTCCCGTTTACTTTCTGTTCTTACAGACAAAACTCACCTCCAAACAGAATCAACAAATATTCAGTGCCGTTGTTGAGGTGTAAAGCTTACCTTTTGACCATCTCTGACAGGCCCTCTTCATAACTCTTGACCCAACTAATACCAGCCCCCCATCCTGCAGGACACAACAGTGATTACGTCAACGGCAATTACCATGGCACACTGTTCTATGGTTCCATTATATTAACTGAATCACTTCAATGGCAAGCAAAATTCTAATTCTGGACGTGAGGATCACCCACCTCTTGACAAGGGCTGAGGCTTCGCTTTCTTCGTTTTCTGATCTCCGGCACTGGCACAGACACCAAAGAACAAAGCAAACAAGACCCAGCGAAGCATCATTTCCTGTCCTGTGAGAGAACTGCAGTGACAGTTGGTATTTAGATTTGAGTGAAATTTATTGAGATGCTCATTTAAGAGACAACTAGATTTTTGACCCACTGCAATCACAGAGTTTGCTAAAAGCACACTGTACAGATCTCTGCAGTTTTCTCTGCAATGCTGACTCACCAAACAAGCTTGACAGGGCTGCAATTCAACTGTACAGCAAAGTCACGGAGGCAGTTGAAGAATTCCTAATTCGTCCTCATATAAAATATGCACTATTATTAAAAGCTCCAGATGCTACCATGTTATGATATAATATCTGAGTTGTATTTCTATACATATCAATCATGTGTTTTTGTACTGAAAATAAAAATGCAAAGCCTTTACTCCACTGTCCCCGATTCTTTGTATTAATTGAACAAAAACTGATACAATACATCACTTTACCATTACTATAGCTTTATGTAACTACAAAACAGGATTAAAACACTGGAAAGCTCTCAAATCCCTAACTATATACGACATTTTCAGCAAAAAGCTTTTAACTCTATGTGAAGCATCTAGCTATTATGAAAAAAAACATTGATAGAATGGGTAATTCATAATTTCAGTATTTCTGTCTCCTGAAGTTGCATATAGTAGGCTAGATGTCTTACCTCCACGGCATGAAGCAACAAGCATCTGTACTTACTCATCTGTATGGAGTCTCTTTTGTCAGATGTGCTTTCTTCTAACTGAACTCACCGAACAGGTATATCAAAGTACTGTGCTATAAATATAGCAGACTAATCACTTTCTGAAACACATACAGAGTACATAGAGACACTACAAAGTACAGAGTGATACAGACTGATTGATACTGAGCTGGCTATCACTGAACACCAGCTTTTGACATGGGGTCTCCCTGAGCGTGACATAAAAAATATAATAAAATCATCATTGTAATGCAGAAGTTAACCTTATTTGAATTTCACTGACACAGGGTTTCATTTGTGAAAGAAGCTCATCAATGAAGTTGTAGAGGCAACACACCACTGGAGGGCTCAGCAACAGCCCACACTGCTGCACACTTACACATTCCTCACACATGCATGGGAAACCTCTTCAACCCTACACCCTAAACTACTGGTCTCCTCTGATTGTTGACCCTAACAACTTGTGACAGAAAAACAAATATATATATATGTGTGTGTGTGTGTGTGTGTGTGATTTAGCCACATTCCTGGGCTTTAAAGGAGATCTGGCTAATAAAAACGCCTGCTCAACTTCCCAGAATCATAAACGTGTTCTTATACTCATTTTTTTTTTTTTTTTTGTCAGTCTGAGAGTAAGTTGCACTTCATACGAGAGCTTTTACTCTAGAAACACTCACTGCTCTGCTGCAGCTTTGTTGCACATTGTTAGCTGTTGCTATGGTCACAGGCAGCGTTAGCAACCGTGAACCCTCGGCGCATGCGCAGTCTTCGTTAATGATGCACTCTGGGATTGCAGAATATTGACATAGCAACCAAGGCGACGGAGCCTCCGAGTTTTTTTTTTCCCCCTCACTCCGTTAGTTTTTGCTGCCTCTTCTGCGTTAAACCACTTCGCTTCACCTTTGACCGCTGCCATGAACGGGGCAGTGGCGAAGAAGACCCAGGACACGCTGGGCAAAGTGATAAAGAAGCCGCCTCTCACGGAGAAGCTGCTGAGCAAGCCGCCTTTTCGATACCTGCACGACATCATCAGTGAGGTGAGACCGACGTGCTAACATTACGACACGATACAGTTTGTGTAGCTATGACTGCACAGTGAGCCTCTTTTCCCCACATTTACGGAGAGGCTTACGTTAACACCAACTTGATCTGTGTTATGTCACTTAAAAACACAGACAAGCGAGCCAGTTAGCTGGCCAATACGCCGACGCTAGCACCAAGTAACGTTAAGCCCACCAAGTGGGTGAGCTAACTTGGCAGGAACACTTCTGCCTCCGCAGCTTTTCTCGAGCTAATACATTGCCTGCCTTGGTACGGGTGAGGTTGGCCGAGCAGTTAAACCGTTCTGCTCAGTCGAAGGCCAGAGAAAGAGTTGCTAACGTCCACTAGCGGCTCAATGTTAGGATGCCTATTAAGTTAATGTAGTGGGTTAGTTAGTTAGCCAGCGGCCATGTCTCCAGCGTCGTCTAGTTGCTCTGCACGACCAGAGTCCTCCCAGGGATCAACGACCTATTCTCCTATTAACTAACCACTGTGAGACTGTGGGACTAAGTTGTTAAATGTGTCCGGTTCTTGGAACCCGTCACGTTGAGGTCCCGGATGCTGAGCAGCTTACAACGCGGCTGTTTGATAGTACTGAGGGTTGCGTTGTGCTGTTATTAATCGGTGTGTAGGCTGCATGTAAAATGTTGCGACCGTTCTTGAAATCTTTTTGCGTTGTGCAGAACTGTTTGCAAAATAACACATATTTAAGTAGGTTACAGATATACTCGAGGCCTTTCTGGGGGCTTTTGGGAAGGGGCGAGAGGCAAAGGGATGAACAGTAAAATGTCTGGTTCCTTGGCAGCTGGGATCAGTTTAGGAAGCCACAACAGCTGTTACTCTCAGGTGAAGAGACGGTCAGGTGGTCAGGGCACCTACTCCCTACTAATCACAAGCATTTCTGTTCATCTTCTTGATGTAGGCCACAGCATAGAAGGGATGTACCACTTGGGGACTGGATGATTTAGATGATATGAAGGATGTGGCTATTCACGGATAGAGAAGGTTAAAACTCATGTGTTGGTATTTTATTTGATAACACATCGTCATCTGGTCAGCTTGGGATACTGAATCGTTACTGCTTCTGTGTTTGAAACTGTAATCTAGTTTGTTGATATTATCGAGAGAAACCAGGCTGAACTTGGAAATTCATACAAGCACCAATTTATCAACAGAAAAACACTGGTAGAAAAATGAAACAACTACATTTCTGCTACTTCTCAACTACATCTTCTTTTTCATTACTAACTTGTTACACACAACAGAACCCTTTGACACGACTACAACTGTCAAGCACAGTAAAATCCATTTCACTTTTCTTAACAGAAGTGAGATTTCATTCTCACGCTCCACCTGTTGAGTAGTCTAATATTTCACTGTAGGTTCATGCATATTTGATAAAGGTAAGCTTTCAGCATGTGTGACTCCTTTCCTCTGATTAGCGATGTGTTTGACTGCAGTAATGGGCTATGAAACAACTACATTTTCACCCTAGATATTTACGCTATCCGCTTGACCTTGATCTTTAAGGCTAGAATATTATTTTGAAGGTTTTATAAATTAACTACACATGGATATACTTTTTCTGTTTTCCTTCAGTAGTGGTCCCACGTCTACAGTAATTCACCTGTATATAAAAAAGCTGCTATGCTTAAGTTTCAATCAGTAACTCTGTTAGCAATATTAGCATGCATTAGAAAATAGCTTGTGATTCATTTATTCATTTAAACAGATTTCCGAATTGAGGACTTGTTGAACATCAGCCACTTTAAAGCTGATGCTGTGGTACAGGTCTACAGTATGTATTTTTAGGTATGTGAAATGGTTATTATTGCAATTTATCTGACAACTGACTGTGAATTGTTTATTTCTCACCACTTTCAGGTCATCAGGACCACTGGTTTTATGAAAGGCTTGTATGGAGAAAATGAAATGAAGTCAGATAATGTTAAGGTAAGTTGACCACACCGTCCACTCGGTAAAACTGTTTGGTCATTGTTTTTTTTGTTTTTTTCTTTTTTGGTAGTTCTGGCCTCCTGCTACACAAAACGGATATTTAATTTGTCTTTGTCAATGTGCTTGCTTGTGTACAGAATATGTATGTCCTAAGAAGCAGCCTTACCTAGTGTTGTAGATCACCTTTGCGTTACGTGGGACAGTCTCAGGGTGTCTGTGTGTGGGTAATTCTACACGCTGCCTGTGCGACACACTGGGTGAGAGGATCTGGCAGGACATGACTGAGAGGGCCTGCCAAGGTGTCAGAACTCAAGTCTGCTGTGAGCCACAAATCAATACTGGATAAGACGATGCTAGGCTTTGATAAGTGTCAGTGTTCGAAACTGGATGCCTCACAACACAGAAAGTCAACTGTGATTAAATAATTCATTAATTTCTCGTTTAGAATTAACATTGGTTCTTCATGTACCTCAGAAATAGGCCTTTTCTATAAGGTGCAACAAGTGTAGGTATACAGTATATTGAGCAGAGAGAGATCCCCTCCAAATATGTCAATCTATGATTTATAAATCGATGCCTTGCTTTCTTAAAAATATTGATTGTTAATCCTTTGATGTTTATAGTGGAATTAAGAGGTTGTGAAGTAAATTTGTTTGAAAAGCTGACATTTTGTTCAGAGACAGGCAGGCTGAGTGACTGCAAGAAAAATATTACTACAACCCTTAAATGATAGTTAGCCATGGTGACTAGTAGCCATTCTCAACTGGAATAATGCGTAACCATGATCATAGAATGTGTGTTGTTGCATTCATTTGCATAATGTTCTTAAGGCGCTCTTAATGAATGAGGTAAAAATTTACATTTAAAGACATCAAACACAATCAGCTGCACCCTCAGATCCTCCGGCAGGTTGTTCCAGCAGTTTGGAGCATAAAAGCTAAAAGCTACGTCACCAGAGGTTATGTCCTGTACTTCAGAACCACTGCTGTGCCAGAGGACCTAAGGGTCCGACCCGGTTCACACATAAAAAGTATTTCAGACAAATGCTTTAGTGGGATACCATTTAGTGCTTAATAAACGAGTAAGAAATTGTCAATCAATATGAAAAGTGATTATTATTATTATTATTATTATAGTTATTATTTATATTATTATCATTGTCAATAGTCAAGTCTATTATGCATCAGTCTCTCTGTGTTGAGAGAACTCTGAGAGAAATGGTCACACTTTGGGAATGCTTTTCAGATGATTGAGCAGATTTGATGCCGTACCCCACATGGTCCTTGAAGTTATAAGTCAAAGATGATTCCAAAGTTTCACATCTTTTGGCTAGGGATGAATCCTCGAGAATTACATTTTTTGTCCAGTTTCTCTTTCTTACAACGTGTAACTAATAGTTCACTTTCATCCTGTTTTAGCTGTGTCAACTGGGACAAGATGCGGTCACAAACATCATATTTCTAGAGATCACACTGTTGTGCCTTTACAATGATGTTTTTAATGGTCTTTCTAATGTTTTTTGTCAAGTTTGTATTTTATCAATTGTCTAAAGAGCACCTGTGTAGCGCATGTTACTTAATCAAAAATGTCATAAGTAAAGGGATCAACACTGCAAATGCCAGCCTATTATCAGATGTTACACAGAAGGGCCACCTGGCTAAGTCCTAAGTCCTTATGTTACACAGTTGGCAGCCTTCTCAGATGCAGTAGGCTGATAGATTAGAAGCACTGCTTAGCCGGGTCATTTGTCTGGAATAAGGTCTGTTTTATTTACATGCATACAAGAATACAAGAATTAAATCAAAAAAGGGGTGTAACTTTGTTTGTTTCTTGTTTTTGAAGACAGTCCTTGTTTTAAATCCAGGTTTTGAATTTCCTCTTTCCTGCTACTTTACAAAAGCCAACATGTTACTTATTAGGCCTTTGATAATCAGGATTTCCCCTTGAATTGTTAGTTTTCAAGTTCAGAAAGCTAACCATTACACCATAGATATTCTTTATTTACATTTCTGATGTGTAGCAAATTATTTTAAAGATTTACACATCGCAAGGTAAAATTTGTAGCATGTTGGTAGTAACTTGTGTTGAACTCTGCAACAATGTGAATCTCAAGGGTTTAATCATTATAAACTGTGCTGGCAAATAACTCCCATTGGAGTTCCTTTGCTTTCAAAACTACATCCTAGCTCTCATCTCTTCTGTGAACTCTCCTGTTCATCACAGCATATTTTTTCTTTCTAGGATAAGGACTCTAAGATAGTCTTCCTCCAGAAAGCGATAGATGTCGTGATGCTTGTCAGTGGCGAGTCCCTGGCAGCAAAGCCAGCACGCATTGTGGCCGGCCATGAGCCTGAGAAAACCAATGAGCTGCTGCAAGCCATGGCCAAGTGCTGTCTCAACAAGGTCTGTGTTCTTGGGAGATTACACACACACACACACACACACACACACACACACACACACACACACTATTGTCTATTTTACACTGGAGAATCCGATATAGTTATGGCACTACATAAAAAGACATTTCAGGGTGGGCTCTGTGTTATTTTTGAATTGAACCCTGGAGATGAGCTGGTGCCTAGGGAATAGTTGTTAAAACAGTATTTTCATATCATGTCTGATTTTATGGCACATTTTTCTTCAAAACAGCAAATTCGCCTTTTGAATTTACACCATAGAAACAGTTTAGTCACATTTATAATTTGTTAATTATTGTCAAGATTTACACTTTGGTTACAATTGATAGTATTTCAGGTTTTTCAATTTGTATGAAACAAAAGTAATGAAAACTCTGTCACTGTGTCACCAATGTACATTTAGCTCTGAAAGTAAGATATATTCAGATAAAAGCAATAAAACAATGGTAAATATAACTTTTATATTGTTGCCTCAGTGTTATGTTTTGCTGCACTATTGAATCATTTTGTTTGCCCCTTCCATGTCGAGGTCAGTGTCAGCTATAGAGTAGCCCCTTTTAGCTGTTACAGTTTTAGTTTTTTGCTTAAGGACACATCAGAAGAGCAGATGCTTTCCAACATCATTTGAACTGCCGTCTGTTTGAAGGACACTCTTGTGCGCACTTAGTGTACAAGTTACCTTTCTTGTTAAATATTCAAATGAAAATGTTCATTTTACTCATTGATATTATTGCTGTATTAAATGGAATGACTGTCCTTCACTTGATCTGCAGATGTCCAGTGACGATGCAGTGAAGCGAGTGCTTGCAGGAGAGAAGGTGGAGTTGAAGACCAAGGCTAGTACTTCCAGGTCCCAGGACAAGGAAAATAGGGAGGGTCGCGAACGTCATCTAGATAGAGAGGTGAGAGTCTCCAGCCCAGTCAAATCATGGAATTTTAAATTTGTTACACACCGCTCAATCCTACATATGGTGTGAAATGTACTGTCTGTGTTAGAATTTAGCATCGTAAGCTGCAGGCTTGGTCTAACATTACATTTTCATGGTATGAACTATTCCAGGAGACGAAAAAGATTACAGGGCGCAGCGGGAGCCGGGACCAGAAGGACCCAGACCAGCCCAGAGAGCAGGAGAGCCGACGCAGAGACGGGGAGAAAGAGCACCACCGCGACAGGGAGCGCTCTGACAAGCACCACCGCAGTGAACAGGACCACCACGCCAAAGACCGTGACAAAGACAAGAGCCGCGACCGAGAGCGAGACAAGGAAAAAGACAAAGGACGAGTCAAAGACAGGGACAAGGAGAAGGACAGAGAAAGGGATCGAGAAAGGGAAAAAGACAAGGAGAGAGACAAAGACCGAGAAAAGACGAGAGATAGGGATTCTCAGAAAGACCGGGAAAGAGACAAGGAAAAACGAAGAGACAAAGACAAAGAGAGAGAGCGACACAAAGAGGGGGAAGAGAGGAACAAAAGTGGAGATAGCAAGGTATGCCACTTGACCCCACACACATATTAAATGTTAGTAACAGGTGCTATTATTTAAATTCTGTGTGTGTGTGTGTGTGTGTGTGTATGTTTGTGCTTAGGTCAGAATATCAGATGAAACACAGCAAAAACCCAGCCCTGAAGAGCCTAGCAAAACAGCCAAACCTGTGCCAGCGGTAGGTTCACAAAAGATTCACACATACTGTAATATAATGTCTATCTTTGGGATCATTTGATTTTCTCATCTGCAATCATGGCTTGGCATAGAGTTTCCTATATGTCAAGTAAGCAAATTCAAGAAACATAGTGACCAGGTCACTGATTTTACATGTTATTTACATTTTATACACCTTGTGCTCAAATTTGTTTTCTAATGTTTTGCTTCCTATTCTCGCAAGGAACCTATACCAGCTGAAGAGGTATTCAATCCTGCAAAAACAATCAGTCAAAAATTAGACCTGTTTATTGCAAATTGCATTTTAGTGTTAGAATGTAGTGACTATTGCACTGACCTTGGGGTGGCTGGCTGCTTGGTTTAGTGCCAAATTGAGCTTTAGTGGATAACAGACATGGGAGGTCTTGTTTTCTCTTATCTGTATAATTGATAAATGTGACTTTTGAGTGTATGGCGTAATGCTGTGTTTTTTGCCTGTGCAGCCTGCAGAAGCAGTTGAGAACCAGGTAAGAACTTATTCTATTTCAGCAGCAGGGACAGCTCAATAACATTTTGTCATTTCAGATACAGATGCAACAACATTGAGTATCTGTCAATGCAACTAAAATCCAATGATCATTTTTTCTTTTCTCTGTTGGAAGCTGTAGCCATTCATGTACAACATGCATGTTTCTTGCTTTATTTTGTGAAATGACAGACTTTGCTCTTTGCCATGCATTTAACATCTCCACTGCCACTGCAGTGGATTTCCCCCCTATATCAGCCATGCAACTGTTTAGTCTGGATCACTTTTGCAATGCTAAACCAAAGTCTAGCCTGTGTGCCATTGGACTTATTAATGACAGATGACATATGTTTGAGCTGCACAAGTCCACTGTAAAACAACAAACAACTTACTTTCTTGTTCAGTTGGTATACCCATTTCAAAGTTTAAATGTTGGTTTGATTATGTGTCGTGAGGCTTGTGATGTTCAGTTAAGCATAAAACCACCCTGTTCAACTATGTAAAGCGGTTGGTTACCCAGCACAGTTATTCACAATTTTCTACATTACAAGCTTTGCTTTGTTCCTATTTTCAGGGGGGTCTTGAACTTTTTCATTGCATCCTACAATAGTTTTTGCTCTGGTACACTTGTCTTCCTGGCTTTTGTTCATCTTCATTATTTTTTCCTTTGCATGATGCCTCTGCAAGTATTTTATTGAAATTCTGCTTTAAATGAATTTCTGCTTCAAGTGCTTATTCTCACAATAGTTTATTTTCTTTCTGTCATTTCTCTTTTCAAAAAGGAAGATGCTCTTGCTTTTGTGCTATGCTAGAATGTTGCTACACAAAACAATGTTTCTGTATTTATACTATGAAACCTCAGGATGTATTTGTCAGTAGTTTAAATCTAATTGAATTTCTTCGGTTATCTGATCTAGTATGTTTGGCTGGTATTGGTATTGTATTAAACAATGCTGTATATTACCTACAACCCCACTTCCCTCATCTTGGTTTACAACTTGTATTTTTCATGGTTTAAAAGATAATTTGGCATATTTATTGGTGCTTAATAGCCCTATACCATACCTCAGGTTTACAAAGAAAATTATGAATGATGTTGAATGGTTAGCACAATAACGAGCCGTACACAATAGGGCTTTTTCTAAATCCCAACAATTTGTTGCTTTTCAGTTGTTATTGTCCTAAAGTTGTATCTTTTTCCTCTTGTCTTTCCTCTTCCCACAGTCTGATAGTCCAGCTAGAATACCTCGGCCTTCATCTGCCAAAGGGCAGAGACGGAGACCAAAAATTGGAGGTCAAGGTAAACCACCCCCACCTCTTTCTCCCCCTTAACACCTTATTTTAATCATCTATACCAATGAGGCATATTTTACATAGTTAATACAGATGTACTGCACTTTAATCATTGACTGAATAGCTTTTTAGTGTGTCCTAATTGATTTTACAGTTGATGGCTTTCTATTTGCACTCCACTTGTCTAATAGAATCACTGGCTCGTTTCCCTTAGTGGGAGGTAGGAGTGACTCATCAGGATTATAGTTGGCAGAAGCAATAAAGGCTTCATAGAACTGACATTAAGAAAAAGTTTTCCAAAAATGATTTTCCTAAAAATATTACAAATATACATAACTTTTATTGGCCTATTCTTTGTGTCACATTGCTCTGTAATGATTTTCACAGTTGTATTAGAAAGGAAACTAACAATGCCTTGTCTTTTTCTACTCTCAACAGATGAATCTGACAGCGAGGGAGGTAATTGTTGTCTCTCGTCCCTCTTGTACAGTTGTATGCAAAAACAGTTTAAAGGTTTTTAACATCCACACAAGAATTTTTATTGTGGAAATGAGGTCAGCATTACAGGAGAGTTGGTGCATTTGTAGGATTGTTGTGGTAAGTTTTAATAATGGAGGAGGAAAGTACTGAAATGGATCACTCCCATAAATAAACCCATAACCCATATTTGGTTATGACTTTTAATTTGGCACCCTACTACCTCAGTACTGAAAGCACAAGGCATGAAATGAATGATCTTCTAATCTGACTCAAAGAAGTGTCTTCCCCAAAATGTCAGAGTGCTCCTTTGGTTCAGTTTTCACGTTGAGTCACAGAGCCAATGCAATCACTCATTGAGTGACACACAGTGATTAAAGGCAACAATATTCTTTGTTAAAGCAGCCAAACAAGTGAGACAAGTTTATTTGTAAAGCCCAGTTTTAGATAGAATGTGTCATTGGTCTACGACCCAGCGCAACTCTCCTAGAATACAATGGAAAACTCCTCAGACGAACCCTTAGCACAGAGGGGTGAAAGGAAGAATGGAGGAAATCTCATCCTTACAACATTATCAGAAATAAACAAAAAAATGTCTTCTTAGTTCTTAGAAATTTCAGAAAAGTTAAGAGTTTAGTCCAAAAGGATAAAATCCATTTATGGGTACAATAGCCAGTCTTCACATCAATCCCAAATCTCTTGCTCAGATCTCAAAGTACATGAAGAGATATACGGAGCTTTAGAAGGAGCACTCAGCCATACCATGGGGGGGAAGTCAATTCAAGGAGGCTAAGGCTGAGGTTCTATGGCTGAATTTACGTGTCCTTATTGAAATTTGTGCCACAGTGTTTTGAACTAGCCGTAGCTTTGTCAGAGTGGTAGTATTTAAGCTAGAGAAAAGGACATTGTATGTATGTACCTGGTGTTCTATGATATTATCACAAAAGTGTCAGCATCCACCCCACTAAGGACAGGTCTAATCCTTTCTACATTATACTGAGCTAACTACAAGTCATTGTTCTTTCACAGACGGAGATGCTCAGTTAGCCCAGAGACCTGTCCCACAGGAAAATGGAGACATTGCAGGCTCCTCAGTGCCATCTGACATTGCCTCCAGGTCTGTAAAGTCAACACTGAACCTTCACTCATTTTGCAAACACTTTGCTGAGGTAGTGTACAGGATACTAATTAGACATTACTCTTCACTTAGAAAAAACACAACTCCCATTAACTGTTTGTCACAAAACTTCCACAAAAGCTGCTCTGAAATTTATCTGTCAAACATGTACATATACCAGGCTCAACACCATTAATCCACACCTGAACAAAATATAGTACAATATTATACAATAACCATTGTATGAATAATACATTTGTGAAGTCTTCACAAATGTTGAGATGTTTTTTTCAGTTATGTGGTCACTTTTGAGGGTTTACTGTAGTACAAATGTATGTTATTGCATTGTATTGTATTTTCTTTATTCATTTAAAATGTATGGCAGTTTTGCTTTTGAAACTTATGTTTGCTCCTGGGCCCGATCCTGGATCAGTTCCAATAGATTACACAGTTGAATTGCCTTTCATTTGGATAATTATGAATGTTCTGTTCTTTAACTGACTAATCGGTTACGATTGATTGGCTGGACAGCTGTGTTATAGCAATTTTACTGTAATATTGTGAATGTTTATTGTTCCAAGCAACAGTCATCATCGTAAAATCTGAATGAGTCAGTGTAGCTGTCACAAAGTAGACATTTGGCAAATCACAGAGAGCTGTTCAAAGAGAATTTGGCTTGTAAGAGAAGTCAAGAAAAAAATAACATAGCTTGTAAAAATAAAATTTAAATTATTTATATAAATGCAAACAGTAGTTCTGAAATTGTTAGTTTAATAGCTTATTTGAGTATTATGTATAATCCTTTCATCCTACAGCAACAGGCGAATACCGCGGCCCAGCAGTGCTCGACCAGCACCTCCTCGACTCAAGAGACAAGAAAGTCACACTGATGTGACCCCAGCTGAGAGGTGACTCGACCAAACATATTCACTAATGTCATAATTCTAATTTACACTGCCAAGGACAAAAGCCTCCTCTTCTTTGTCAATACATTGAACACAAGTCTCGTTCCTAGCAGCGGGAGCAATGGATTAGTACTTTGATTATTAAACCAAATGTAGTAAACACACTGGATGAATGTGTGTTTGTAACTGTAATAACGAAGCAAGTTTAACCAGTCAACAGTTAGAAGGTGTAAAGGCTGTTTACAAGATGGCACATGTCTCTCATACAGTATATGCTATAACTTTCTTTGTCTGTCATCAGGCTGTCCAGTGCCAAGCCCTCAGCTACAGTCATCATGGATGGGAAGAGGCTGTCTGAGGATGAGGAGGATGAAGATGAGCAATTTGTTGTGGAGGAGGCGGTCCCTCCACCTGCAGATGCTCCTGAGATGGAGATGGTAAGTGACTTGAACAGCACGTGGTTAAAATACCTGGAAAACTTAAGCTTCGGATGCTTATCTACTCCTTTTTTCTCTTATAGGTGCCTGCACAAGAACTTGACAGTGAAGACAAACATGGTACACATGTTTTTTCACTTTTTTAATTCCTTTTTTCCTTTCTTGCCGAATTAAGCCAACCGGGGAAACAGATATTTCACCTTTCCTCTCATTGTTTCTCTCACTGTAGGTGGCCTTGTGAAAAAGATCCTTGAGACCAAGAAAGACTATGAATTGTCCCCATCCTCCCCAAAATCTAAAGAACAGGTATGTACAGTTATAGTAGTAGTTATTCTCTTTTTCCACTAGAGGGCAGTATCTGCCTAGTTCTTGCCAACTCTTTATCAGTGACTCAAAGCTCATGTTAAATCTTGCCATCAGTTTATCACCCATTTTTTCTGGAAAGTTTGCACCCCAACCAACTGTTTTTTTTAACCACAGTAAAATGCCCAGTGCAACACTGGTTATTATCAAAAGAAAGATATAAACAAATGGAGTGGAGAGGTGTAATTGCACCGCCTTGTAACCACAAAAATGTTCCCCTTCAGTGAAGCTGAAGGGCTAATACCCAGACAAGCAAGTATGGCCTCTAACAGACCACACACAATTGATACACACATCAAGATGTCTGGAGCAAAATGAGCTTGTTTTCTGGGGTTGCTCAATATCTTAGGTATGCTTGCTTTTTTTTTAATTACAGACTTCTCTGTTCTGTGTTAAGTTTGAGGATATCTGCCATCTTGGGAACTAGCTTTTAGAGCAGTCTTGTTCTGACTGTTCACACTACTTCCTCATGTGTGGACTTATTCCAGTTATCCAGTTGTTATTCCAGAAAACAGACAATGCACAACCAGTTTTTCAGTCATTTCTGCCGTACCTTGTCTTTAAACCTCCTCCATTAAAACTCCAATGCACACAGGGGTCATCTTCTCTCTGGTTTAGCCTTTACATAAGACATGAGAAACCAGCTTTTTCAAGGTGATGTGTTACTGTTGTTGCTAATGCATTCCCCTCTGTCAGCTTATTTATCAGCCAGAGAGAGAGTTAGAGAGTTAGAGAGTTAGAGAGATAGAGAGAGAGAGAGAGAGAGAGAGAGAGGGAGAGGGCAATCTTTCATCATTATTTGGAGTGTGAATCAGTGTGAAGCTTACAGTTTGGTCTGTACTCCATGGTGTGAGGTGGTGTACACTGTCTGCTTTGGGTGGTCCTCTTCACTGAAGCATACTCTCCCGGCATCCCTTCCTAGCTGACCACCCTGGCTCTGATGGATGCTCTGTTTTGGACTGTCACTCATGCAGAAAGGCCCCCCGATCTATTCCCTCCTTCTATCCCCTCCTAACTCGGTCGTAACACCTCGCACCTGAAGTTGTCTCATTTTAGCCACCAGTAAGCTTAAATGGCTTGAAGGGAATTTGTAGGCTGAGCATTTAACCAACTTTACATGTGTGCATTAAATGTAGTTTTTACACATCTCAACCCACCTCAACACTTCTCTTTAAAATAATTCAACAAACTCAACAAATTATGCAAGTCCAACAAAACATACATACACAAACACAAATGAGCAAAACATACAAAATAGTGGAGCTCTTTGTGTAACATGAGCCTTGTAGCCTTGTAGAGTTTATCCTAATTTTCTTAATACAGCCTTCTCGGTTTTCAAGGGTTCAAAACCTTTATTTCAGAGTATCCTGTATGGTCTGCACTGGCAGCTTAGAACAGGTACGACTGAACATAGGAACCGTTCAGTCCACCCCTCCATCATTACTGGCCTTGCCTCGTCAGCTGTATAAAGAACTATAATGACTTCCTTCCAGACATGAAAGGGTGGAGAGGTCAGCTTAATGGAGTCGGTTTTTTTTCTTGTAATCACGGTAAAACACGCAGGGTCAAAAATGTAAATATTGAGCTTCCTCATTCAATGTGGTATGACTGGTTTGAAATTTCAGCAGCCGCAGATCATTTTCTTAAACTCCGATGTTTATAAAAACACTGTCTGAATGAGTCACAAGCCACCCTGATTTAAGATCCATCATCATGTTCAGTTAAAAAATGTTGGCCTTTGGGCTGTTTTGTATATTTTATGAAAATCCAGTATATATGTTACTATCCCCATAGTAATTTATGTTCTTTGACATATCTGAATTAATTTTGCTATTGTTAATAGCAGTACCTTGCGCCGCCTTTGCTGTACTGATGTAAATAAAGGGAGTTCTTAAACAGTCAAATGATTGTTTTTTGCCATGTCCCACCACAGTGTGTGTGACCCAAGAATTTGCTGTATATTTATGGGGATGACCTTCCTCATGACCCCTTGGCGGTATTGTATATTATTCCAAGATACTTTTCTTTTTATTTAGACAGAATCTGCCCCTTGCAGCAGCTGCGTTTTCATAAGAATTTTTGTGTACTCTACCCCTTTTTCTTTACCCCCATCAAATTAGCCTTGATGAAGGTTTGTAATGTATAAATAAACTCTGTGGCATACAAATGGATGGCTGTTGAGTGAGAGTCAGGGAGGAGAAGGGCCAGAATACTCTCTGCAGAATTGTCAAGAAAATAAATACTCCTCTCTGCAGACCTCTGTGTCTTCATAAACATCCACCGTTTTTTTTGTGGAAACACAAGGAAATGGCCCTGTGGCATTCCATTAGTCATATTACATTTGTAATGGTCATACTGGCTTGTTAAAGGAATTTGGTCAGGTTTATGAGGGGCACCTTCTAAAGCACTGACAGTCTGTGATCAGACCGGACCTCAACCTTGACAACACAGGTTTAATATGATCAGAAGTCATATTTTCAAATCTTTTGAATGAGCTTTTTGTGTAACCAGTGGTCCCTTTGGAAGTTTCCTTTCAATGCACCCTGTAGCCAAGGGTGGTGATCTCAGTTGTCTCCCCAAGGGACCACTGTGACCTTGCAACAACATCCTGTAACCTCAATGGCCGTAAGCTTTTCTCCTCACCTCACTGACTCCAAGTTATTTTTATGATCCAGCTAGACTTTTGAATGCCTTTTATGAAAACTGGAGAGAAAGCCCATAAACAACATACAGAGCCAATTTTCATCCTATGCTTCGCTCCCTGGCTCACCTCTCCAGATCTTCTACAGGAACACATTGTAAAAACCATCAAGATGTGCATCAGTGTCTTCAAATGGCCACCAGTAGCCAGTAGAATTATTCCCCGAAGTTCTAAAGCTGTTATGTGGTCTTCAGTGATTTTTCATATTTGTGTTTGTGTGAAAGAGCAGTTCACTTGAGTTCATAATGAGAGATGGTCATGACATTTGAGCATGCCATCCCACAACCTACTGTAACCACTATAACTTTAAGTTAAATTGATTCAACGTGATTGTGAGCAAAGCAGCTCTTAATAGAGGTATGGACATTTGTATCCCATCCTCCTGTTTTGACTAGAGTGAAGCTGATTTATGAACAATTATGAAGGAATAAATGAGTGAAGCTTCTGTCCTTGTGATGGAAGCTGATCTCTCGCCATCAACTAGTCAACTAGTGTCCAAATTATTGTTTTCCCAGCTAATGATAGCCTGGAGTTTGTTCTGCCGCTGACAGGTTCTCTGCAAGCACGCCATTTTTCTTGTCAGGACACTTAGAAGCATGTTTTCCTCTTGCCTCAGAAAAACCCTATAACCAGTCTATAAATCACATTTTTGCACGCATTTCTTAATTAAGCTGATTAGGCATGTGATGACGGGGTGAATTTCACATTGTAGCATAACTTGCAGTGCTACGTTCCATGAGAATTCCTTTGAAGGAGACACACGCTGAGACAGATTTCAACTCCACAAGTATGTTGCCGTCCAACAACAACATCAACGCTGATGAAAACAAGGTTAAAGTGTGTATTTATGTACTTAAGGCAGGTACTAAGATAGAGACCTACAAGACGATACTGTTGGTATAAAAAAAAACTTGAAACCGAACTACCTCCTCTTATTAGTCCACCTGCCCCTTGTTGCACCAGCCAAAGGCTGTGTCTTCCCCATTGCCTGGGGCTTTCATCACTGTCTGAGATAATAGGAAAACCTGCCTGCCCCCCCTCCCCCTTCCTCCTCTCTCACCTCCTACTCCTCTGCGGTCACCACGTCTAAATATTGTTCTGTGATCTGGGTGAGAAAAAGGAAAACCAAGAGCACACAGGTCGCGTAGACCCCGACAGAGACCTCCATAAAGCTGTGATTTATATCCACCCGGACAGAGTGCACACGAACCAGGGGTCATGTTTTCACGCTCAAGTTTTTTATTTTCCAACAAAGAAGGAGGGGTGAGGGGGTGCTAGGGCCGAGGTAGCAAGGAGACGGCAAATAGAATGAAGCCATGGGTCCTGTCTGGGCAGTGCAGACCGAACCGCAGCCAGGCAGGCCGAATGAGCCGTAGAGTGTTTGTCTAGCTGCAGGGTTCACAGCACCCAGTGGAAAGCCACCCACCTTGTTAGGGGACCGCTGGGCCAAGGCGTTTCAACCCTCACACTGTTGAACCACCACAAATGGGTAACAAAGAGTGAAGTTGTCAGAAATTTGTACTTGCTTCCTGAAAAATGCCATCAAACGATGATGTTTGGTGACATTTCTGCAGTGTGGTCTTGTCTAGTCAAGCTCCTTTTTAAATTTGTAATTGCTGAGCTGTTTGGTTTGTTTTACGAGATGGCTTGATAAGGCCAACACAATATGCGCCAGCTATGCCAAGCACATGTGGCCGGCTACCCGAGCAGGCTCTGTGACAGATTGTGTGTTTTGAAGAGGAAGCTGTCATTTAGTTTACACACTGTCGCAAATACGATTTCTGCTTCCTCATGAAGGCAGGTGCTCCAATCTGTGAAGCCAAATAGCATAAATTGGGCCGAGAGTTGAACTTGAAAGGAGGCATAAGTGTAGAAGTTGTTACTCAATACTGTAGTAAAATAATCCCACTGCCACAGCCTGTTACTAAAACAAACACAACTTTAAGACCAAGAGTGCGGGTGGGTACTGTGTGTGTCCACTGTAAGCTTTGCCTGAACCTCTGCTTAGTGTTTGTGTGTATGTGTGTGCGTTTGTGTGGCTTTAGGGTTGCAATACTGAGTGCTTTCGTATCTCTCACACACACACACACACACACACACACACACACACACACACACACACACTCTCTCTCTCTCTCTCAAAAGCCTTGCGAAGCCCAGCTGAGCAAACATCCTTGGGGTTGCTCTCTGCCAAGGGAGGTCCTTCCCTGATACCTTCCCCTCCTTTTCGCCATTGAGGGACTGAGTGTAATTGGGGTATAGTGAACCCACCCCCCCTCAACCGCACACCATACACTGGAGGCCTTCATCAACCAGTCCCCCTACTTTGGCCAACACAATTCAGCCGCACGTTTGATCTTTATATATACAGCTAGGTTGGTAGAATTCCTGCCTAACATTTTTAGCCTTGAAATCCTAAACCACTAAATGCAGCCTTGCTCTGGTTCTGTGCATTTGAGACTTTGCTGGCAAAGGTAGCATTCCTAAAGAGGGTTTATTATGTTTTGGTCTAAAGACACACAAGTGATTTTTGTGTTCTTTTGCGTGTGTTCATACAGCTGTTTGGTACAGTGTTTAGTTTAAATCACGCAAATTAAATAAAAACATCTGAATTTTGATCTAGAAGAACCTGCTTATGAAATGAAATGAATCATTCTTAAGATGCCAACACGTGCGCTTCTCAAATTCTATTTAATGTTCATATTCTTTGTAAGTTGACAGTACCAAAGATGCAATCCCCCAAACCTCACCCATTGTATTTACCACCTACACTTCCAGAACGTGGTGTCTGAAGCGGCACGGAAAAAAGAGCGGGACATGGTGACGCGGGAGATAGAGCGGCTCCGCTCATCCATCCAGACGGTGTGCCGCAGCGCCCTGCCTTTGGGTAAGATCATGGACTACATACAGGAGGACATGGACGGCATGCAGGCTGAACTGCACACCTGGCGGCAGGAGAACAAAGAGCACGCGCAGGCCTTGCTGCAGGAGCAGAGGTGGGGCTGGCCACATACACAACACACTTTAAGTCATCAGTTGTTAAATACATTTTATTGCTAGCACCAGTTCATATACAGACTCACTTTCTGATGCAAGGGGGCGATCTGTATTTGCTGGTCACTGAACAATTTCTCAACCTGTTTATATATTATTGCATTAAAGCAATTAATCACCCTCTTTGTCTTTTGTGCTGCAGAGCGACAGATAGGGCAGTGGAGCCTCTTAAGGTGGAACTAGCTGAGCTGGAGCAGCTGATCAAGGACCAGCAGGACAAGATTTGTGCTGTAAGGTCCAACATACTGAAGAATGAAGAAAAGATCCAGAAGATGGTGACTGGAATCAACTTCTCTTCCAGGACCTGAAGTGACAAACAAGGTCCGCACAGAAAAATGTTCCTAAAAATGCACTGAAGATTTAGGGATGAACAGTCCCTCATTCAGACTAATGGTAAGACCATTTTCCTTAGAGATGATGTGGGATGGGACCAAACACTGCACTTTTAGGGTTTTTGTCAGAAAAGAAGATGGACCCAAACATGTCAGACACCATCAGTCAGCTGATAGTATATAAAAAGCTCGATATGATGGTTTGGAGGTCTGACTAACATCTGCTGTGACTGACGGATAAACAAATAAAAGACATCTTCTTGCTCTGCACACTAACCATACCCCATCTCTTACCCCTTTTCTGTAATGGTGCCTTTGTGGAAATGAGCCACAGCTCATGAATTGGAAGTTAGACTAGATAGTTGTATTTAATGCTGGGTCAGTTTGTCAAAAGCCCTATATATTCCTAAAGCAACACTAATTAACATGAAAGTTTGATTTGCTATACACTCAGCAGTCACTGGACCAAATTAATATTTAACCTATAGCCTTGTTTTTTTTTTAATTACTCTAGCCACACTAAAAGTTTTTTAGAGTGTTCAGTTCGGTATCTTTGCCTCACTTATTTCCCTGATTGTGAGGACTTAGCCACTGCTGCACACGGGACGTGCAGTTTGATTGGAGCAGTAAGCATGGAGAAATCTAGGAAACGTAGTTGTCCTGATGGCCTAATCAGTTGAAATATATGTTGTTGTAGACTGGTTTGAGTTTGTCCTGGGACCTTTTACTTGTCATACTGATCTTTTCTTTTTTTCCTATACCTTTTCTTTCTTCTTTCTTCTACCTTGCCGTTTTCAGCAACCGTTTTTCTGTGGTTACAACACCCTTATCCCATCTTGTAAAAAGATAAAATCACAATTTATCCATATGTTATTTCACTGGTCAAATTTTGAAGCACCTGCACTTTGATAAGAGTGATTGGGGGGGTACATTCAAGTTGCTTGGAAAAAGGTTTTTGGCTTACACATATCTTATAAAACATAATATAGGCACACTAATTTGATGTAGTTTCAGGGAAAAGTAATTATATGCCCATTTTCCTAGCAGTGAGCATACATAGCCGTCATTGTGGAAGTCCCTCCACTCTATTTGTACTGTAGGTCTTGCCAAACTGTTTCTTTTTTGAGATAGAGACAATGTTTGGTCGGATGGCAACTTTTTTGTGTGAACTTTAAATTCTGTATAAATGAAAAAGATAAGAGAATATTTTACTAGCTCCTTTTGTGACTTTAGAAATGTGCTTTACAGATGTAGCTAATAAGAAAATATGACGCAATACTAGGCTAATAATTGCAGTGGGAGATTTGATATAAGAGACGTGAGACTGAAAGTAACCAGTGTCCCAGTTTTTTAGTCCATGTGCGAAGGGAATACAAATAACAAAACAAGAGCGGGATAGTCAGCCAGGATTCTTTGCATAGTGGCTTATCTCACCCTGAATGAAATGCAGTTACCACATTTCAGTAATAGTACCAGTGTAATTTTACATTACTGTTACTATTTGTACAAGTGCAGTTGCTACCTCTGTTAGTTGTACTGCAGATTTGCCTCCCAAAAGATATAGACTGCCAATGTTTACAGGACATTATTATTAAAAACACTTACTGTGACATCCTGGTTGGATTTATGAATGAAATCCATTATTCTGATGTTTGATGTTTTTTTTATATTGCCCAGTTGCATCAAAACTAGTTACATTTTCGCAGATCTGCATGTGATGACCATACATACTGTCTCTCTCTTTTCTGTATAGACCTCCAAAACACACACATTCTACCCCAACATGGGTTCCCACTACCTTTGCCTCATCAGACGGCTTAACATCTGAGAACATAAATCAGTTCTGTGACATTACATATGCGGACATAACGATTTGTAAATTGGTACTAAAAGCCAAATTTATTTTTCACAATGGCGAAAAATAAAGACGGCTAGAAAATCCAGAAGTTCATAGCTTCTGACTTGCAGATTTAGTTTGTTTAGACTGGGACATGGGCATCGACATTTCACTGACTTTATCTTTTAAAAAAGTGAACACTGCATTGCTTCAGTTGGAAACATCTATATTAAAGCTATTCATTTGACTGATCTATTCACTATGAGGATTCAACAGTCAAAATGTACTCTCATTTAGTCTGATTTTACTCCATTTTCATATCAGTCTTATATTTAGCCCGTCAAATAGAAATGCAAACTGTAACCTATTGAAAAGTCAAATTAAAAAATCTTAAAAAGCGGGAATCTGTGTGTTCATATGTCTTAATGTCTTATATGAAAGGACTATTTACACTGTAAACTATTTGTATCATATCCTCCTTGCTTCTTTAAACTGTACATTATGTATATGTGGAGATTGTATCATAGTTCAAATCATTATATAATTTTGTAGTGGAGTGAAATAAATGGTTACATTTCAATAAATGTGTGTCTCTGTTGACTGCTGTATGAGAAAGCTACAGACTCAAAGTCAAGGTTAGTTTTACAATGAAAACTTAAGGAGAGGTCTGGATTGCTCGAGTTTATTATGAGCAAAGTGATAAATGACCCTGGTTTGTGATTTTGAGTTCATGTGGCGTCTGGCATGGCCAAGTCACACTCTCAATGAGACTTGTTTCTTTTGAAGCCTACTCCGACATGACAGAAGTAAAAAAGAAAAAGGACAGAAGAACTTTCTTTTTAAGACCCTCGGGGAACATTAGTGGCAACTTTTCTCTGGCAACCCACGAAACAGCTGCGACACACACAAAACGTATTAGGAAGCCCCTTTAACAGCTATTAAGGTAGATTTGGGTGGAGCATTTGTGGTGCAAGTCAGAGATTTAGCTGGAGGCCCCTTGCAGAAGGCATGGACACCTGCTTTCAGCAAAGAGGCTGGCCCCAGTCTCAACAGGTGGATTATAATTTAGGATGATTTAGGACATGACTGCCTCTTCACTTTGATTTTGCCCTTTGAATTCCACAATGGATCGTGCTGCTAATGAGTGACTACACCTTTCACTTTCACTTTTGTTGCCTATAGTTACCCACTAATCCTTATGTTGGGCCAAACTGAAAGGCCCAGTCACTCTTTAAACTTTAATCTTGAACATTAACTACACTGTGTGTGGATAAAACACATGGCAAAGTCCGCAGTCTCTCTTTGTTTCTATTCTGCTAAATGGGCATTGTCCAAAGCAACCGGTGGGATGAGCTGCGTCCTATGTACCCAGTATCTGGCTGCATACTTACAATGCTGTAGTGTATGTGATCTGTTCTTAAATACATTACATTTTGGAATTGTCTTCAATTTTCCTCCATGAAACAGCCCTGTCTTTATAGAGCTGGAAGTCTGTCAGTGACCTCTCCACTTATTTTGGGGGGGGGGGGGGGGGGACAACATGGCACGGCTGACCTGCCCATTTATTTTTAGAGCACCACCAGGGCCTCAGTGTGTAACACTCATCTGTCATCAGGGTGCAGAGAGCCATGGCTGCGCGCCCCCACCCCCACCCCGCTGTATGTTACCCCCCCCCAAAATGACTCATAGCAGATGAACAGCTGAAAGCAGGGTTGACCCAGTGTTTCAGGTCTGCACTTTGTGGTTACCCAGAATGCCCCCTGAGCACCCAGCAGCTGAACAGAATGCCTAAACCTTGTGTATGCAGAAACATGGATATACATTATGCGGGAGCTTCAGTTTCACACACATCACAATATCCCTCTGAATAATAATAGATATTTTGGAACACATGTTTGGTAGTTTATAGGCTGATTCCGCTATTTTTAGTAAATTTAAATAACTTGACTAAATAAATAAATAAAGGATTGAGTATTTCCCCAGAATTTCCTCCCTGGTAGTGTGGACAAGGCTCTGAAACAGCATTTAGACTATATTTTGATACACTTGCATCAGTATTTCTAAAATTCTGTTTCCTGTCCTGTGTATATGCAATGCATTCATTTTTTTTAAATGTATTATTTTAATAAGGATGCATCTTTCAGAATGTTTTTGGCTCGTTCACGTTCATCTGTTATTTTAAATATGTGTCATTAATTTGCCTGCCTTTCACAAGCTGTTGGTATCTGTCAGTGTCCCTGCCTCACCTCGGTGGTGTGTGAGAGCGACGTGTCCCCTTTAAACCCGCCCAGCTGAGCGCGGCCCGGAAGTGGCGCAGCGGGGTGGGCGGACGCCGTCATCGATCACGGTCACGTTTGTTTATTTTGATGCCTCCCGTCTGATTCCGATCGCTGGATTTGCCGGACCTGGGGAAACCGGTGTCGGTCTGCTGCCGGCGCGCCAGTCTCGGGTGGACGTTGTGACATTTCAGGAGCATGGCCGACGGTCCGGAGGCTGATGTCGACGAGCCGCCCAACGTCAATTTCCCTCCGCTCATCACTGTGTCTGATCTGCCCAGCGCCACCGCTGCAGGTGAACATGTCCGGGGCGAGCTGTGAGCAGCAGTGATTCATCAGTCCTGTCGGGGGGTGCGTGCGTGCGTGCGTGTGTGTGTGTGTGTGTGTGTGTGTGTGTGTGTGTGCGAGGACAGCGGGTACAATGACAGGCTCCGATGAGCATGACAACAATAATACAGATGTGTGTGTGTGTGGGGGGGGGGGGTGACTCCTGTGTAATAAGGTGTGGCCCATAAAATCAGTAATCCATTACGGCTCATATGCATGTTTACCACAACCTGTGGACACAGTAATAGTAACACCTGCACAATAAAATGCAGTTTCACACTGTCAGTTCTATGGTGTTCTTGTTACTGCATAACACTCCTGTCTGTGTGTGGCTCCCAGTAGGAGCCCAGGGGCCGCCAGCTGTCCACCAGAGTTTCAGAAGCTCCCTAGAAACACGGGGAGTAATTTTACAGCAGAATGACTAATTCTTCCCGCATCCAGCAGGGACACTTGTACGGTTATTTTAGATAATATGCAGCGAGGAAAACACTCTCAAATAAAACACTTGGATATAACTATTATACATCAGCTTTTCAAAGACATATTGCTCTGTAGACCGGGTATTTACACAAGCAAATTCAGCATATTGCCTTGGTCACAAATTATGATTTATGACTAGCACAGCACGCCACAGTTTGACAGTTTATCTGTGTGTCCTCACCAGGCCGTAACCTAAAGGAATGGCTCCAGGAGCAGTTCTGCGACAAACCCCTGGAGCAGGACGACATGCGGCTCCACAATGCAGCCTACGTCGGAGATCTGGACACTCTGAGGAACCTGCTGCAGGAGGACGGCTTCAAACGGTGGGGGGCAGGGTGGGGGGTGGGAGGTGACATGAGTAGCAATGTGCCTCGACCTTTTACACCCGTCATTGTGTTGCTGTTGGAGCATACGGTCACTGTGTGCTCCGTCTTACTGCAGAACAGGCAGCTTTTGTCCAGAATGTTCATGTGTGGCACCAAGTGGTTTGTGGTTTCTGTGCTGTGTGGGTTTGTTCGGTAGTTTTGCTGAGTGACAGCCTGAAGAGACTCACATGGCGTACTGAATATGTCCATACACATATCTACCACAGATCGGCCTTTTACTGCATAACAAACGCCACATGCTGGGTACTTGTATCCTCATTGCCTTACAGTGATATAAGCGCAAAGGGTTATTGGCATACCGCCCACACAGGTACTGACACTTGTAAAGCTCACGATGTCAGAGCCTGGCAGGCCCATGGTAGAGTGGTCAGCACTCATTTAACCCCAATCCCACAGTGGTTGCATGCTGTGCTCATACTTTCTCACAACCTCCACACCCAGCCAACCCATTATTACTGGCTTAGGCCAGTTCATCTCCATTCAGCAGGATTTACAACATGTTGTTGTAATTTAATAAAAAACTTTTTATTTCAATGGGTTCGCCCTGCCCAGCCTATCCCAACTTGGCTCAGGCAGTAGTGTTGAAGCCAGTATATTTAGCAGGTAGTTGTACTAAATATTTAATTTGTGATGACCGCAGAGCAATGATATTTTTAAGACTTTGGTAAGTTTATGTTTTTTATGTGTTTTTGTGGTCATTGGCCTGCTTTTATTTGACAAAAAATCATATGAAAACTTCATAAATATGTTGGGTCTAGGGCAGTGGTGACATGTAACTAAGTACATTTAATCTAGTACTGTACCAAGTACAAAATGAGGTACTTGTACATTACTTGAGTGTTATGTTTTGGTGCCACTTTATAATTCTATTACATTTCAGAGGGAAATATTGTACTTTTTACTCCACTATATTTATCTGACAGCTCTGGTTACAAGTTACCTCATCCATTAAGAGTCTTGCATACAAAACATATGAAGAGATTATAAAATATGTATTGTCATAAATTAAGTTACCAAACAGTGTCTACAAGTACAGCTGAAACAATTAGTTGATTAATCAATTAGCCAGTTAGTCAGTTGACAGAAATGATGTTGATAATTATGCAAGTCATTTTTCATGCAAAAACATTTCATGGTTCCAGCTTCACAAATGTGAGGATTTGCTTTTTGTTTTAATTATTTTCAGAATTGTAATGTATGTTTAATAACTTTAATAATAGGTTTGGAAAAAAGAAGCATTGTGAAGGTGTCACTTGGGTTCTGGGTAATTGTGATGGCATTTCTAACAAAATGTTTACAAACCAAACAATCAATCAGTTAAATAATCATCAGATTAATCCAGAATGAAAATAATCTTACAATCAGTTACTTACAGTCCAAAATACAAAATAGTTCAAAATGAGCTACAACAATAAAATCCTGCTTTTACATGAATGCACGAATAATAATAATAATAATAATAATAATAATAATAATAATAATACATCATAGTATAACAGTCAAAAGGGACATTTTTCGTACTTTTAATACTTTAATAAGTTTTTTTTCCTGATTATACTTACATACAATGACTTAAGTAATATTGTTAATCCAGGACTTTTACTGGTATAGTAATTTTTAGTGTGGTTTTAGTACCACTAATAACCACTCCTTTCTTTCCCTTGATGCCAGGCGTATCAATGAGAAGTCTGTGTGGTGTTGTGGCTGCCTGCCCTGCACCCCTCTGCGGATCGCGGCCACAGCGGGACACGCAGCCTGCGTGGCCTATCTGATCGCCCAGGGAGCCGAGGTCGACCTAGTTGATGTAAAAGGTCAAACGGCCCTCTACGTAGCTGTGGTTAACGGTCACCTGGACTGTGTCAGGATCCTCCTCGAAGCCGGAGCCGATCCCAACGGCAGTCGCCACCACCGCAGCACCCCACTGTACCACGCTGCACGGGTGGGAAGGCTGGACATACTGCAGGAGCTCATCAGGTGAGGTCAGGAGAGGATCAGTCTAAAACCTGGCTGTGCTGGATTGATGGTCTGTGCCGGTGGAATTGTTTTTTTCTCACTTTTCATATACAGGTTGAATGTGTATCTTCACAATGTATACTGGCAGTAAGATTGGTTTTATCTCCTTTTAGTCCATCTTTCATCCTTTCCTTTGTTTCTTACAATATTGGTTTTAGTTTTTGTTTATGCAGTGGATTGCCTAAGTGTCAGCATTTTGATCTACTGTCCCACTGCTTCAGGCAGCAGTTAAGTTATTTCCTGGCTTTAAAAAACAGCTTCTATCATCTTTCCCTGAATGCACAGAAACAAATCTTTTCAATAATAGCGTCCCACCAGTCAGCAACAGCAGCCCACTTGTGACAGTTGTCACATTGATCGTGAATACAAATTAATAAAACATGCAGACAAAACAGACTGGAAAGGCAAAAAATTAACATTTCAGCCACACATTTTTGATCTAGACACTTGCGTCGTTTGCACAATATACAGTGTGTGTGTATATATACACACACACACACACACACACACCTATATATATATATATATATATAAAATGTCTTTTCCAGGTTCCATGCTGATGTAGACATGGACCACCAGCTGGGACCCCGGCTCCTCTTAAGTGCTCGCACCCTCAACACTCTGGTGGTGTGTCCCCTCTACATCAGCGCTGCCTACCACCACCTCCACTGTTTCCGACTGCTGCTCCAGGCCGGCGCTCAGCCTGATTTCAACTACACGGGGCCTGTCTGCCACGAGGCTCTGACCCGCGGCCTGGCCTCCTGCCTGCTGGATGCTGTGCTGCGACATGGGTGCGAGGTGGCCTTTATCCACCTGCTGCTGGACCACGGGGCCAACCCGGCCCTCGTGCCCTGGTGCGACTCAGACCTGGAGGCTCCTTATCGGAGAAAGGTGGATCCGGAGGCGCTCAGGGTCTTCCTGGAGGCGAGGAGTGAGTAAACTCAGTGAATATGCAGGCATTAGTGAGGGCCGATATATTACTAACCAAGCGTTCAAGGAAGGGCTTTATCAATTATTCATTTTTCAAGAAATTGTAATTTTTATTTTTTATTTTTAATTGTCAATTGAATGGTTCTTTTAGTTTTGAGTGGTGTCACGAATTGCCTTGATTGCCTATTGCCGACGGGTTGATCCCTGCCAGCAGCACCCCACTTCTTTCTATCGACCACCCTACATCAGTGGGCCACACCTGGAAACACACACTGGTGTAAAAATAAAATGGCTGGAGTCCATGTATCCGCTGTCGTACCAACGACTACAGAGCAGCTTCTTTCCCCGTAAGACTCCTTAACTCGTCCTCTGCACTGCAGCATAAAAAATAGTTTTCTAATGTAGCATAAAGGGACTATTTCTACAACTTGCATTTCATTGTGCAACCCTGTGTTGTAGAATGACAGATAAAGGAACCTCGTGCCTTTACCGTTCATGCTGGCTCACAGTCACACTGACACTTGGATAGAGCTTAAAATAACAGAGTGATAACATTCAAACAAAACAGGTCTGTCTGTGTCCGGATATCATGGTTTACCTGAATCTGTAGTGTGGTTCTGCTGCAGCTGCTAAGGAGATCCGCCCTTTGCTTTTTCTCTTCTCAGGGTGCCCTCACAGGCTGACACACCTGTGTCGCATCAGGATCCGCAGAGCGATGGGCAAAAGTCGTCTAAACCACATATCTTCGTTACCGCTGCCACAACCAATCAAGAACTTCCTGCTTCACCAAAACTGACAGCCATCCACCTTCTCTACTTCTACAGAGCTCATCCGACCCACAACTTAAAATCCCATCTCCCATCCCCCGGGTAGAGCATTTTGTGAACCCAATTTGCTAATTGCTTATTATTTTCTAATAATAAACAGTTAATAATATTATTTTTCAAACATTTTGAAGTTATGTAGTACTCCCATCTTCCAGTTACTGTAATAACTTATTGGAATGCTTGCTAACTTATCTGAGAAGCCTTAGTATGTCCTGACTTGTGGAAACTATATGTGTATCCTAAATGTTTACCTTGTGACTTCCCAAATCAACGGGATGTGTTTTGGTCGTGCTTCGAGTAGCACAACAACCATAGTGAGAATGTCAGTTTGTTCGAAGCACTGACTTAAACACGGCCTGTATTAAATATCCTGTTCAGAGGGCAAAGGAACATCACCCGGATCCGACTCCTTGAATTGCTTGTTTTTCTGTTTTATGTAAGCTTGGATTTTAGGCCTTTTACCAACTCTCAGCCAGAGTGAATGGCAATCTGTGCATCAATCCAGTATTCTTAAATTTATACCGTAGGTCACTTGAATTACAAGTGATCACTAGTGTGAAGTGCAATGATAAAATAGTGCCGTAGATTAGATTTGATTTGTGTTCTAGTTCTGCTTCTTCTGAAGCACTTTAATTTGGCAGGCAATGTAAAGGCTGGACTGTGGGTTATCAAACTACTAACACTGTCGTTCTGTGTTTACAAGTGGTGCTGATAGATTCCTTTTTAGCCGTATGCCTTAACACTGAGTTTTGGAAAATGGCCTTCAATATTGATCAGAGCAGAAATAAGTAAAGATAAAATCTGGATGTTTTTAAGGAGGAAAAATGAGCGAAAGCTTGAAATTAACAATTGAAGGTCCTGGATCTTATCACTAGTAGCAGGAGAAAAGTTTACATTCTGGGTCTAATTACCTAATGTTCATGTTTCCATCAAAAATGATATGAAGGAGACTTTGTAGATATTTAACAAAACGAAAGCTACCAACTCTTAGTCTATTGCACCTGTTGTCTACTATGCACATCTTTTGCAGAGCTTTGTTTTGTTTCTCACACATTTTTACTGGTCAAAATGAAACGTCAGTGCATCTTGCTTTGTCTATCATATTTATTGCATACAGTAAATGTACAATGATTCTGTAGTCTTTCCTACATGGTTTTTATCATCTCAGACTACATGGGAGGGCTTCTACTCCACCAGAAAAATGTGCATTTCTTCAAAACTTGGATCACTTTCCATGCTTCCTGTTCGGTTAGCCATCTCTTTTAGTGAACATGAGAGAATGATTCCTTCTCCTTTCTTCACAACCCCTTCCAAGATCTGTTCTAGTGCAGATGATCTGAGCCAGAATCATGGACAAAATGTCTGGGAGTTTAGGTTTGGTTAAAACTAATGAAATCTGTCATTATCGGGGACGACACAACCCGCAATTGGTGTGGGCTTTTGATCCAGCAAAGCTTCGGAGCACTATTAGTTGATCAGCTCTTGAGGGACATTCCCCTCATATACAGTACATTATGTATGTATGGGTGGATGTATATGTATACCCAGGGATAGTTAAGGGATTGCTGTCACTGGAGCCATGTGTAATCTGTTATTGAGTTTAGGATGTAATCCCACCAGAGCTTTTTTTTTTCTGTTTCCAAAAATGTGTCATTAAATGTCCAAATAAAACAAACAGTGAATGTGAGCAGGCTGCCCCTCTGTGGATATTGACGTAGAGCTGTTCATTATACAAGCCAAGAACTTTCAAGAAAATTAGTTAGAGGGCTTCTTTCTTTTAAATGAAATGTACCAATAATTTTGTAACCCAGCCGATATGGAGGCGTGTTGAACAGTCGTAATGTGTTGCATGTGTCTTGTAACTTGTGATATCCTCCAGAGGAAGTAAAACAATTGAACACAAGGGTGATAAGAGCTCTGGATAGGGACATTTGTTATTGTTTGGAAGGCTGATAAATGAGCCAAGATGTCACAAAGTTTGAGAAAAACCACAATTTGGTGAGACCCCAACTGGCCCCGTGGAAAACACAGAGCCTGGGAACCCCGAGTGGAAGCAGCAGGGAACACAAGGGCCGAGGGAGAAGAGGCCTCTCGATCCAGAAGCTTCTGGTGAAGAAGAGGATGGACTGGGTTGCTTTCTGAAAAAAGCCTTCAGCGGACTTAAAGATATTCTGCAAACGTGTTTCAAAGAATTATTCTTTTTTCAAAGTCGAGGTAGCATTTATGCTCTCACATGACAGTTGAATTCTCCAATAAACAAATGAGTGAGACTTAATCCACTTTGTGTGCATGCTTGTGCACAGAAATGCACAACCGTTACATGAGGTCTCTAGATGGCACTGTCTTCCTTTCAAGCATGGCAGTCATCTCAGTCTCTCAGTATCTCTCCTTCCCTTCCTCTCCCTTCTCTGTCTTTCCCACCTCTGTCCTTGTCTTTCTTTCCGTCTTTGTTTCTTTCTTATTGCCTCTTCTTCTTTTCTTTCCGTCCACTCCTCTCCGTCTACCCTCTGCCAGCCTTTTCTGAGTCTGCTGCAGAGGATTTAGCTGTGGGCCTCGGCGTGTGTCCTCAAGAGCCTCATCCTTTCAGAAGCAGGTCTCTCATTAACAGAACTCACACACAGACACAGAAGGAGCCCCTATGCACCAGAGCAGAGAGAGGCAGAGATTGGACAGTTTGGTAAACCACTATCTTCCTGTGGGGAGTTTCCGTTGCAAGAGACTTCTCTTTCAAGTCAAAACTTATTTTATGGTACAATTTATTTGGGAAAGGCACTCTATGTTCACTATGGATAGATTCATTAGAAATATTTCACAGAAAGAGCTTTATTCCATCAGGAAATTCTATTTTATTGGCGACAGCTTAGTAGGCGACATGAACGCAAATCACGATCAGCATTAACAGCATTAAAACACCAAAGTGATTTTCTTTGGTAATGCTTTTGCAACAGAGGAGAAACAGAGCTGGTAAACAGTTTATTTCACTGGGAGTCTGGAAAAGCTGAATGGTGTTGTTCATTCCTGAGTTTATTTGCGCCGCAAACTGCAATCAGAGTCTCAGCGGCCTCCCCTAATATCACCGCAGTGCTCCACTTCAACCGGGGACCGGCATGCAAAGGGGATGTGAAATGCAGCGCTGCTTGCTTCACGAGGCGACCACAGCATTTAGACAGCAGATTAAAGGTTGTTTCCATGATGGATCTGGTGTTTTCACATAAAATACTGGGTGCCTGCGTGTGCATGCGCATGAATATGTTAGCGGCGTTTGCTTAACAAATGGAGACCCTGTTTGCTTAAAGAAGATTCCTGAGATTTGTTTTGATCCAGACTCACCTGTAAGTTGTTAAGTAGCTCCACCACCACCACTCTGTGTCTGCCTCCATCAGGCGGCCTGCTCTCCCGCACTTGCACTGGGTCACCATTTGGTAATTGCCACGCGCTCTCGTTTAAATGATCTCATTGCTCAGGCGTCCCGGAACTCTTAGTTTCCCCCAGTGACCACAACACTGCGTGTTCACCGCCGCCACACACACACACACACACGCACACACACACACGCACAGGTACTCTGAGTCCAGTGCAATTCGAGATGTACCGAGTTCAAGCTCCTTTTTTTTTTTCCACCACGCAGCACAAGCGGTGGAATTTGTCAAAACATAAAGCAGTTTAACATGACTCATGGAAATGACATGAAACTGAGTTTGTCCAAGAAAAGCAGCCTGTTCCGTTTGAGCTCACGTCAGATCAGTTGAACAGGAAAGCCTGGGTGTGGATTAAAAGGTCTGAAAATATTGATCGGTTTTCATTTCTGTGTCATACTGTAACCCAGCACATGTGGATCGCACATCCGGAAGCACTTTTCCTCTAATAAGGCCGTCTTGCTCTATAAACATCTCAATTTGGTTTAGCGCAACACACACAGGCCTCAGCTTTATTGATATAATTAAGGAGTATATGGTTGGAAGTATTGAAAGAATCTTTACTTATAAAAGTAAAGTTAGTTAAAAAAAAAGGCTTAATGACTCTTAATGTGACTGTTTTCTAAAGGAGCGGGTAGTCGTGAAATGTGGCAAAGGCAGGAAGGATGTAAAGTGATTGCTTCTGTAATTACTGTCACAGTCTGTAACTTGGCTCTTAACAGTTTACTTCATTAGTTCCCTCTCATTTGAGAGATGTTTCATTATTGCTTCCTATGGTCTGACTTTCATGAACAATGAAGCTGCACAAACTGAGAGGAGAAGTTGCAGTCAGAGTAAAGTTTAAGGGGTGTCTTGGACACAAGAATGGTGCATTTAAACTAATATTATCCATATTCACTCATTAGCAGTGATGAAGGGAAATGAGTTGGTGGACTCTGAGCCTGGTGTGGAAAACAGACCCATTAAGGTGATGGTTCTGTTCTTGCTGCCCTGTTATAATACTTCACTTTAGGTATTGCTTTATGAAGCATAACCAGCTTATGAGCAGAGCAATGTTCACTGGAATCAGAGCTTGATGAAAACATGCTGTTTGCACCTAATCAAGATGCTGGACAAATAAGGGGACGCTGAGATATTGGATGATAATGGAAAAAGATCCATTTATGCTTTCAAAGTGCATGTAGTTTTTGGTTTAGTTTCATCAGTGCTGACATTACACTGTGTATCTGAGTTTGTGAGCCTGGGGATCAGTTAATGGCAGCATGACAATGTCCATTACACCAAACTACCCATGTTTAATTACTTCCGCAGAGCCGGACCGCTCATGGGAAGGATTTTCCGCCACTGAGAAGATCTCGTGGTTGAGAGTGGGAGGGGGTGTCTTGGATGGGGAACAAAGCCGTAGAGCTGTCGTGGACGGTAGGATTGGAGGGACTGTGGGTCTCCTCCTAACCCTAACCCCCCCACCCCACCCACACCCCTCCCCCAAAACGAACCAGGAACCATTGGGCAGCTGCCCAAACCGCTGCCTGACAACAACATGGGCAGAAATGAAACCCCATTTAAACAGAAGAGGGGAGAAGAGGAAGAGAGTCATTCGGTGGCCACCACTGTGGGAATGTTGTAAACTGTGCTTTTCCTGAAGCCTTGGGAATCCCACACCAGAGCTGGAACCTGCGGGCATGGAAAACGGGGCCTGCCTCCCCCGAGAGAGGAGATGTCAGATTCAGAACAACATCACTTGATCACTTGGCGTGGGGGAGCTGGCAGTGACGCACTCTCTCTGCTGTGCAGCAGGGGGGCAGTTCAGGGGACTGGACAGAAAATCTAAATATTACAACAAAAGGTTTGTTGAGTGAGGTGCAGAGGTACTGTCCACTCCATCAGCTGCTGCACTTTGCACTTTTCAGACATTGGAACAGAATTAATTAGATGGGTCCTTACCAAATCCTAAGGTCCTGTCTTATGGTGAAGCCCTGTTTTAAAATCTGAATCAAAAAGTGTTTTAATACCATTATTATTCCAGTTGATGTTATGTTCATAAGGTGCATATTCCTAAATAGATTTGTGTTCAAAAATTTGTACAACTAATGAACCTGCAGGCAGGGTAATATTCTAGTATGGGAGTACTGGTTGGTATCTGAGGCTCGTTGTGAAATACCTAAGGATACACAAGGAATAAAGAGTGGGAGGAACCAGGGGGCCGATAAGATCCCACAGCTTAACTTTGACCGGGAGCACACCAGCGGGTTAGTCCGTTGGTCCCTGCTTGGACCAAAGGATACCACACACTGACCCAGATGCTGGTGCAGCTCTCTTGTTCGTGGAAGCACATAATAAAGATCTCAGTAATGCATTGAACAAAGTGGTTCGTAAGGCCGCTTGTCGTAAAGGCTCACTAACTTCTTTTTCCTTTCGTCTCCATTTATTTGGTGTGTGTGCATGTGTGTTGTTTCCCCCTAAATATTATGAAAAAAATTGTGCATTTGCCAGTGTATTCTGCCCTTGATTTCCCCTACGGCTGCTCGTTTTACAATGGGAAGCCCTCAGAACATTTGTTTATCATTGTAGTTGAGGGTTCAGCGAATACTTGAGAGAACTGAATGACAATCTGAAAGTTTTGAATAAACACCTCCTGAAAAATAAGTATAATTTTAAAGAAGTAACATTATTGAATGACATGCAGATGCTTAAATAAAGGCCCCCATACAGTATGTGCATGCATGTTTGCCCTCTGTACAGGTTCAGCTGCGAGGCCACAGTGGAACACCACATCAAATCGACCATTTCCTCCACTGATAAGCAGCTTCCCAGATTTGCAGATTTGCTAGAAAACACAAAAAGAGTTAAAAAAGACATTCAGGGAAATGGTCTTGGCAACAGCAAATGTGAGCTCTACACACTTCAGAAAATAAACCCTTCAGTCAGTCGCTGAAACATAAAATCTGGTTTTACTTAAATAAGTGAAACATTCTTCGTATGGTGTTAGATATTTTCACTTGTTTCCACATCAGTGTTTTGTGAACTTTTATGAAGCAAATGACAAATTTGCAAATTTCTTGAAAAGTAGAATTTAACAGATCAATCCAGTGTTTAAGGTACAACAATTTTACTTGACTTTAAGAGGATTTGTTACTTTGTCAAGGGAGTGTAAGAGTTGCTGTAATGTGGCTGTGTAACTGCTGTGTTTGTGTGTGTGGGTGTGTGTGTACAGTAATCTCAAAAATAATGAAGAGTAATGCAGAGCCACAAACACACACACACGACTCCACTGAATTCTCCTGTCGTCTTTTTAATGCATTTCACCAAATCCTTCTAAATGTTCAGAATAAAAAAAAAAGACAAAAGAAAATTCGGATGTACAACACTAAAGAGTACTCGAAAACAGAATTTGTATTGTCTACCAGAATATAATTCTGCAGATCTAGACATGGCTGCACAATGATTACCCTCACTTATAACGTAGAATGCAAGGTCTTGATCCATTTTGGCATTGTTGAGACCTTGATATAGATACATGATGATATGTGTGATGGGAATAAAGAGTGTAGGCTGGGATGAGTGTTGCATTGCGTGACCGTGAAGCCAACATCCTGTCCTCAGTGAATTCCATGGAGGAGTGTGCGGCTCCTTTGGTTTCCGATGCTTTTTCTAGAAACGCAGCGAACGGGGAATGTGTGTGTGTGTGTGTGTGTCTTTGTGTGCATGAGGAGGAGAGTGACTTGATTTACGTTTCTAAAGTCATATCTTGCACTGCGACATTCCACTGAGACCAAAGTGAGAGTATATTTCAGTGTTTGACATTAAAGTGAAGGCAGGGGCAGTGTTTATACTCATACACAGGAACTGATGTAACTGTCCCCGCTGCTATTGAACTAGGGTTTGCATCTGACGTTACAGCAAATGTGGATGGGTAAAAGCAAGGCATAAAGCCTTGCCCATCACAAGTATGTGAATTTTACCCAAAAATGCCTATAAAAAGTAAATAGTAAATTTCAGTCAACTTATTTACACATATGTAACTTAAGAGCTTATTTAAAATTCATGACAACAAAATGACAGTGGACCTTGCTTCTAGACCACTGCTAATGGATATACAGTGTGATTTATAGCACTGATAAATTAGAATGTGCTATATAAAATAGACCTTTTTGACATTTTGACTTTTCATAGCAGGAAAAGCGCAGGTGGACTAATTAACATTGACAATGGCTTTGTTCTATTAAGCATCATGGAAAGCCTCTGCAGCGAGCCAGTATGTGCAATACCAAACCCTGGAACTGGCTCACCTAAATGGAATTAATGTTAATTGATTACACATGCGCTTTTCCTGCTTCACGTGTTAAAATGTTTGCTGTGAAAAAGGCCTATAGTAAATGAATCAATCAGAATGTAATTCATTTAAAAAAAAAAATGTATACATGATCAATTTTAATGTAATGTATTATATGTGTATAATAATACCAATAATAATATATAGATAAATAGATAGATAATAATCTTAATTTCTATAAGATTATATAGATGTAACAAAGTAACTATGGTAACAATGTATTATATTTCCTTTATGCTTTCTGGAATGTATGACTCCATTTAAGGTTTGATAGATGTTTAATTGATGAGGTAACCGTGAACTGTCCTAAAGGGTGAAGTCACTTTGGAAACAGAGAAGTGACTTTTTGTCGATCCAGCACAAAAGTGGACTAGAGTCAGTTTAGAGCCGTGTGTGCTTCTCTGTTGGGACTTTTCATTCTAGTTTGTTTAGCAATACACCAAAACCATATACTTTCATCAGAAAGTTTTACCTTGCCTGCAATAGTTGTGTGCAGTTCATAAAAAGATAATGTAATAATTATATTGACTGATAAAGTAATAGCTCATATGAATGTAATGAGAATATAACTAAAGGAGCAACTATTATTACTCAATATTGATTATTGACATTAGGAGATTGACATTAAAAATATATAATATATACACTCATTTATAAAAATGACCATCTAATGGGAAGATGTGCTACATGTTTTCATTTTTTTTTTCATCAGCTGTTACATGGCTGCAGATAAAAATAAAATAAAATAAAGTAAAAATGTAAACTGAATGATGACTTATAGGCTTCAAAATCTTGAATGGGATAAAACAATATCCCTAACCCTCAACACTAAAAGTTTTGAGTTTTGAAATGGACGTAGAGTTGAGTTGATCTGAAATTGTACCCACTGCTGAAGACCCAGCCCAAAGCAGACCTTAAGGATAGGTTTAGTCAGGCAGAGTTTCTCCCGCTCTGCTCCTCTGTGGGCTGACTTATCTGTCATGTGTCCTCTCCTGTGGTCTGAGAGCCAGGCAGCTATTAGCACAACCCATCTCTTTAATCAAGCCACTGGAGGAGGTACTAAAGGACGCTCTGTTGACCGCAGCATGCCTCCTCTCTTATTTTCTCACCCACTGGCACGCCCGCTCAGTGGGAGAGTCCTGGGGTTTGTTAAAGCCTCAGTGAGTCAGTGACAGGTGGACAGGTGGTAGTTCAAGAGCACAAGTGGGAGCCTCAGGACCTCCTGGCTGCCGTGCAACTAAAAATATGTGGGGAGCCACCACCACTGCAAACAGAAAGGGATTTATTTAAGCAAACAGTCAAAGGATGGAAATTTAAATATGTGCTGCAAAAAAACACATGCAATTAAAAGCCTTAACGTGAATCCCTACACAGTGTATGAAATAGATGAATGGTCCACCAAACACACCAAGGTCACATACTGTACAAAGTTCATTGAAAAGAATCAAAAAGCTAAAAATAACATAAAACCTGGACTCACACCAAACATGGCTCAGAACTATCAGCTCCATTTAATCAAACAATAACAGACTATTCCAAGTTTCTCAGCCAGTCACAATAAAAGAAGTTAACAGATATGTTATGAGATAAATGAATAAGCAACAGAGTCCGGAGATAGATGGAACCTTTGGACCTGCTTTTTAAAATAGTTTTACAAACTGCCCTGCAGCCTTAAATGATAGACAATAGTAGTTGGTTACTTTAAGGTTACTTATTCAAATCATATGTTTGCATATGTTTAGACGGGCAAAAGGAGATTGAGAGTCAAGAGGAACCTAAGTACCGCAGACGGGAAACCTGAGGTCCTGATTTTCGTAATGGTGTCAGATGAAGAGTCAGGGGAACCCCAAGTTATTGAGCTTAATCCTCTGCAGACCGTGAATATCTGTGTCAAATCTCATGGTAATCCATTCAATAGTTCAGATATTTCAGTCTCGAGTATTATTAATTGTAATACTACACCAAAGAATTCCTTGAAATGAGAATAAAATGATCTTATTTTAAGACATCTGGTAGCTGGACATCCCAATGTATTTTAAGAAATCTTATCAAGCGAAAATCATTTATTGAATTGGCAGTTTAACATTTCTTAACTTAAATTTGGGCAGTTTTGCAGTATTTCTCGTCGATTTCTAATGTTTTGGAGATTTGTATCTATATTTTTACATCCAGGCCATGTAACAAAATTAGAAGCACAAAATTTCTAAGAAATGCAAATAATTCAAAACATCAAACATATATCAAATGAATGTGTATCAGGTGTTGAGTGGACTTGGACTTTGCCACTTTGCCAAGTTCCCACACGGCAAAAAAATATACCAACTGTTAACATAGCATTTTATTTTTTATTTATTTTTTATTTTACTTCATTGCATCTTTGCCTACAAAGGTAAGAAACACTTTAAAAGCGATTTACCTGCAGTGTTACATTGAGATTTGATCCCTTTTTGGGGTCTGCTGCAGGTGTTCAGATGTGTGTATGTGTGGGTCTGTGGGTGTGTGCTTGAACAATAATCAGTCTACAATTATATGAGTTGCTGCTGATTGTTTCTGTGTATTTAGTTTGGTCCTTGTTGGAAGAGGGAGGTAGGAAACAGGCCTGCTCTGGTTTTCTTTTTTATAACGCACCACATAAACATTTCAGATTCTGATCCTGTTTTATTTATCACAGCTCACATCCACATCCTATGGTAATGGCCGCCACATTTCTGGGATGAAAGGGTTTGATGTGTTTGCATGTGCCACGAAGTTGTTGATAGGGTGAATGTGTGTGTGTGTGTGTGTGTGTGTGTGTGTGCGTGTGTGTGTGTGTGTGTATATATATATATATATATATATATATATACATATATACAGAAAAATGAAGGGGTTCGGTTGGAATATGTGTACAGTATGTGTGTGGGTCTACATAGATTGTAGGGGTTCGAGTGTACTGTATGTTGGTCTGTGTGTGGGTGCTTCACATGCAATGTGGCGAGCCCTTTTTTTTCCTGCCAGTGTGTTTGATGGACAGTAGTCCTGCCAAGCTTGTGTATGTGTGTGTGCATGTGTGTACTTGTGTGTGTTTACTCTGTCAAATGTGTCCCATATGTGGGCGCAGGTCTAAACCCATACACACTTCCTCTTCTCTCCACTAATGCCTGCCATCACCACACTTGAGCAAAATAGTGTTTGACAAATTAATTTTGAGATGATTGGGGTTCCAAATGGTTGGAAATGGTGCTGTGATTATTGACGTTTGTGAGCTTTTCAAATGTGAGCTTTTTCAAAATTTCAAACTTCTCTTAAAATGCTCTCTCTTTATACCAATCAGACAACTTCCTTCCCCAGTAAGTGATACTGGGGTACCACAAGGCAGCATACTGGGCCATTTGCCTTTTCTTCTGGATCTTCTATCTATATGTAAATATTCAGGTTGTCTACTACATGTTGATGACACATACCTCCCCTGCCACTGATTTTGAGTTCCACACTTGGAATTCCCGACTTTGTGACAACAATTATAAAAGTGAAAATGACAACTTGAAGTTTAAGTTGTGATATCCCACTACTTTCTGCATGCAACATATTTACTGTGTGAATATTTATTTTACTGCTTGGATGAAACAAATACACATCACTAATTACAAAGCATGCACAAAAGTCATCTACAAATAAACCAACCAAAAATTGAATTCTTCATAGTAGCCACTGTACCATAGTAGAGATGGTTATAGACATTTCTTTTAAAAAGCTGACACCACATAGAATGATAAAACATTTCTCATGGAAGTAAAACTTGGCTAAAACATTTGGCTGTGGCTTGTTGTTTTATACTTTCTGCCCTGTCTGTGCCCATCCCAGGCTGCTTTACCAGAGAACGACTCAAACAAAAGTTTAATGTAATGTCCCCAGGGCCCCTTAATACTGAGAGATTTTCTCAGAGCCACTGCTTCTCTCACACTGTAACTTAACCCAGTGAGACATTGAGTTGTTCAGAGCTGTTCACTGTGAGGCGTACAGTTTTTCTTTTGGATACAAGTTCAAGTACATTCCAAATGTTTTACACTGTACATGTCATGACTGCACAGGCAACTTAATCTGTGCTAATGTTTTCAGTCTTCCTGCAGATCTTCATAGTGTAATATGTTTTTGTAGCACCACAGACTGCTTCTTGTATCAGTATCAGTTTGCAGTCATGTCTTTTGTCCAGGGCAGACACATATTAGCTCAAGCCAATCTAAATCATTCTGGTTGAACCAAGGCACTGTATGGTCCAATGCTCTTCATAGTGTCGTAAAGTAAAACCTCATGAAAAGCTCAGTGCACGGCAAGTGGGTTTGAAAGGAGACATAGTTTCCTGTAAATATTCCATTTTACATCAATGTCCCAAATCCTTTCCTCAGACACGCTTTGCCAAGTGGTTCCAAACTGACTTAAACCTCTCGGTTCAGATGTCATATATTTTGAGGCAATTTGCTGTATGCTTACAGTATATAGAAAAACTTGGATTCCTGTTGGCCGACTCTTCACCTCTCCATTGCAGGTCACACTGAGGACCACCAGGTGTCCTCCTCAGGAATCCACGTGAGCATCGTTCACCCTACGCTCCCCTCCCTACCTCCCTCCTCTCCTACCATCCCATCCTCCGGCCTAATTCAAAGCATCTTGTGGGGTGACTGCAGCGAGAGAAGGATGTGGCTGAGGCAAATGAAAGAATCATAACAACAGGATCAAAGCAGGTCTGCAAATCTATTCCTTCTGGACATGGCGGCTTTTGCATGAAACAAAGAAAGCCAAAGACAAGACAGACAGTGCGATGCATAGAAAGGGATGGAAGGGATAAAAGGAAAGAAACAGGGAGAGGAGGGAAGAAAGGCCGAGTCATGAACTTTGTATCTCACGGAGACAGTCATCGCCAGCACGTTCTGCTGTGTGATTGATACCCTGCTCCGTCATTCCAGCTTCCTTGCGTCTCTCACTCTTCCGTATGTCGATCACACCCACCCTCTTTCTGCGCGTATGATCGAACAGCTGTGTCGAAACTTATCCATTACTCTGGCTAGTCATACTGCCTTTTATATTCTAAACTAATGTCCAACATCAGTTCACTGGTTTTTGTGGTTGATGGAAAGCTGAAAATTAAGAGAGCAGAAAACAAACCAGTTAGTCAGAATTGGAACTTGGCTGTTGCAACAAATATCTGTGTAGTGAGTTTGTTCTCATGTTTGTATCATCATAGATGCACGATTATTGTTCTGTTGATAAGCAGTCACAGTCTTAGAAACATGCATATCAGTTTTTGTCTGTTTTGCTTTGTGAAATGTATCATGTTTGTCTGTGCATGTTCACACATGTAATATGTAAGTATACTGTATCTGCATATGGCTGAGTATACAAACAAGTAGTATAGTAGAGATAGTAGAGACAGAACTGAGTAGTTAGTTGGAAACTTTTTTTAACCCTCTGGAGTCTAGATTAACTTTAGTTAATTTTTGTTTCTGTTTTGTTCCTTTTTAAACTGTCTGACATATTCAATCAATTTAACAAAGTATAGAGCTGAGGGGAACCCCAAATACAAGAAAAATGACACAAAAAAAAATATATATACATGGTGATAACTGCTCAAAATGTTACCACAGAACAATCGGTTCAAATATTGTTTCCTTTTTATACACACAAATACAGCATAAAAAGATTTAAGAAATGAAACTATAATACAGTCTTTTTACATGTAAAGGGATGTTATCCAGACTCATTTTCATTGAAAGTGTATGTATGACATTTTTGCAATTGTTTATGGTCTACAAACATAAATAAGATACTGTGTGATAGTCCTCAGCAACACTTTCAACTGGATTTCCCAGCTTGTCTCTACATGATATAAAAATAAAATTATGTTACTGTAAATAAAACATGCTCAGTGTTTAAAGATACCAGATAAAAGGGTTGACGGTTTCAGGACAGAAAACCATAGAATCAGTGCAAATAAACATAAAAATCTTTGGATTTGCAAGTACTTTCCTCTGGCAACTTTGTGTGGCACCTGTTGTGTCCTTATTTGTCAAACTCAACGCATCTGGTAGGGATGCAGGATTAACCAAACCATGAGAAGTATTTGCAGTGACAGGATGTTCTTGTTTACCATCTATTGTTACACTTTTTAACATTATCTGCCTTTGTGTGGTCTTTTATTTTGCACTTCTTTACTCTTTGTCACAGTCTTTGGCTTTGCTCTAAGGCATCACTGTCTGGCCTCAGTAAACGCAAGAGAGATTTCAAGATAAATTATAGACAGAAGTTTGTAGAATCAGGGGCTCATCCCCAGGACATTTCTGCATTTAATAAGTTTGAAATGAGCACACAGATCATCTAGTCTATTAGTATGAATTTCAAATGTTGTGGTAGCACTGCTATTCCCCGTGCCCCTCCCTGTTTCATCTCCCTCAAGCTGGAACAGAGATTTCGGCATAAGAAAACCAGAGCAAGCCAAATCTGCACTCCGCACGAACTGCATATTTAGATCATGATGCATCATAATTCACATGATTCTGTCATTTTACACTCAATTTACAATATGTTACAGCTTGGGAATCCAGAGCACATTTTCTCATACATAAAAGAAGAAAGGAAATTATGGAGAGACACGGGGCAAAATCAAACCAGCGTAGCTGCTCAGACCGGGCACTGTCACTTGGACTGCGCACTCTGTTTCGAAACACATCAAAGAAAATCAGGATTTTGCCTGAAAAACCACAACATGACTAGTATCCACCCAAACCCACCCCCACAGCTCCCCCAGCTTTGTGATTCCCTGGAGGAAAAGAAAATGTGGATTCTCAGAAGTATTATTCCAAAAAAATAAACACACTATGAACAAGAGTGAGAAATACATATTCCAGATCCATCAGTAAAAGCCTCATGTTTGGATCCAGGCCTTTTTGTTTGACTCTGTTGAGATGCCAGGGGGTCCAGAGGGATTTTACAGCTGGGGGGTAAGTGGAGCTGTTGGAGATCGGGGTGGTTGCTGTGTAAAGAGCCACCTCCTCAATGTCTTTCTGAAACAAAGAAGTCGCTGTGTGTCAGTTCAGTGGAAGCTTCCCAGTCACTGTAATGGCCTTTGTAATCACCACAAAAGAACATACCAGCAGAGTAAGTCCATAACTCATCCGCACAAACAAACTCTGATGTCGGTAAATGAGGCCGAACTCCAACCCTGAAGGGTGAGACTTGGCTTCTGCGGTGTAGCTTGATGAAGGCAAACAATGCAGCTGTACGCCGAGGAGAGGACGGGACGGGAGACTGGAAAGTGGCAAGACGTTTCATCCAGGCTGCCGTGAAACTTCCCATGAACGCTCCATGGATGGCAAATGTCTTGATAAATTTGTTTTATGGTAAATTTCACTGGTCATATCCCATTTGTGCTGCTGGGTATTTGTGCAATCACTTTGGTGTAACTCAACGGTGATGACAAAAGTTTGGGATGATTGTTAAATTGAAAGCTGCTGGATGTTATTTTAGATCACTTGGCTTTATTATAGGACCGTCCATAGAAACAATCTGTCAACAATAACAATCCCTACAGTCTGTTGTCAAGTAAAGACATTCAATTTTCACTTGCATGAAAGTAACTAATCTCTCTGAAATGTTTGCACAATTAGAATATACGGCTTCTAGCTGACTTGATCTATGTATCTATCAGACATATAAGCTTTTCATTTTTTTCACTGCCTCACCCTTAACACACTGACAGCAGTGCTTGGGTGGCCGACGTCAGGGTTCAGACAAATCTTTATGCTGATGTTGTGAAAAACCCTCCGTGGCGAGACCCCTGTTTTTGGTCTAAACTTATCAGTGTATGGTTTGACGTGGCTGCCAAAGACCTCACAGACTGCACTTTGCAGCACACAGGCCTAAAGGAAAACCTCTGCCAAGGCCATCCATGACAGCTGGCACGCCACACAGCCTAAAACAATACACAACGTGTCCGTCCTGACGGCCATCAGTACACACTCGTACAGTCACGGCAAGGGAAGAACACACGCTTGCCCTGACATCTCCAGACAGCGAAAAATAAACGGACAGATGGAAAAAGAAGATACATAATGAAAACCAGTGGTCTGGGAGAAGGGGAGACTGATCTTCTTCTCCATCATACGGAGCGATGTCTACGTGCCGTGTGTCATTGTGTAATAAAGATCTTGCTAGACCTTTTCACTCAAGACCCTTCCATGTGCAGACTGCCTAAGTGTCATTGGAGAGTTAGCGTCAGGACCATGAAAGCACTAGTCGCAGGTCATTAAAATACCTTTGAGAATATGGGATGCTTATCAAATAATATGAACCACATTGCTCCACTTTCCCCCTGTGTAAACGGGGAGTGGATATGGGGTTGGGGTAGATATCTCTACCTTTTCAAGTGCTCTTTGAAGTCTGGGCATTGAAACAAGCGCCTGGGAAAGTGGAAAACTTTATACACATATAGAGTACAGCAGAGTGCTGGCTTCTGTGAGGGTCATGACCCGGCTGTGTCTTCGAACGTCTTATCTCCCCGTCAGAAAAAAACAGTGGAGTGGATGGTGCGAATTCAACTAATACTGTGTAGTTATGTTATTTTTTTTGTAAGAAAGAATCTTCTTTCTTTGACATTTTTTTCCTCAGTTTTGTTTTAGGCTGTAATAAGGCCTACAGCTGAAATCACTGACCTTAAAGAACACCATCGGATGCCCTGTAAAAATACCAATCACCGTCTCCTCATAAAACAAAGGGATTGGTGTTCAGAAGGAGGAGGATTTTCCATCGTGATCTTTTTTCCAAGCTGATTTAATAAGAGGAGAATACCGGAACAGCCCTTCACTTTGGAATCTGCCAAAGTTACTTTGTCTAATTTTTGCAATGGCACTGGTAAATTTTTGGTATTTTCCCTTTGTGACTTGAATTCAAATGTTTTTTTTTGTGAGTTACATGACATTTGGTCATTTGAAACCTATGGAAAAGAGACACAAAGAGGTGCCAGATCCCGATCCTTTGTTTAAAAATGTTTGTAATAACCCTCCATACCCAGATAGATACTGGGGCAACAATAGTGGCTCAAAACACAGAATTTGGAGTGGTGGGGATACAAGAAGCTGGACATATGCCTTTACTGTTTGATAATGTTATTTTTGTGACAATGTTTGAGAGATTTCATATAATACATTAAAATGGCAGCTACAGGCAGTGTAGTTCCTCTGAATCCATTTGAAATTAGATATCCAAACATATTATCTTTATATCCCAAAAATGCTTGTTTTGTGATTTGTAATTGCATTTATTTTTGTTCTGATAGAAATGAGTTATTTCAGGTACTGAGAGAGCATTCAGCACTGAAGTCGCATTTGATTAGCTGATCGGCATCAGCTGCTCCATTATAACCTGACACTTCTCACTATTACTCTGCTCATACGCTCATGTTGACATTCTTTGTTGCTGCAGCTTCTTCCACAGCCCCATCCTCCTCCTTATGTGCTAATTATTTTGGTATTGTTGATTTGATTAAAATTTAAGTAATTGTTTAGTTCTCTCAGCAAGATCCTCATCGCTGCTTGGGTCCTTTGAGAACCATATTCCTTGAAGTAAGTGTTGGAAAAATAAAAAGTTAACCGTTGAGTTTATTTTTTATATCGACTCCATAAATAATGAAACGCCCTAATTGTTCCATACACTGCTAGTTTTAAACAATATCATCTTACCCATAAATATAATTGAATTCTGTTGGTCAGAAAAGTTGCTGTCTATCAAGAACACTGTGAAATTAAGAAAGTGTGTCTATTACATAATATATTCCAAAAGGTGGTTTTCAAATAAAATTGTTCCACTTGACATTTCTGCACTGCACATTAGTGACTTAATGCCTGTTGTTTGACTCATGCTCCACTCGGGATGTTGAATTCCTTCACAGTGCAGTTTAATCAGGTATTGAGTAAACAGGTCCGGGGTACAGCAGCCTGACGCCGCTGTCTGTCTTTGACATTTCCCTCTGACGTTCTCAGTCACCCCGCCTTGGAATTCCTCCTGCATGGCTCATACTCCTCTGCTTTGGGCCAGGCTGGATCCCGAGGGGCCCATCTTCAGGAGGAAATTATTTTTCATTGCCCCCAAAACACCGCGACTCTTGCCAGTTTGGCCTCGTCCCCCTCGTGCTAGTCTCCAGGTTGTAAGGCCGAGCTTCCTCCTGCCCATGAGGGGGCAGCTGTGAGGTCAGGCCTTCAAGAAAAGCAGGTTGCAACCTGGACTTCAGTCCCCCGCCACCCTGTGGCTCCTGTGCCTTTGTTCCCTCTATAGAACAGGGCTAGGTTGTATATTATCTTAAATGTACTAAACTGACTTCTCTGAAACAGTAGTAGCATCCAATTCATCTCCACTGGGTCCCTGCAGGAACTGTCAAGCCTGTTACTTTTGTTACATTTGAAGTGGGAGACACAGTGGTTTTATTGTCAAACAAGGGTTTCATGTTGTATTATTAAACTTTGTGTTTTCAGTGGTTAGCTTTTGGGACTGGGAAAGCCTTACCAAAAATATTTCACTTCAAATAATCTGAAGTGACTGAAAATACATTTTTTTGTTGTTGTGGTTTCCCTTATGAGCCACACATAACATTTGAAAAGTTTGTTTTTGACCATTTTTGCTGTAGCTGACTGATATTCTTTTTGATGTTAATCCAGCAGTTGGGAAGTTTTGGGTATCCACTCTAATTCACTGTGTGACATGTCATGACTTTTGCTTTGAAAATGCAATGACTCATCAAATTGGCTAGATGGCTCCAGTGTTTCAGGTGACTCAGCAGGAAATCAACTGACACTATTGATCACAGTGGCTTCGCTGTGTTCCAAAATGTTTTGCTCATTTCCACAAGAAACTACATTTCTCCCTCAAGACATGGCAGGCTCAGAGGAGTCAATGAAGGGAGAGAAGGAGGAGACAAGGGGCTTAGTGGAGCTTCTGCCCCTGGTATAAAAGCATCTTATAATGTTATAATACCATCAACACATTGTCATAAGTGTTCCGTGTTAAATATAATAATAATATATATTTTTGATGAACAGTTCTTAGTAGTTCACAGTTCACAAGTGCTTATAATCAAATAAAAATGAATACCTTGCCCTGCCAAGGGAAAGCCTGATGTTTTAAAGGAATACTTCGACAATTTGGGAAATACGCTTATTCACACAAAGACTGGAAACAGGGGAAATAAACTGGCCTGGCTTTGTACAAAGGTAATGAAATCCACCTACCAGCACCTCTTGGGCCAAGCCACACTGTTATCCTTACAATTTACTTTTCTGTCACTGTGCACTTTGTTCAGGCTTGTTGTCTTCTCCAGCAGCAGTGGAGAGTCCTGGTCTTTGGGAAAAATTGGCCCAAAAAAAAGTGCCAAGTTGGTCCACTGTGCTCTTGCCATCAGCCTCTTCACAGTGTCCATGAAGGGGGATTGGAGGACAGATGAAGACATGGTGGTAACTCAGGGGATGAAGGGGAAAGATGGTGGTGGAGTGACTTCTGTGAAGCCAAGACAGAAGCTCCTGTGGTATCTGATAGAACACGGACCCACTCTTTTTTCCATCTCTGTGTGATTCTTTCTTGCATGTGTCTTCCCTTTCTCTATCTTTCTTTGTTTACTTCTCTCTTTCATTCTTCCCAGACCCCTTTTCCTCATCCAACTGTGGCAGGCGAAATACAATGAATCATTGATACAAATTTTTCTCCCATGGATGCATTTTCCAGCTCCTGGGAATCTAATTTCCTGTTTCTGCTCCTGTCAACTGATTGGTGTTTATGTGCAGCAACCTGTTTCTTATAACCTTTTTGTTTTCCGGTCTTTATTCCATCTCTCGTCTACCCCACCTCTTTCTTTCTGTCTTTTATTCAGTTTTGCTTGCTATTGTCTATATGAAATGTTCCAAGATTAGGCCTTGTCAAGGATAAGGGGTTTTAGTACTTGGCAGCAGTTTAACCAGTTAGAAGATGGCAACACCTACAGCATAAGCCATTCAATCCAATCCAAATGTCCATATTGGGAAAGGGGTGTGCGTGTGTTGGAGGTGGGGTTGTCCCAAATGGAAAAAGCACATTACTCCCAGATGAAGTCAATTTCTTCTTACACTCCTCACACTGGAGATTATAAACTTGAGTAGATGAACTGTTGTTAATTTAGATGTCACAAAGAATCCCTGCACGTATCCTCATATGACAGTGAAATAATGGTGTGCAAACATTAATGCACAAAGAGGGAAACTCTGCTTTGTAAAAACACTTTAGAAAATAAATTTAATGAGGCACAAAACAGAATCATTTTTAGCTCATGATGCGCTGTTTCTGCTCTTTTTTCTTGCAGTGTAAAATTAGAGCATCACGCCACAAGAGGTTAGAGGTCAATTGTGGTTGCACTGCGTCTATGGGAGACTTTCCTTTGTTCTGCCAAGAGTCAAGGCTTTCTGTGGAGGAAAATGGGACGACCTCTGTGGAATCAGTAGAAACTTGGATCTGGACCACATTTTCTTTACTTTATCTGGGGAGGATTTGCTGAGCACATGTGCTCCTTTGCAGTAACGCCCTGCTTCACATTTGTACAGTTAAAGACGTTCACACCTGGGAGCTCCCCAGCACAACCAGTGTACCACAGCTGACTGCCGAGCAGCTCCACTTAAATCGGTGGTGAGGTGCATTGCACAGCTGACCCTGAACGGAGTGGAGTGATGTGATGTATTTGCCCATTAGGTGCAGAAGCTACAGCCAACAACGGCCCTGTGAATATCAAACAAATCGGAGAATGGGCACTGCGTTTCAAGACTAGGCGGTGCAAGCATCCAAACTCATACCCAGTGACAGAGCCTCATTCTTGGTGCCATTTTGAAAGAAACACAGGGTCTTTGAGGTGGCGCCACAGGGGAGGGAGCATGGCGTACCAGCAAGGAATGCTGCTCTCACGTCTGCAAATGGATCGGAACATTTTCAACGCTGTTTTCTTTGACTTTGTGATTTAAAATCGCTCAGGCCTCATTGCTAATGTGTGTTGTATGGTGGTATGATTTGGTGCAGGCAGCGGGGCACTCGGGGGGTGAGCACTCTCCCCCCACTGCAACTGTCAACTTGCAAATCAGCCTTTCATGGAAACCAGACATTTAATTGTTCTCAGATGCTGAAGCTTTTGGTGTGACTTTGCTCTGTTCTAAGGTTGGATTAATTCACAGCCGTTGATTGAAAATGCCTGCGTGCCACGCAGGCCTGAGGTCTGAACAAATGTGGGGGCAGATCAGGCCAAGGACAGATGATCGTGGCAAAGAAAGAATTATTGAGAACTGAACTGAGCTGGTTTCACTGTTGGATAAGCTGTCAATCACACAACAGTACGCTTAATGGACTTGTAATTGTGAGGCAAATTGCACTCATCTGCTGTCTGTGCAGGACAAAAGAAACCAAAGACACTACTTGGAAAAATGACTGTAGCAGATGCTAGGTTATAATTGTATGTTGTATAGAACTGAGAAGCTGCAGGATGGTGTGGAAAGCATAAAATTAAGAATTTAAGTCCAAAAAGTGAAATCACCAACCAGAAAACATCTAATCTTCCTAAAGTGTTATTAAGTATGTTTTTTTAACATTTTCACACTGGATCCATAATATTTAGCTGATTGAAAATGACTGTTCAGTGTTTAAGAAAAGAACACTTTAAACATATTAATACCTCACAGTTCTACTTTGCTTACATTGGATAACTGGGTGTGTTTCCATTCCATTAACCAGCTTTAGATTTGGTTATATGAAAATGCTCAACATCCACATCTCACATTGCAAGCTAGTTTAGGTCATTTGAGCCCGACCTGAAAGCAGAAAGATTTTGACATGTCGGATGGGAATCAATCATGATGTATTTATGTCTCTTCTTCTGCTGCCATATGAAACTCTATCACCAGCCCCGTGTCTCTCTAGCATTTGGTGGATGATTCAAAAACTCAGTCAATCATTTCTTGATCGTTCCCTATAGTCTTTACTTTTACCTTTAAGCTCCACAACTGTGATCAAGCTGCTGTGGACTTCTAATGTTACAAACTCTGACCACTGAGTGACCAGCTGTAATCTCCAGAGCGCATCTGTGCAGTTGTGATTTCTCTCCAGTATGCAGGTTTGGCTCGATTGTGCCAACAACTTGGGGAAAAATAATAGAGCCATCATTATTCTTTCAGATGGGACGTGTTTGAAAAAGCTCTCTATACGTTTAACAGCCTAACCTTCCTCCTTTATGCACCCACTCTCTTTCCTCTCTCTATATCCTCAGCAAGTGCATGAATTTCCTCCTGGTTGAGATGTTTTTGTCATATGCCAGTTGAGTCCTGCATAATCTGGAACCCTCTTTGGTACATAATATGGCTTTCCTGTATACATTTTGATGCTATATTGCCTGATTATTTGTCATAATGGCAATGAAAGAATAGAAAAAAATTGTGTTGTAAATGTTCTGTTGTCCAAAGCATGGGATCATAACATTCTTTTCTGTGAGTAAATACACACTCTTGACAGTAAGGGTGTTCTGTCATACCTCAAATGATTAATTGTAACATAAAGAACATTTTCAAGAGGGTTTCTTACATGGCTGGTTCATCCAGATGTATGGTGAGTGACGTCTTGGCCTCAAAAAACTGAAAAGGTCTCTGCACACATGTTACATATGTGACAGGTGAATACAAAGAAAAGGAAGCCCAGCACTCTGTCTGGCTTACTAGTGGAATATTTATTCATTTACAATTGTAAATGAATAAATATTCCACTAAAACAGACTTGCACTGAGTTGAGTGTGTCCTTCCGTCCTTACCCATATAGAGTGTAAACCATTCAAATGTTGTCCTGGTTTCTGGAGATGACCTCAGTGCAGTCGGTGCATGAATCGATCACCACACCTGATGAGTCAACTGGTGTCACTGCTTCATACAGGAATGAATCAGAGTACAACTGAGAATATGAATATTTAAAAAAAAATATTCAGAAGCACACCCACCTTTTTGTTTGAGTGATATAAAGATATAACCAGGAGGAATTTTTTGATGTATTTGTTCATGATTGAATTGCACCTTCTTCAATCACCTTCTTGCCAAGAGTCAGATGAGAAAATCGATACCACCTTTCATATCTGTACGGTAAATATAACACTACCGCCAGCAGCCAGCGACCTCATGGTTACGACATGAATCCAGGAAGTTACTGCAACCGGCCAAGAAATAGTCCTGCATTTAGAGCCCCATAAAATCATAAAAACAGAGCCAGGCTATCTGTTCACCCTGTTCCCAGTCTTTGTGCTAAACTGCTTGCAAAATTATTTCTCAAAACAGCAGTCATAATTCAAAAAATATTTATATAAATCACCATATTGACCATGGTAAAATTATAAACATCTGAAAAGTTTATACAATTTTTTTGTTTGCTTAAACACAAGCATGTTTGAATACAATACAGGGTGTCCATTTTAATATCAAATTTGAAAATGAATTCTCTATACAGAGATTAAGTTCTTATTGCTTTTCAGCTGGATTGGTTTGATATTCTATCCAGCTATGTAGCTCAGAGATAAACGCAAACAGCAAATGCAGTTGTCACTTTCTCTTTTCATTAAGGGAAGGATCAGTCCCATCATAGACACATAGCATCTGTCACCAGAGGGAAAGCATTCATCTGAATAGAAGAAAAGAGATAATTGGATTATCAGATAATCACCCAGTTAACTATGGAGTGACATTAGAGATGCTCCCTGTTTGTATTCTTTGTTTTGTCTCCCCCGTCTCTGAGCCTACAACAACAAATTCCCCCTCTGTGTCCTATCTGCTCTATCCCCATCTTCTTTTATCACATTGCTTTGGATACCATATCCTATCCAGCACTCGACCTGTGAAAACAGAGGATTGTCCTAAGTGTGAATGTCCTAAGTGACACCGTTTCTTTTCAGCTCTAAAATAAAAGTCCACTCAAGCCCTGAACAGAAAAAAAACTTCTTTCATTTTTTCTTAATCAAGATGAGAAAACGTGCAACACCTCGCTGACCTGAACAACAGGGTCAGGACAAAGAGGGATGAAGACAACTGGTGCACAACAAAGCTAGCAGCTGGTCTTTAGGGGCAGCGTGTCCACCGGCATGTCTCTGCAGTGACCTAAGACGCCCTCGTGCCTGTTAAGGCCATCTCCTGAGTATCAGGCCTGTGTGTGTATGTGTGTGTGTGTGTCTCTGTGGACCTGATAGTGTTTTGTTCCAAGGAAGTGGAGCTGCAGGAGAAGCATATTCACATCTGGTTTCAGCAAGAGAACCCACGTAAATGATACCTAGAGGCTACACAACAAAATCATCACGGCTGGAAGTCATCCATATGCCCTTCTGTTCCTGTCAGAGTTACATGTTTAGCTAGAATTGAAAAAGTTGAGCTCCACAAGTGGACAAATAACTCTAATGAGCAGCTGTTGATTGAAAATAACTGTATGGCACCTTAGTTTGCACACATTCAAGTTTGTGAATGTGTAAAAAGGTTTAATATTGAAAGAAATATTTTGTGTATGCGTAATTAAAATGTGTCCAGGGATATTTTCAACAAATGGCCTATCTGTGTCTGCAACACTGAAGTTACAAGCAAAAAGCTATGAATTACAAGCACACTTTTTCATACTTTGATGAATGAAGGTTGATGTCCCCCCCCCCGTCAAAGTGGATCGGTGAACCAAACCCCGTGGCCAGACATCGCTTGTCCGAACATTTATAAATATTTGATCAAATCAGCAGGTAGCGTCAGGCTAAGTGTTGTCTGTAAATAACCAACCTGTTAATATTCAGCTGTTTGAGCCAGGGCAGGCCGAGGCAGTTGGAGACGACAGTCTGATGATGCTGTGCTCTGTGAACGTAGCAGCAGCCTCCCACTAAAGCTAGCTGTCCATCAGTAGTAACTGTCACCAGCATCATTTATCTGTTTACCACACTGACAGTGAATATTCATATACATCATATGTGCCTCAAATCTCAATGTGAAAGATTTAAATCACAAAATCTTTGGCTAATCTCGACTATCAGTAGTTTGTCTTGTCATGTCAAAGTGCATTCTTTACCCCAAAAGGGCGCGCTCTCTTGGCACTTGATGACATGTCTAGTGTACCTGATCCATTCATCCTGCCCAATCGGTATTGCGCTTGTGCAACTCTCATCCTGGAAACGAAAAGTCTTAATCAATAACATTCTAAATGAATCCGGGGCTGATGATGGAAGTAACTAACGAGTGATAAACAATTTTCATTAAAAATAGCTCAGGCCGCCAATGCGTGATCCATACAGTCACGTGATGCAGAGAAGACGTATTGCGTACAGTTTGAATGGTCTGCTGGTAATGGCATACTTAATTGTTCATTTAGTAGGCAGTGTTCAGTACATAGTGATTGAGTATGTAGTATGCAGTATGTTAGTATGCGATTTTGAACACAGCCGAAGTCAAACTGGAGCATTGTTGACAGCCAGCAAAATACTTCACAGTAGTGTGTGTGTGTGTGCTTTGTTCGACTCGGTTGGCTCGCTGAACGAGAGTCTGTCGCTGCACAAAACCTTTTCACACATGCACAAAATATTTCCATGGCTGCAAAACTTTCGACACATTCACAACCTTGAATTTGTGAGAAATTTCTCAAGATATTAACGAGCCTTATTTGATTCCATAAAAAACTGTTCTTTTTGACAATAAACTCCATCTTTTGCAGTCAGGTGAGGGATATCATATTGACATCAGGTACTGTGCAGGTGTCACCACTGATGATTGCAGTCTACACATTCCTACAGCTAAGTCCTCTCCCAGAGGCTCTGTGGCCTTTCACACATTCCAAACAGACACAAAGGTCTCATAATGAATGCACAGATTGGGATAAACGAAAATAATAGTGGAGTAAAGGGGAAACTTATGATGTGTTGTACACACGTGTGCACATATATAGTCATGATATCTAAATACCACCTGTTGTGGTGCAGTGTATACACACCCATACTGCAAAACTGATGTGTTTTTATCAAACAGATCCAGCTTCAGGCTCTCGCTGGTCCATGGAGAGGGGTGGTGCCCCCGGAGGGATGTTTTCTTAAGGCCCACTTTATGACCATGATGCTTTTTCCAGACAAGTCCTGGGCCTGAAATGCAGACAGGAATGGGCACGGAGCCAGTAAGCTGCTACTTATCCTTAAGAATCAGAATCATTTATTTCGGCAGGTTTCGTAGACAAACTTGACTTTGTCTTTGTGGCACACAAATGACTACAGACTACAGTGTCGTTGTCCCAAAGATGCAATAACAGTTTAGAGGAAGTGAATGTTGCAACAAATCCACAAATACCTCACATGCATGAGATTTGCATGCAATCAGTCAAGGCATTCCCTGCATTATTTTCATTCAGTTGACTGGCCTGCCCTTTGAAGCTGGGCACATACTGTTCATTGCATTAATTCTGATTGTAGCTTACCTTTAAAGGTAAAGGCCTGAGGCTATCTGAATCCTAATCTGTGGTCAGGGGTAACTTCTGCTCTGAGATATCTGTTCAATGTGCCGTGACACGCTAATGGCTCAGTCCCAGCGCGGATCAAAGAGCTGTTTGTGGCCAACCCTGAAGATTGCACTTGGCTGCTGTGCCATTCTCTCATAGCAGCCAAGGCAGATCCCGGAGGCTTTCAGAACCAAGATGTTTATCGGCCTAGGACCCAAACAAACAAGATGTGCGTCACTGAACAGAACCCTGAAATGTTAATCTTTCTTCTTTGCTGTTGCATTGAAGGCCAGTGGACTGTCTCTTGTCTGCTGTTCACAGCTTTCACTGTGTGTGTGTGTGTGCCTGCATGTGTATGTGTGTGGGCGTGTGTAGGTATGTGTGTGTGTGGGCATGTGTATGTGTGTGTGTGTGTGTGTGTGTGTGAGAGAGACAGAGAGAGAGAGAGAGAGAGAGAGAGAGAGAGATTGTGAAAGTGTTAGGGAATAAGAGGTAGAGAGAAAGACAGAAAGAGAAAGAAAGAGGGAGGAGGGTTGGACATATTGCAGTGCATTTGGCGCTGACTCTGAGTTTAGCAACACAGCCCGATCATGTGTAGGGAATGACACAAGCACTGCGTCCACTCAAAACATGTCACTGATTAAAACCCGTAATATCACACGGGACATGAAAGAGCGGGGGTCGATCAAATCTGATGTGCGTTTCATTAACTTAGCTCGTTTTCCGCGCAGCAACACGCAGGTGGGACACAGCTTCAGAGCCGCGGCCCCGATCGCGAGCACGTGGCCCTGCGCTGCGTCCAAGGCGCACCTGACTTCCTCCGGGCCTGGAGCCCTGCACGAGGGCCCCTGCACGGGGCTCCGCAGCGCGTCCGTCCGAGGAAAGGCCAGAAGGTCAGGGAGTTGCCCCACACGCTGAGGCGAGGCTTCAGCAACTGTTGGCCGGCGGATGTGAAAGCCCAAAAGTTCCCAGTTACGTTGTACTCCTCCCTCCTTCGTTGCGTGTTTTCTGAAGGGCTGCTGCCGGGCCCCTTCAGCCCTCTTCAGCTGCTGTACGAACAATACGGCGGATCTGAATGTGACAGGCGCGACCAGGAGCGTCAGCTGGGAGAGAGATGCGGCTGACAGGCCCGGCAGAAGGTCCTGACACACCCGGCTCTTCTTCAGCGAGGAGGAGGCCGGGCACTGAGCCCGTCTGAACGTGCTGCACCATTACATCGTGTCACTTGTTCCTGAATCAAGACTCTGTTTTATTTTAAGCAGGGTCTTTATATTTTAAAATGTAACATTTTAACTTTTTTCCTCAGGAAAAAAAAAAGATTCAAATTATTTGTGTGTGTGTGTGTGTGTGTGTGTGTGTGTGTGTGTCTTAACTCTACAGCTGAGCTCGCAATATCACACTTTAGATTTCCAATTTACACCTGTTCTCATTCAACGAAAATACAGTCTAAACCACGGGATTAAACCCGTTTTCAAAGTAGTGGAATGTGTTTCCTCTATTAGCTGATAAAACCCCCCCAAACTATTAGAGGACGTCCGGTTTGGAAACATAAAGAAGGGACTTGATGACGCCCGTTAACGCAAATCAATCATTTTCTCGTTCGTTTCCGTGACTCTCTGCAGGGTTGAACGGGATGCTGGGCTCTGTAAGCACGCTGCTGTCCCTCCAACTCTCACGGGTTAATTGAACTGCGGGGCTCAGAGCCGCACCGGGGCTGCGGGTTCATTAACTGCTGTAACTCGAGCCTCTCCTGAAACAAACAGCTCCCTGCAGGAAGAGAAACGCCGACAGGACTGCGGCCTTCGTTTTGCTCCTTCAACGCAAGCAAACAACCGGGATTTTTACCAATTAAGGGAAATCACATCTGCAACTATTTAGGAGGAATAAATGATTTCAACGCCTTGTTAAACCTGGATGCATCTAACACCCCAAGCAAAGCAGCACGAAACGGGGCCAACATGCCAGGTGCCTTGTGGGACCTTTCATTGTACCAAAGCCACAATAATACATGTTAGACCTAATCAAATTGGAATGAATTGAAATAAAACTGTCCCCTATCACCTCTGAGGCCAGGGTGTTTGGCCCCTGGTCCCGAGCTTCACCTGTCTCACTGTTAGTCTTCGGGATCATTGCGGTGGGATCAGCTGCTGCCTCCTGATAAAGAGCCTCTCTGCAGCTCTGTTTGCTGCAACAACAGATCCCCCTTTCAATTAGCATCCTGGAGGACTTTGTCAAATCGAAACCACGTGTTTGCAAACACGCAGCCTTGTTGAATTAAAGTTCATCCCCGAGATGCCCTCCATCCAACCCCCCGAAGAAAGAGCCCGCTCATTTGATTAACCTCGGAGTAATTACAGCGCGCGTCCTCTCCGTGGTTTCGCCATTTAGTCGGTCATATCATTTGCAGATTAGGAGCGCATTAATGTGGCTGCTCGACCCAAATTATGTGGGACGACTTGTGGCGATGCTGCCGGAATATTTTACATCTTGTGGGTCTGTTTGGTATCTGACTTCAGTGCGTAAAAATATGTCTAGACCAGAATGAGCCCCGAGGCGAAACACGGGGAAATGCTCCTTTCCTATTCAGATCCGGTTACATTTTGCACTGACAAAGAGCTTTCATGTGTTTCTGACAGTGCTGTTTGTTGTCAGCTCAGCTTTAATAGATACAACAATCCCATTCAGAGGCCACCGGGTTTGCACGGCCCGCTGCGCCATAATGCTCTGCGCGAGCCCTCCAACGACTGCTGAACACTGATGAGTGTTTTTTGTCAATATTAGCGGGACTACTCGGGGGGGAAGTTTATAATTGGACACGTGTTTCCCCCGCTTTTTGTGGATTGGAGATCAACTGATTCCTTTGTAATTCGTTTTTTAAAGCAGTGAACGATCTACGAGGAGGGGTAAAGTGTTCTTAAGAGCTCCCCTTTCAGCCTTTAGAATTGGCCAGAGCGACCCGCCGAGACGCACGGAGGCCCTGGAGGTATATAATCCAGGAGATGTGCCGTCACACTGCAGAGATCCGGGCGCACGCAGGCAGGCACTGACCAGGTTATTACCCAGAGCTGTGTCGCCCACCACCCCGACACAGTGTCCTTTCCCTGCCTGAAAAAAAGAAACTTTTTTCATCTTGCTCTGTAAACTATGGAGGACATCCTTTTTGACCTGGACCAGGATGGCACCACGGATTTCGCGTTTTGGGGACAGATGGACCAAAACCTCCAGTTCCAGACCCAGCTGGACACCTGCCTGCTGGAGTGCACGGCGGCCGCCGGCCAGCTCTCGCCCTGGTCCTCCTTCGGCAGCCAGTCCATGTTCCCGGACTCGCAGCTGACCTTCACCGACCTGGACGTGCAGTCCCCCGGGGCGGACGGCTGCGGCGAGGGGGACAGCTTCGCCCTGGACGAGTCCCTGGAGGGGGCGCAGCGCAGGGCGCGGCGGCTGCTGCCCCACCAGCCCTACACGGTGCAGCGGCACGCCGCCAACATCCGGGAGAGGAAGAGGATGCTGAGCATCAATTCCGCCTTCGAGGAGCTGCGCTGCCACGTGCCAACGTTTCCCTACGAGAAGCGGCTGTCGAAGATCGACACTCTGAGGCTGGCCATAGCCTACATCGCCCTGCTGAGAGAGATCCTCATGTCAGGCTGCGACCCCAAGTCCTACGTGGACGAGTGCATGAAGAACGGCTACAAGAATCAAACCAACGCCATCTGGAACACAAGCGGTGAGCTGATCAGCACCACTAATAATCACACACACATTTGGCATTCATCGGTGAGTGAGTCTGGAGCTGCGGGTGAGATGAGGGCAGCGTTAGGCCCAGCACCAGCCGAACCGAGTGTGCTGACAGGAGCATTCACTGTAGCACCGTCAATTATCAATCCACTGCTTCAATGTTGCATCTGTCTTAACTCATCCAGAGTTTTACAAAATGTGTGGCCATTGTTTTAAAAGAGACTGGGTGGATTTTTAAAGAATATTACAAAATCTATTAACTCATTGGTAACAATATATTATCAATATAATACATGTTTTACACACATTTTCCATTTAATGCACATCTACATGAAAAGAAGTCCTGAATGAAACAATCTGATCTTTAACACACCAAAACATAAAATACCTGATGGCCTTTAAAGTTATTAGACAAATATGCCCCATTATCACATACAGCACGAGCCTACATTTACACTACGCAACAGTCTGCACCTTTGTTACCACAAAATTTACAAGAAAGGCCTTTAATGGTTAATTAAAATCAAATCTTCTTTCAGTGGACAGAAAGAATTCATTGTTACTGACAATAATCCCAGTGTGCTGACATAAAGCAAATGTAATTTTAAGCAGCTTGTTGTGTGTTCGCTGCACACTTTTATCCCCAGGTGTGTCTCCCTTGGGTGTTTGCTCTTAAATGAGCCTCATTTAACCAAAACACAAGTACCTGTATTCTTACTGCCTCCATGTATTTGACTAATTCCGTGGGAATCTGCTCTGAAGCCTTTTTATGGAGCTTTTCGGCAGTAAGTGTGCCCCCTTTCTGTAGCCCCAGACCTAGGACTTGTTAAACAGTCATTAAAATGTATCGAAACTCATGTGTTTGTCCGGCTTTTGTCTCCTTTTGCCCCCATGCTCCCCCTCCACAGATCTGACAGCCCGTCTCTCTTGGATAAAGTGGGATTAACTGAGGAACATTGGGCACCCCAAGTGTGGAGACTGCAGAGGGGAGGGGGTTCAGGTTTGTTCCTCGCTCTTCTCTCTCTCTCTCTACATGTCAAAGGCAGGCGGCCGGCCGGCGTGACAGAGCCGACGGATCGACATCTGCAGACTTCTCACCGGGTCACACACCTCAGGCTTTCTCAACCCCAACCACTCCTGCATCCTCCGTGGCTTTTAATATTCTAATTTATTGTTGACTGGTAATTGAGAGCCATTGTTTCTGGGGCTGGGGGGGGGGGGGGGGGGGGAGAGAGAGGGTTGGCATTGTTTGCCCAAATGGATGGCACTTGTCACAGACAGAGAGAGAGAGGGGCACACTGGCATGAGACTGAATGGACTTCCTAAGGGCTCATACTTCTGCAAGAAGTGTTTTCTGGACCCTCGCTCATTAGTCTGCGAGTTGATGTGTTAAAAAGAGCCTTGATCATGTAAATGAGACAATGGGCGTGAGAAGAAGATCAGGGCAATGTGTTTTAGCATGTCAGGTGCGGTTTATTGTGGAACTGTTTATTCCACGTGCAACCTCCATCGTCTGCTGTATTATTTATTTATTTATTTTTAATTATTGCATATTTATGACGAAACACTTGTGCTACTTTCGTGGACATGTGTTTCAACAAGCTGTGATTATTTATTGTTCTGTAACTGAAGTGAGATTGCTGTGTTTATTGTGCTTTACTGTATTTCGTGAAGCTGGTCCGTGCTGTGTGAAAGTGTCATTTTCCGTAAATGGATCACCACAGAAACGTCCATACAGTACCTTTGTTAACAACAAACTCAAATCAAGATCATAAAAATCAATCTATCCTAATTCTCCAGCTTGGTTTTGATGTCTTTGTACTTTGTACTGTTACCGGGGTCAGTCAGGCACCTACACATCACCTCCCTCTTGGACCAACCACCTGTCCCTGATTTCTTTCCCTGCTTTATAAATGACTCAACATCACACTTTGGATGGATATCTCTACTCATACCAGAGGACTCATTTAACCAATTTCTCATCATACACACCCCATAAATTTAGCCAACGCTTTAGGACAGTGAGTCCAGGTGCAGCGCTGTGCACATGACCTGGATCAGTGCAGTTACAGGTGTCATTGAGCTTTATTCCCAGCCTCAAACTACTGTGCCTAACAGCATGATGGATGGACTGCCGGTGTTTGTCGAGCCAACCCACAAAGTTGTGTAAGGCAGGACAAAGGATTTTCACAGAGAAGCTGAGCGGGAAATAAAAAGAAACTTCAAACAGCCTGGTAACAGAGCAGTGCTTTGAGCTAAAAAGCACTGACAGAGCTGACATGCTGATGTTTAGCAGGTATAAAGTTTACTATCTTCACCATCTTAGCTTAGTCTATAAGCACTAAACACAAAGTATAGACGATATCCTTGGGAATCAGTCATTAGTTTTGCAGGTATTTGGTCATAAACCAAATTATTGGACAAAGTTTTGACCTGATGATGGCGCTAGATTAAAATTCAAGGGCTCACCAAAGTTATTACAGTTCATCCTGAGGGGGCCATGAATGTCTGTACGATGTCATGGCAATACAATACATGCAAAAACAATTGCCGTGACATTTCACTCACATGTCAACCTCACGGTGGCGCTAGAGGAGAAGCAAGGGGCATCACCAAAGTCAGGATCCTTTGGGGACAATGAGTCTATGTACAAGCTTTCATGGCAATCCATTCAATAGTTATTGAGACTGACAGAGCCATGACACTAGCATGGTCGGAAAATAATGTAAACCCAAAATATCAATCAGATGTGGAGGCGAGACGATTTGTCACGAAGAGTTGTAGACGGATGCACTGTTCCAATCTATAGTTACCTCTTTTTGCATGTAAAGACGGTGACACTACTTGGCACGTTTTCCCCAGCTGTGTCGTTTCTCATAGCCTGAGCTTTTTCTCTCAGCAGTCCACAGATGCTGCTCCAAATGTACTACTCAGATGTGTAAAACAGGCGAAGGCAGTCAACAACATACCCATTCTTCTTTTACACGTGTAATTTTAGTGCCACTAATGGAGCCCTTAGGAAACAATTAAGAAGCAACCCAGTTATGAGATCTACACTTAAGACGTAGTTTATGGGTGATGTATAGCTGATGAATATCTGGTTTGGGAGTTCTGGTCACAGTCAATTAAAAATGGGTCCCTAGTTATTCTGGAGACCAAATAATTTGAGATTCAAACCTTTTTTTTTCTTCATGAAGTTACTTGCAGTTATGAGCTGGCACAACATTCCACTTATTTTCCAGTTAAGGATGAAATAAACATCAAAGATGTATAGTGCTCAGCAAAAGTGCTGTAAAATTAAATTGGACGAGTAGATTCTTGGGGAGAAAACCTGTCCCATTTGGAAACATTTCAATCAGTTACTTCTACTTGATTCCTCTGTGTGTGTGTCTACTCAAGCACTTTAGTGATCACTGCTCTTACAGGTGTTACCGATGTTGTCGTGACTCCTTCTACATACTGAACACCTGTTTAATATAAATGCACACAAGGGACCCTGTATTATATAAGAAACAGGTTTATGTGGCTGTGTTGAAGAACATGATTTAATAAAAAAAAAAAAACACATGAAATATCATTTAGAATGGAATACAACCTTAAATATATGTGTATATATATATGTATAAGCCTTTTGATGGTAGCAATCACCAAACTGCAAATGACCTTTGTTGCACTCTGATGCTCAGTGACACCTGGGTCCCCCTAGTGGTTTTGGTTGGCTAAATTTATCAAAGGTAGTGGGTTCTGGTGATTTGTGTCAGAATCCATAGCTGTATGAGCTGAGCATTAAAAAGATTTTGTTGAAATGATGCATAACAATTGATACTGACTGATAGAGTAGCTAAGAGTTGGCAACAATATAAATGTCCAGGCATTTAGGTTTTAAAGGGTTAAAGTCACAAGGTTTAATTTACCAACTCAAAAACTATTCAAGGGTAGTATTTTAAAATGTGATACAAATATACTGTGTTTATTTAAAAAAAAGACATTTAAACTATTTGACACAATAAATATCAATAAATAGAAAAAAAATAAAATGAATAATTAGTTATATTTATTTAAATTGAGATGAGCATTACTAACAAAATGATAACAGTCATTAACAGTTTAGAGATAATACAATGAACTATGATAAAGTATATCATTACTTTCATTTTTTTAAAATAATTTTTAACATAAAAAGTATTTAAAAAAAACTTTTCTCCACGACTACTGAGCAAACTCTGATGAGCTGATGAAGTCCATGAGATGCAATTGAACGCTCCCAAGAAAGCTCATAAGTAGACCTTGAGGTAAGCTTTTTTGTCAAATTATATAATTTATGTATCTATTGTGTTTATTATATGTTCAACGAACCAGAGATATAAAGTTTAGAAATCCAATGTCATTTGACACCACGTTGTATTTTCTAGCTATCACCGTGAGAGGTTGACCCACCAAAAAACAGCTCTGAATACCATTCAGATGAGATATGATTCAGCCAAGGGGGAAACTTTGGCTGCCAGAATGAGTAAGATTCTTCCAGTCTGTGGACTGCATCAGGCTTCTTTTTTGCGTTGAGGTAGTTTATTGATTTAACATCCGGCAGACCTATACTGACAAACACTGTGGGCTGTTCTGCCATCGGCCGGCAGGTGTGTTTATCATGTTAGTGTAATTCTGGAGTCTGGGCCTTGCACTTGTAAATATAATTAGTGCATCACATCCTGTTGGAACAATGCAGAGGTCTGAATGGAGGAGATCTGAAACAGCTCTGTCAAAAAAACCTGTCACATCCAAAAAGCTCAGAAAATTTTGAATACTTGGCACAATGTGGCACTCTGGGCTCGGACAGTGAGAGAGAGACAAATATCCACCCTCACAGCAACAATGTAAGACTTCATGTCCATGTGGTGGTGCGATCTTTAGTACAATTTCTACAAAACCTCCAGCATTCAGCTGCCAGTGTCAAATTGTGCAAAAATGTTCATAACCTGCGCACAGAGCTCAGGCTTTTTGGCACAGTTGTTCTTCCTTTTTCTTCAAAACTGTGAAGTGAATACAAAGCTGGACTAGACAAGTTTAATGCTATAATACTGCTGCTGCTCTGTTTTAACTATCTTTCATGGTCTCACATTTTTGCCACATTATTGGTTATAACAGAACACATACAGTAGAGTGCATGTATGTGGGTGAAAAACTGCATTATTGTGGAAAACAATTCCAAAGATCATATATCAATTACAACAGCCATTGCATTAGTAATTATTTACCATGTTGCAGAGCTTTAAGGCAAGATGTACTTTTCAGAAACTAAATGCATTTACAGAACACAGGTTATTCTGCAAAACAGACTTACCTAAATAACTTACAAAAAACACCACTTTTCTGCTCCTCCACTCTCAAAAAACCAAAATGTTGACTCCCCAGAAGCCTCACACCCTATGTTCATCACCATGGTGACCCAGTGTGCTGGCACTTTAATAGCTGTGAAACTCCAGTTAAATAGCTCACCTGTTTTTGTCATTACAGCTCCTCTTCACAAGACCACGCTTTTACCCCCGGAGCTAATAACTCAGATCAGAGTGTGTTGGGGAGAAATGCGGTGTCGTCTTTACAATGTCTCCCAGGGGCCTGCACTCAAGGGCCCTGAACAGTGGGGGGCCACGCATTTGAAGCCTTCTCGGATGAGGCTGGAACATTCAATAATTTCCTCCTCGGATTAGGACTGCAGCCCTCCTGGTGGCCAGAGCAAACACACTGAGAGGAGAGAAATAAACAGCTTCAGCTTTTTCAGGCACTAAGGTGTTAGGGAGGGATTGAAACACACATTATAATGCAACCTAATAAATGATTTAACTAGTCTGGGGCACACAGAGAATATTAATTGTCCTGTAACTTTAGGATAAACTAACAGTCCGGTCTTTAGCAGAGCTGACGATCTTGCTGGTGACACAGGTGACATTGAGAAAGTGACAGTGGACTGTAAAAGCCACCCCTGTGTTGACATCCGCTGATCTTCACGCTACTTTTCCTGGCCCAATCAGCAGAACAAACGACACTTCTGTTTGCCCAGCCTTCCTGCGCCGCCTCCCCCAAACCGCCTGAGCCGAGTCTAACCTCCCTGTAGCCCAGTCTAGTCGGGCCACCTGGCTGACACATCACACTGTGAACCTGGGCCAGCCGCCATAGTAACCTTGGCACCAGGGTCACAAGTGCAGCACTAATTACGCTGCATTATTTGTGCAGGAGGCTGCCCCATCAGCACCCGAGTGCACAGTCCCTCTGTCATTTGTTCAGCAAATTTACTCTGACCATATCAACAACACCAGCCCGCCCGCCTCCCCCCCTTGTTTGGCCTGGTTAAAGTTCAGATTCTGGAAGTAGTACATGCATAATGAATATAATTGTGTTATAGCCAACATAATTGCTCTGGCAACACTGTTTTTTGTAACTGTCAAGTCAATGAAGCGCATTTGAGTTGAGTATGGGTTGGATTTAAAGTTTGTTACTTTATGCCGAGAGCTCTCTCTCACTGGACAAAACTGATCAAATAAACAGCATAACTATCTGCACCCTTCATAACTAATCAATTTGTGTATACATATATAAATATGTAGCGCAGGTGGTAGAGCAGGTCGCCATTAATCATCGGGGTTGGTGGTTTGTTCCAACAACTCCTGTCCATGTGTTGAAGTGTCTCTGTGAGCTACACGCTGAACCCCAAATTGACCCCAGTGTGTGTGTATGTGGGGGGAATGCAAGTCGCTTTGGACAAAGGTGGCTATGAAATTAATGTAATATACTGTAATATTTATTTTCAAAATATCTTTTTATGTATTTTTATTTTTCAGCTTAATTCTGATGAACAGTGTGTGTTTTGGAACTAGGTAACCTTACCTAACAGATCCAGCATGTGCCTGAAATGGACACAGTACTGTATATCATGATTTCTTCCCTCCACGCACATCTCCCATACGGCGCCAAGCCATGGAGAGCTGCACTTCAAAGCTTAGCTTGTTCATTGGATGGCCATAACTCTACAGGGCAGCAGGGCAGAGTCAGGTATTGAGCATACAGGTTTTGGGGGGTGCTGGTGGTGTGCGTGTGTGTGTGTGGGGGGGTAGGGGTTCTTCTGTCCTGTTTCCCCCTCCACCTCCAGATATCAAAGCAAACTCTGACAGTGGGGGTCTCAGGCATCCCGGGCCCCTTTCCACACAGGAGACAAAGCATCGTGCAGCGAGTCTGCATCGTATTAAACAAAGCCTAAATGCTTCAAGCTGTTACACACTCCCCAATGAAACCTTTATGAAAGGGCCCCTAATGTGATTTCAGAAACACCTTGTCATCAGCCCTGGAGCAGCAGAACGGAGAAGTGTGGATACATGAATGAATGGGCTCTCTGCGTTACTGAGAGTTACTGTAGAATGATTTTGAGTGGAGGTGCCTATGGTTTTATTGCCCAATATGTACCTCTCACCGATATTACCTGTTGTTTCATTCACTGTAGAGGCCGCTGCTAAATACAGGCTCTTATCAGAAAAAATGCCTGTGAAAACAATGTTCTGATGAAGTATGTTCTGACTAATACTGTTGTTCTTGGAAGTTATGTAATCAGTTTCTTTTTTACATAAAGTCTGAAATATTTTTGACGAAAATCTTCTATATTAACAGTTTAGTAAAGTAAGTCACATTTGTTTGAAGTGGGAGTTTTTATTCAGAACTGACATGTGAGTCACATTTTCACAACTTACTGGAAAAGAACTGTGCAATCATAAACTCTGGAAAACAACCACTTCTTGGTAAAGACCAGGGTTTTCCTGAGTAAAGCAGCAAACATGAAGTATTTAGGTTTTTGTTTATTCTGGTGAGTATTGCACCTTTATGATACCAAGAAAGAATAAGATAGGGTCTGAAGAAGAAGTGGCTGAGCTGAAGTCGTTGATGTTGTTTGTCATGCTGGAGTCTAATCACTTTTAGTATTTAGGATTTAAATATTGTTTATTGTTTTAATCATCATATACCATTTTTTTCAGTAGGTACCACCACACTTTTGGTGAGTGTATAAAGCTACTGAGTATGAAACTACTATGGATCATTCAAGCACAATTTATTGGTTATATTACCTTAGAAAATCAATATATTTTCCTCTAAAAAAAGTTATCGTACACTGTTTTTGCTGCTGTGTTTTCAGTTACTGCATGTTAAATCCAGTTTCTTCAGTACACATCATCAGATGTTCCTTGGCAAGTTTGCATTGCAGAATCAGGTAGTAGTAGAGATATGTCAATGGTTACTCTAATGGAAACGGTGGGGCTACAAGTAGCTTTAAAAGCGATTGCACTACCGGTAATAGACACTGTATTCTGTGTTATGAGAACCAGCTGGGCCTTTCCTCTGCTGAACAGCTTGGGCTCATCTTGAAACACTTTCTGACACACAGACACACACATACAAGTGCATGTATGAAAAGGCAGATGTCGATACCCTCATGCAAACAAAAATAAGGTGATAATGTATACTGTACACGAGTTTAAAAGCACATACACACGCAGACACGAGCAGTCACGTACATATGCTTGCACACAGGCCATGGCTTTAGATCCTCTTGCCAAGATCATTTGGGGTGAGCCTCACAAGTGTTTGAGGAGCTTGAAGTCAAAGGTAACCAATCCTGGCAGGCACATGGACAGTAAAATTCCACTCATCACAGCCTCTAACAAATCATCTCCTCCATAACTTCCCTCACACATCCATAACCCTCTCTGTCAGATCAAAGACTAGCAAATCATCACAGATCCATACATTTGGCCTCTTTCCCCCGTTTCCCTACATGTCCTTCCTTTCTTTTTCTCTCCAGACCTGTTTTTTCTCTCTCAACACCTCTCTGTCTCACTTCTTGTCTCGTGACCCGTCGATTCTGTTTATGAGGCCGCTGTGAAGGCAGAGGGCCGCGCATGCGACAAGGATGTGTTTGCACTGATGTCACAGCAGAGAGGATCTGGCCTTGTTAAGGCCGGGCCCTCCACCCATGTGGAGTTGGTTGGAAAGGTGTCAGACAAGACAGAGGTACGTCATTCTGCTCCGCTGAATTACGGCCGGAGCTCATCTTTGATCTGAGAGGCAGGTCATCCCTCTCTCTCCCCTCTCTCTGTCTCTCACTTCGTTTGCCATCTCTTTCTCCCTTCATCTCTCTCAGGGGGTTCTTGAGAGAACCACAGGGACCACATTCCCCTCCTCTCCACTGAGTGTGAGATATACGTGAATCACTTGCCGACATCCAGGAGGGATAAAGGAGCAGATGAGCAGTTACTTCCTCTTACTGATATTACTGCCTATATTTCATTTCAAAAAGTTTTCACAGAACATGGTGAGGTACACCTGATGATCAAATTAAAAGGATAATGTTCTAGTATCTGATACATGCAACTCTACTTCAATGGGAACACCTAAAAATGATATACATATTTTACAACCAAAACAGAGTTTAAAAAAAAGTGTTTCTGCTGTAGTGCCAAGAATATTTGTTAAATTATTAACATTTATACTTTCTCACAGTTATTCACATTATGTTTTGCAGAGGAATCGGATCAGGAATGAATTCTAATCAGTTTGAGGCCGGCGAAGGCTGTCACCCAAATCATTCGCTGCTTGCCTTTTTGAATAAGAGCTAGTTTATCATTGCCCAGAGTGCATACAGTGGATGGAAAAGCGCTGGCCGGGGGCCCCTCTCGCTCTTTTTCTCCCTGTGAAGTGTGTGTATGTGGATCCTACCTCACAGACGCTGTGCAGGATCAGCCTCTCACTCTCCAAGTCAGAACCTTCTCCCCTGGGCATGGAGCCTCCTGCAGCTGAGCCAGGGAGCAGAAGGTCTGAGGGCATAATCAGGGGAAGTGTGTGTGACTGTGTGCGCCTCCTTTTCATGAAGTGCACTAACACAAATCCCAGCACTACTTTCATATTTTCATGTGTGAAACATTACCTTCTTTATAAAGAGGATGCAAGCACTAGAGCAGAAAAATGTGACCACACTTCGACCTGTACTGAGGCATGCCAGGGTCTGAGTTAAGAGCTCTGGCACTGAGTAAAAGTAGTGTGACAGTCACCATTACCAGAGGAACCCAAAACACAAAGCAGACCAGGGTTTCCTATAGGCCAGGGGAGTTTTCAAGGGAAAACCACGATGTGTCCCAATACCAAGTGAGCACTCATGGGTTGAAACGTTGCTGTGCAACTTTCAGGAGGTACTGGGTTCTGGCCCATTAACAGTGACTGGCCTCCCCGGACGTGTAGAACACACATAACATGTTCACATGCACTCAAGATACTGCAGCGTGATTATTTTCAGATACTCTTGGTGAACTAAAGTGTAAGTTACAGTGTAAATTAGCAAAATTGCTTCCTAATAAGAGGCAATTATTGAGTGCAATTTGATTAATGATAAGACTCAGTTTAACAGTTGAAGCCTTGTTTCCTTAATAATTTCAGGGACATCATGCAACATTATGTTTTGTAGGTAAAATAACCTACTCTACAAAATGCTAAAGGATGTGTCCTAAGTCTTTGTTCTTTAAAACAAGCAGAAATCTTGTTTTTAATGCATTATTTCAATATTATTTGATAAGTTTAATTGTCTTAAAAATTAGACAAAATTAAGCAGATCACTCCTGTAGTGTAAAGAAAACTATATTCGATTCAGTAAACACCCTGCAGTCAAGACAAATGATCTCGACTCACTGGTAGATTTGTTTCTTTTATTGTTTTCACTCTTTCTAAAATAGAAATAAGAGATGATATTTTTGAAGTTTATGGGAGCAAAAGAACACTGGCTGCAGCCCCGAAAATCCACAACGATATAGAACCACGGAAATCTCTGGAGGTCAGTCAGCTGATTTGGATACACTCTGCATTTTGGCAGTGGATACGTTCAGCTGTGTAATGTGAGCCACCTGTGCGCCGCTCTGTGTAGGGAAAACATGACATGACAGATGAAGAGGTGGACCGCTGACAAAACGCACAGAGAAACCGTCCAGTGGAGGCATCCGCAGAAACCGGAGAGCTCCTCGGTTAGTTTAAGCCTCCTTCCTGTTTGACTTCCACATTATAAGAGCTGTGAGAGCGGACAGACTTGATTCGATTAAGGATCAAGCGGGTAGATTTCCTCGAGCCCGGCGAATCTGTGCGCAAACCGCCCTCCACAGAGCGCACAGAGAGGGAAACAACTGTACCGACTGAGCACGGAGGGTTTGACCAGACACTGGAGGCCCTGCAGAGGTGACTGGACTGTGGCGCACTGCCGCAACACTGCATTTTATACAGCAGTTAATGCGGTGGTTTTATTGACTTATGTTTTACTTTAATACAACCCCCTTAACCTTCGTACACATTTTAGTGATGTTTCTACACGCGGATAATTTTATTCATTTGTATCAAAAATTAGTTCGCAATCTAAACCATACATTAAAGATGATCACTGATAATTCAAGATAAATAAAATGATTCTAAAAATTGCGCAACAAACGTTTAATTATTTGTAACAATTCAACCCATAATTCAGCATTAGAAAAATTGTGGGTCAATTTAGTATTTTAGTCAAAACAATAAACACACACAAAAAAAAATTGTCCGTTTGATGATCGGACCAACCGTGCGTAAACAGGAAAAATCGAACAAATTTCCGTTGCTTTTGACAGTAAAAACGTGCCTTGTTTCAGTCACAGATTCGGATCCGTGAAACCAGGACTGGTCCCTCCTGCTTATTAGCGGACCGAGACGCAGCCTGGCTCCCCCTCCGCCCTCAGACCCCTCCCCTTCCACTCTCAAAACTATTTAGCATCTGAAGCCGGGATAAAGTTTCCAAAAAAATTTTAAGGGAAAAAACTTCCTGCGTGAGGAGAAGCGTGCCAGCCCTCAGTCCGAGAGCAGACTCTTCCCGAGCAAGAGGCGCAGAGAGCGAGCCAGCCTGAAGTTCCTCCCCTCATCTTTACGGATATCTATACATTTTTTTTTTTTTGTAACCACGGCTTCAACGGTGGAGGACGTTTTCTCCGCTCTATCCCTGCATTTCTTCAAGAGAGAAATGGAAGAGGGCTCCAGTTCCCCGGTCTCCCCTGTGGATAGCCTGGCGACCAGCGAGGAGGAGCTGGACAGACAGCAGAAACGCTTCGCGGCCAAGAGGAGACACAGCAAAAAGTCCAGCGAGGACAGCAGCGGCAGCAGCCCGGGCCCGGTGAAACGGGGGAAAAAGCCGAGCCCGAGCAGCACTCAGTCGTACGAGGAGCTGCAGAACCAGCGGGTCCTCGCCAACGTCCGGGAGCGCCAGCGGACTCAGTCTCTGAACGAGGCCTTTGCGTCTTTGCGCAAAATCATCCCCACGCTGCCGTCGGACAAGCTCAGCAAGATACAGACGCTGAAGCTCGCCTCCAGGTACATTGACTTCCTCTGTCAGGTGCTGCAGAGCGACGAGATGGACAACAAGATGTCCAGCTGCAGCTACGTTGCGCACGAAAGACTCAGTTACGCGTTCTCCGTGTGGAGGATGGAGGGCGCTTGGTCTATGTCAGCCTCTCACTAGCGCCCGGAGACCTGCAGGGACAATGCCAAAGCGGTGGGTACCACACACTGAGGCAGAGCTTACAGCAGCATGTATGATATGTGTGTATCCGCGGCCATGAAGAACGTGGGCTTTAATTAGTGATACAAACAAAGAAATGTGGAACCAGTGACGGACAGTATGGTGATGTAGGTCAAATACATGCGGTATGATCTGTATATTGTGAATGTTTTGTTGTGTGGTGGTGATCTGGCCACGTGTCTTGGACTTGAAGGATGTGAGGTACAGCCTGCTGTCACAGTGCATGGCCCGGGCAAATTAAAGCGCAAAGCTGTGGCCAGATGTTGACATGACCAAAAAAAAAAAAACGTTCGCGTGCGCCCGCCTGTGCACCGAAAACGCAAATTCACACCTTCTACCGGGCCCGTGCTGTGCGCGCTTGTAGCGCGCTTGTAGTGTGTGTGTGTGTGTGTGTGTGTGTGTGTGTGACAGATTTCACGCCGAGGCCTCAGCATCTTCCCGTGCGCTGTGCGCCGGGCCCGTGTGACCCGGCTGAGCTCAGGGTGCGGATAAAAAGGAACTTTGTCTTTATTTTGAGAACGGGCGCAGGGGAGGAGGCGGGATAAAACAAATAATAGTTTTGGAACGTTTTCACACGCCAGGCCAAATGAAGAATAACAAGTCTGATCTATTTTTGACCGCAAACGCGTTAAATCAGCCAGTTGTGACTCCTGCAGTTTTTTGTTTTTTTTTCGGTGCCCCTTAACAGCATTTCATAATGTGGGGTAGAAAAAAAAAAAAAAAAAAAAGTCCTGGGGCCTCAGCAGAACGCAGCTGTAATGCCACCACGGGTCATTTAGATCCACAATAGAGCGGCTTTCCTGCGCGCAGACCGCAGGAATGGGCAGCGCGGCTGGACACCAGAAGTTCAGGACAATAAAAACTGAGGCCCGCATTAACGAGCAGGCGGGATTCGGTCACGTTATCTTGCAGATTTGCAGCCTCACGCCGCGGGAGACAGCTGAGAGCTGGGTCACCTCCTCACTGTGACAGAAACCACGACCAAACGATAACATCTCGCTCATTTCCAGGAAATATGACCTCACTCGTCCTTTTTCAGGTCGGCTTGAGCGGCTGTGAGAGGTTTTAAAAGAGGCTCTTATATACTAATTGAATACAGTGGCAACTTAACAAAATAAAAGTACAGGTGTAACATGAGCGGTTTAATCTGAGGCCACCTCTTATCAGATGTGTCTGAATAAAGCTTCCCAGTGGAAGAGCACAGAGTGGGTGACACTAAATGACGCTCTCGGTGAAAATGACTGGAAGCAGCAGGGTTTGTTTGGCTCTCAGGGGCCTGACATGCAGATACAGGCCGCCCATCAGCCAGGCTCTGTTGTCTGAGAGCAATACGCTTCATCACAGCAGTTTGTGTAAGCAGAGTAAATTTGAAGGTGGATATTGTTTTATTTTTCTTTTCTTCTGAGTTTAACTGAACTCCGTGGAATGTAAATAAGCACTGAAAGGTGCAGTTTGGTCTTTCTCAAAACATGTGACACAGAAATGAAATACTAGTTAGGGGTAAACATAACGTTGTTCACATGGGGATTCCATTTAGAAACATGTAAAAATAGCCTTTAATGACCTCACTGATACGTTTTTAATAATTCTGACTCTGGGCCTAATGTTGCTCTGAGGAATCAGACTGTATTGTTTCAGGACTGATCCAGTGAAACGAAAACGCGTGAATTTACTCAGGTGCTTCAGAGTAAAAGCTGAGAAAGCTGTGTGTTCCTGACAGAGAGACTCCATCCACATACAAGAGGTTCCCGCTCCTCTGTTGCCATATGGTTTTACTCAGCTCAGTGGCTAATAACTGATTCATTAATGACTTCCCATACTCTCAGCGAGCCAGTGAACGTCTGAAAAAACATCAGATGTACCTCACCAAAAAAAAAAGAAAAAAAAAAAAAAGAAAAAGAAAAAGCCTAAATCAATATGCGTCCTGCGTAAATTTAAGCCAGTTTTTTTTTTCTACGCACATTCCCATCAATAACTATTCTTACAACTATCTCTTTCCCTCCATCGCAGACTGTTTACTTCTACAAAGTATGAAGACCAAAGGGATTATTGAAGAACCCATCGACCTCAAAGGCATGGCGGAGAGACGTAATGTGACCCACAACTACAAACTCTTGGGGAGTGTGTGTGTTTGTGAGTGTGTGTGTGTGTGTGTGTGTGTGTGTGTGTGTGTGTGTGTGTCTGTGTGTGTGTGGATGCAGATTCATCACACTGCTTCTGACTGTCTGGAGCTGTTTGTGGCAGAAAAAAAAAAAAAAAAAAAAAAAAAGACAGACCTGCAATGTGTACAGGCCAGAGATGTTACAGCGGCCTGTATTTCAACAAAGCCATCCTGTAACCGTTTTTACAAGGAAATATATTTTGTTTTTTCAAAGACTTTAAACCAAAGTATAAATATATATAAATGAATGCATATTGTACATACCTGTGTAAGTGCGCCTATAGCTTGTAAAGGGACCAATGCAATTTAGAGTCATTTGCTGCATGGATTTATTTCAGCGACTTTTTTTTAGCAAGTCTCCAAACTCCGTCCAATGTACATTTTTGTTTTTGCTTATTTATTAAAACACATATTTTTGAACGAAAGATGGTTGATTTTTCTTTTGTTTTCTGCTGTAGATGTTGAGCCATAACACACACACACACACACACACACACACACACACACACACACACACACCGCAGCGTGTAGTGCAGCTGAACAAACTGCAATAAAAAAATCAGACGAATTCGTGCAAGTTTCTGGAGAATCCAAACCGAACGAGATGGGGAAGAAAAGTCAGTTCTTCTGGTGGAGCATTGTGTGTCGCTTGTGCAGGTTCCTCTGGCGGGGGGGGGGGGGCGGGGGGTGAATACCAACACCATATTTTCTTTTCACTTCTGGGTGTGAATTCCCCCCCTTCCTTCCCTCTCCCCTCCTCTTGTTATGGAAAGAAAAACGACTTTTGTAAAAACCGACCATAAAAAAAAAAAGAAAGAAAGAAACACGCAGCTTCATTAACAGTGGAGGAAATTCGAGCCAGTTTCAAGCCCAGCCATATAAAACGCTCGTCCGCTTAAATAACGAGTAATCATTTCAAATGGCGATGCCTCGGGGCTCTGTAACGAGCAGGGAGCCCCAACGAGCGCAGATAAGGACAATAACTCTCAGCCTGCAGCTTTTATAAAAAAACAACAAAACATTTAAAAAAAAAAAAAGCCAGACTCCAACTAGACGACTGGAGAGGTTCCTTTGAAACTCTCCCGCTCACTCTTAAAACATTAAAATTGTTTACATCTCGTTTTCCCAGACGTGGTTAGATGCAATCTAAACACTGAAAGGAGCTCATTGTTGACGCGGGGCTCTGCTGCCGCTCAGCTCTGCTGCACAAACCTGGCCTTTCAGAGGAGCTCTCATCATTTCACCGCACAGCAAAACACACGTTACCTTCTCACTCCGGCTGCAGTGAATCCGCGGTACATCCTGGGCGCAGGCCGCTCCCTACAAAATAAAAGCCTTCAGGAGAGAACTAAAGGCCACATGGGGCGATGACGCCGACGCGATCGCTATTGTTTTCCACGTGCAAACCCTAAAACCTTCGTGGAAATGTGATATTACAGCCAGTCTGTCTGATCTGCTCAAGGTCAGCGCGGTTGGAGAGGGGAAACACCTGCGACCACAGCCGCTTTATCCTCCCGCTGCCGCTGATGCGCCAAACCCACATTACCCGCTCGTTCATTAACACGCACACGCTCTGTTCCATAAATGCGCACATGGCAGACTGCGTAAGGCAGGAGGCCCACTCCATCCCGAAATGCTCTCGGAAGAGATTGGTTTTGGTGTTCGGTGGTTCGGTAACGATCCGAGAGCAGGTCGCATGTCTTTTATTTTATTCAGCTCGGCCTTCGCCCGTGTGGCCGCGCACACACACACACACACACACACACACACACACACACACACACACACACACACATCGGTACGTTTGGATGAATTTACGCATGCTGGATACACACACACCTGATCTGCAGTGAAAACAGGGGTCATGACCTCTACAAGTGATTGAAAATCCTGTTTCTGTATAATCCAAATCAAATATTGTAATAGCCACTGTTTGAGTGATTTTTAACAAACAGTTCAAGCAGTAAGAGGTAAAATCCTTTCTGGACACTTTTAAAGTCTTTCTTTCTTTCTCGCGCGTCAAAGAAGGACTGAACAGGTCTGGACTTTTGGCACGGTGGTCTCGGATGCTGTTGGACAGCCCTTCCTACCTAGGCCGGCTTATCCATAGGAGCCCGTTTGATACCTGCTCATTATCCCGGGCCCTCACAGCTGAGCAGCACAGAATCACCCGGGGGCCACTGCTCCAGCGGTGCGAGAGATCCAGATGTTTCCCGTAAAATCAGACGGAAAAAGCTACAAAACTTTAATTTGCAGTAAAAAGGGAATAAAGTAAAGGTTTACACTCTGTGCGCCTCAAACGGTATTCTGTGTTCGCCTGGTTCAGTAAAAAAAAAACCTAAGGTTAGCCTTATACCACTTTGGAGACTGATGTCGGCATGACTGAACTTCCTCTGTGTGTGTGTGTGTGTGTGTGTGTGTGTTGGCAAAGCTGAAAGTCAGCTGTGTCTGCTGCCACCATGGCCATACATGAAGCCTTACTCAGACTTAAAATACACCTCAAGTACTGATCTGTCTCTGTCTTTCTGTCATTGTGTGTTGTGCAGGATCAGTACATGTCACTTAAAGGGCCATTCAATTAAAATATAGTTGGTCAGTTCGTTAGTTGGTCATATTATAAGAAAAAATGTAATGCATGTTAATGTAAAAGAGAAGAAAAAAGAAAACAGCTTGCTTTAAAAAATAAAGTTATAATTTGGTATACAATTGAGTTATGAATCATGTTATAGTGGCATACTCCACATTTTCTCAAACTGCTGTAACAAGTTTTCTGTTGCACTTCTTCATGACCCACTTCATTTGCCTCATGCATTGAATATACAGGAGTTGGATTTTGGCGTCCGGTGTGTGCAGATGTATTGACAGTTATGGCAATAGAGCAATCCTGATGTACACGCATGACAGACAGAAGCTTGCGTAGTGGAGAAGGAGCGAGATGCCTCTCAGAGCTCCGAGGAGCCTGGCAGAGCCTCGGCTGTCAAGGCCGCCTGGATGAAAAGGAATTAGCAGAGGTCCTGGTCTTTTTCTTCAGCTTGTCTCCACTTTTCCTTCGTTCCATCATTTAATCAGGGACCCTAAGACTTTGATCCTGCACAGAAGGGCCCCGCTGCATTATCATCAAGCCTTAGGGCCAGTGCTTTTCTTTTCCTTTTTTTTAAAGATTTCATTTCCTTTGAGAGAGTGGGCACAAACACACACACACACACACACACGTATAAATATATGTACATCACACCTGAATTCTGTCTGATCCAGGTGCCATCTTTTGCTGATGGAGGAGAAAGCAATATTAATTCACCTCAAAACTGACCAAATGTAGGACTTACATCAATCGCTTCGAGTCACAAACCCTCTTCTCAAGATATTGTCTGACAGCCTCAAGCCTCTGGTGGATATACAACCTTAGAGAGGCTTCACGTGCTGTGAAAACAACATGACATTTCCTTTGTGGAACACTGAGAGCCTCTCAAACTGGGCTACCAGAGAGGTTATCATCCGCTTACCTGTTGAAGTGTCCCGGAGAGAGCAGCTCGACCCCTCTCTGCTCCTGTTGTTGCAGCCACTGACCCTGTGAAAAAGGAAACTCCCCGTGTCTGGACATGCAGTGACAGTAAATGTGATACTGAAATCTCACTCTCTATCGCATGGCTCATCAGGGGTTTCTTGTGGACTCTGGAAGCTGGGGGAGTGGAACTGGACTGGAAAATAGTTGTAAAAGCAGTCCTGCTAGGACTATGGGGTGTGGGATGCTGACTTTTCCCTGAGTGAAAAAAAAAACTCAAAGACTTTCATTTCTGAATTGTGTCATATAGAGAAACTATCTTTAATCTTTAATCTGTTTGCCATGTGAACATAGTCTGAGCTGTCATGTTGTTTCAGTGTAATTATAAAATAAATAAAAAGACTTGGAGGACAATCACTGAGACTCCTGGCATGCAGAGACATCAAGGCTGTGAAATATATTAATGTTTGTGCAGATGCTTCCATTCAAATGCTCTGTCGGGTGTGAAGCGTAATTAAGGCGTCTTCCATGACAAACTGTCCAATCATGAAGGCTTTTGTTGTTCATCTGCACATGCTGTTTCAATTGATGTTTGGTCTGGGTGTTGTTCATGAAAGAGTCAATTTGGCAAAAAAAGAAAAAGAAATGAACAACATAATATCTGCATAAACAATCAATACTTTGTTCTTTTAGACCTGCTGTGTGAACATAGCTGTTAGCTGAGCAGGTTTTGGAGAATATGTATGGAAATGTGTCTGACTGTACTGCTTTATGTGGGTTTGTGTGTAAGCTGGCCCTTGGCTCTGAGCCTTACAGCACATCTTCTCATCTGGCATTGTCTTGTGTCCATCTGGTCTCATCTTACTAAACACACACACACACACACACACACTGGACAATAACAGCGATATATAAACTGCTTAATTCTCAGTTTCCTTCATCCTTTCCATTCTTGAATGCATCAGCCTTCACCAGCCCCTCTGTAAAAGTGGCCGACAGCGCCAGTGGAGAAAGACAATGATGGCTGAGAAGGGCACAGACTGAAGCGAGGGCAGCACTGATCATTACATCTCAGCATCCACAGAGTTGGAAAACATCTAACTTTAGCGTCAGTGATGTTAGCCAAACAATAATTACAGCTTTCCTAACCAGTTCAGACCGAGGGCAAGCTGGAAGATGTCATCTCAACAGGGAAACATTTTCAAGCCATTAGTGTTTACCATATTCACAAAGAAATATACAAACAAAACCCATTGACAATAATCACCAGGAATTTCAGATGCACGGTAAATTACATTAAATAATCACTTCTTTCTTCTTATCTCGGCACTGCATCGCTGAGGGAACACGTATTTATGATACAAATGGCTAATTTGCCTTCACCATGGCCATGAGCCAATCATAAGCCAGAATATGGGGCAGCCACTCGACCTCCCTAAACATGCCCCTCTACATTTCTCTTCCCTTTTTGCATCCAAGAGTCAGTTAGAGTTCCAGCGTCCTCCTCACCCTCAGCAGTGAAACTCGATTCGTCTCCAGACTGTGGAGGAGACGGGGGGCTTCTGGGTATGTTTGTGGGGTGACATGCCAACATTACCCTCCTCCTCCTCCTCTGCTCTTCATTAGCACCAGTTGTGACCGCCAGGGTCAACAGGGGTCAGTGGGTCACGCCAGTTCGGGAGCCAACTCTTACTCACTCACCTTTGTTTTCACTCGTACTTTCACTGGTGAGAAGGGAAAAGAGAACTTCTGAGGATGCTGCATTAACTCACTTTAATTTAATTCAAGCCTACATCTATTTATTTACTCAAAGCAACCATAAAAATGAATAGGAAAACTAGTTGCTTATTTTCACTGTTGGGAAGAATAAGATTGCACTTTTAATTAATAAAAAAAAAAGTAAATGTTCGCTCTTCATTAAATACACTCAATTAAATGAAAAAACTAGACATGAAACACCAAGGAACATTTAAAAGTGAAAAGGGGAAACGCTGTAAAACAATGTACCACTGGACAGTTTGGGGCTGATTCAGGGTGTTTGCAGAACCCCTGTAGTGTCAGAGTTTGAATCAAACAAAAGCCCTCTACAAACAACCACAGGGCTTCTATGCCAAATTTACACAATGCAATCTCATCTTTAATCTAAAAACATCCAAACACCAGTGTGACAGCATGTTTGAAAGTAGCAGAGAGTTGATTCTTTTTGAGAATGAAAGAAAAGGTAGCTGCCTATCAAACTTTGATCTCTTTTATAACCATTATAATTTTTTTTAATACAAAATCCACTTACTGGATTACTAGTCCCTGCCTATTTAACTAAATACACGACTGTTTGAAAGTTTGGAATCGCCTGGCAGAAAAGCTTCATTTAGTACAGTCAGATAGTAGACAAAAGTAATGTTTTGTACATGGAGAACAAAACTCTGTACAATGGTTCACCAGACTGACAACTGAAAAGGCAGAATGAGACAAAGATCCCTCTGAGCAGCAGTTAAATATGAATATAAGAATTTAAAAGTCATTGGTAAAAGAAATTGGACAACTCAAATAGGACCAGGTTCCTGTTTCAGTGTCAAGTACACAATAATCGTCTAACAAGCTGGAATTGACAGGCGTGTTGCTTTAGCAATTGTATTCTTAAAACTTCATAATAGAAATAGGTTAGTATAGGGTTAGCACTATTGGAATCACAGAATATCAGCTGAACATACTATGGACGGACAAATCACAGTTTAAACCTGTTCAATCTAACCACTGAGCAGATGGCAGAGGGCCCAAAGAGAAATGGGTTTCCAAAGTATTGAAATGCTTTTTTTTTATCTACAAATAGAAGATATTTTTATCACTGTGGGTTATGTTGGTTTGAGGGGAAAACCATTCACTAAAGTGGTAATGTGCTCCTACAGGAAAAAAACATTTCTTCTCTTTACCAGAATAGTTTAGCCTAAAGGACGATTTCAGTGTCGGTGCCTCTCTTTGTCTTTGTCCTCCGCTCTTCCTCCAGTTGTGACCAAACTTTTTAGCGAAGTGACAGGCTGCCCATAATGAAGACTAACACAACAGGAATAAAAAAAATATATTTTTTGCTTCATCCTCAATCCTTAAGATTAAGCAGAACTGTTAGCAGCTTGTGTAGTGGACCCTCACTGAACTTTGCAACTCCTGACACCCACGCTGACAGTGACCCGGCCTCAGGGTTATGTTTGCAACAGCTCCTCATGTGTCCCTGCCCTTCTTGATGTCAGTGCGCGCTCAACACCAGACTAAACACATACAGTAGCAAGACAAGCAAACGCGGCACAGCTTTTCAAATACACTATGGATCAGAAGTCCCAACTAGACCGGTGGAACATCCAATGGAAAGAACAGCAAATGGTCACAGTCTCCCTCATGTACATTTCCATTATTTCCAAACCTATGCTTGGAATAAAATAAATTGAGGGGAACTGAAGATAGAATACTGAATTTGTTAGAAATTTTTGTCAGAGACAAACCGACTTGTATAAAGAACTTGCCAAAGCGTCTCCTGTTCCAAGACTTTACATGGACATCACTTGACTGGGCCACCTCTATGACCCCCCAACATACGTGTTTGTCTACCTCGAGTTTTTCGCGTGCCTGTGTTTGCTGTTGATCCAAAACTGATCCTAATGAGTGTCATCTGTAATTAGTTTTATTTTGTCATCCGAGCAGCTGGCCAAAACCTCATCGCCATTTTGAGGCAGTCAAACCTGCAATTAAAAAGCGCGGTGATGAGCACAGCCGGGAGGATGAGGCCTTTTTTTTTTTTTATTTTATTTTTTATGTACACCGGTGGCCGGGTAATGACAGAGCAAACTGACAACGACCGACGCTGCAAGAAGATGTGCAAGGCAAGAGAGCTGCCGCACACCAGAATGTCACTGCGGGGAAACGAGAGGGAAAATAAATAGGGGGGTTTTCCCAGATTTCAGTCCTTACTGACATTTCAGTCCTTTGTTGTGGGGAAGAGGCGGCCATCTTGTGGGCTGGCCTTCCAGAAGGGGGAAAGTTCAACTAGCAGGGCTCCACCTTTCCTCCGACCTGACCTGACCTTACCGAGGGGTCGCAGGAGTTGCGTGTCGCTACATGGCGGAGATGACGGACATTTCGACTCCTACGGTGAGCTAAAGGTGAGACGGGCAGTCTGTGTGTCACGAGCTCGGCTGTTAGAGCATCCCCAGCCACCAAGGAACCGTAAAGAGGTCACATTCCTCTAACGTCATCCTTATTTACCTCTGGGAGCCCTTGGAACTCCATTCAGCAGCTGTATGATGGTAAACACTGTCCCTCATGTGAGATGTGCTCCTCTTCGTTTGCCTTTGACACTGCTTGGTGTCTCAAACCTCCATGATTTACAGAGACTGTGACGAGCCTACAAAGCCCGAGGCGGTGGTAGTATTTACACTGTTACTCTCTAAATTGAGAGTTTGACAGGAAAGCAGTGGAATGTGTGTTTATTTGAGGGGAGGTAAGGCGGGATTGGTTTCGTTTGCTTTTGGACTGTTGTCTTAGCGTTAGTTCCACCACCAACAGGGATTCACTACTGTTTATTTGGACACCAGCTCAGACCTTTGACCCCTCCAAATGGGTGGCTAATCCCAGCCAAAGCTACTGTGGGGCCTTTGTTGCCATTCCTGCAATGCTGCCTCCCTCTGGATTCAGGGAGAACTTCACAGATTTTACAGATCAAAGTCTATTTACAGGTCTTGGGGAGTATTACTGCATATGTGGGGAAAAAAAGTTGTATAAACCCTTTTGCAACTCCAGAGGGACGAAGTCTGAAAAATGTCCTCATGTGATATAGGATCTCATTGGTTGGGGCTGAAGACTTCAAATTCTGGAGTTAGAAAGAAGCCAGTTCTCCTCATCTCTTCTTGAGATAACATCTCATAGTTTGCAGCTCGAGGCCACATTAGCTACTAGCATAACATGCCAAAACTCTTCAATCGTCCTAGCAGCAATCAATGTGCATTGTGGGTAATGTAGGTGCTAGGTTTTTACAAGGAAGAAGAATGTGTCGAATAAAAAAAGATGATGTCTGGTTCTGCTGCATCGATTAAAAAAAATAAAATAAATCCATCATGAGTCCGACAATGTTATAGGAGTGCAATACTGAATCGGTGGAGTACTCCTTTAACAACAGCACGTTAAACTATAAAGTAACCTGCATAACCAGTGGATGAAGTTAAATAGGTGTGTAACAAACCTATGCGCACATCCCTCAGCGGCTGTCCTCATGTCTGACATTAGGACATGTTTGCCTTTTCTTTCCAATCAAAACCAGCAGCTAACACTATTAACATAAAAAAAGAGACACTACAGTTTTTCCAAAACAATACTTTACTTTACATGTTAGAGCAAAGGTTCCCGAGAAAAATGTGCTATTTCTGTAACAATGGTGGCACAAGTCAAAAACGTAACTGATAAAAAAAAAAAAATTAAAAGAAAAAGAAGATGCATTTTATACATATGTAAACCTAGAACTGTTCGTTTTGAACCACAGTGGTCATAGCGATAACTGGCTTTTTTAATGGAATGGACAACTGTAGCAATGACCAGGCATCTGGATGGAGCCCTTTGATAAGTCCAGATGTGACAAAGAACAAAAATGTCTCCCCAAAAGACCACCAAAGTCTTGCCTGGTTTATTTATATATATATATATATATATATATATATATATATATATATATATATATATATATATATAAAGTTTGTCCATTCTGTTGTAACAATTTGTGTTTCTACATAAATACAACAAAATCTAATGTCTGTGTTACAAGGGCTAGATTTTTTCTTCTTTCCTTTTTTGTAAAATATTCAACTGAAGTCTTCCAGGTTTGATGATTCCATATCCTACAGGTAAAAGCACAACACGGAAAGCACCCAAACTCCCCAGCAGAAACAAAAAAGCAATAAATGAGAAAAGACAGGTTGGATACAGTGAACGTACTAGTGTCCTTCAGTGCTCGAACCCTTGTGCTGATATGTGGTATGGGACAGACAGACAGGCAGGTAGGCAGTACATGCAGACATACAGATCATGCAGAGAGAAAAGAGGAATGGATAGTTGGACCAGGCTACCTAAATAAACTGCTGTTGCTCTTGGGCCTGGCTGTACTGAACAATGGAGGGTTAAAATAAAAGATATGCCCCCTCCTAATAAATGGAAATTATAACAAAATGGAATGTTAACGCTTTTTTTGTCTTACTGGACATTGTGTTAAGACTAACAGTGAAGACAGACGGCCAGAGCGGCCAGACAGTGCTAGTTTTGGCTCCTTTTGGGAAACCAAAGCATTCAGCAGCAGAAACCCCGTGACTGGCACTGCTGTGCAAAGGTTCTGGGAATGTTCTAGGCTGGGTTACCGAAAAGCATCTCATCAAGTTTGTTTAAATGCACAGAGATGTCAGCGTGTCCAAGTTATGTATGAAGTGTCGCAATAATCTGAATATGGTCCTGGAAACAAATCTTCCCAAAATAACATTAAATACAGGTGGAAGTGATATTGTGTAGGTGTCAGAGATAAAGGGAATGTACAGAAACATCACATATCTTACACATGGCTATGAGTTTAAACCATACTAAATAAAACTAAAAATGCGACGCCCAATAACTCCCTTTTACAAATGCTTAGACCTTAGTTATCTCTTGGGTACTCAGTGTAAAACCTACTTTATGGCATACAATTTACTGCAAGCACTGATTCACGTCCATGCATTTTCCTTTGTTCTTGTAAATCTACAAAGTGGTAGACAACACAAGCATGAAACCATCTTAACTTTGACCTCTCTGGCCATCTGCAGAAGCCATTGAAAAGAATGCCCTGGAGGTGATGTGGCTTCTGCTGGGAGATGCAGCATCATTCTGCCAGTAGAGGTCAGATACATTCAGTGAAAATGAGAAAATGTGACATTGTACTCCTTACAAGTATTGATCTGAATTTCAACCGGCATATGACAATGTAATCATACATTTTTCCTTATATACAGTATGCTCGGTGCTTGGCCATAGTACAGGAGAAGCCAGGAATGGAGTTTTTGGTTTTCCATGAGGAAAGAAAGACGCGGGCTGCTGCAGGGATCAAACACCTGTGATCTTTTGCATACAGGACAGTCTTGTTTAAATAAGAGGCCACCCTGAAACCCAGACGCATTGCTGCTGATCAACGAGATAACACATGTGAAGTAGGTGAATTTAAAGTAATGATAATTTAAATTAAACTAAGAACATTTGACCAGATAAGGAAATAAGTGATGATCATGTTTAATCATTTGTAAGGCCCATCAGAGTGATTTAATGTAGGGGAATAGCATGGCCATGTTCCAATTCAAATCCACCCATCCCATTTTTCCTTCCATTCCATTTGTTCTTGTTTTTAGAGGATGAACTCATACACCTTTTAGAAAGAGAAAGAAACGGATCACTTTGGTCATTTTTGAGATGTGTAGAATCCAGATTTTGAATTTAAGTATAGGTACAAATGGGATGCATAAAGCCAAAAACTAGTTATCAGTGTTGAAAGACAAAAAGACAACCAGCAAAATGCTACTCAATGTGTAACCAACTGTAACCAATGACAGTTAATGGTGCCTTCAGGAACACCGTAGAAAGGGCCGATTGTATGTAAGACCTATGAAAAGTATCATTGTTTCAATACCAACTTCAAAAACAAGATCATAGTATTTCATGATATATAGATATATATATATATAATATACTCATTTCTTTTCATATATAAATCTACTATGAACAGACAGTAAATACACAATTGTCCATCATTATACAAAGTAGAAACATTTGCACCCCCACCCACCCACCCACAGAAAACCCAGAAAACATGTAATGTCCAATAAAAAACAGAATCCGTCATGAAGTATGTCAGCTTTACAATGTAACAGAGAAACAGAGATGGAAATGTGAACAAAACAACAGAAAAACACATTAAAAAAGTACAAAAAAGTCACAGGAGGCCACAGAAAGGGCAACAAAGACAGAAAAATGACACAGATGAGAGTAAGAAGAATCAACAAGATTAGAGTAGTCATTGACAGTGTGTGGCAGAAATACTCAAGAGATCGATATCCTACAGTATGTACAGTAAACAACAGTAAACACCACAGTACTCTGTGTCCTGTTCACTGAAAAAAATACATCAAACGTGATTAGCTTGTAGATGAAACAAAGGTGAGAGAAGGTAGTTGCCCAGAAGCCAAACACAGGTTGGAAGGACGGTTACACAGGGGAAGTTAACTTACGCACACTGTTTTATCAGACATGCACATTTTTTAAGAGGAAAATGGTTATGGTTTTACCTGCCAAAATCGGCAACCAAATATTACTACAACTAGGCTGCTGGCTGGTGTGTTGTAGTCTGGCTACTGGGGTTGGGCTCATATAGTTAAGTTTAGTTGAGTTCCTTGTTAAAGAACCCAAATTCAACAAGCTCAGAGTATAATGAAGCTAACCAATCTTTTACTTCTGTCTTCTTAAATATTAAGATATATATAACTGATTCAAAATGATTCAGAATTGTAATGTAGATATGATAAAGTATTCAGATTTAATCAAATGTTTTTTAAACACAAACCAAAAGGAGGATTCAGAATCTAGAACAGAATCTGAGCTACATGAGCTATGGTTGCAAGGATATTCATTATGCATGGGATTATCCCACTGGGTGTATCACTGGTCAAAAGAAAAGGACCATTAATAAAGAAAAACAACTATAAAAATCTGTGTATACACTTGAATATTTATAAAAAGCAGCTTGTGCTTCACTGTCTATGAACAAATGAACACACACCTGCCTCAAAGCACATGACATTTGGGGAGCAGATGTGCTTAACAAGAGGCTAAAGATGTTAAACCAGCTGTGAGAGCCTGTGCCGCCCTGGAACACCCCTCTGGAAAATCCCAGGTGGTATGGTCATTGTTACCATGGAGACACAGTTGTCTTTAAGAGAGGGCTGGATCAACACACTGGCCCATATGAGATTAATTCCTCTCCATCCCTCATTACACTGCAAAAAGTGAGACTGATTCTAGGGTAAAAATGAAGTGGTTTGACTCCACAGATAAAAGTCCATCATGCTTTGGCTTCATTAAGCTTATCGTTACGTTGAGTCACTGACAACACGTCATATGGTGCTGTCAAAACATGATTTACAATGTTACAAGGGGATTTAGAAAGTCCTAATCCACAAAAGTGTAATTTCATTATCCATCCAAATATTATTCTTAGTTACTAATAAACATACACACAGAAAGGGGGGGGGGGATTGCCCTACAACTTTCCTCTGGCTATGGGACTGTATCACTTTCAATTTCATTTTAAACTGAACCACCTCCAACTAGTGGCTGGGAACTACCTTCTTAGCTGAGATTATTAAAAATGAGGGGGAAAGGGGGAAGACAGAAAAGAAAGATGGGGGTACAGAGAGAGACAGTAGGCCGCTTGCAGAGAACTGTAGTTTAACATGCCATGGTCCTCCAGTCTATGTGCCAACAACATGCAGGCATTGGATGTCTTGCCGGGGTAGAAATGTTTACGGGATTGGGGAAAAGAGGCCTCGTTCCCAAACCTGTTTTTAAGGCAAAGCTCTTTCAGTAGAGTTCAATGGAAAATCCACCAGGTTTGAAAAAAAAAAAAAAAAGGCACGAATGCACAGTCTTTCACTGTCAGTCATTTTGGAATCAGAACACCTGCTGAGCTTTCTCATCTATAATCATCAACCACGTTGGAAAACTGCAAGAAGTTCCACTTGTTCCATTCATCTGGATATCTTAAAAGAGCAGGAATGATTCATCCATAGTGCAGAGTCACAATCACATTAGCTCTGGTGGTTTTTAATGAAAGTTAGAAGATGAAGATAAAACACAGAAAGAACAGAATAGTAAGAAAAGAAGAGGACTAGGAATCGTCTGTGTATGTTTTCGACTGGCATTCAAAAAGTACATCTTGTCTAGTGTTTTAAAAGCACTGGCACTCGAGGTTGTCATTGTGGGATGGTTGAGTCAATCCTCTTATATCCAAGGTCTTGAAGGGACAATGCAACACATTTATGCTGATCAGTCTGTGCACTGCTGATCAGTTAATGCATCGCTCATCTTCAGTGTTCCGTCTCCTTTGAGCGCCACTTTTGTCAGCTCTGCTTGCTCTCTCCCCAGTAAGATGTCATCTTGATATGACAGGGGTGAGATGTAAAAGTGGCATTTAAATTGACGCTGGCTGGATGAGGACACTGTCCAAATGAAGACTGGTTTGAGTGGTCAAAGGCTAGGGATGATTCTTTACATAGGAGCTTCCTCTTCCATTGGTTCCTCTTCAGCCCTGGGGAAAATATAATACCATAAACACTGTTGTAATATTATCTGCTTACAGTACCATGCCTGTATATTTGTAGGACTGTAAATACTATTATAAAGCACTGAATCGCATACAACCAAAGTACAGTAACCAGGTTGCCAGGCAACCAGAGGAGGCTCCAGCAGACCAATACTGATCTTCTCATCTAACTCACTTGTAAGTGAGCAAAGAAACGTATTTCACAAAATGTTGAACTATTCCTCCTACACATAGACAACACCATGTACCTCTTTCCAATGTGCTTGTTGGCGACAGACAATGAAGCCATGGCGGAGACAGTCTCAGCTTCCTCTGCATCACGCTGAAGGACTTCGCTCAATGAGCAACCGAGTGTGGAGGCGGAGCGCTGCAGTGAGCGCCAGTATTTACCTACAGAAGACCATGACAGGGTACAAGTCCAATTAGAACAGCTGCTGGGCACACTGGGCCAGTGGCTCTTCATTGCTGAAAGATTTGATATTTGTGGCTCTGCAGGTTTAGCATGTGATTTGTTTTATTGTGCTTTTCTAATGTCAGTGATTATAATATCTACAGAAGCTCAAAATATAAAAATACTCAACTATTGCTAAAATCACTTGCAATGCAGAAATCATGCAATAAGATAAATCACATAGATGCTGATGCATGTTGTTTCCAGGTGTAAATAATCCACTCACTGTGAATTTCAAGAACGTTTTCCATAGAGTGGACAGCATTGGTATTCGGCCTCTGCTGCAGCACCTCATCAGGAATGGGGTCCAACTGAAACAAACAGAAAATAACATCAAAACACATTTCCTGCTTAACTTTTTCTACCAAACGTGGAAAAACACAAAACACAATTACAGTATCCGCTAGCCACATCTTTGAGATTATTTAAGACACTTAAATGCTGAAATGGAACTGCTGCAGGGCAGACAACTTGGCACTGACGGCATTGGCACTGAGCCTACGCCTACTGGGAACATCGGCCAAGTGCATTAAATGTCTCAAGGTTTTTGATATAGTGGGTATGGCTGGATATGTATTTTTATGAATGTGACTGACAGGTGTTCAGAAATGCTGCTCCACAACGCAGCAAAAACCTCACTTGAACTAATGCGGTTCCCTCCTGGTTTAAAGGATCACTTTTGAATGTGGACCACAGCCCGGCGTTGAATCCCTCCAAGAGGTGGGGAACGAGCTCGAGCTGCTGACACAATAGAAAATAGGCCTGCAGATGCACACCTCCTCCCACTCACACAGAGCTTTGCTACTCTTTAACACAAACTACAATGTGTGCTTTGTACTCTGTCCCACGCTAAAGTCACATATTAGTGTACACAGATGCATACACATGGAAACCGCTTGGTCACACAAACAAATACATATACCCATACTCGTGCACACACTCACACACACTTTAGGGAGCACATCTAAGCCCACGAAACTCTCCAAGAGGAAACAGGGCTATTCCCCCGACGTGCCTTCCCAACCCGGAATGATTCAATTTCCCCTTTGGCCGAACATACGACACTTTCTCATCCCATTTTGTAAAACAGGCCCTTTCAGCTCTACATTCCAACACAGACGACATGCATCCCTTTTTTGCTCAATCATAACCCCAATGGAATAAAGGACCAACTGAGAAACATATAAAGAGAAACCTAGAGAAAAAGAAAAAAGGTTTGGCTGGAGATTTGGAAGTAGAATGCCAGAGAGAAGAGGAAAAAGTCATCGTCGGTCGGTCTCGCTTGGCCAAGGCTGGAAGTTTTCTTTTAATTAAAACAAATAGTGTGTGGGAGGGGTCCACGGGGGCCGAGGGAAGAGGCAGTCTGGGGAGAGGGATACTTTAATCCTGCTGTGGCACGACAGGCTACACCATGAACACAGGGATGGACAGGGGTGTGTGCACACAGCCACAAATATACATACAGTCTGTGCACAAATATTTACACTTGAAAAAAAGTTCAGCAGTAAGGGAAGCTTAATTGCCTTATTATCTAGAAGAACATGGCAGGCAACCTGCAGATTTTGACTTTGTGACTGTACATCAACTCCTCCATAGTTCAATAATATTTCTGTAATCACTCACACCCAAACCTACTTTTTCACAATGCAGCAGTTGCAATCAAGAGGCAAAAAGTAAGCCCTTAACTGCTTTTTTGCCATTAGTCTGTTTTCTAATGCTTTAAGCATTCAGTTTGATATCATAAAGCACTTGCTTTGTATAGTATGATCGGTTATGTTTGGTATATTCAGACCGACAATAGTGCAGAAGCCACTCACAAAAAAACAAAAGGTCCAGCAAAAGAGCAAAAGAAGATGTTGACCAATTAAATATGTGCATTCACACACTCCTGATCGATTTCTCAAGTGAATGGTGTAGTTCTACTGTTTACCTCATGAAGCAATAGGCCCACACCAACATAGCTTGAGTTTTTGTTAAAGCAGGACTTTGATTGGGCCTGACAGCAATACTTACTAATCACGCCCATTCCAAAATTTTCCCAGCCTGCCTAGGGACTCAAATCATCAATCTTTTAGTCAAAACTTACTTCACCAACCTTCAGGCTACAGCCGCCAACTTTTCACCATAATCCTAGCCAGTCCCAGCCCAGCCCACACTAACCCAGCTCCCTGTCAGAGCAGGGTCAGGGGTTCTCTGGGGTATCGTGGGGTTCACCTCAGAGCAGGGTTGGACGGGGGCAGCCTGTCAACTTGACTGACAGCTGGGCCTCACGCTTATAAACTTTAATGGCTCTTGTCAGGGTACTCCAGGGGCCCCCACCTGGCAGGTATGACAAACACACATATGCACAGACACAGACATGCATGTGCGCTATATACAAACACACATTTGTCTGCCACATCATCCATAGTGACGTTTCTGTTTATTTGAGTTTGTGTTTTTGGCAGTGACTGGACTTCGGCATCTTAATACCATCAGATGTGCTGCAGTCTTTGACAGCGCGGGAGAGAGAAATGTCCTTTAAGGATGGTTTGCTGTCACCATGTTGACTGATTTCTGAGGAAATCCATTTCTCTGTGTGATACAGCCGTCCAACGGGCTAGGTCCTGGCCAACAAAACAGAGACACCATGGAAAGCCATAAGCCGAGAGTGAGGAATGTGCCCCGGTAAAAACATTCCTGAGGGAGGCTGAAATCAAAACAGTGGAAAGGAGGAGGAAATCCACTTGTTCAGCAAAAGAAAAGTGCACAAGGCATCCATTGTTTACTGTTGCGTCCATGTGCATATGTTGGCGGTCACTAAAACCGGTTGATTATGTTATGCTAACTGAACAAGGTAATGATGTGTATTGTGCAAAACAGGTGACCTTTTCGGAGAGGGGTGTAGGTTTGCCTTGTAGTCGGGGTTGGTGGTGAATAGTCAGGCCCGAGGGGGGACAGGTGAAGTCGAGCGTCTTACTGTAACTGGAGTGTAAACACACCGAATAACCTCATTGACAGCTGGCAACAATTAGCATATTAGCCTGTTGTTTATCATATAATTGCTAACAACCGTGGTTCGAACCGGGCCAACATCTGTTTGCGAGCAATCATCAATTAGTCCCGAGTTCAGAGTTGACTAGTGTAGTCGCCAATGCATCATTCATGAGCTATTTAACTAAAAAGACACAATTACGCACTACAGTGGTGGGGGTGAATAAAAGAGCCTGTAAAGTCCATTCAGCAATTTTCATTCCCCTCTTTCCCAGTTAATTCGAGCTGCTTTCAAAGGAAACCTAATGCTCATTATAGCAAAGCTTGTCCTAACCTGCCAATAAAAGCACAGATATATTTCTCACACTAGCAAGCAGTAAAACAGTGGAAGTACAAGCTACACAGGAGGTGAAGAGGATATAAGGAACACCTTTAGGATGCTTTTTCCTCCAGTGCGAAGGCTTCCAATATATTGTTTATATTTTTTAAATTTGTCAATTCTAAATCAACTTTCACTTTTCTACATTTGTGCACTCTTCTCTAGCACAGAAGATAGCTTCTGATAGCAACTAGTCTGTCATTTCAAACTGGTACAAAAAAAAAAAAAAAAGACTTACCGGCATACAGTATAATTTAACCCAAATGTTATGGTTTAAGCTACAGTATATGCTATAGTTAGATAGTCATGGTGACGTCTTGGGTTCTGGACACTTCCAGACAATACAAACCCTCAGGCAGTTTGAAGCTTCATAAACAAAAGCACAGCTGACCAGCTAATCCAGCTGTGGTCCCATGCCTGAGCCTACTCATTCACTCCATTCACACTCAGCCAATACACACACGCACAAACTAAAATATATCCTCTAGAAATAACCCACTCAGTGGACACATTCAAACAGATCCAAATTTAATCTGTTGTCCCCTTGCTGCCCAGGTCTGCCTTGTTGCTCAACCTGGTTGTTGACGCTATACTTCCCACTTAAACCTTAAATTCAATTAAGTCTTCTTTCTCTTTTTCTGATTCCATTTCCCATTCAAGTCCATTGCCGGACTTTGTCAGCAAATGAAAAAAAAAAAAAGAATACAAAAAACCGCCAGGCCTTTTATCTCTCCCTCTAGCTCAATCCTTCCCTGACGTTTTCCAGCTACATTCCAAGTCCATTACAGAGACCTTTGCTGAGATTATGATAAAAACACTTGCTTCCTGCCATTTTGATCTGATCAGGGACATTTTAGCCTCTCTTTTTTCTTTGTTATCAGTTATCAAAGCTCCACACAACTGAATGATCTGCCTTTGTTCAAACAGCTGACATTGGTTGCTGCCAAAGATCCAACCAGCACAAGTCATGAGAACTCTTGGTCTACACTTAACAAGTCAACAACAACTACATTTGTATTGTTCATCTCCTTATCGAAGCCATCTTCTGCTAATGAGACATCCCATTCAATTCTTTCTATCAGGCTTCGGTCATGATGCCCTTCAATGTTTCTATACAAGGTTTCCCAGAGTAAAAGCTGAAACGTAGCTGTGACTTGTATACTGTACAGGTTTAAATTAAACCTTTTTGAGAAGTTTCCTTGAGACTATGGTTGGTGTTCGACATGAAGCATGTTGCATTGTGAAAAGTGCCATTCTGAACAAAATTATACAATTTATAAAATTACCTCTATAAAATATAAGAGCATGCACATCAAGAATCAATGACAATATCTATTTTTTCAATGACTCATTTTTGTACAATACTCGATGATAATCTCTGGATAAGATTAAAACTAATTCCATACCTTTCTAGACTTTGAAGACCTACATAGGTACTACACTTTGTACAGCTGCTTTATAACAATAGTTTACTCCCTCCTGACTTCAAATGATTACTCCACTTCCCTTTATCTGATCCCTAGGCCCAGGCTGACCCTGCTGGAAGAGGTGTGAGGGTAACCATTTTCAGATGTGTACCAGTGATCGGGTGAGAGCGGTGTCCTGCAGGGCTAAGGCAATTGACGCTCCCTGCCTCCTGCCTATTTTCAAATTTTCAGCTCCCTATGGCACCCATCCAGTGACCTCCTCCAAACCCCTGCTGAGGCCGGTGCACTGCAGGCTGCTGAAACCTAAGAAGCAAACCCCCTGATCCAATTCATTATTTTTGCAGCAGGGCGGTGTTGTGAGTAACGAGAGCGTCCTTCAAACTGGAAGTCCTCAGTACAAACCTCCGTGACAGCAAAAAGCATCCGCCCAGCTGAAGTGTCCTTGAATTCCTGAATCCTTACCAGCTGTAATGGCAGTTTAACTCTATGTAACTTTGAGTCATTGGTGGGCACAGTGCAGGTAAACAGAGTTAAGTTATTAGATTAAGCCTCTAGTTTGTGCATTCCCCCTCTTATGCAAAACTTTGCTCCAGCAGAGCTCATAATTTCTTTGACAGGTTTGGCACGTATCGGTGCTTTTCTCTTAGAAGAAACATTCAAGGGTTAATAACGTTGCCGGCATGTTCCACTGTGCTTTAACTAAGCCCCAACTAAGTCTGTCCAGTGTCATTTTAAAGTTCCTGCACTGTTCATCTGTCAGCAGTGGTCAATGTCTTCATGTTCCACAAGACGGTGGACTGGCTGTTTGCAGAGACCGAGTTTTATTAACGTGATCCTACACTATTGTTCTGTTTGTTTTGCTCTGACTCCAAGATCCACATGGAACAAGGCCATGCGGTTTTTTACGATTCCAAGAACTCATTTATAGCTGGAGCTGTCTGCAGGGCTGGAACAAGAGGCCTAAGGATGCGCAGATACCACCTTCAACATGGCACATGCAGATTCAGAGCTAAAAATGTAAGTATCTATCCAATTGATTAGTTTTATTCATACAGGCTTAGTTTGCTTTGCATTTAAGACTGAAATATAATTATTTTTGTCCATTGGACAAATTTGACTGAACACAACAATTGTTTAATTTTATCTATACAACTTTGTGTGAATGCTTCCTTTGGAATTTGACCTTTACGAGCACTGATGTCAGGCCATATTAAAATGGCAATAGCAACAATATTTAACTAACTGTCCAAACTGACTGTATTTTATGTTTTTCACTACACCAATAACTTGTTACAACATGTTATGATGACCATATGCAGTCAAAGAACTAGTCTCATTCTATGGTCTGTAAGGAACTGTATATACCTACTGAGAACTGTAGGTCCATATGCATTAGTATAACTGTTCTAAATGTCTCACTGGGCAGAAGATAATGGCTTTAGCAGGTACAGTATTTATTCCAATGGCAAACAACACTCAGGGTGTACTTGTGGTTAGGCCTGTAGCAATACTTAAGAGTGGTCAGTTTTTCAAAATAAATGGAGTTAATGCAAGGTTGTCAGTCTGGATATTAACTCTCGATGTGTGGTGCTTACTTGCTTGGCATTGTTGATGTTAATGAATTTTACTTTTAGCTTGTATGGCGGAGATGAATAAGGGGATGATTTTTACCAAGTAAGACACAATTTTCTCTGTTTACTTCTTACCTCTTTACTACATCTTTATTTCCCTAAAGAGTTATTAAAAAAATTGGCTATAAGGTGTCACTCAAGACATTTTAAAAGAGCACAACGAATGAACCAAACAGAGTTTCAGACAACAAATACACTGAAGAAAAATATCTCAGCAAGGTTTTAGTGCCCAAAGCAAGGTACCATCTCACTCCTCTCTGGCCATTTGCCTAAACAACAATTGTTTATTTTTGTCCTGTTCATTAGTGATCAGAGATAAAATGGATGGTGAACAAAACATAAAAATGCCATTACTAGTGGACTTTAGAGACATGAACAACAAGCTGGCTCAATATACAGCCTGGATATACAGTATCTGGATATAAGACATTCAGTATGCACAAATTCTTCTACACAAACTGACTATCTCAACCTCTTCTCTTCCCCTAAAGCTCTATAATCTCCGTTCTACCACAATTCAGTAGTCCTATAAAAATAAAAGCACTGAGATATCTTGGATGCATAATTTGGGGGGAGAAAATGAGACTGAGCAGTCCGTCCAAAAAAGCACTCCAGCCTCTCCATTAGCTGGTAGAAAAGAGTGGGCGGCTTTGAGGAGTTGCTCTTCTGTTGTGCGCCATGAATCACAGAGTGCCGATGTTTGTTCAGTTCCACGGCCCAACCTACACACTCCCACAATTAACCTTCTGCCTGGAAATCCTCTCCCTCTGACGTGTTTGTGCGTGTGTCTGTCCGTGAGTAGCGAGTGTGTGCGGTGTTGACTTCCTCTTTGAGTTGTAGAGAGAGCGTAAGAGAACATGGAGGGAAGACGGGTTTGGCCCAGATAAAAGAGTACTGTTGTCAAAGGAATGTACAAGCATGTCCTGCATTTTAACTTAATATGCAACAGGGCCATCAAATCATATTTTACACCTTAATTGTGTTTGGCGGTTAAAGTAACTCTTCTTACCATCCTCGCTGAAGTGTTTGTTCACAACCAAATTCATGTAAGTCACCGAGTCAGGGGACACCAAATCTCCTGAAAATCTCACTAAAAGTCACCCTGATATTAAATATTCAAGGAAAGAGGTGGAGTTTTCTATTTTCAAAAGGAATCAGAACAATCTTTTATTAAAATTTTATGCTTGCTTATTTGTAACATGTTGATTTTCAAACTCAGGCAAACTTACTTCCATCTGGAAATGTAGCCAGGAGTGAAAACTAGAAGCGAGTTGAATGCAACTGCATTCTGAAAATGTCATGCTGACAACAGGAATAAACCAGATGCACTTCATCTGCTTAAAGTCCTGCATGTTCACTTCAATGCAATTAAACATAAAGACTATACTAATGAGGCTATTAATAAAGCTCATTAATGAATTGGAACTGATTTCTAAATCAACATACTTATCTTTGCATAACCTATTGCTGGCATTAATATGAACTTTTCACAATAAAAATAATTAGAAGTTTCAGGAAAAAAAATCAATTTATGCAGCGTAGACCCAGCTGCATAAGATTATATTTTCTATACAGGGTGTTTTGTCATTTTTATATGTAGCTCTAATCGAAAAAAATCTCCCTATTTAATCTCACACCAGCCATAGATTTAGTCCACAATTCCAAATGTATCCGTCAAATCTCAGTGCCTTGCTCAAGGTTATTTTGATTGTAATTTATCCCTCCTCCTCTTGGCTCTCATCTTACCTCATTGCCAAGCAGGGCAGAGACGCAGGCTTCAGAGGCATCGCATATGGCTGTGAGGTCATGACCTCCCTCCAGGGCAAGCACCAACCGACCGCCTGCCAGACGCATCAGCTGCCTGGTCAGGTAGCCAAAGCCTGGACACACAGGAAATGACAGCGATGAGTAGGCAGGGAAAGAGAGGGAGCGAGGGAGGGAGAAAAGAGAAAAAAAATGAGATTGGGGAGCACTGCTGTTCAAGCTTTAACTTCCTTTTTGGATATTGAACAAAGAAAAAAGAAAGGAAAAGGGGGTTTGACTATGGATGAGGAAAGGGGTGAGACAAGGCAAGGTAAGAGAGAAAGAGAGTGCACTCTGGATTTATTTGTGGGAGGGGGCAAAAAAATAATATGAGCCAGATTTAATTTCAATAAATGCGGCTTTGCGTTTAGGCTTGGTCATAGTCTTTGATCTTTTTCTTTTAGGAGGAAGGACGTTTTAGAATATGCATTGCCATGCATATGCAATATGCATTTTAGCATATTGCATTTCTTCTTCCCCGAATTCTACAAATATCCCCTCCTCCTGCCATCCTCTCTAACCCCCCCCCATGTCACCCCCTTCACAACCAAGACCCCTGCCCTTTTTCGAGATCTGCAGGATGGTTTTAGAAAAGCTCTTTGCTGGCACGTCAAGGTCTCGATCTGAATATACAAGTCGGAGTCACAAATTAAACACAAGGAGTGTGTGTGCCTGTCAGTCTTTCATGCAATCAAAAAAGTGTTGCATTACACAGGCAGACAATATGAATGACATGAGTGAGAATGTGGAGGGCATGCATTAAAATGTGTATGCATCATTAAAAGTTCTTTTGGGATTGTTCATCTATGGCTTGGAAAAAAAGAGCAATTAACTGGGTAGCTGTGGTCAGAACTTACATTTGGCTGTCAGTTTGTATCCTCCAAGGGGTGGAGCATGTCCGTCTACCCCATCAAAGCCTGAAGAGACCAGAACCACGTCTGGGGCAAACTCGTTGGCAATAGGCATAACCACCGTCCTAGAGTAACCAATAGGAAAAAATAACGTCAACAAAATCATGTATTTATAGTGGAGACTGTATAAGAGAGGAGGGTAACTTTTCTGATGTCATATACTGTAAACCTAAAGTGTCTGACAGAGAATTGTGGCTCTATATGGGACACTTTGTTTGAAAACAAGTACATGCATGCATTGGGTTTTTGGCTTGCTGCCCCACACAGGAAGGAACGTCAACTCACATCTTCCTGAAGCAGGGCTATCAAAAAGTCATGCTGCATTTCATAAACAGACATTCTTGCAGCGGCAACTCTAATATCTATTTAATAGGCTGGTTGATTGGCAAGATGACTGAGCTACAACCAATCATGAACTGTTCCAAAATACATAAAATATATATTCCGAGGTAAGACAAGTACAATCAAAACTACCGAGTCTGATAATCTTTAAGAGGTACTGATGCATTGAGGGCAAGAGCAGATGTGGGATTTTAGTATTTTAAAAGATATTTCAAAAACCATATTCTACAAAAGCCAACCTTACCATAAAAATTATTTTACATAATTTTCTCCTATGACAAATGATTAAAACATTGTGAAGTTGGGGAAATATTAACTAATAAGAATGATTGATGCTGCAGACAAGATCAATGCATAGTGAACTCTTTCATCTCTGATGGCTAAAATAGGACTACTGGAATTTAAGAGGTCTACATTTGAAATATGTATATGGTGGTATGCCTTTTGTGTGCTTACTGTCCATCTGATGACTGTATTATATGGTGTAACTAGCCGGAGATTTTGGGGTATATCAGTAGCTGAATTTTTCATTTATTTTATGGCTTTTTTCACCATTTCATGGTTTTTAAAAGCAAACATCCACCTAATAGGCACTTTTTACACTTTTTTGCACTTTTTGAAGAGGAAAATTAAAAAAAAATTAGAGACAGCTATACACAACATCCTTAAATTAAAAGGAGAAACGGAAAGAAAGATATAATTGCAAGTGTTTATATGTGTTGAGTATGAGGGATAATTCTAACACTGGGTGGGTGTGGTGAATGAGGGCTGTTTGTATAAAGCCTTCATCTACCGCACAGCTGGTAGGGAGGGAGTGCTTGGGTGCAATGTGTCATACACATAAATCCAATCAACAGTGGGGAACTGTGTAATGATTCATTACAAGTTGCGGCTGGAAAATCCAGTCCGGTTTCTACCCCGTTTGAAAAAGAAAACAACATGCAGAATGTGTGTTTATTACTACGATAGTTTTGCACAGGAAGATTATTTTAGATCACATAGCATTAGACTAATGCTTGCATTTATCAGATTCCTTGTTATTTTTTAGGGAATTAAAAACCCAGGAATGTATGTATTAAAGAATAAAATAATTCAACTGTTCTCTGTTTGGTTTTCTGTTAGGGTATGTGTAAGGGTATCTACACCGTAAATTAGGTAGTCAGTAATAATGAATTTACTGAACCAGTCTATAATACTAGAGCTGGCACACTAGAGGCTAAGTCTACTAAATTGTAATGTGTCAGAGTAATCTGGTCTAGCATGATTTAGGATGTATCGTTGGTTCATATATAGTTGGACTTCCCAGATGGCAAAACAAAAAACAACAAATTCACTCAGGTTCTACAGAGGAATTTTCTGGGGTTCTGGGATATTCGGGCAAGCAGTGTTTTGGTGAGGTCTGCGAGTGACAGAGTACCACAGGGTTCCATCGTAGGTCCTCTGTACTTTGCTGACCTCAGGAACACGGCACTGGTTTGCCGGCTGTGGGCGAGCAGCGTGCCCTGAACCACCGGTTTTTCCATCTCTTGTTCACCACCAAATTATAACCCTCAACTGCACACACCACACCCCCCACCACAACACAACACTCGTACGTACACACAGCTGTCTGAGGGAGAGGGGGGAGGTAGTATAAGGAGCTTTCTGGTAGTCCCAGACAGCAAGGATACACGGAGTGCGTGCGTCACTGTGTGTTAGCGTGCATCTGGCAACGTTTCAGAGAAAAACGTCATGTAAAGAAGATGAAAAAATAGGATGGAAGACAAGTTTGAGTGAGAGGGATAAAGGTAGAGAAAGCAAGAAAATAAAAGAGGGCAAGGCCTTAAGAAACCTGTGAAGGAGGAGTGTAGAAAGAAAACATGGATTAAGACTGAGTGAGTAAAGACATCAATGAACAGTGGATGAAAGAGATGAAAATTATGTCAGTATTACGGCAAGTGAAAATGTGTCTAAAACAGCTTTGATCTGCTGTACCAACAGTTCAAAGGCTAAACATTTAATCAGGCAGCATTCAACAACACAAACTAGACAATTATCTTAGGGAGGTTAAAGTTCCCCTCCAGACATGTTTAAAAGTATGTAAAAATTCGCTATGATTAATATTTTGTTTAACATGGTTTCCACACATACCATAAGTAAAAAACAAACAAACTCTGAACTGAAAAGGGGCTGGAAGCACATCTACTCCCTAATTGAGTGTCTGTTGCTGCTGCTCCATCCTGGTGACTCAACCCGTTTATTCCGTGGATTCTTGATCGGTCGGAGCTCAAACTCGTAAGGGGCCATTGTTTCAAGTGGGGAGAAAAGAGCGGATTCCACAGAATCCATCATGAAATTTTACTGTTCCAGTAGGCCAAGGCTATGCAAACTCTCGGTACTGACAAGTCCGCTCTGTGCTGGAGGTTTCAACTTTCTTCACCGGCATTTACATTTTTGAACAGTGATTGGCTTTTGAATTTGTGACGTACCAACTCTATCTTGCCCAGGGTACATTTGCAGATTTTAGGGGTGCACAGACACCTCCCCCTTCAGTAGAGGAATGCGAAAATACCTCTCTTGTGACAAACTTTGCACAGACACAAGTCAAGGTCAGATATTTTAGGAGACATAAACATAACAAAATCTTTTCTTGAGTGGAGGGGATCTTTAATATTTTTTAGCTCCAGTTTCAGATTGTATCACATGTGTTAGACTTTTTCTCCCTCTTTCTGTACCCACTCACAAACTTACATCCACACACAGCCTTGGCCCATTAACATTTGGGCCATAAAAGACCCCACATTAAAGGAAGTTGGCCACAGGCGTGCATGTGGGCTGACACATGGCGCAGGGGGAAACCTTGACCGCCAAGGATACTTCAACTACTGAGGGCTCCCCCTCCTCCAACCTTGAACACAGACAGAGACACTTCTGGTCACAGTAATGAAAACTGCTGGTGTCATCAGTTCCAGCCCCCAACCCCAGGAATAATATCCTGACATTTAAGGAAATAAAAACCCACAGTAATCAATTAGCAGACTGGCATAAAGGGAAACCAGTGGTTTAAGGAAACTAATTGGACGTGAATCAGAGGCTATGTATGTGGAGATGAAAAAGCCTTTTTGTTAATTAAGGGAGGGGAGAGTTTACGACTGAGCTGTAAGCTACAGGACATCCTGAGAGAAGAGGTTGCGATCTAAACCACTACTGGCTCTCTCACGGCTAGATCTTACTGTGAGTGGAATTACTTGGGTAAGCGTGTGGTGTAAACTTTTGTTTAGTATTGTTTGGTTTACCCAGCAACAGGTGCAAGTGTCAAAGTATCAGTTGAGGAATGCTGGGATTGGGCTTGTCTTTGTACACGTGAGAGACTGTGATGGAATGTTGTGTGGTTTTTAAACTCCTGCAATTAAGTTTAGCCATTCATAGTGTTGGGGTTTTTACAAAAAAGAGTGGTCAGAATATATGCAGCAGGGGTTAAGCTCCAAAAACACTGGATCCTACTCTTTTCATCTTCCCAAGTCTGACATCATCAGGGTTATTTTCTCAAACTTTAGAAACCTTCACTAAAGGACTTAGAGTAAGTGTACCTTTTTCAAAGACTGAGTAGTCTTTCCTATGATGGGTTAACTGATCTTGATGTGTTCCCCTTCCCCGTCTGTATCAGTGATTGCATGTAGTGTATGTTCACTGTATGTAGGACGACAGTAACACTTGCAGTGCAAGCAGTGTTGGATACTGTGTGTTGACAAAAGGGCAGTGAGCAGCATCTCTGGCTCTGTGCACACACAACATGTATTCTATGGACTATTAACTTCACTGAGATGAACCTCACAAAGGGCCTTTTTTTCCCCCCATTTGCTTGCTCTGACTAATTATTAATCTTTCTAATCCTGACGTGCACATTCAGTTTTTGGTAATAGTCATCCATCATTTCAAATGCACAAAAATGAACTCAAACAGGTTAATACACCAGTGGGTCTTGGCATAGGGTTCATTTTTTGAGCCAAGGAAAACTTCCTCTCTGAGACGACTCAATTTTACGTAATTACTCTAGTCCCTAATCTATCCTTTTCCCCATCTTTACTATGTCTTCTAATCCAATGTTCTCCAAAGGGCAAAAGGCTGAAATGTGCTGATGAACCACAAGCTGTAGGTAAGGCATTTGATATTTTTAAACCACTGGAGAGATTCAACCTGCAGTAAATGGCCAGGTGAGGACCACTGAAGAAGAAAATATAGACTCCCCTTTAGAGGGAACAGTGCTCATCAAACCAGTCAACGAGAGGTTAAACTGCAGAGCTTCAAGGCTTCCCCCCTCCGTTCATAAAAAAAGTAGAGGAGAGTGGGAGAGGAGAGAGAGAATAAGAGAGCGAAAAACTCACACACGCACACTTACACTTCAAAGCCCTGTCATCTGGCGCTGCAAAGAGCTGGTTTGAATTAAGTTTAATTCTCCTCCTCTCTCGTCTTTCCAAGTTCATGGCAGAAGAGGGAGTGAAAGGAGGAGGAGAGAGAGCAAGGGAGAGAGAGTGACGGTGCTTCTGGTTTTCATTAGGGCCAATTTTCTTATCTTTTTTCTCTGTGCTTTCTGGAGGCTCAGACTTGATCCCCTGCAAATGCAACGTGGCACTGAGCAACGGAGGAATGGGAAGGTGCCGGCTGCGAGGCACGCATCCCCTCCCGAAGACAGAGAGGGATGAAGGAGAGGACCACAACACAGAGATAAACAATGACATTGAAAGAGAGAGAGGCTGTGTTTATCAGGTGCATGTGTGTCTGTCTGCATGAGGTTGCAAATGTGTAAGCGCATTGATGTCAAAGTGTGCACGTGTGAGAATTTGTGCTCATGTTTATCCATGTTTTTGTGCATATGTATGCTCCTTGAGCCAGGGTCTTCTGCATTTTCTAGGAACTTCTGCATTTGTATATACACACGGCAGCATCTGTAACTGTGTTACTTGTGTTTGTATATGTGTAGATGCACGATGTGTGTGTGTGTGTGTGTGTGTGTGTTGCGGGGGGTGGGGGGGGGTGGGGGGGGTAGATCTATGAACTGTGAGACAGGTTTGCAGCTGCCCCGTGGGGCCTATGAATTGTCTGATACTGCTACAGCCTCAGGGGATTAATGGTGCAGGGTGTGAGGTCATACACACCCAAATTCTCGTTCTCCTTCACTTTAAATCTTTGGACCTATTCCATAATGCAAAGAACTCATTTAATAACCTACAATTACATAAACAGAACACACAAACACAGTACGAGCCTCTCCATATGGAGGCTTCCCTCATATGGAGGCATGCACCCTTGAACAAACATACAAAGACTACTGAATAACAAAGTGGTTCCAGTTTTTTACCAGTTTAATGTTAACAGAGTGGGCTGGTTTAACTGAAGTGCAGTATGTTACTGATTAACTTAAATATGTATCCATCAGCTCAAATACAAAGGCAACATCTCCAAAAATTACTTTTAATCAGAGTTAAAAGGGACACTCCACAAATTTTACACAGAAAATTCAGTTTACTCACCACAACGAGTATTACACAGCCTGTGAAAACAGTTCTCTACGGTCTTCTTTTGTAGCTTGATCCACATGGGGACTAAATGTCAGGATAATTCAGCCTCTGCTGCATTAATTTTGCCCATTCTTTTTTAAATCTGTCCCTTGAAAGTCCATTGAATTTATGGAACTGCAATACTTAATTACTGGAGTACCACTTTAGTTGCTATTATTTATGAATAATTAAATTTATGTGAATACTACCCTGCTTTGTTTATCAATATAAACCAACTTCTTTGTGAAGCATACTCCACTGACTATTGGCTTCAGTGATGGATTATAAATAATGTGTGCAGTATGATATACATGAGTCAGGAGGTTGTCATCAGTGCATATGCACACAAGGGTAGAGAGAGAAGGATGAGGAGGGAAGAAAATAATAAAAAGTGGAGAGAGGGAAAGAGGGAGCACACAGTGGTCTGGGGTGCATTAACGGGCTAAGGTGTGCTTCCGGGGGCTTGCGTGCCGAAAGCTGCGAGAAGACAGTGACCTGTTGGTTTGATGTGTTTGGCTCAGGCCAGATGGACACACAGTCGCAAACATGGGTTCATCTTCAAAGAGTGCTGGAACCAATCCAGACCTGTTCCTTACCAGCTGTATGGACCAGAAATGTGTATGAGACATGTACATGTCTGCGGTGAGTCTATGCCTAAACACTTGTAGGCCTTTCAAGTTGTGTGTGAGTGTGTGTGTGTGTGTGTTGCATGTATGCGTGTGTGAGGTTATATATAACCTCAGAAGTGGACCTAATAGAAATCAAGCCTGGCATGAGGAGGAGCTCCCTACATACTCAACAGCTCCCAATAGATAATTTTTCAAATTATGCACTGCATAGCCTTCCCTCCAAAATACTTTCAGGCAGATATTTAGCATCACAAGGAACTTAATCTACAGTAAGACCATTCAGTCACACATTCTCTCTAATGTAGCAGGTGATATCGTCTTACCTAAATGCAGCCAGGTACTCTGCATCACCCATGGGAGGTTCTAGTCCTCCAGTAAAGGCCATGTTCACATTGAAGCCTACACCTGCTCCACTGCCCACCTGCAACACACACACACACACGTACACACGGCTGGGTTACTTTGTCTACTATTTGCAAATATGCAGACAAACAGGTGGACAGGCAGGCAGAGAGATGGACTGGTGTTCCGTCCCACCTCGTCAGGCGCTCCACTGCCAGGGAAGAAGTTCCCATCATCGTAGCGATGCAGTGACAGGTAGAGAACACTTGAGTCTGCGTAGAAGGCCTGCTGGGTGCCATTACCATGGTGAACGTCCTGGAAACAACAAAAAGGCACGGGTTAGGGCACAATCTTAGTCAGAATGTGTGAAAATGGGTGATAAAAAAAGGAAATAAGAACATGGCAAATTAGAGACATAAAATAAGCTGTCTTGTCACCATAAATACATCAGATTTGGAAAAAGAATGAGTTTTACAGAGACGGGGCTATCAACTCCTGCACCTGCACCAGACTAACTGAATGACACACTGCACTATAGCCAGACAGTCTGTATCTCAGCTGCAGTCTGTTGTGATGTCAAAAAGGGAAGGTCAGCAGGATTCAATAAAACACTCAACTTCACAACTTCAATTAAATGACCTCATTGTCTATATCCCAAGAATGCTTTAATACACTGATCCTAAAAATGTCCCTGCTGGCTGGAGGCAGAGTGGCATGACAATGAGTTTCTAGCTGCACTAAAAGTCCCCCTGTGACAGACAGAGAGGAAATGAAAAGGCCCTTCAAAGGCTTTTGGGTATGGCCATGACCAGACAGGGACGCCACTGAAGAGCAGTGCTCTTAGACACTGAGGCTTTGTCATACCTTCTTATAAATTACTTTGTCTCTCTCTTGGAAAAAAGAAAAAAAAACAGTGTCTGACCTAAATAGCCGATATTTTAAGCCCTTTTCTTCCTTTTATAACAAACAAACAAGCACACAGGTTGTGCTGTTCTAATAATGCACTTATAGTTTGAACTGTTGTGGACGCATTATTCATGGGTCTGAAAGTGGTTTATTTTACACACTATCCTGCCTATATGCACATCAATTTATAGGTGTGCAATCTGCAAACACACGGTTATGTAAAATACAGTGGGTATGGAAAGTATTCAGACCCCTTTAAATTTTTCACTCTTTGTTTCATTGTAGCATTTGCTAAAATCAAAAAAGTTAATTTTATTTCTCAGTAATGTACACTCAGCACCCCATCTTGACAGAAAAAAACAGAAATGTAGACATTTTTGCAAATTTATAAAAAAAGAAAAACTGAAATATCACATGGTCATAAGTATTCAGACCCTTTGCTGTGACACTCATATTTAACTCACATGCTGTCCATTTCTTCTGATCCTCCTTGAGATGGTTCTACTCCTTCATTGGAGTCCAGCTGTGTTTAATTAAACTGATTGGACTTGATTAGGAAAGGCACACACCTATCTATATAAGACCTTACAGCTCACAGTGCATGTCAGAGCAAATGAGAATCATGAGGTCGAAGGAACTGCCCAAGGAGCTCAGAGACAGAATTGTGGCAAGGCACAGATCTGGCCAAGGTTACAAAAGAATTTCTGCAGCACTCAAGGTTCCTAAGAGCACAGTGGCCTCCATAATCCCTAAATGGAAGAAGTTTGGGACGACCAGAACTCTTCCTAGACCTGGCCGTCCAGCCAAACTGAGCAATCATGGGAGAAGAGCCTTGGTGAGAGAGGTAAAGAAGAACCCAAAGATCACTGTGGCTGAGCTCCAGAGATGCAGTAGGGAGATGGGAGAAAGTTCCACAAAGTCAACTATCACTGCAGCCCTCCACCAGTCGGGGCTTTATGGCAGAGTGGCCCGACGGAAGCCTCTCCTCAGTGAAAGACATATGAAAGCCCGCATAGAGTTTGCCAAAAAACACATGAAGGACTCCCAGACTATGAGAAATAAGATTCTCTGGTCTGATGAGATGAAGATTTAACTTTTTGGCGTTAATTCTAAGCGGTATGTGTGGAGAAAACCAGGCACTGCTCATCACCTGCCCAATACAATCCCAACAGTGAAACATGGTGGTGGCAGCATCATGCTATGGGGTTGTTTTTCAGCTACAGGGACAGGACGACTGGTTGCAATTGAAGGAAAGATGAATGCGGCCATGTACAGAGATATCCTGTAAGAAAACCTCTTCCAGAGTGCTCAGGACCTCAGACTGGGCCGAAGGTTCACCTTCCAACAAGACAATGACCCTAAGCACACAGCTGAAATAACAAAGGAGTGGCTTCGGAACAACTCTGTGACCATTCTTGAGTGGCCCAGCCAGAGCCCTGACCTAAACCCAATTGAGCATCTCTGGAGAGACCTGAAAATGGCTGTCCACCAACGTTCACCATCCAACCTGACGGAACTGGAGAGGATCTGCAAGGAAGAATGGCAGAGGATCCCCAAATCCAGGTGTGAAAAACTTGTTACATCATTCCCAAGAAGACTCATGGCTGTACTAGCTCAAAAGGGTGCTTCTACTGAATACCGAACAAAGGGTCTGAATACTTATGACCATGTGATATTTCAGTTTTTCTTTTTTAATAAATTTGCAAAAATTTCTACATTTCTGTTTTTTTTCTTTCAAGATGGGGTGCTGAGTGTACATTAATGAGAAATAAAATGAACTTTTGATTTTAGCAAATGGCTGCAATGAAACAAAGAGTGAAAAATTTAAAGGGGTCTGAATACTTTGCATACCCACTGTATGTATCTGTTTTGGTTGAAAGCAGAAGAAATTTTTTCCTCTGTTAGTGAGACAACATTTCATTTTTTTTTTCCTTTCAGGGAGGAGATTCACTGAGAACAATGCTCTCTTTTTCAGGAGCACCCTGATCACATTCACACAGTTACACATTCACATCTGTACAACCACAGTGTGATCTGCCACTGAGCAGCTCCACAGGAGCAATTGAGGTTAAGGGCCTTGTTCAAGGGCACCTCAGTGGTAGTAATGAGGGTTTTTCACTTTCCCAACGGATTTACTTTGCTGGTCCTAAAGGGATAACCTTTAGGCCACCACTGCCCAAAAATGTAACAAGGCACCCACTGTGTTGTATGCGGAACTCACCCAGTCCACGATGAGGATTTTGCTGACATTGAGCCTCTGCTGCAGGAGCTTGGCTGCTATGGCGACTGAGTTGAAATAACAGAATCCCCTAAAGGTGGACAGAGAAAGACAGTGCTATTAAACTACTGAAATTATGTTATATTTACAAGCTTGGGCAATACTGTGTTTAAACACAGCCGTAACATTACATTGAGAACAACACGCGGACATCTTCTATGCAGAAATTAAGCTTTAATATGTGATTATACACAGGACACAGCAGCTGCACAGTTGTCTATAAGGATGAGCCTTTTTGGGAGTAGTGAGGCAGTAGGAAATGTAAGGAAAATATATCTTCTGAAGTGAAGGGAATTGAATTTAAGGGGGAAAAAAGGACATAGACACATTTCAGGTAAAGTTGATACATGCTGGATCTGATCTTTCACTTGGTCAAATTTCCAGTTTACTCACATAGGTGTGCTCTCCTCAGCGTGGTGCCCAGGTGGTCGAACTACAGCAAAACCATTCTGTCAGGGGGAAACAACAACCATTCACACACAGCATATTTCAAACGGTTACATTGTACATAAAGGATCATGGTTCTGCTCACTTTAATCTAATGATACTCTTTTTTTCTCTTTGACAGACTGAGGGCTCAGATGACGAGATGTACGACCGAGAACATTGAGCAACAATGTAATGTAACATAATAACACCACAAAAAACAACACAAATACTTAAATTAAAAGCAAAATTAATTTAATCTTTAATCTTCAGAGAGTTGTCGGGGCAGGTGGAATTTGGTCATTTGGCTGTGGAGGATTCTCATAGGACCATCCGTATGTGTGTAAGCATGTGTGTGTGAATGCGTGTGCGAGCAGAAGTGTGTGTACACATGGACATGTATGTGTTAAAATCAGGTTAAGCTGAGGGCAAGTCAATACCTGTGAACTCTAACCCTAGTTGAAACAAGTCCATATTATTTATGTTTCATGATCTCTGCAATGTGTGTCCATCAGTACCAAACCTAATCCTCTCACAACCATTACTCTTCAAAACCAAATGTCATGATGCCTTACTTCAAGATTTAAAACGGTTTCTCGCAGGCGGAGTAATTCAAAAGCGTGTGCATACGCACACGCAGAAACAGATGCTTACACTGGGTCAGTTGAGGGGAGCTTTGTTAAGGCAGAGACCTGCGGGACTCCCAGCAACTGTTTGCGGGGCTCCCACTGCTATGTGGGGACATTAGATAGATGTTCGGGCTGATGTAGAGCGAGGCAAGCTGAACTAATGATGTTGAGTCAGCTGCTGTGGATTAGCAGCCAGCCAGGAGTTTATTGTAGAGACGACTGCATCAGCAGGTTTCAAGACACTCTGTTAAAGCAGGCTCCATCGTACAGTATGTACGTAGGTGTATGAGAGACAAGGGGAGGTGGATTGTTTCTCTATGCAGAGGAAAAATAGCAATGGGTTAAAATAGACACGAGGAGAGAAATAGAAAGGAACAGATGGCGAGACAGACGTGTGAGTATGTGTGTGTGGAATAGATTTATGGCATTCTGTGGAGTTTAGAGAGTTGTCTGTGCAGGTGGAATTTGGTCATTTGGCTGTGGAGGATTCTCATAGGACCATCTGTATGTGTGTAAGCATGTGTGTGTGAATGCGTGTGCGAGCATTAGAGTGTCTACACATGTGCATGTATGTGTTAAAATCAGGTTAAGCTGAGGGCAAGTCAATACCTGTGAACTCTAACCCTAGTTGAAGCAGGTCCATATTATTTATGTTTCAGTTAAGTTTAGCATTTTTCCTCCTGTGTGATCCATTTGATTTCCCTTTTAAGCTCTGATATTACCAATCACACAATGTGCTAGATAGAAAGACCAGACCATTATTTCTTCATATTAATAATGCCCACATGGTATTAAATTCTAGTACATATAGCCCAAAAACATGTGGGTATTAGTGTGGCGTGCTACTGTCTCTCAGAGGAATGACATTAGTCTCCGGTATGTTGGTCCTAAGCTAACGTTAAGTGTGACGGCTGCTCTGCAGGTGGCTGTCGTGTAATACTAATAAAGCAGGCCTGTTAGTGGGGACTGGCATTTGCAGTGCATGTGCGGCGGGCCTCCCTGCTGGGTTCAAACAGTAAGCAGCCATTGCCACAGACATAGAAAGGCTGGCTGGTGGGCAAAGCAGGACGGGGGTGGGGATGTCTGTCTGGGAGGTGCTAACGAGACTTTGGGATGGATAGTTCTGGAAGGAGGTTGCTCTTTTCTTGAGGTGTTTTTAGGTGTGGACATAGTAAAGTCTACTTTACTACTGAAACAATGCTGAAATGTAACTATGCAACAATACAATCAAACCTGACAGGCAGAATAAAATCAAACCCTTCAAAGTTCTATTCATGGACTTATTTTGGTGGGGTCCATCTGAGCTTTGTTTCATGTTGGCTGCGTCTTAAAGATTATTAAAAACACACACAAAACTACCCACATATAAAGGCCACAGAGATATGACAAACACACAACATCCTTTAGTCATTCCCATCCCTAAAAATAAAAACCAGCCACCAGTCATGACTTTGCGGCGCATTTGACTTAACAAAACATCCAAACTAACCTTCAGTTCTCCCGATGCTACTTTGAAGACCAGCTCCACCACCGAGCCGACGGCCAGACGAGCTGCACTAGATGAATGGACCTCATTCCAAATAGTGTCACTGTCCACCTGCAAACACAAATACACACACACACACAAATGCAGTCATGTGTTGATTATATCACATTTTTAAATAGCAACAAAAAATATGCAACTTTGTACTGTTTTCCAATTATTTAGGCATATTTGATGGTGTGGTTTACAGTACGTCAGTGTGACAGCAACTGTAAAACTGTGAGGACATTTGAAATCATTTAGTTTGTGTCATTTCACAGCATCAAAGTTAGTTTTTGAAAGTGGCAGTTTAGGGGACGGCTGGAAAATGTTTTCACTGACATGAAGAGAAAAACAATAGAGAGAGAAACCGTGAGGCACTAACACATACTTAGAAGCTTACTCATACACACAAATGGTCAAAGCTGAACTAGAATTTCTGAACAATGTTATAAGCTGTACAATATATATATATATATATATAAATATCCTCTATTGTTGGTTTACTGCCGATTTACAATTCACCTAAAAGTGCAAGAAGGACAGAACATTTAGAACCAAAGAAGAGCAAAGTTAACAGAAAAGTTGAGCTATCCTGCATTTATTTTTTTTTATAAAGGTAAAAGATTCAGGATTGATTGTATTTCTGTTTGTGTCTGTGTGCATGCGTGTGTGTTTGAGTATGTTCAGACATAGGGCCAGGATTCAATGTTCAAGCCTGATTAATGCTGAGGCATGCTCGGCCCTTGGCCTAAATCACAACAGTACATCCGCACATGTACACACACACGCATACAAGCCAAACGGACCACAATATTCTATGGAATTGATTGTACGCAGGGCCATGGGCAGGATAAAATACACACCCTCCATCAGCCATGGCAGATACTGCAGGCAGATGGAGCACATGATAAACACAGAGAGAAGAAGCTGGCAGAGGAAAAGAAGAAAAGGAAGGTCTGTGTGTCAATGTGTTTGAACTGTACACACATGTGCGGAGCGGCCGATGCCAGAGCTCTATCGAGGCTTTCTGATGTAAACCCGGGACTTTGAATATGTTAACTTTAACCTGCCAGTCACCCACTCTGTCAGACAGCTGGCCCTTTCATCCACACTGACTGCCTTTCAGTCAGTCAGCTGGCCGACTGGTACGTTAACCCCTGCTGCCCAGTCAGCCTTTCAGTCCTTCAACCAGTCGGTGTGTTAAGCGACTCAACAGCTTTTCAGCCAGCCGGCCCACTTTACTTTCCTCTTGTCTCCAGTGACGGGAGAGAGCAAGGCTGGAGGAGGACTCCATAATAACATCCACAGGGAAGAAAAAGGCTCTTTTTAAGTTGAGCCAAGAAAGACTTTGTCATGAAATAAAACTGTAGTGCATTTACCATAGACTAAAAACTAAAAAAGGAGGGAGTGAGGAGGTATAGAGAGTGTTTTTGATGAGTGACTGGTGGAGTTGAATGTGAAGAGAGAGAACCAGGTAGTAAGTGGAAGACACTATGTAGTAATCGAGTCTGATGTGTAAGCCAATGTGAACAAATGTAGACCAAAGTGAGTGAGTGAATGGGAAACTGAATCATATATACAAGTCAGGTTAATGAGCACAAACATATACTGTTCTAAAGCAGCACGATGAGGCTGAGTGGTTTATTATTTCCCATGTTGATGTTAGTTTTGCCTCAAGCCAGGAGTGGGACACAAGCTAGTCAGGAAAAAGTGAAAGGGAAGGGGTGCGTGGGGTTGTGTGAATGTGTGTTTACGTGTGTGTGTCAGAGGTAGGAAAGAGCGGGAACGTGCTGGTATGATGGAATGAAGGTTCTCCATGGGCTGACAGCCTAATTTCAACCCCCTTCCTCTGTAAGTGTGTGTGTGTGTGTGTGAGACTTGTATGTGTGTGTATGACAGGAAGACAACAATTTAGTCCCATTTGCCATTATAAAGAGCAGAGCCTGGGCTCTTCTTGTTCCCACAGCAGCAGCAGTAACTCTCCAGGGGCGTGGGGGGGAGAGTAAGAGAAAGAGAGAGAGAGCCAGGAGGTATGGATAGTTGGACATGTAGAAAGAACAAGTAGCAATGTAGGTGTGTGTGGGTGTAGGGTGGGTGGCCGTTTGAAATCCTCAACATTGTAAAAAAGATAACAACAACAACAACAAGAACACACACACACACACACACACACAAACACACACACACACACACACACACACACACACAGACACAAACACACACAGACACAAACACACACGTGTGAGACTGTTCTAACATATCCGTTTCAAAAGTGAGCATTTCCAACTCTGAGCAAACCATCTAAACCATTGCCTTAGCATACAAACATCACCAAACACACTGCTATGCACACAAACAAAAACATACCCCCCACCATATTAATGCACACACAGATACACACACACACACACACAAACACACACACAGCTTGTGTGCTGAAAACATCTGGTTATAATTACAAACACGGCGGAAAGGCAAGCAACAGCTTTTGTTGCCTCTGGTCCTTGAGGGGCGGTGTTTGTGTTTGTGTGTGTGTGTGTGTGTGCGTGCGTGCGGGTGTGTTAAAATTGTGTGTGTGCGTGTTTGTTTGGTGGAACAAGAACAAATGGGACCATTATTTAGGCAGGGGGCATAGAGAGAGTGGGCGAAGGGAAACACACATTATACTACTATTTGATGATGCTGAAACTATGCCTATTTGTTTCATTACAAAGACAGACGGAGCAGTGCCAGTTGGGTATTGATTAGATTAACACAATGTTGTTAAAATGTAACAGTCTATTACAACAATTTTCCACTGAATAAACCAGCGTGACTAACACTGGCAATTTCCAAGTAATATCAGGCACACAAATTACAAATACTTAATTGCATGGTGAATATTTGTAAAATGACTTAAGCATGACTTTATGAACTGAAAATACGTGACTTACCCCTATGCCTCCGCATGGTAACCTCACAAACATGGGACTCACTGAACCTGAGCAAGAAAAAAAGAATTAGAAAGAGTTACAGAGAAATAGAGAAAGAAAGAGCAAAAGATTACTTGGTGAAGAGGTAACTTTCCATCTCACAGGCACAAACACGACCCCTAAAACTGAGCATTTGAATTTCTGACCTGATCTAACAGCAAGAGTATACAGGGGCATGTTTTAATCGGGCAAGGGGACAAAAGAAAAGTATCTCATTGCCCCAGATAGTCAAACCATGTCCCTCTTCAGGTGGAATCAAGATTTTAGGCCAGAAAGACATCTTTTCAAACCTTAGCTTTCTGATTAATAGAAAACTAGCTCGTCATCTAAATGACAGAACCTTTATTTTTCTGCTCAAACTGCATACAAAACTTTTTATGTAAAACAGATAAAACTTCAGCCGATGTTGCCTTTGAATTTAATCTAACTGACTGCTTGCCCTGTTAATGTGTGTTCCAAAGGCTGCCCAGATTTTCAAAAACATTAAACTAATCTCAATCCAGTGCTGACAACTGGACTAGTGTGAAGTTTCATGAGTACAGCAGCAGATCTCTGAGACTCAATGGGGTGAGCGTGGCACTCAGATTACCAAGGTTAGGGGTCCGAGTCTCAATCAGCCAACCGCTAACTTGCTAAAAATACCAGTGCTCAACAGTGACTGACAAAAAGAAACATTCTCTAAACAGATATTTAATATAGTGTCAATGAATACCTTAATCCCTAACTAGTTGCCACCTTTGTGAGTTTATAACAGTTTGCATTTCCACTTTCTTCTTCTATATTTTCATGTCTGTATGTCTGCAAAACCACCTGTATGCTGAACCTTACACAGGAGTATCTGGTAATTCTCCTGTGGAAGCAGTAATAATAAGTGGAATTTATGTCTCCACTAGAATGAAAGCTAAGATGACCACTGGGGTTTGCCCCTTAGGTTTTGGCACACACACACACACACACACACACACACACCAGGCCGTCATTGTAAACAAGAATTTGTTCTTGATGACTTGCCTGGTAAATAAAGGTTTGAATAAAACAAAATTAACACACACACACACACACACACACACACACACACACACACACACACACACACACACACACCTCCCTTGGCTACATCTGCACTTTAAGCCCCAAAGGCCAGACCTAAGTGACTAAACAGCCTGTGCGACTTTTAGTTAACAAGCTTCAGTGGGTCCTCACCTTATCGTAACACCTCCAGGACTTTATTAGATTGGACCTTTTGTTATGACACGGTTTAAACATTAAAACAGATTCCTTTAACAGACGCTGCAGATTCATGGCATACAGGACTTAGTCTGCTCAAATGGACAAAGTCCACAAAGTTCCTTAATACTTAATGTTGCATATACACATGTAAAGTGTATACAGTGTGTCGTCTGTTTTAACCTTCACCTGTGCACCAAAGCTTTGGCTCATTAGGTTTGTAACCTGTGTGTAAAGTACTGTGAAACACACAAGCATTACTATTTATCTCAACACTCATTCGTTTCAGTGTTAAAGCATGTTTTAACAGACTAGATTAAGCAGGTAGACAACAGCATGACTGGCAGTCAGATTGCCTAGAAATATATTCTATATCTGCCAGCTCAAATTTGTAATGAGTGCATTCATGAATTTGTGTGTGTGTATTAATGTGTTAGTGCATTTCTTACAGTCTAGTTTCTGCCGCAGTGGGTTGGTTCCGTACAACAGGACGTGGGCTTCAGAGTGGACAGTCTGTAACTCCTCCAGTGAGGCCTTCCTACCACGAATACACTGGTCACAGAGTACGATAGAGGAGAAGACACAGAGAAAAATAAATGAGACAGAATGAGACAAATTATGTATTTGCTCCCACTCACCATTCAAACTGCCACAGTGACCCAAGAAGATGGCATGGATAGAGCGAAGTGTTGCATCAAGGTAGTCACATTGTTTAAAGTTTAAGACACCACGTCCCGCACTCATGAAGAAGCAGTGCATATGGGGAGGTTCAATGGTGTCTGCATGTGTAAATCAGTATTTAGGAGGTAAAAATAGATCATTTTCAAGCCATAACCTCAAAAGGTTAACTTGGTAAAGCCAAGTGTCAAAAGAAAATAACTACACACTGCCCTCCTCTGTTCATAATAGCAACCTGCACTTTAGAGTTAAATAGTGGCATGTTTTACACTATTAAACTTAATCTTTTTTAAAAGTTTTTTTTTTTTTAAAGAAAGAAAGAAAAAACAGTACATAACAGGTATACTGTACACCAAGGAGAAGAGGTATCTGTATGAAAACCATGAAAGTTACTTAATGTGCTACCCCTAAATCAGTATTTATTTATTTTTAGCTTTTCTAGTTTTGGCCTTTCTCACAATTTACATTTAAAGACTGAGAAGGATAATGATTTACCTTTGAATGTCAATTACTTATCAGTTTGCTTAATTCCCCCCACTGATTTTACAGGAAGATAGAGAAATGTAGCATATACACTGTCATTTGGATGAAGGAGGAGGACAGAATCAAATTAACCAATTTTTGATATTTGACTCACTGTAGAGGGACAGGACAATTCAAGTCTATTAGGCATTATCTATGGTTTTATGCATATTGTATCTATTCAACTCAACTGTATATCTGGTAATGTGTGATGTTACATCCATTGGGCTATAGCTCTGTTGTCCAGTGTAACTGTGGCCTCACCTCGCAGTGTGCTCTGAGGCCTGTTTCCTGTAGTCGGGACCAGATACTCTGGATGCGTCCAGCGTGCTCCGGGTGACTGGTGGTATTACCGCACATACACTGGTGCTTCTGCATCAGAGAGTCATACACCAGACCTGGAAAATACACACATCATCACACACAAATGCACAGACTTTCATAGTAATTGTTTATCTTTGACAACAGGGACGGAACCAGTTGTCAAGATCACAAGATTCCTGTAATCCGTGATTACCTATTGCACCTGCTTCATCATAAACAAAAGGTCATGTGGAGATGTTCCAGGGAGATGAAGTGACTCTGTACAGTAAATTATACTTGTAGTGAGACTTATACTGTCAAATAGCCCAGAATACCTAACAACAGCCTTGTGCATATACACAACCACTGTGTGTTGGCTCATCATCCTGTGTGGTTCCAGGAAAAGATTTTTCTCTAACCTGCAATCAGCAGAATGAAAGGATGTTCCTAGATTGCTGTTTGCTGCTCTACTTATCTCTGTGTGAGAGCAGTGCACACACCAATAAAAAGCATCATCTTCATTTTTAGCTGCGGTGTGCATGTGTATGTGTTATTATTATTTTTCCAACAGACCTGTAGTAAACCGAGGCTTGGCAGATGGCTCCTGTACTACCATGGGGAAGGAGGCGGAGGCAGGAGATGACTGAGCCCTAGACAGGGGGCGGTGTCCAGCAAAGCTGATTGATAATCCGGCTGCTTCCATGGAGGCTTGATAGTTCCTCAACTGGTGGATCCGCTGTTGTTCTAACAGCAGAGCCTGCTGCTCACACACAAACACACACACACACACACACACACACACACAGATGTGCAGTATGATTGCCGGACTGCAATGTCTTTCTTTTGCCAGAAGATGGCACAAGATACTTGCAAACACCAAGCTGCTGTAATAAATATTATAGGCTGCATTCATAGGAGTTGATATTGTGTTACACAGTGTTACATTGTGTTACACACTGTTTGTTTTCACATGACAACTCCACAAAAATATAGTAGCAATGCAAGAAAATCTATCTAATATTTAGATGACAGGTTAGGAAGCTAGAGGTCTTGCAATATTTATGTGAGCCCCTAGTTTAAAAGCCTATACTTAAAACTATCTTCTGACAAGGATAATGGATAATATTAATATAAAACCACTTTAGTTTCAACTTGACTTTACATAATCATTACTCTCTTCATGTGATTATAAAAGGTAGCAGACCGGAACTCTAGACAAATAATAATCCATCAAACTGCTCATAAAACCGCAAAGTGAGAAATAATGTTCTAGAACATGTACTTATTAATGATTTTGTTTGAAAGTGTTGCATGTAAGCGCTTGGAAACTTTTCCCATATATTTGTATGTACCTGAGTTAAATATTTCCACTCTGAAGAGTCTCACCAAGCAATCCTGTTGTTCAATTACAATGGGCGTGTCTGCTTACAATAGGGGCGCCATGGCGACAGAGAGAGGAGTGCCTGATTGAATTTGGCTGAGCGGACAGCAGGGATGGGCTAGACAGATGAGGACATGGTGTCCTGACTGTGTGGCCGCATATAAGAGTGTGAGCAATATAGAGATAGAGAGTGATTTGTTGTATGCGTCCATGGAGAAATAGGCAAAAATGGATAGTCTGTGTACAATAGAGAGTTTTTGTGTGGGTGTGCAGTATATATTTTGAAAGCATGACATTGTGATTCTCCATATGGAGTTGTACTAGGGAGTAGTGCAGAGGAGGTAAACATGCCCTAAGCTGTTCATAATTAACACACTGCTCTGCATTAGTAGAACATGTTAAGTCTATGTAAGTATGTTTTTTGCGTGACTTGGGAAAAATATAGTTTAAAATATGCCTGAGAGTGGGCTGGATCGAATGTTGAGTGTAATGTTTCGGTCAGTCACTACCATCTCCATCTGTCACTGCTGTCAGACACTTGTCATCCATTTTCCTTAAAAGGATTTGCCACAGCCGTTAGTTAGGCAACTAGCAAAACATATTCCTCCATAGTGTCTACTTATTGTCACACAATGTTGTTATTTTTTTTTTACATGTGCCTTTTTTTTTACTGCCACCTGCACCCATCCTTCACCTCCGCCCCACCACTCATCCTTACCTGTCGGAACAGAAAGTCCTGCTCAGCCTGTCTCTGCTCCCTCTCCTCATGCTCTTGTGGGTCTGGGGGTTCCTGCTTGATGACCAGCCCTCGCAGAGGCCCCGTCTCCTGCACAGATGTAGAGGGAGACAATGAGGATGAGGAAGAGAGCCCCTGGTGCTCCCTGAGTTCCTCTTCCGTCTCCTCTGGGTGACTCTGGTGCTGCCTGGCGGGCCCTGAGACGCTGGAGCTCGCAGCCGAGACCTGATCACTGGGCTTGGACATAATCTAGGAGACAAAAACAGAAGTTCAGGTGAGAGGTGGTAATTAGCCTGAGAGGCAAAACCCAGGGCAGAAAAGCAAAGCAAAGTACTCACTACACTACCCACTGCTGCTAACTGAGTTGATAGCTCTGACCACACAGTAATAACTCAGATAAACATTACAACATTTTCAACTTATCAACTCTAAGGAAATCAACCTGAAATATCAAAAGTGAGGACAAAAATAGGATTTTGAAAAGTGAGGGGAACATGTCCCCCACTTTGGAAATCACACACTTGGACACTTTAAATTTGAGGCTGAAAAACTCCCTCTATGTCTCAATAAGAGAAACAAATGATCAGAATTTAAGAAAAAAGATTCAAATAAAGAAACCCGAATCAATTGAGACAAAAACAGAACTTCAGCTTCAACAACATGAAAAAAGAGAGGAGGGAACACATGCCTTCTTAACTGAGAGAACATAAGGGACAACAGTGTATAAGATGCCATACAACTTGCACCACCTTAACAAGTGTAAGTCTACTGAAGATGTTTTTCATTCTAAATATAGGTGACTGGTTGGTTCGAGCACAAAAAAAAAAAGCTATGTAAAAGACCTTAAGTTTAACCAAACAAAAGCTAATATTAGCCAGGCACTTGTACTTTTTGTACACATGGAGATAAACTGGACCTGTACTCTGAACTCTGAAAGGTTATTCATTTATTTAAAAGCTCCTCAAAGAATCTCCATGACTACATTTGAAGTTCATAAACAGGTAGTTAACTTGACTATGCCTGGAGCAGAACAAGAGGAGAAAACTGAGCAAAGGACATGAGGGAGAAAGAGAGGAAGAATTGTAGGGGGGCGATTGTTGGAATCTTGTTGTGGCAGCTGTCCCCGTCCCTGTCGTCACAGACCTCAACCTTGATGTGTAGGTCATGATTGGAGTGGACCACTGTTTATGCACGAAACACATACACACACAGAGACACACACACAAAAGACACACACACACTTGGCTGGCATATTGCCCAGGGAACAGTCCATTGACGTCAGAGAGCAGGCTCTTGCCTCATCCCAGTCCCTCTTCTCCAAACAAACTCAAAACACTCATCCACTCCTGCTGCACTAACTCGCACTCTTCCTTTCTCTCTTGTTTTGCTCTCATTCTCTCCTTCCAACCTTTCTTTTTGACAGAGGAAATAGTTGCTGGGATATGAACCATAAGGGGGACGAACACCACATAAGCCTGTTGAATAAGCTGGAGAAAGAGAAAGAGAGAAAGAGAGAAAGAAAGAAAGAAAGAAAGAAAGAAAGAAAGAAAGAAAGAAAGAAAGAAAGAGAGAGAGAAAGAAAGAAAGAAAGAGAGAGAGAAAGAAAGAAAGAAAGAAAGAAAAAAAGAAAGAAAGAAAGAAAGAAAGAAAGAAAGAAAGAGCGGGAGCGGGAGCGGGAGGTGGGGAAGGGAAGCTGGTTATTATACACAAACACTTGACACTAGTTGACTCTTGTCACTATCTGTCTCTGTCTCTCTCTCTCACACACACACAACAATATCATGGTAAGTGAGCGTACCACAGTATTGCCTTAGCTGTGTCAGGTAATTAATGGTTAGCAGCAGGCTCGGGTTGGAACGGTTTCAAGATTCTTTCATTCCTGTCTTTGCTGCCAACATGTCCGACTGTTAAAGCCAAATTTGAAGTTATTAGGAAGGGCCCCTCCTCATTGCTGACTTGACTAAAAAATGTGAATAAGGAAAGGATGGAAGAATGATTCATGTTTTAGGAAGTGGTGGATGCCCAATGGTGCACAGGGTAGATAAATGAAACTAAACGCACCATTCCATTGGTAATAACAGTAATAGGTTGTAATACTGAAATGTAATAGTCCTTATCACATGACGATGATGATAGTAATTAATAGTACTTCTTGAGGATACTTCTATATTTTCCATTATGCTGTGTAGTTCAAGAGGTAGTAAAGAGACTAAACAAAGGCAATGACTAACTGGGGACATGAAATGTATCTATATTATATTTAGTAAGAATTGGACTACTGGGTATACAAGTCCAGTGACTGTGGAACTGGAACAATCAATTGCCCAATCAACAATTAAAACTGATTTTATTATACAGAGCAGCCATATGTAGGGAAGCTGGATTATTGCTTTAGTGGGGGAAAGTATTTGAGATGGCGGCATTTAAGTATCTGTAGATGCCACTGGCAGAACCTGTTTTGCAACTGCTGGTAATTTAATTTTATATTTAGTTAGTACAAATAATTAACAGCTTTAATTTGAGTTGGCTGGTTATGGTGCCAATACGTTTGCCGTGCTTCCTCTGTGCAACTGTTACAACTCACTCACTCAAGGTTATTATGCTTACTCACCAATTTTGGTGAACGTTTGATGAATACAAAAGGTTTGTACTGGATGTAACAAGATTACACCAAACTTCTTTCAAAGTATCACATGTCGAGGCATTTTCTTATTGAGCTCTTTTGGTGTGAGCTAAAATCTGAGGCTAACACTTAAAGTAAGTTCCTCACTTATTCCATGTTATATTTGGAGTATGGGTTTCATAGTTGAAATGACATGGTTACAACACTGTGAAATGGGGCAGATCATTTAAGATAACTGACCTTTTCAAGCTACAAAGAAAGTCTCCTGGCCCCAGTTAACTGAACAACCACCATCATCTCTGTCTCTCCACAGCTTGTCACTGAAGTTAATTGGACACCTACAACTTGTGAAAAGCTGACTGGGTGCCTTTAATTTAAACAGTGAACAGTGCGCAAAATGGTGATAACTCCAACCTGTGCATTAAAGGTAAATGCTTCATGTGTGCCTACATGCAGTGCAATTGTAGAAAAAGGATTAGGCAAGAGATACAGTAAGGTACACTCTGGACAGGTTGCCAGTCTATCACAGGGCTGACACACTTACTGTATAGACAGACGTACCATATTCACACCTACAGGCAGCCAGGGGAAACCACCACACTAATACAGGGGGAACAAACAAACTTTACACAGTGCCCTCAACTGACCAGCAGGATCAGACCTGGTACCTGCTTCCTGTGAAGCAAATGGGCTACACACTCTGCCACCATGTGAGCCAATATAAATTTAAATAAATTACAGTACAGTAATATAAATCTCAGCTACATGTTTTAATATGTGTTCCATATTTATATATCCAAAGGTAGGTTTCTAGTCTCTGTTGTAAAGTTAAATGTTAGGTGCAGATTCTCAGTGATCAGACAGACACTTGAAACATGAGCTGCTTCAAAACAGATTTGAGGAGCTTACAGTGGCAGTAATTCTGCTGATGACGTGGGTTTATACATGTGGTCATAATTTCTAGATATTATAATTGTGATCTGTGAACACTTTTGGCCATGTGATACTGGCCTTGCTGTCACAATGTGCTCAATACTCTGTGTGCCCAGATAAATTGTGCAGGACTGTTTAAAAAAAATTCAAGCAGGCGTGAAGCAAACACTACTTGTATTTCATAAGCCAACATTACTTGTTTGAAGCTTTTTGCATCAGTAACTGTAGATTTGTGCTTTGCACTGATGTATTAGCTGGTTGTTACCCAACTGGGATGCATGCCGTAAATGTCTTAATTAACATGGATCTACACAGAGTGGTCTGTGATTGGGAACACTGAATTAGGGAAGAAATCTTGTTTCACAGATGCAAATTAATTTAAAGCATGCGACCAGAAAATAATTGAGGGTTCCCATTTTTCATTTTGCAAACCTTCCTTGATAACAGTGTTCAGGGCATTCTAACTGAGAAATGTTTTTCTGAATAATAAAACAACCACACCTACAATCTAAAGCAATGAAAAATGTCATGTTACAACGTTCCTCTCATTATATATTATGATTTTAAAATCATTTCTAATCTTTTTTTTCTTTTTTTAACATATGCAATGCAAACTAATTAGTCAAGATTTTATTATAAGTTGCCTTCTAAAAGGGTTAATGTTACATGAAAGTCAACAACAGCCCAACAACAAAAGATAATTGGGCTTAATCCTACAGAAATTTCAGCACACACACACACACACACACACACACACACGATGCTGCAGATCCCCTCATCACCTTGTTTGTGCGCGCGCACACACACACACACCCATACACACACACCCAAACACACACCCCCACACACACCCACAATGATGCTGTGAGTCAAATTTCCTGTGTGACCATATATGGAGGCAGCTTCCTCTAGAGCACAGTTGCCAGGGTGACAGGAAGAAGTAGAGATACACGAACACAGACGAGAAAGACTTGCTAGAAGACTTGCTGATTGCAGGCTGATTCATCCTGGTCTTGGAGCAAAGACAGGATTCACAGACATTTACCAAATCAGCGTCATGTAGATGGACAAATACTCCTACACACACACACACACACACACACACACACACACACACATATAGCTGGCAGCTCTACCACAGCTGTTCAAATGTTGCCTTGGATACCATTCTTGACACACGCATATATGGTACTGACACATGCACACGCACACACTGAGCTACCTTGTTGATGATGTGCTGCTGCTGCTGGAACTGTTGTTTGTGTTTCTCCAGGAACTGTTGGTGCTGCTGCTGAACCACCAGCTGCTGCAGGGCCTGGGCCTGTCCACATTGCTGCTGGGGCAGAGGGGCTGACTGGGTTCTTCCCAGGGGACGGTGGCCCCGCGCAAGTTTAGAGACAGAGGGTGATGGTAGTGGGAGGCCACCCAGACCAACTGTGGTACACACAGACTTGCATTTTAGGAAATGTGGAATACTGTATTATGGCATGAAATTGCTTCTGCACAGAGTCATTAATTCAAACAGCAGCTACTGACTGCTGAGAAGAAACAAAAAATAAATAAATTAAACAAAAGTGAATACTGACCCATTGCATTGTGGCTCTGCTCCAGCAGTACCATGTGTTGCAGAAGGGGGTTGTGACCAGCCGTGCCCCCTCCAGCCCCCTCCCTGTCCAGAGCTGAAGATGCCAAGTAGGAGGGCAGGTGGGCAGCGGGGAGGAATGGAGCAGTCAGAGGAATGCCCTGCTGTAACGCAGGCAATGCCAGGCGGCTCTCACCATCTTGGTGTCCTGATACCACCTACAAACAGAAAGAGAGAGAGATTGAGATCCAAGGACGGACAAGGAAATAGGCAGGCAGACACATAGAGAGGCAGATGGACAGAGACAAAGAAAGGTCAAATGAGACAGAATGAGTGTAAGATGGAGAATCAGAGGGACAGAGAGACATGTAAGGCGTCTTCATGCCAACAATCTTTGATAAGAGCTTTTCCTTTTTTTATTTTAAATGGAAATCCAGTTTGCGCTTGGCAAACTCCATGTGCACAGACTGGCTTGAAAGACAACTCAGTGATTGTATAAATATTCTTTGGTGTAATGAGTAATGTTGTATTGTATCATTATAATATTGTGCATTGACTTTACTCACAGTGCTAGCAGGGCCTGTGGCTGGCAGTCCCAGGGTGATGTTGGGCAGAGAAGGGGAGGTGTAGAGAGAGAGCTGGCTAACTGATCCCTCTCTTGCAGCCAACCTCTGAAGCAGGGAGGCCTGGACACAACCACACAACATTACAGTAAATACCCACAGAGTTTAGACACAAAGTAGACACAGTCTTACAAACAGTACATTATTTGCCTCTATTGCACACACAAACATGCACACACACACACTCACAGAATTTGAGCCCTTCAATGAAACAGACATTGCCAATCTCCTCCTGGAGTAGTCTGGCCACATGTCTGCCTCGTACACACAAACACCAAAAGACACAAATGTATGCCTCCAGTCATACACATGCAGACACTAGGAGCCATGTTGGTTACCTCTCCTGGGCTGCTGGAGATGGTGACCCCATTTTCATTGGGGATGTTACTGGAGCTGTTGTTGGGGGAGCTGGGACCTGAGCCGGGTGCACTGTTGCATGCAGACTCTACAACACAAAAAACACAGAAATTAGATTTCCCTAACACGCCTCTAACATCAGCTAGAGGGATATTCTGTGATATGACTGGTATTCCTTGTCCTTGCTTTGTTATAGCCCTTCCGGGGTGTATCCATAATATATATAATGTGGATTTGAGTTTGATTTTATATCCAAAACCTCACTAGAATTAATGATGATAGTATTTCAATTCAGTTGTATGACACTTTTGGAATAAATAAGCCATCAAAAACAATGTTGCTAGGCAAAATTCAATCACTGATATAGGGGTAGAATGGGAACTGGGAAAATCAGATTCTGCACATCTTTATCATGAAACCAAATTAAAACAACAGAAGAAATCCAATAATAAGAGTGCTCACCAGCCACGTCTAGGGAACGCTTCTTGGCAGAAGTGATGGGACCATCTTTCCTTCGGAGCAGAGGGCTGCTGCGGCGCTCTGTCACCTTCTGCTTTAGCCGGGAACGAAGCTTCAGATTTGGCTCAGAGGCTGACAAGACACAGACAGGAACAGGGACATGATGGAGGATTTACTTAACAGGTGGATAAAGTTTGAGTCTTTTTTCAAACTTAAAAGTAACTGAAACCATCTTTTACATTTAATGAAAAACCTTTGAAAACGGAAATGTGTTGACAATTTGTGTTATTGTTTTATCCCATCTCATTTAACAAATGTGTAGCAGACAACTGAATGGATAGAGCTAAGCAATGGCAGGGTTAGGCTAAATATCTGATTTCCAACTGGGCAACCCATTCTAAAAAATGTAATCTGTTACACCCCAAATTAGCCCCTTAAATGTGAAAATTACAGATTCTCTCTGAACTATCGCTCTGGCAATCAGCTTAGTGGTAGATTGCTGGGCCACACAAGTGGGAGCGTGTTTGCGGGCATGTAGTGGGGCTAATGAGCTCGTCCCTATAGGCTACACTGTACGTGTTGACAGTTTCGGGAGGTCAGTTATCATCATGTGACAGTGGGAAGCGCTGCGACAAGACAACAGGGGAAGCAGCCAACTGGCAGCTTTCATGACCCCACGCTTAATGATGCTGCCTCCTTGCTCTGCTAATGAATACTGCTTGTTACCAAACACTTTCAATTACAAAAACTTGCCAGTGTGTGTTTCCGTGTGTGTTTGTATGCATTGTATGGTTCTATATTTCTTTGGGCTCTGCCTTCAAACAGATGCTCCCGTTCTGGATTTGCTGTGGAGCTGTATTGGTGAGTGTTACACAAGGGCAGGAAGGAGGAGAGGGAGGCATCCAGTATATTGGAGTCTTGTCAGGTCAGGAAAAGGACCTGACCCTTTCTGGCCAATCTTGCTTTGGTATCTCTCTGCCAGACTACCCCAGACACGAACCGATTTATTCCCTCCTCCACTGGCTTCCTTCCATTCAATTAGTTGAAGCTGGAAGTTTGACCAGCGGTCGACCCTATGCTCGTCCCACGACCTTGTATCAAAGAGACCACATTATGTTCATTAGTCCCAGAAAAGGAGCTGGGAGTTTTTGGTACAGCCAAGTGGAAGCAATTGATTCATCTTTGTGTACTGAAGTTTATTGTTAAAATACTTATTCAAGGTCACTCCAAACCCCTTGGCTGTTGCTTTCTGTAGCCTTGAATGGTAGGATGAAGCTACACAAAGTTTTAATGTACTTCAAAGAGGTGCAAGCACTCAACATACATCCCGGTCAGTGGGGTTGAGATGACCTATTGTGAATCTATAATGTCTAAGTACTTTTTCAAATGCACTTCACAATTTAAAGGGGAACATGCCACTGAACTTATGAAACTCAATTATTTAAAAAAGAGCTTCTTCTAAGTGGAGGGCACTCTTCCAAAGTCTTTGTTAAGAGGCACGGGATGAGTCAGGATGAAATGCTATGCATTAGTTGAACTAGAGGAGACGATAGGAGAAGGATCGACTATGATAGAAGGAGCATAGTGCATTGAAGTTCAATTTTAGTCTATTGCACAGGGAGACTGCAGTGGTTTGACAGTTTAACATTACAAGAATTATCTGCAGAATTATTATGATTAATTATTATGATGAACAAGAATTGAAAATCAGATTTTTTCCATTATTTTCTGATATTTTACAAAAAGCATTTGGTGTTGGTTTAATGAATGCAGGCACATTACATGAATGTTGACATTTGCTGAGTTTTTACAGTAGTAATCATGTACCCGAGCATTCAACATTATTTTTAACTCTTTTTAATTGTCAAAGTGCTCCTAACTTCGCTTATTACAGTCACACCAGCTCTAATATCCCCCATTGTGATGGAATTGCCACCATGTGTATGGACATAAGGGGGACATAATTACATCTTGCTATGCACAGGCTAAATCATTAACAAACATTTGAAATATCCCGTTATGCTTTAAAAATATTAACCAGGGGTCTAAGGAAACATTATGTGCCTCCACTGATCAGACAGTGGTCTGCAAAGGTGACAGAAGCTGTTGGATAATCTAGTGGGTAGCCAGGAGAGGAAAGACAAGGTAGGCAAAGATAGTGGAATGGAGGAAGGGGGTAGTCAAGGTTGTTTTTTTGCATCCTCAGTCATTAAGAAATGGACGTATAAAAGGAGGAGTGGAGAAAGAGAGAGAGACAGAGAAGCTGTATAGAAGGATACGTGGAAGGTTAGAGGGAGGTTAAGAGGACAGTAAAGGAGAAAGAGAAGGAGGGTGAAGTAGGGGTGTGTGTGTGCTGGGCACTGGTCACCACAGGGGTGTTCACCTCAGGACGCAGTGACTTTGAAGGGTGTTAATGCCGACTGGGCAAAAGCACACCAGTATGCACACGTGCGAACACACTCGCTGCAGAGGGCCCAGACTGGTTTTACTGCTGATGCTGGCAGTTTTACTGTAGCCCTTTCTCCCTCCTTCACCTCCATCTATCCCTTCCTCTCTCTCCCTTCCTCCAAACCATGGGCAAAGGTGGGTGTGCCGCCTCGTTACAGCATACTGCACTGTCTTACTTTCTGATGTTTGACGGCCCAGAAAAAAACAAAACAAAAAAAGGTTTGTTGGACTTCCTGGTACATTCTATCTATTGTAAGTTCACATCCCCTCTTGTCAGGCAATAGTCTTCTGCAGAAATTACCTGGGCCTTTACAATCCACAGTTCTGGCATTATAAAGCTTACAACATTAAAAAGAAATCAGTCCACACAAGCCATGGGTGGCCAAATAGGCTTTTAATGTGTGCAAGTGAAATAACACACCCCTAAGTGCATTGAATATTTACTTTGTATGCTATGTAGTATGTGCTCAAAATGCCTTGATGTCTCGTGACAGAATTTACTGCATTGTGGCCTTATTGTTTATCAAAGCATGCTTTGCCTCTATACAATATTTTGTCTCATGTTGCACAATGCTGCTCAAGACAAAAAGTACTTTTAACGTCACTTTCTGATCCACTGTCATACTTCAACACAGCCATTAAAACTGCAGAAAACCCAGTAAAGTTACTATCCCTACTCATCAGATGACATATCAATATCAGATTAAACGTCTCTATAAGTGGTGTTTAATATTTCAATAGAGAGTGGAGGAGAATGCTGGTTCTCTGATACAAAACATATTGATCAGTTGCTCATCTGTTTTGACAGATGGAAGTCCCGAGCTGCAAGAGTCATGCTGGGGGAAGCCATGCTGCTCTTCCAAGGAAAGGCAGGGAGGGAGGGAGATTTATAGAAATCAATAGAGTAGTTTGCTGAAACTAATCAATGGAGCTTCCCAGAAATATCAAATGTGTGCGATACATTAGATAGATGGGTTAGAAGGACATACTGTAGGTAGACAGACAAACAGAAATATAGACAGACACATCTGTTTCATTTACATATTTTATAGGGACATGGAATCAAATAAACCAAATAAAATTTGATTGTAAGTCTTTATAGCCAAATCTTTGCATTCGCCAGGGTGTTAAGAATTAATGCTTTTAATCACAACTATTTACAAAAGACACTTCAAAATACATAACCATGTCTCCCCTGGGCATGTAAAGTGAATATGAGCATAGTGACATCAAAGAGCTGGATAACATCTTTCCTCTGATAGTTCTAACAATTGAGGGCTCCTCATGGAGCTGACTAGCCTGGGATCTCCAGACTAATTCGCAAATGTGTATTAGTCTGGAACCTCTCAGTTCATTTTTGATTTCCAAGGGGCGTTATCGACAGGCGGAGACAATCGATCAGAGTGATGAAACGTCACACAAACACACATTTCTTATCAACATAAAGTGCAGTTGTTTTTTCTTCTTTTAGAGAACATTTACCATCCAGTCTGTTTAATACTGCTGCTGTAGCCAGCTGCTGAACGGGAGCTGCCACATTGGATATTTATAAAAGATACCTGAACGGCGCTCGTCTCTGTCAGTCAATCTTATTAAACCCGGCTTGTACTAGATAAACGCTTGTGATTGGTTAGCCCGATAAATCGTCAGAGAAATCAGTTTGAATGGGAGAGGGGCCAGACGTATCTGCCAGAGCAAATGAAACATGAGCTCGCAGATTCGTCTGGTTCCCAGGCTAGGAGCTGACATGAGATTGCTAAAACCAGTTTGCTTGTTGTGACACCCAAGTGGTAAACAGCAAAACAGCAAAACAGGGTGACATTCAAAGCCAATGGGACTGAGATTAGATGTATAAAATATCAGGCTTGTGTGTGTGCGCATGCTGGTGTGCGTGTGCGAAAGAGTGGGGGAGAAAAGGGGGTCAGCAAGTCTGAGTCTGTCATGAAGGCCTAACAGACTTCCTGCCGCAGCATTCAAAGTGGCCCTCTGTGTTCTCAGAGCCATTATCACAAAGCCTCTCAGAATTGGACAATGAACCCCTGTTGTAATATACTCTACGCCTGGCCTCAATTCATAACGTACTTATAATTTACACGCATGCATCACCAGAATGATTCACCACAGGCAAAAGCGTCATGTGTGACAGCTCCAGTCGTCAGAGCGCCGCACAACTGTAGTGACCACTGTCACTTACTTCCTCTTGAGCACAGTTCCTCTCTCTGTCTGTCTGCCCGTCTAATCTGATCTGTGTCTGCCCACTGTTGACACAACAGTTCCTCAACAGAGGTGCCATATGTGCGCACATGTCAGTATTCCCCTCTCTGCCTCTCCTCAAAACTGACACAAAGACAAAAGACACAGACACTGTTGAACTTTGTGTCAGTATGAACTGTGAAACTGTACGCCATGAATATTTCTCAGCACCACTGGCACCCCAAGAAATTCTTGAATTACCCTGTTGAAGTTGAGAGTTGAAACTTGCTGTCTGGGGTTGTATGCCAGGATAAATCATTCCTGCCTCCAGCTCACAGCAGGTGGGCAGGAGTGCAGAGTACACAGAGCTTGGCCTCCAGCTGTGAATTCAGGCAGCGATACAGCCAAAGCAGCTGCTGACGCTAAGTGAACAATCACAGATTGGCCGTACTTGACAAGGACCAAGAGGCGGCGAAATAACACTGATGCATCCAAGAGGCAGAAAGGCTTCCTAGGGCACTTTTCTGAGTCGTCAAGGGTTGTTTTGTTGAACAGTATGATCTATGACGTCCGTGTAAGAGTGTTTGTGCTTGTGTTTAAATGTGTTGATCAATTTCTGTGTGAATTAGTCTAAAACAGAAGAATAGAGAGCTGGCTTTTTTTCCCTTTCTTTACCAAAATTCTACACCAGGTGTAGAACTTGTTTTTTTTTTTCTCTTTGGGTAGAGCCATGCATGAGCCATGAGAGTGGTATCAATCCTCCATGTAACTGTCAGCAACAAAGTAAATCGGTTTCCCCAAAATGTCCAACTTTTCATTTTTCAACTTTTCAACACAATTTTTACTGATTTTAAGGTTTCTAATGTTCTAATTTAAAAACTCTCCACCACCCCTGTATTTACATTAGAAAGGTTCAGAAGACTGCATAGAAAAAAAAAACCTTTGATATCTTTTTTTTCCCCTGATAATATTTTAGGGGCTCCTTTTAATCCTCCAGTGGCTGACTCCTGGTTCATGTGCCTGACTTTGAGACCCAATAAGCCATTTCAATTGTTAATGCAGGGAAAAGGAAGATTAGGGCTCCCTTCCAGACATGCAATGGGTGGCTGGTTTAAGAGGTGGAGGAATATGGATTTCAGAAAGTAACAATACATCAGCAAAACCTTGGCACCATTCTATACCTGTTTTCCGGAGAGGGAAGTCGTCTTTTGAGTCGTATGTGCCCAGCATTGGGTGGTTGTACGCTGACAATGCTGTTTGGGGAGGAGAGCTCTGGTCCAAGGAACTGTGCTGGGTTTTTCTACAAAAAAAAAAAAAAAAAGATTAAAAAGAGTTTAAATATGTCACTGTAACATACAATATGTCAGGTGAGGTCTGGCTTCATGCATGCTTGCCAAGCTCGCTGCATATACCTACTGTACTTTACCTGACTTTCTACACACACACACACACACACACACACACACACACACACACACACACACACACACACACACACACACACACACACACACACACACAAAAAAAAGGTCTAGCTGCCAAAGACAGCTTTCATCTCCCTCCCCAAGGTCAAAACAAATGGATGGAAAAAAGAGACCAAGGTAGGAGAGAAGGGACTAAGACTGAAAGCTGAAAGCATCCTCTGCTTGAATTTTTCACCTTAAGACAGCAAAGAGGAGGCCTAGTTTCCTTCTGAAAAGGTGGGGGGAAAACTGCACAGAAACAGGGATGGAGAAGGTCAGAGATGGAGAGGTATGAGGCTAAAAGAGGGAATAAATGTATGAAAGAACTGATGAGAAGGCAAACAGGTAGAACAAACAGGTAGGAGACTGAAGAAATGGGAGAAATGGTGATAAAACAGTGATAAAAAAAAAACATTTTTCTTTACTGATCTGCTGCCTTGGCAGAATCGTTTGACTGCTTAAAGCCTCTTCAAATATTTAAAGCGCAGGATAGGTGCCATTGTCTTTTCTCTATGCCCACTTCAAACAGACGCTCACACAAACACACCTCAAAGAGAGCCAGCTGTCAATCACTAACTACAAACATCGACAGAAAACAGCCTTGTTCCTTCAACATGTTCTCTGTAGTTTCACTCAGAGGCAACTGGCGAGGACTCTCAGAGACGCTAATGTTGATGTTGGTAACTTCTTGCACACGGAACCACAAGGTTTACCATGTTTTCAAAGTCACAATGATGAGAGACTTCTATGTCCCTCATCATTGTGGCTTTTATGTTTGATACTTTCCCAGTGTGGCAATTTTTTTAGCTTAGATAAGACGTGGAAACAACCAAAAGGCTTACAAAAAAAACAAAAAACAATACAGGCTGACTTTTGAAAGCCTGGAAATATAAGACTTCATCTCTGTGCAGTGTTTTTTCCTTTAAAACCAAAAAAATCATAAAGTAACATGTAAAGGTCATTAAAAGGTTAATATGAAAGAGAGAAAAAGGACAGGATACTTCACTTGCTTCCGATGCAGCTCTTATTTAAGATTTTGCAGAAGTATAGACGTATGCATTTGATAGATATGAAAAAGTTTATTTTCCAACTTTACTAGGCCAAGCACATGATTTGTTGTTTAGGCTTTCTAAAGACACTTTTTTGTTGTGTCTTTAGAAGTTGACAATGATGCTTGCTATAGAAAGGATGCACATTTCTTATTTTAGGCAGTAAGGTGAGATGATGAGTGACAGTGAGTGAAAGCTCACATTGTCTATTTCTCATATATTAAATCAACTATTAATTTGAATTCTATTTTACAAATTATATTTTATCTACCGAAATAAACTTACATTTTGAATAAATGTTTCGCATAAATTCTTCATTGATGTACAACCAATCACATCCCAAGCCATAAGTGATTCTGTAGTGGTGGGCTGTGACACTCACCCATACCAAAAGCGTGGGTCACTGGGCAGACAGTGGTTTAGATTTCGCTGAGCCAGGGCTTTCTTCTTGTTCAGGACAAACTCCTGAAGTCGCATCTTAACCTCCGTACTGGCGACTGCACCTGACAGAGAGAGAGAGATACAGAGAGACATGGGGAGCTCAGTAACTAAAGGTTTTTTTCCAAATAACTCTATTTATCACCCCATACTAAAAGCACTTCCTTCAGTATTGCATTTCTGTACTGTACCTCATGTCCAATCTGTGATACTAAAATGAAGATTACGACAACACCCATCCATACTTCGACAGATAATGGGTTTCTACCTACAGACGTGTGCGTACAGAGTGCACAACCTTGCATCAGAGTTCCACTGAAATTCCACAGAGACGACAGCAGTGCTGTGTAACTCGCCTCACTCAGCTCCCAGTCTCTCCTCAATTACCACTCTCATTTTGTAGCTACAAACAAATTGTCCAGGGAGAGAGACATGGATGAGTGAGAGGGAAAGAGAGACACAAAGTGAGGAGCGATGTAAGGGGAGCAACAAAGGGGGAGAAAAATAGGTGTTTTGAGAATACAGGAAAAAAAACTGTAAAGGTGTGTTTTTCTAAGAATGTGACAGTGGGAGTGATAACGGGTGATGTGTCAAGCTTGACAGAGGAAGTGGTAAATACACTATGTGAAAGTGACAACAGCTAATATGTGCTCTCTAAATCATGATGAAGCTGGAAATGCTGACATCCCAATATGTCTGCTTTGCCACTGAAGCAAATTGGCTTTTATGAGACTGCCTTCTATGCGAGTTATTGCAGTACTTAACAAAGCTTCCTCTGTTTACAACCCAATGCTCTTTCCATAGACGTCAAACTGTAGGCTCACTTTGGCCAGCAGAGAATGGTTGAGGAAAAGGACTTTACTGGCAGAAAACTGTGGTTCGAAATGTGGCTCGACCATTAACTATATGCACCAGGATTTGTGCTGATGAACAAAATCATAGCCTGCCCAAAAAACTCCACATCAGAGACTTTAACAGCCACACTAAGAACACACTTCATGTAATAAAGTCAATTTAAATTAACTACAAAATATCTCTGTTGTCATATTTGTCTTCATTATGGCATGGCTAGTTCCAATGTGAACATTGGAACTACAAGCATTGAATTAACAGTAGTTTAAGCAAGGCATTTTTTCCTCATTAGCATACAAATTTGTGCAGCCGTTTCCCAAAAACAATCACACTCACTCACACACATTTATACTATGTGTAGTCCATGTAAATTGTGTACAAACACATTTACTTTTTGTTATAGTTGGCTTGGTTACAACCTGTCTTATTGTCTGCAGCTTGTGTTTCTGACTTTGTTGTGGAAATGTCACCAAATGTCATCTCAACAAGTAGTTTGGTGAGTATAAAATGATCATAAAAGATGCAATGATGGCCAAAGAAACTGAATAAAACCCAAGGTGATAAAAAAAATGATCCTTTAGAAGGAAAAAAAGATTAATGGATAAAGTCAGGGTATGGTGAATTGTCTGTTTTAATTTTATTGCTGTAATTTTGTTCCTCAAACAAAATGAACCAATTATAAAAACACAGGCATTTGTGCCACTTGAATGTCATGCCCCTTTCGCCTGATCTTTGCCATCTTATTCTGAGTCCCTGTAGTAAAGGTGCGAGGTCAGGCTGTTCTGACTGCTGGGCCACAAGGACAGGTGCTGTGACAGAGGGTCTGGAAGGGCCAAGTCTCCCTGACACCTGCTGTTGATATCTGTGGACACAGTGCTTCAGCACAGTTACTCCAGATGTTGGCAGCGTTCGGAGATCAAGAGTGAATATATGCTAGGTCAAACATGACCGCTTCTTTTACAGCTTTAAAAATGTCACTGTTGAACCACAGGAGTAGCCACTCACGAACACTAACCGATCTCATGCGTCACACTTTACATTTTATGTGGTAAAAAATAATTATTGTTCTGCTTTAACTGATTTTTTGTTATTACAGCCGTAATGTAGGGCTCAATCATTGCTACTTACTCTCCTGTCCCCTGTCTTTGTTTTTGAGCTGTTGGAGTTTGTATTCCCGCTGCTGCTTCTCCAGCTCCTGCTCATGACGCTGCTGTTCCATCTTTCTCTGGTGCTCCAACAGCTCCTGTTGGTGCTTGAGAGCCAGTAAATCCTGTTGGTGCTGGTGGAGAGGGAGACAAGACTATTGAAGGAAGAAAAAGTACAAGGAGACAGAGAAGATGGGTAAAGGAAACTACACAGGATGTGCCAAAAATATCGAAACTGAGGAGACATTGTTTTGACATGGTGCCATGGCCATTTGAAAGTTAGCTATTGGACAGGACTTGACATCACCAGGCCGAGTCCAGTAATGAGTGCCGTGCTATACTGGAGACTGAGCAGACTGGACACATCAGAGTTATTTTCATGCCAGACTGATCGTCCTTATTGGCTGATTTTGTGGTTGTGGCAACACCAGTGAGCCTTTTTAGCTAAGTGAGTCGCATCCTAAATGTAAACACACACACACACACACACACACACACACACACACACACACACACACACACACACACACACACACACACACACACACACACACACACACACACACACACACACAGGGTTTAGGGCCAAGGTTCCCATGGAGATGACTAAGCAGCATAGTAGAAATCAAATTACACCACCAGACTCACATCACATAAGTGTACACATGCACATGATTCCTCCTGTCCTTCACAGGGCGCATTTCTGCTGAGTCCTACAGGAGCTGTATCCAACAAAGGACTCCTCATTCCTCACTCTTCATCCACACACGCACAAACACACATATTTGGAGAGTAGAGTAGAGGAGAGCAGAGACCTTGATATGTTCCTGCAGCTGGACTTCATGTTGTCGCGACAGCTGTTCATGCTGCCTCTGGAACTCAGCGATCAGTAGCTGCCTCTGGAGCTGCTGCTTGTGTTTGAGAGTTACCAGCTCCTGCTGCAGCTGCTGCTCCTGGTGGCCTGTAGGACATTTTCAAGACTTTATCATTGAGGACGTCTGGGGTGAGGGGTGTGCTTGTAAATAGCCAGGATATGACTTTTAATCACAAGACAAAATGACCAGAAATGGTCCCCACTTACTAATGACTGGCCCGCGGCCTGGCTCGGAGGACGCGGGACAAGCTGTGGAGGAGGGCGGCGTAGGGTGGGGTTGGGGAACCAGGCCGAAGGGGGGCTGCTGGCGGTGGTGGAGGTGGGGGTGGTCCACAACACGCAGGTCCATGGGAAGGATGGCTGTGGTGGTGGGGGGCACCTGCATGGGCAGTGCTGCGGTGCTCACGTCCACTGGAAGAGGAGGCCCGAAGAGTGGCAGAGGAGGGGAGAGAGAGAAGACGGAGAGTGGAAGAAACAAGCACATAAAGATGGAGTTTGTTTAGAACATGCAGCAATCAAGTATTTACCATGCAGATTTTCTAGAATCAAAATGCTGTGCAAAGGTGCAAACTACAGGGTAAAAAATAACTGCAAAAAGAATCACAAACACACTCAACCAACTTTAACTATGACAGGTCAACAAACACACAGCCTTCACACACACACACACACACACACACACACACACACACACGTTGACCAATCTTTTTAATTTTAACAGTTAAAACTATGAAAATACATAAAATGGAAGACTCCCAGAAAGATATGTGTAGCATGTGTGCTTTCCACGATTAGACTCCCTACTGTATGTAGAGATTACCATCTTAGCATCAGAATGTGCCTCTGTGTACAGCGTGCAACTATGTACGTGTCTGTGCCATGAAGATTTTGACCCAAACAGCAGATTTGTCTCTGAGGGTTTCTGAGTTAAACTTGGCAGGAAAAAAACTGAATTCTTACTACAGTGTTCAGTTGGAAATCCTCAACATGGCTAAAAGCCTACCTCCTAAGGGAGTCATTAAAGAAAAAAAAAAGGCTTATGGGAAAGAAATTTAATGTAATTTTCTTCTCAGAATGTCTGTTTATAGTACAATTTTATTATTAATTCAAGGTCCAAAATGTTAAATATTCTCTGATAGCGGCAAAATACCCTGTCATCTCTGATCCAAATAGGACACATGCCCCCAATATGAACTGCCTGGACACTGCAGCCTTGACTGTTGCACTCAGAATTACACACTGTACTGGTTGTGGTTGCTTGCAGTGTTGGCAAACTACGGACTTAAGCCTGTTTTAGAGTTGTACACATTGGGTAAGAGTATTAGGAAAACACTAAAAACATAAAATGTGTCTGTGATTTAGAGAGCCTGAGATCACCAGAGTGACTGTCTGTGCTGTGGTGGGAGCAAACTGTACCGGAAGCTTCCCTCATGTACTGTTTACACACATCCATACAAACATCATTCTCAGAGAAACCCAGTACACACACTTTCACACATTTTCTGTACACAAATGACAAAAAAGACAAGCACACACGGGTAGAATGATGAAACATGGCAGCAGGGAGCAAAAACAATCCCCCTGAAACATGAGTTTTGCAGCAGGGATTTGCTGACACGCATACAGACTTACTGTGTGTATTTGTGTGTGTAACAGTAACACAGTAACACTGCATTTTGCCCATTGTAAGTGCTGACAGTGTACTGTATTTTTGTGCTCCGTGTGTGTACATGTTCCACAGAGAAAGTAAAGTTGTGTCTGATGCTGAAGGATATGCCATCACACATCTGACAGGATATAGGCAAAAGTACGCCCAGACTCCACACACTCTGTTTCTGTCACTATCTACATAGATGCTGCACAAACACACAGGGTTAGACACTAAAAGGTCACAGGTAAGAGCCCTGCAAATGGCGTGCAGAAAAGTTCAAATATCACTAGGCAAGATACTGAAGCCTCCTTTGCAGACTCAAGTTAAAAAAAAAAAATCATAAGGGGCTAAAAAAACAGCCCACTGTGTTATATTCCTTATGTTACATTTAATCTGCAACATTTATTCTGATTTATCTGAATAATCCAGTGAAGTAGTACAGGCCTGTAGGGCTGTTGAAACATGGATACGAAGAGCAAACACAGGAAAAGCAATATCCCTTCATCAACATTGTTGACATGCAAAAACCAGAGTATTAGTGAAATCAGATTATTTTTCTAAAACAAGCAAACAACACTACAGTTTATACACAAACAGTAGTACAACCCAACTACACAACACCAGGGAAACAAGAAAAAATGCAAACAAAATCTTTGCCAACTTTAAAGCCTTAATGTGTAACTAGAATATGTCGTGCTGTGATCAAACGCTGTCAACACAGGCTTAATTTTTCAGTCTAAAATTGGCAGTGCTATTGATACAATTAGAGGCGTAGCATGAGCTTTATATGTGTAGGTGTGTGAAAGTTTAATTTAGGCAACAAAGTGAGCAAGGCTTTAAGGTTCTGCATGACAAAATCTTCAGACTCATGCAACCAAATAAATTCTCAATTTGTGCTTGATAACTGAACTCAAGATCAAAACCTCCTGTGTATCATACAGTCTTTTCTGGTCGATATCTGCTCCGCAGGGAACCACCTTGCACCATGTTAACCCCTCTGCCAGTCATCAATACCCTCAAACCAGTGGAGAGCATCTCCGACCTATCATGGATATTCTGGCATCCCCAGTGACCAATGAGGTGGCGATGGTGTTGCAGTTACTTGCTGAGATAGCCAATGACATCTTTGGTACCGGGCAGGTTTTCAGTGCAAGAAGAAACTCAACACCACCCAGCGGGACAACAGGGAGAGAAGAAAGGGTGTGGCCGAGCCAGACATGCTGGTGCTTCACTAGTGCGTTTGTGTGTATGTGTGTGTGTGTGTGTGTGTGTGTGTGTGTGTGTGTGTGTGTGTGTAAGTAATTGTATCACTATACTTGTAAGGACTTGTTTGAAAGCTGGACATTGGAAGTAACTACCCTTGTTTAGAAAAGATAAGAGTCAGCCGGTTTGGCGTTTAGAGTCGACACAAATAAAGCTCATGTGTTGTGTTGATAATCACATACATACACTGTTGGTAATAAAAGTCTTTCCTCAACATTTATTATGCAGTTTATACCAGTTTTTTACGGTCAGGCATGTTCTGTACTAATGAGAAAAGCGGTGTGTGCGTGTTAAAATGATTCCTGGAACTCTGACCTACAAACTTGTATGTCTGTCACTTCCAGATGAATGGGCATATAGAAAGGCTGCGACATTAGAAGATGCCGTTGTTTATCATTGTCACTCTGAGCAATCTGTACCAATCATCCGTGTTATCCAAACAAAGCTTTTCCCTGTGAACCATAGTTAACTTTCAGCCCACCACCGATCACATTTGCCGTGCACACACACACACACACACACACACACACACACACACACACACATACACACAGTTGCCTGTCAACTGTTTATACACATGTTTAATGAGCATTAAACATCAAGGTCAAACAAACAAAACCTTTTGTCAGGTCAGTGCACTTCAAAAGGAGTGCCCCTCATTGGGACCTTTCAGAGGGACCCTGGTGCCGGATATTCTAGCACCACGGTGCCAAACATGCAAGGGGCATTACCTCAATTAACTCTTTTATTCTACTGTATATTTTCCCATACAGACTTATGTTGACAAACCCTTGGCTGGACCGAGAAGCCACTGAAGTTAGCCTAGCACTCGCTGTCAACCCCACACCATTTATGGATGGTTCCCCAAGTGCCATACTCAGTAAACATGCCACAGGATTCACAAAGGATGTTTGTTTTCATAAAGAAAAGGGGCTCCAACCCCCAAAACAACAAAATAATTTTACACATTCTGCTTCTATGCTTTCACATGCAACAACAAAATTATTTCTTGGGAAATTAATAGCAAATGCACATAAAGCAATCTAAAATAACTACTGAATTTTACTAGTAAACACTATACATTGTAACAACACTGACTGGTCTCTTGTAAGGCCCAAACCAATTCTGCTTGAAATTGAGAAAAAAATAAACTCATATCTCAGTATCATGTATCATAAGAAGTGCCTCTTCCAACTAAAGCCACCAAACCTACTCTGTGGTCTGAGGTGACCTGAGCCCATGGAAATACAGTCATAATCTTGTGCCAATATGGTTCCCAAAACTGTGGAACCTGATCTGATTAGACAACTTAAACTGCACCACTGCACCCACCCAGACGATAGCAGTTTTGACTGGATCAATAAACTACCATGCAATATAATGTACAGATGTTTTGTGTTTCATTATACATCAAATGTGCCAAAACCAAGTTTCTTCTTGAGAAAGAAGAATTTATATCTGTTTTATTCTGTAAACATGGCTGGTCACTTACAGCACAGAGCAGTGATGAATGGCTGCTGCAAGGCTGAAGTATGTCAGAAAGAAACACCTAATTACAGCCACTTATCCTCAAGCTGAGGGGCTACAAGTATAGGTGGCACAGAGGGAGAGAGATGGAGGTGGTGTAAACACTGTTCAGACCAGCTTCTCGGAGGCTAACCACACCAGCTGGCACATTGACATTGTATTGAGTGCCACAGCCGTCTGCAGATTGTGCTACACACAGAGGTATTTAGGAACTTAAACCTTTTGATAACCTTGATGTATTTATGTGTCAACACTGCAGCCGTTATCTGTCATTTCAGTGCCCACAGTAAATGCTTTCACTTGCATAGTTTCATCTTTTCGGCTAAATCAAGACATTATGTGACAAAAGAGGGAAACCTTTTAGAGTTGTTTCAGACTCCGCAAATGTGTTGCATGATATGAGATGTGGAGTTCAACATTTATCAACACCAGCAGTTTTTATTCGATTAGGTATTGTTTCTAAACTATACAAGATTTTAACTGTGTTTTTCCAATGAACATATCCCAATTAGTTAATCAGCTAGTTCAGTTTAGTTAAATGCTGTCAAAAGGTTTGATAGCACACAGGAAACACATCTGTGTCAAAGAATCAAAGTTCCTGGTCAAGCTGACATAGCCCTACCGGATCGCAGTACTGTTCCGCAGCAGCGCTATGAGTAACAATCCTCAGAACCATGTTTACAGTAAACAAAGCTTTGTGAATGACAGCAGACAAACAGGGTGACATACAGCACCCAGCAGGGTGGGGGCACCTGTGAAGTAATTAGCCCAGCTTACAAGGATGGCACTCTGTGAATGTGGCATGAGGTAGCAGTGCTGAGCCAACGGGAGGAGAGGTGGCTGCACAAGCTGACTCACCCTGACAGCACCTGATGTGATAATGCAAACATTCCTACTGGAGGCACGGCAGATATGGTGACAAGTAGCATTTCTGTCCAACTGAATGTGTAGAGACTATCAAGAAAAGGTCAATTACACAAAATCACATCTTCATTTTCTTACATTATTGCCATATTAATAAACTTTTCAAGTCTATTTCAGTAAACTCACGTTTTTCTATGACTGACAACCAGGTAATTCAAAAATGTATGCAGCAGGTTGTAAATGTGTTGTAAATATGTTGTAAATGTGTAGCAGTTAAAGGACCATTAAGGGTATGAAGGACCATTAAAGCTATGAGGGGAAGTGAGATAAAACTCTGTTGATTTCCAAACGGGAAATTGTGTTTACTTTGTGAAAATCCCACGGAGTTGTGAGGTTTACCTACTACAGACATGATGATGTGAAATCTGGCTGAACACACCGAAAACGGACACAAACATGGCTGGTGAAATGTCAGCTTGTGCATCTTATTCTCTGTCCCTCATTTATTCATCTATTTCTCTCTGTATCCCTCTATCTCTGACTTTGGCCCTCCCTCCCTCCTCTCATCCCCATCTCCCATGATCAGGCTAAGATCATGGATCACACAGAGGGAGTTATTTATAGACCGGGATTCCCGAGGGAGCTCCTTGCCCCATCGGGCATGTATGCACTCAGACAAAACCCCATGCATGTTTAGTCACAGTTTATGAGGAACTGACTCATTTAAAATTCCAAAATAGTCAACAAACGGCAAAACAGTGTGTGTGATAAAAACAAAGCTATGCACTAAGTACATACAAGTGACAGCAGCGTAACGCTTGCAGATTAAGAATGAATAGTAATCACTGACATAGTGTTACCCAGCTGTGAGCCCCACACACACACACACACACACACACACACACACACACACAAGTGCTAGCAGAAGAGGGTGGCAAACACCATGGCGATTGGTGGGATTGTGGCCAGCAGTTGGTTGAGGAGATGAGGAAGGGTGGGGCTAAAGATGGAGGGATGGTAGGCAACTAATTCAACACATGGCCTGCATGTGCATTCAGCTCAACGTTTTACTGTCATGTCTGGAATGGGTGTGTACGCATGTTGATATAAGTCACTGCATGTCCCTGGAGCGTGGTAATTTGTTTCACTGTACGTCACCACCTCTTTGTTTTCTTCATCTCTCTTTTCTCCTTCTCTGAGGACAGCTAGTCCATGTTCACAGACTGGCTCCACTGGGTTCAAGCAAAAGCAACTAAGCAAGTCATTTACAACATTTAGGGATAGTGTGTTTTCAGGTGGGTATACAGAGATACACAACACCTTAACTGGTCTTTTCCAACAAGCCTTTCCAAACCCAGACAGAGAGACACATGGTCCCATTGAAAGCGCACTGGCCCCAACCAAAATACGAACAAATCTTATATTATTAAATAATGCAAAAACAAAAAATGTAATCCAGCACAGAAATCGAATCCAGGAAAAAATAGGGTTTTTACTCTTACGTGAGCTCTCATGTTCCTCAAACTTTTTATCAGAGGATACAAGTGTTTCTCTCTAAGAACATGAGATTTTTGTATATTTCATCTTTTGTATTTCTTAACCTGCTGAACAATCAACAGTGGACATATTTTCTGCAAAACTGATTTTTGCAATGAAATCCCTCATTGTGTTTATTGATGTGTTTATGTTAAAACATAAACTTTCATACATTTTCCTGCACACACACACACACACACACACACACACACACACGAATAAACACAAACACACACATATACACAATAGGCTTTGGGGAGGAACAGACGCAGCCAATGCCATCTGCTCCATTCAGTTAAAGGCTGCACTGAGTGGTGCTGAGCAAGACTCACAATACATCAGTGCCATTCAATAAATACTGCCACTACTCAAAGCTGCACACCCACACAGCGAATGAACACGCACACACGAACATACACTCTCTCCTCCAGTGAGCACACATACTGTACACAGCGACAAATGAGTTTATAGAAATGCATGCCTTGGGATCACACACATACACACCAAGTAAACATAATACAATTAATCAGGACGCACATAAGCACTGGAAAAACTCATTATTTACACACAAAAACACACAATAAATTACAAACCAGCTAAAACTGAAACAGCACATCCACACATGATATCTAAACAAACAGTGAGACGTGCATAACAACAAGAGCGCTTACCCATCAGTTGTGCTGCGCTGTCCGGTTGTTGTGGGTTTATGTGTGTGTGTGTGTGTGTAGTGTACAGTATCTGAGAGAGAAAGTGTGTGTTTGTGACCAAAAGTGCGACTCTGAACAGAGCTGTAAAGTCCACTGCAGCACCAAAATACAGCAGACCAACCTGGTTTTTCGTAGTGAGAACAGATCTCTCTCCCTCCCTGTCTTTCACTCAGTCTCTCACTCTACCGCTTCTCTGTTTCTCTCACTGACGTGCTTTGGTCTGCCCTCCGGCTGCCACTCTCTCTCCCTCCCTCTGTTCCTCCGGTCCCCTCCCACTCTCTCTCTCTTTCTCTCTCGCTCTCTCTCTCTCTCTCTCGCTCGCTCTCGCTCTCGCTCTCTGTGTGTGACATCAGAGGGCAGTCTCAGGCATGTTGAGCATTTTATGGGAGTCTCTCTTTCTTTCTCTCTGCCTGCCTGCAAACTCGCCGACTAGCAGAGAGAAAGAGGGCGTCAGATTAGGACCACATTCTCATTTGACTAGACAAATGCTGTGCTTTTATGAGCCACCTCTGCATTTGTTGTTGTAGCTCAGATTTCTTGATGTGTTACTTGTTACACACACACACACACACACACACACACACACACACACACATTTCTGGATCCACTCTATCTACAACCCTCCTACACACCAGCAGTCCAACAGAAGTTGTTGTGAAGTTGACTTAATAATGTTTGTTGCTTGGCCTTGCAACTGGAAAACTTTACGACCACTGAAGACACATGCATACACACACATCAGAGACATCTGTCTCTGTCCAGTGCACTCAAAGTAGATGCTTCTTAAAGCAAGCCCTGGTATCAAACTTCAATGCATTTTAACAATTGTATGTAGCAATTTTTGCTTTGTTGCTTCGTCAGATATATTTCATGATTTAAGTCATAACTTTAAAGATTCTGTGCCTCTGAAGGGTGAGTGTGACTGGGGGAAGAAATCTTTAAATGACCATCGAACAATGGCAATAAAAAGTATATTCAACAGCATTGAAGCAGTTAAAAATCTAAAATGATCTAAAAGCAAAAGGTCATTCTTAGAAAGAAAATGAGATTGAGACAGAGACAGAGAAAGAGAAAAGCTGAATCAGAGTAGAGAAGGATTTATACATGGATGCCTGAAAAGAGTGTTGCAGATAAGTGATGGGGTTTGGATCGAATGATAATGAGGTCCAATTAGGGCGGTTGAAGGACTCGCCTATCGAGTGGCATCAGAGTCCACTAACGACAAGTGCTCCTCTGGGGGCGCCACCTGACATACAGTTTGTCTTGTCATCATATCAATGGGCAGTTGGACACTTAGCCAATAGGAGTAAATAGAAACATGCACGATGGGACTGAATGCAGCATGAATAGTTGCTTATTTGGAAAGTGTGAAACTGTATAAAAATTACCCCATTTGGGCAAGTCCTCATTTGCAAAAGTGATGTTGCTGCAGCAAAGACTCAAAAGTTTCAAAAGTTAATTTCACCCAAATGTCCTCACACATGCAGGAGCGACAAACCAAGAGTGCTTGTTTGGATTCCAATGGCAAACAGAAGGACAAACTTGTGTCCAATCGGATTGGAATATGTACATGATCAACACTGGGCACAACCAAAACCTACAGGCGCAGGAAAGTCAAAAGACAGTCTACCACTTTAGAATATGTATGTGTGAACAAAGCGTTCACATCAAAGCACAGTAAAGGCATAGGGGCGAGTCATCAGACCAGCACTGGACAACACAACAACAACTGGACATAGACGGATGAATGCCACATTTACTTTCATGTGACACTGATCAATAACCTAGAATTATGCAATAACCAGACTGTTCTAAAACCAACTGCATGTATATACAATAAGGTAGTCTTTATCAAAAACATAGCAGGATTCCCAATTTCTCTTAATTCCTTACCTCAATGAAGCTGGGTCGAAAGTTTACATCCCTCGGGAACCCAACAATAATCACATTGTCTAAGTTTATGTAAACGCACTGATTTTTTGCACAAATCTCTTTTGACCACAAATTTCTGTGTGGTCTGCATTTGTGTGTGTTTGCAGGAGCTATTTTTGAAGTTCAGCGTAGAATCCAGGAAGCTAAGTTTTGTTTGACCAGACAACACACCCACACACCTGGTTGTGATAAAGGTCTGCATTATCAGCTTGTTGTATGGTGTTGACGTCAAAGGCTTAAGCCAAGCTTCATGCAGCAGTGACACTGATAACAGCAAATTTTACTGAGCCAAGACCATGATGGCCTACACACACACGCACACAAAAACCTATTGCTTTTTAGAACAGGGAGCATTACCATCGGTTAGCACAGGGACCAGACTGTAAAAGTGAGCAGCAGAGCACCACATGAACTTTGCGGTAAAAATCAATGTATGGACATTAGGTTACATGGTGAACAACATGGTCAAAGATCAGTGGCAATGTTTTTTTTGGCCATGACACAGCATACAAAAAAGAAAAAGAAAAGAATCCACAAAACTTGAAGACTGCCAATTCATTACATGAACTGCATATTACGCAAGCAATCAAATTCAATTTGTTTATAATTAGAGCGAGTGGCGCAATACGTGAATGTGATCCAGTGCAATGTACTGTACAGTTTGACAAAAGACAAAGAAAACACTGACAAGAATGTCAAGAATCTTAAAGACACAAAAGCTTGTACTTTTTTCCTTGTTGTGTTGTGGTAAAAGTGTTAGCGAATGCATTTTCCTGGCGGTCATTTTTGTCTTATGGAGAATAGCATTCTCCATCTTTATGACCGTGACTCGCTGCTAAAATGTCCATGTACTGATACTTAAAAGTGATATTTATGAATGAAAGCATATGTATGAAACCTTCTGTGCTGGGTGGTGTGTGATCTGAAGATAAGGCAATGAATGTCTACGTGGAAGAGGGTTTGGGTTATTTGCAACAGCCCGTGAGAGAACTAGACAAGGCAATAAGTGAGCATATCCGAGATAAATAGCTTGTGTAGCTATCTGCATCAGAGTCAGCGTGTGCGTGTGCGTTAAATAATGCATGTGGCATAATGATTGCAAGGCATGCTGAAATACACAGTGTGGCAGCCAGGCAGACAGGACTGATGAATAAGTAATGGCCGGCGTCCGCCTTGTAATGTACACACATGTGCGTGCATGCGCGCACACACACACACACACAAACACACACACTCACTCACTCACTCACACACTCACTCACGCATGCACACATTCAAACCATAACCACAAGCTGGTTCATGCTCAGGAGAGGGAAAGAGGATAGCAACTCTTATTTTTGTACCTTTTTATGCTCTTGTCTTCCCCCTCCTCTCCACAGTGACAGGGGGATGGTAGGAGGAGGGTTGCTTTTTTCATCCATCTCCCCAGAGAACTCCAGACCCGACTCCAAATATATGAGATACTGTGTCGTTTATTATTGATTTGGGTTATTTATAATACACACTCTCTGCAACCCCCCCTTTATCTCTCTCTGTGTCTGTCTGTCTCTATCTCTCTCTCTCTCCATTGATTAATATCATAATAATCATTTTCCTTTCTTGCTTTCTTTGTCAAAGCAAAACACATATTTAGGCAAAAGAACATGCTCAGATGATGTAGAATATGACAACCCATCCTTTCAGTACCTTCTTATGCTTAATCTTAATACTGCTATAAAACACTGCTGAAGTGTAAAGGAAGTATTATTTTGTGCCAAAATCTTGTACATTCTCCCTCACATATTCTGCCACTTCCCTTACTTAGCCAACACATGGCAACAGACTTGAGGTTATAAAAAAATATTTTACAAGGCTCAACAGATCAGCACAAGTAGAGAGTCCTGAGCTATCAGCTGTGTTGTCGGTCAATGTTTTCAACTGTCATCGGCCGGATCTTGTGTAGATAATAAATGCCCTCAATTTCTTTAAATATGTCAAAAATTAAAAAAAACTAAAAAGTACAATCAAATACAGCCATAGCAGACTCTTATGAAATGGGTAAATAGAAAGGACTCTTCAAATTCTGTATTGTCTCTTGAAACAGGAACAAAATTTGAGTTCTCTTTGTTATTGCTTTTGAATAAGATGGCCTAATCAGCATCTACAAACAAGAACACCTTTATACAGCATAGACCTAAAAACAGAAGAATGTGTAATATCACTTGACCGAAGTTGTTGCAGGCACATTCAAATGAGGAAGTGTTTGGCGCAATTAATGTTTGCTTGTGTGTGTCTACTGTGTATTTACTGTGTCATGTTTATTTGAAAAAGCGACAGGAATCAATGTCCTGTGAGTTGTTGTCTCACACACACACACACACACACACACACACACACACACACACACCTGAATGGCTGAATGGCAAACACCATTGTAGTGAAGCCGCTACAGTGCAGTATAACATCCTTAGAACCAAGCTGCTGTCACACTGGGCTGTAAACTGTTTGTTTATCAGTGGAGTTGCTGGATATGATGATATATACACTGAAACAGTGTGCCAACCAGTAGAGATTCTTCAACCAAAAAGTAAAAAAGAAGAGATAGGCCAAAAAGCTAATTTATCCCGCTAAATATAAGTTCCTTTCATTTAAACTGTTTCATACTTGACTACCTACCGAATTCTGCTGTATAAACCTACATTTTCACACACAAAAGAGTTCACACAAGCCTCAGATCAAGTTTACCTCAGGCTGCCAATCTGATCTAGTTGAGGTAAAAAGCTCTACACAAAACAACAAAATAATAATCAACCTATAACTGTTCTCAAAACTCAAAACATCAAGGGTTCAAATCAGCTTCATAAAACCCAGATGAGGTATAACAAAGAAATGTTTTGATCGCTTGGCTGCAGTGGGGAGCTCCGTTCATTCATATTTTACACCCTCTCCTTCCGTCTCAATGGTAATGCCTTACCAGTCTACGCCGAATTTGCAGCAGACAGAGAGCCATTAGCTGTCGGCGATGCTAAACTGAACTTGCAATGTGCACTTTGAATCACATGGGTCACAGGAATGCCCCGTGCACTAAAGCTACACTCGAAAAACTCTTTATGTGCAGTGCAGCAACCTGCCTAAAATGGGCCTTATCAATATACCCTGGATATAAACAGACATAGAAGTATTAAAGACAGTAAAGACCATTACAAATATAAATGGAGGACCAAATCCAAAAGAAGATCAGTTATGGTATAAACCATGCAGAAAAAGGACGAAGGATTCATAATTTCTTTATATATATATTATAACTTCTTTTTATAAAGTCAGTGAGTTATACAAAGGCACAAGTCTCTTCTCAATGACTTCTTGCAAGTTCGCCCCACTTAAAAAACTGGTACCAACAATTGCAGCAAGCCATGGTATATTTCTTTTCTTAAATGAGTTTGTGGTAAAATACAGTTGACCGCCATGCTGTAGCCATTAGGCTGTCGGCTTGGCTGTAATGAACTCCTCTTCCCGGACAGGGGAAGGCCAGCCTCTGGTCATGGTGGTGTTGTTGGTCAGAAGCAAGCAAACTCTTTTGCGGGTGCAAAGCAAAGGTCTGAACCATGGAGTGGTCATCCATAATAGATTGCTTCCAGAAGACTCCTCTGGATTCATATTGTCCTGCTATGGCTTTTAAAAGCATTTACAAAACACACCTCTGCATTAACAAGTGAGTTTAAGAGGAAATGAAAGGCCAAAGCATGGCCGGAGTCAAATATACATAATAGCCATCTGTCTTTATTTAGCTCTGCACATAAACAAACTGTAGACAAATTATACAACTTCGCGATACCTACCTTTAAATATCTAAATGTAAATATAACAGAAAGTGCAGCATTTGATATGTGGCACCCCATGCTAGCTCTTCTGGGGAAGATGACTAATTACTAAGGATGGCAGCCGAAAAACTATTCAGCGAACTGCTTGCTGATTTTTCACCTGTTGGTGTGCCAGAGCAGATACTAATACGTAAGCGAGTTAAACAAATTTTTATGTGTCACTTTCTGATGTGGTCTATTAGGTGTTATCTTTACTTAATCTTGATTAATTATTACTTAGATTACTATGATTACTTGGAATGATAACAATAGCTAACGCTTTGATAGTTGGATACACAAACACAAATTCAGCATAATTATTATTATTATTATTAAGATTTAAGAAGTACATAAATCCTTGTCTCTTTTCTTTAACTGTCTATCAGTACTGTTTGAGAGCAAAAATCAACAATCCGTTTTATAAGAGTTTGTATTTATTCAAACACACATCCTCACTCGCCAAATGACTAGGTCTTTGAAAGCCGAGTCAGCCAGCCATCACGGCAAAACACACCAGGCCGTATGCAAAATTCATGACATGGTGACATGGTAAAATCATCTTCCCTCAACCACATCCGCATAAATACAAACTCTCTCTCACACACGCACACAGTCCAACCTGCTATAGCTGTCAGGATAATGGCACTGATGCAGACAAAGTAGGTTAAGGCATTGCCTGCTCTGCTGGAAGACCAAAACAAGTCTGGCTCTGAGCACTCTGCCATACTTTCTTAGAGTGTGCATGTGAGTGTGTGCGTCTCTCTTCAACAGAGTTGACATGAAGGCCACAACCTCAGGCTATGTCTGTAGATATAATTAGGCACTGGTAGACTGTCTTGTATTCCCTTTATAACTCCAATCTTTCTCTCAAGATCAAATCTGATTTCACCTCTGCTCTCTGGAAGCTTTAAGTTTCCTTCAACATGCGGCGTTAAACCTATTGCTCTGCTCTGCACATGCTGTGAACTTGCTGCTGTTCAGCTTCCATTTGATTCCAAATGGAGGTAAATTATTCTGAAACCAGAAATAAAAAGACAGATTCAAGAATATGAGATGAAGCAAAGTACAGGAGATTAAATATCAGTTCATCAGAAGTTCAACAGAACCATTTGGAAACATCCCTTGGGCAATGAGCTTGACATGGTAGCTTGCGTGTGTGTGTGTGTGTGTGTGTGTGTGTGTGTGTGTGTGTGTGTGTGTGTGTGTGTGTGTGTGTGTGTGTGTGTAAGCATGATGGTGGCTGAGCAGAAAAGCAGCAGCTGCCCACCGACTCCTGCCTACACCAAACTGGCACCGGGTGGGGGAATCCATGCCAGGTCAGGGAGTGTGTGGGGTGGTGGGGGGCTTTGGGGGCCCATCTGGGGAACTGGCACCAGGACCTGGGGGCCGTGTGGGCTCTCTGGTGAGCGTAAGTATACAAAACAGGTTGTCTTCCTTTAGGAAAAGTGGCAAGTCAAGCAGGTGCTGATTGTGTCCGTCACTGTTGGGGTGTTGACTAAAATTTACAACAAGGTTACAAACTGAGAGAAGGGTAAAGAATTTGATTTGGTAATTCTGTCATGATAATTAATGCTTCATGCTTCAGTGCTCTATACTCTGTACTTTACTACACTTTGGAACTCTCTGCTTGTCAAACTACAACTCACTAACGCACTGGTTTCTTTTAAATCCCTTTTAAAAACGTTCCTTTTTATAAAAGCCTTTGGAGATGTTTGATGTATGTTTTTATTTGTTTTTATTATACTGTGTTACTATTTATTTTTCCCATTCATGTCAATGTTTTTAGTTCATATGTGCTGTGATCCTCTGGCCTTACTCTCATTCTGTTTGCCTTTTATGCTTTTATTTTTTTCTGCTATATAAATAAAGTTTATTATTATTATTATTATTATTATTATTATTATTATTATTATTATACTTTGCCTATGTTCGAATAGTAAAACTTGTCGCAGCTTTCATGTTGAATAAGTAATGAATAATTGCAATTATTTGTTGGTTAGTCTGAAGTCTGAAGATACATTTTAATTGAACTATGATTAAAAATAACTATGTTTTGACTCACCACAGATACTACTTTTCCTGGGGGGAAAGTCTCTCTTCCCCGTGAGATTTTGAGCATCAATTGCAGCACGAGCAAAAAAAAATGGGTATGAGGAAGAAGAAAAAAGAAACCAGATGACAAGCAGGTGAAAATGAGGTTGTTACAGATCAAATCTGCCTGCCAAAACTCCCAAAATCTTTGGTTTGTCCATGTAAAAGAAAACATGCCCTTCACAAACACAAACATTATTTACAATGCCAGGATTAAGGTCAAGCATTCAGTCACACACTCAAACACATGGCCGCAAAAACCATGTTTCAGTTCAGTGAGTAGGGAGGGAGGGAGCCGGGGTCTGGCCGGCAGACAAGTGTTTTCACGCAGTCATGGTGACCTCCAGACGGGGTGTCCTCTGGAAGACACCTCGCTCGCCATCGCTGTCCCCTTTCAACTGCTTTTCTACTGCATTCTCTTCATGTATTCCATCTGTTATCTACAGTACAAATCCACATCGCATTCACCAAAGAAAAGTAAAGGGAGATTCAAAGCAATGAGGAAATAGATGTGATTAAATCAGATGGTGTCATCACAGTTCTTCTCAACAGGTGTTGACTGTTCATCACTTTCTTTATAACTAGAAGATGAAGATCTTGCAATCATGATAGTAATATGTCACTACATACGCTGCTTTCTTTGAAGCTTTGTAGCAATACTGAAGATACAGCAAACACCAAAGAATTAGGGTAAGGTGCAGATCTGAAAAGATCCTGTGGATGTTAAGATATATTATTTTCCTGGGACTCTGGGTCAATATTTGTACCCCTGCACACCTGCTTGGAATACCTCATAGACCAATAATTTGGCTGCAACTTAATTTATAAAAGCATGCAGACATGTTCAAAAGGTTAGGTTGTTGTTCAGACCAAACACTGAAATGGGAAATAAATGTTGTCTAAGTGATGGTGACAGACAGGGTGGTTTGAGTATCTCAGAAAGCACTGATCTACTGAGATTTTCACACACGACAGTCTCTTAAATTTAGAGTAATTGCCAGTTCTGTGGGCCAAAATGCCATGTGAGTCAGGGAGGTCAGAAAAGGATGGCCGGACTGGTTTAAGCTCACAGGATGGCAACAGTAACTCAAATAACCACACGTCACAACAGACATATGCAGGAGAGCATCTCTGACTGCACAACACGTGGAACCCTGAAGTTGATGGACTACAGCAGCAGAAGACCACAAAAGTTCTACTTAGGACAGGAAACTGAGGCTACAGGGGCACAGGCTTACCAAAACTGGACAGTAGAAGATTGGAAGAATGTTGTCTGATCTAAAAATCTTGATTCCTGCTGTGACATGCAGGTGAAAGGGTTTATATTTGGTATGAATACATGGATCCATCTTGCCTTGTGTCAACAGTTGGCTGATGGTGGTGTAATGGTGTGGGTAATATTTTCTTGGCACATACTGGGCCACTTAATACCAACTGAGAATTGTTTAAATGCTGCAGCCTACCTGAGGATTGTTGACCACGTGCATCCCTTTATGGCCACAGTCAACCCACCCCCAAGCATACGCCATCATCAAATTGGTTCCACAAACATGACAATGAGTTTAGTGTGCTTCCAATGGCTTTCCCAGTCAGCAGATACCAATCCAACAGAGCGCCTTGGGGATGTGGTGGAAGGGGAGATTTGCAGCATGACCGTGCAGCTATAAGTCTATGATTTGTAATGCTATTGTGTCATCAAGGACCAGAATCTCTTGAGGATTGTTTCCAGCACCTTGTTGAATCCATGCAACAACATTTTCAAGCTGTTCTGGGGGCAAAAAGGAATCATATCCTGCACTAGAAAGGTACCCTCAATAAAGTGGCCACTGAGTTTGTAGTACAGCTTAAAATGCAGACTGAACATGTAAAATCAGAAGCCAAGTGAGCACAGAAATAGAAATCACATACTGAGGAATGAGTGAGGAGACTGGAGTTGAGTGCAACAGCAAGAGGGTGGTGATGTGTGTGTGAGAGTGAGAGAGAAAAAAAAGAGTTCGAGAAATGGAGATACAGAGTGAGAATGAATTTGGCGTACCCCAAAAGTATGTTTCTCTCCACTTTTTGTGATTTCCTTTCCAGAGTTTTGAAATGGTAATGAGCCTGCTGATATTTGCATAATGTGCCTTTCCTTATCCCCCTTTTTCTACTTATCCAGGCCCTCATCTCCTCAAATTGCAGTTCTCCCCCCATGTCTCTCTCTTTCCATCTCTTTTAACATCTCCCTCTCCCCCACACCCACCTCCATTCATTGCATTTATTTTACCTACTCCTCCCTCTCCCTCCCCCTTACTCAGGTTCTTAAGTGCTCAGAAAACAGAAGCTGGCCAACAGGTCTGCCACTTCCTGTGTGAACAGCTCTTCATCCTTCTCGCCTCACATTCTGCTAAGCCTCAATATCAGTGCTGTGCAGGCAGAAAATGGACATGTGCACAAAGCATTGAGACTAAGAAACTAAAAAAGACAACTGTCACGTTTCTTGACGATTACCAATGGTGCACACCAGGCCTCAATTAAGGGAGACAAAACAAAGCCCTTCTGTAAGCTACAAAACCACTTCTGGTCCACATTATCTGTCACTTCGGTTTCTTTTCTCACTCTTCTCCTATATTTTCCCATCCTCTTCTCCCAATTTGTCTTCCTCTCCCTCCCTCCTTCCTCATCACTTCTCTCACCTTCCCCTCACTCCCCCTCACTCCCTGCAGTGTCTGTGCACTGACAGTTATGTGTGAGTGGAGCGTGGGCTGCTGCTAATTTGTGCAGAGTGGGAGAAAGCTGTTTTGGCTTGGGGAGAAAAAAGCCTAGTTTAGGCTATACAGTGAGGTGGACAGACAGCAATGCCACGCAAACACACACACCCATGAATACATGTTTATCTAGTCTTTCATTTATGCTCCCTCTCCTAATGTCACGTGTTCATTCACGGATACAAACAGATGCTCAAACCCACATTCATGTCAAAGTGTGGAAGTGACTCTGAAAGGTGCTGACTTCTGTTCCTCTTATATCTCCTCCTGTGCACGATTTAGTCATCCTGCTTAATATGCATCCAAATCTGTCTCCATCACCAAGTCTTCTTCATCACCCTCCCCCACCTCTCTCTTCCTCATTTTAAATTTTTTTTTAAAATGACTCATTCACTGTGATTGACGCTCATTCTTTTATTGATCCCAAACTTATTAGGGACAAAAATGCATAAACACTCACATGGGCTGGTGACTTTAAGGTCACCGGCTGCAGCTGTTGCCTTCTCATTAGGTTCTGTGTTGAAATGGACTTCACAGCATAGGACAAACACACACACACACAGGAACTGTTACTGTTGCTCTTGGCACCCACTTAATTTATTCTAACACATCTCATGAATGTGTTAATAGAGCATTGTACTGTACTTATTCCAATAAAATGCTGTTGTCCTTTTTTTGGCAGGCATTTAAATAATTTGTCATTATTAGGGTTGTACCAAACTTAGAATTTTTTAAGTGTTATTTGAGTGAGCATTTCAGTCCGATGAATTAACTATGGAAGCACACAGTGACCAGTGTGTTAGCCTTAACACCTGACCTATTAAACACAAATCTGGACGCCTTGGCTTGAGCTATACATTGTGGAAATCTATCTGCAGTTTCTCAGCATTTAAAAGCGCAAATAGTACTAAAACTGTGTGATGCCTTAAGCCTGCCATTTGTCCATAGCGAGTATTTATATCCTTATTGGAGATGCATAGTCACCACTCATCCACTCAACATGTGACCCGCATCACTGTGTTGGTCTAAAAGGGGTATGATTGTGTAAGTGTGCACGTATTATTCTTTCAGAGCTACAATCAATGCCTTTAAATTATTGATGAACCCAGTCTAAAAACTGTATGTATTGTTTTCCGACAAAAACATGGTTATCAATTCAAGTACTCTAATTTCCTCCACATTTCTGAAAAACTGACCTCAAAACTTCAAAAAGTTTAAAAGTCTACGAAAGAATAGGTAAATATCTTAATTTCAATTTTAATACAAATCAGAGACAGCACAAATAACTCCAAGTCTTCTACATGTTTGTGTGGGTTGTGTGTGTATACGTATGTCTGTGTGTTTATGCAGTCACGTGTGTCACTGCTGCAAGTGACAAAACATGCTATTAACAGGCTAAGGCTTCAGGTCCTGGCAACCATATCTGTGACATCACTGCTGCATCAGCATGTCCTCCCGCCACATGGGATAAACATACTGCTTGTGGGTTGAGGACATGCTGATGTGGCGTGATCATCCCACGTTCCTGTCAACAAGAGCGTGAAGTTCCAACAAAATGTCTCATTTCACATGCACTTCCGCGTACATGTGCGCTGGCATGTGTGGTGCGAATTTTAAAAGGAGTCGGTCACTGAATAATACATTGCCATGTACTAAAAACAATGTGCAACGTCAGCTGGTTGAAATGATTACATACTCAGGAGTAAATGATAAGTTTCCTCATAAACAGACACTGACGGAGTGTACCCTTGAGCTACACATTAACCAGCTAAGGCAAACCCACGATATCACCAAATCACAATCCACATTGATGTTCTGTAATCCCCTATGGTGCATTACACATCAGTAAACCCAAAGACATGAGTGCGTCAATCACTCAGCTCTAGGTGAGTGTGTATCTGAAGGCTCTGAGCAGCAAAGCAACTGAGCTAGCATTGCTATAAATAAATAATGATCTGCTGTTTTTGCACTCTGCTTCCCAGAGATCAGTTATTAATAACCAAGGCCACCAAAGTTTTGGATTTTAAGGATAAAACATTGCTAAGCTGTTCACTGTGTTTGTTCAGCCATGGTACAGCATCATTTCCTGTAAGCCAGGTTTTTTTCCCCTTACAAAACATGCCACAAGATGTTTATGACAGCAAATGTATAACATTTCATGAGTTTTTATCAAATCAACCATCCAGTCAAAGTGTCAGTCCAAATGCAGTCCACACACAGATATAAACACACGTAGATTTCCTACCGAAATGGTTGAGTGCGGCTGGTTTAAGGAGTTCCAGAGGCTGCTCGTTGCTGGTCAAGCCACCTGTCAGAGAGTAGGAAAGGATGGCTTAAATGTGGTGTTCAGTATTGTTTCAAAATCAGCAGCTGAATAGATTCAGCTCCCAGGAAAGAGACCTATAGACTACTGGACATGGACATTGAGATGAGGAGAAGTGGGAAATGAGAGAAAATATGCAATACAAAGTGAAAAGCACATGTGTACAGTTATGTGTTATCTTTTCCTGACAGAGACAGACACAGAGAGAAAGAGAGAGACAGAATCCTCACACATTAGGAGCCAGTTTCACCATCAAATCCTTATATTACAATAAATTAAACCTTAAGAAGTGGCTTTAAGAAACACATCTCAAATAAATTATGTCTTGACAATGTAAAATTGGATTAAGATTAATTTCAACCATCTTTATAGTCCTCATTAGTGAGAACAATTTCACTTCCATCAGGATGTTTATGAAATTAGGAACATATTACAAAATTCCCTAAATTTTGTGAAATCTGACCATAATGTAAAAAAAAAAGCTGACAAGAGGAGGATCTCACAGTCCTTATTTTATTATTATAGAATTTCGGATTTCTGGCTTTCTCTTTTCTAACAACAATGCTAATTTGGCTTCAGGGAGGAAAAGATTTGAAGTGTCAGAAACATGTTCCCTTAAAGGTTGAACTACTTGCTCTTAACAATAAGTGCTTGTCTATTCTTCACTCAGATGTGATATGATATACTGTATTCATGGCTTGATCTGACTTGAGTTTGGCACATCCCACACAACACAAACATGATGTGTAAAATGTCTCCTTTTTGGAACTGAATTATTACGACATGCACAAAAAGGTTTTTTAAGTTAATGTTGATGATAGCTGGCTGTATTAGCTGCCTTGCGTCACAACAGTCCCGTTAACTGTGATGTGAAAAGTTACAGTTTAATTGCCACAGTTTACAGTACTGTCTCCACTCAGGAGGGTTAGCTGACTCTGGCTATCTCATAGCCAATGTAGAGATTGCATCTACGAGAGGGATACACTGAAAAAAGTCTCTGTACACTGATCTGGGCCCTTGGTTTGGGAGATAATTTCTGGCTACGAGATCTCAGGTTGTGGAAGTCGACTGAACAGTGCGTAGATTCTGTCCCATCCAGGTAGCAGATAAGAAGCTGATGGCTTGCCAACACAGACTTTCATGTTGTGCCCTGTCTGTGCTCGAATTGATAATTAAAGTGGATGTGATGTACTAAGTTGAAGCATCTGGTACTGACAGTCCATGCATAGCTGTATGGGATAGCATGTTTTTTTTTTTTTTTAATATGCATAATGATGACACCCTTCCAAGTCTTGCATGTCTTTTATTATTCTTGCTCACATTTTTTGCACATGTACTGCTAAAAAAATATAGGTGTGTTATGTTTAAGTCGTTTTGCATTTGCCAAAGAAAATAAATCCTTAGTTCACAGTTTTATATCTGGGAAATGTGTTCATAATTTAGCCCAACACTCTAAAACACACTAAAAGCTCATGTCATCACTTCATAGTCATTGCTTTTTAATTCAAATCCAATGTGGTGGAGTGCAGCCAATACAATAAAAAACATATCAATGTCCTAATACTCTCTGACTGCACTGTACACACAGACCAGACTATTAATAGCCTGCTGGTCTGAATTGTAAGAAGCCCACTTACATACACCGATCAGCCACAGAATTAAAACCACCCGCCTAATATTGTGTAGGTCCCCTGCGTGCTGTCAAAACAAAAACAGTGTGTGTGTTGACACCTTCCTATCATGGACAGCATTAACTCTTTCAGCAGTTTGTGCTACAGTAGCTCCTCTATGGGATCGGACCAGACGGGCTAGCCGTCGCTCCCCACGCTCATCAATGAGCCTTGGGAGCCCCATGACCCTGTCACCAGTTCACCAGTTGTCCTTCCTTGGACCACTTTTGGCAAGTAGGCTGCATACCAGGAACACCCCAAAAGACTTGGCGTTTTGGAGATGCTTTTCTAGCCGTCACAATTTGCTGCTCAGATCCTTACTCTTGCCGATTCTTCCTGCTTTCCACACATCAACTTCAAGTACTATGTGGCCCACCCCCTTGACAGGCGTCACTGTAACTGGATGATCAATGTTATTCACTTCGCCTGTCAGTGGTTTTAATGTTGTGGCTGATTAGTGTATAATTTTAGACTGTTTCACAGGATACCATCATGTAGAGATTGTGGCCTTTGGGTGACACTGCCAGGCAGCAGACAGTGTTTTGCTTGGATTTCTCCAGTATGAATTCAAGTTTGTTGAAAGAGTGTCTCCATTTGCTACACAAACTTGTTGCCTTATTTCTACTCCCACCTGCAAACAGCTAGACTGAAATTATGTCATCACTCAGCCTACATCAGTTTATCCTTACAATTGGCAGCTGGTACGAATGGTGGGGTCAGTAATCCTGCAATTATCACCACTTTCAAGAAGCAGACTTTCTTACAGTCAGATATTTCAAATTTGGCTATACTCAGTGGGTGTCAGCACAGACACAGCAGGCTCTATTCAGAGTTCAGTTAAGAATGTGTGCTATATACAAGCAAATATGGCATAAGTTCTAAAATCAAAAAACTTTTTCAAAGACAGCAACACTTTTCAAACTGAAAAGAGTGAGCATATCTGAAATCTCCATCCCCATCATTCCTGAACTAGTGGAGACAGACGTGGGGGAAGAAGAAGAAATGGGAGAAAGGAAAATGTGACAGGAGACCATGTGCTGTGTCGCATGAAGGAGCAGCAGCACATTACATACCCACAAGTACTATGGATTTTGTTTTTCTGGGTTGCTAGGCGCTATTTTCAGCCTAAGCAGACTGCTCCATGACTAAAACATGATGGAGGGAGGGGCTGAATTAAATATTCATACCTTACACACAAACACGGACCAAATGCATATTTCTAATTCATATTCTAGGCAAAGCTTGCTTCCTTTGTTTCTTTAACAAAAGTAGATGCTAACACACAAACCTACAAGAACACATCCCTATCTGCAGATGGTGACGGGAGACCTAACTGAGACTTTCTCTAGTGAAGAAGAGAAGGGAAGAGAAGAGAAGAGAAGAGACAAGAAGAGAAGGGAAGAGAAGAGGGTAAAAAGAAAAGAGGTTTTGTGATGACAGTGATTGTGTGATTATATGAAGGCTCACTACGTGCATGTCTGTGTATGTGCATGTGTGCATGTCAGTAGGGTGGCAGTGGCAGATGGCAGAAAGACGACACCAGAGTTTGAGAGACAGGCCAAGCAATCACACACTCAAACACACACACAAAGGGAGAGCTGAAAGTGTAAGTGAGTGACTTGCATCTTCCCTCTATGGCACTTAATAATGTCCACCTCAATTTCACAATTTGCTCTTTGGCCCCCTTAAAATCCTTTGCAAGGACTTGCGTCATGATAAATACAGAGAATAATAGACAAAGAGCAGAAGTGTGACCAAAAGACTGAATTGTAGATGTACATGCAAATGTGTGTGTGGGAACATGTAGGGACAGACTGCGTACAAAAACAGATGGGAAGAATGTACAAAAATTTGTATATTTATCTCTGTATGTACAAGAAACGTATCTCATGGAAACCAGGCAGGTTTATAGGTTGTCCACCCATGACTGAGCAGACTATGAACTCTGACACCTGGGGAGGAAGACAGGCCAAGTGTTCCCTGCCTTAACACACAGTGATGAGAGAAAATCTCCATGGAAACCACAACAAACACATATGCAGAGAGAGAGAGAGAGAGAGAGAGAGAGAGAGAGAGAGAGAGAGAGAGAGAGAGAGAGAGAGAGAGAGAGAGAGAGAGACTCTTGTACAGGCAAGGAACAGTGTTGTTAATCTACCTAAGAATCTATCTATGTATACATAACCAACATAGCCTGTATGTTTTATAAATCTGACAGAATGTTGGCATAGACAAGTGGCCATAATGCAAACTGCTGTTCATATACTTTCCTGTGAACAAGGCGACAAATGACTGTTGAACGACTGAGTAGCTTAGTTGAGAACCTGATATATGCACAATGTTAGCATAACATTGCAACGCTTGAGGTGGTTAGTATTGTTAATGAGATCAGAGCAAATTTTTTGATATTATATCTATGAATGTAATTTGAATATCTTGGGTTCTTCTTCCTCAACCAAAACGTGCAATCTGAAAAAGAGCATTGACTAATTAATAAAAAAATAATGGACAAATTGATGGATATGAAATCTACTCTTAATCTGTCAATTCAATTAAATGACTAGTCTGTAGTGTGTGTATCAATCTTACTTTTGAAAAGACCCCCTACTCTCCAAACACTATTGTGTGAAAATCGTATAGGAACCATGAATGTATGTACAAAATGTAATGGCAATCCATCCAGTAGTTGTTGAGATATTTCAGTCTGGACCAAAGTGGTGGATGAACGACCAACTGACTGACACTGCCATCCCTAGAGGCAGGCTGCTAGCATGGCTACAAATGTTGGTTCCAATTGGTTAATCCATGGGATACATCTGGATAACTATTTTGGCGACTGTATGTAATCCTCTAGTTTACCACTGGTCTTATTTCCCCCGCCTCCCTCCTCATTTACTGTCTTCCAAGGAAAGCCATAATCGACAGGGTGCCTGTTTGCACTGTCCACACCGTCCACTCTGGAGTAGACACTGTGTGTACAGCCACACATTTGCCTTCAAAGCACTTTTGTCCACTCTAAACTAGGTACTTGTGCATCCTGTCCAAACCACGTCACCGCTGTGACATCTCTCCAGCTTAATTGAATAGTTGTCCTCTCTACAGTGCAACTATTATCTGCTGTTACAACAGTAACAACAGATAAAGTTCAAGAGAGATGAGACAAAGAGGTTCACTGCCTCTTACAGCTCATTCTGTGGTCCGAGCTTTGGCTCTGCTTGTATTGTTGTAAACTGGTTAGATGAAAGAAGAGCACTTGAAATGGCATGGAGTTTTAGTGGGAAATCAAACCATAAGAAGAGGTATTTTGGATGCCTTATTGAGTAACAAGGGATATGGCACATTTTGTATCACAAATTTTTTCCCTATTATTATTATTACTAATTTTACTATTTAGAGCAAATGCTTGTTGTGCATTATAATGTATGTAGCAATATGTTATTATGTAAGTAAGTAATGTCCTGTGGCGTACCATTGCTATGCAGGGATGTGTATAGCCCAGTTACAATGTTACTCATGTGGGTCATGTGGTCACTGATGGATACTTTAATGCGTTGACCTATGTGACCTGTGCCATATACATGCCCCTCAGCAACAGTTAAGCATTTTTATCTCCCCTGTGACATGTAAGAATATACATATGGCCAGGAAAAACACATATACACCAAGAAAAAGTACATGCATGTCACCAAGCTCAGGCAGGAAAATATTTTGCTCTTTTTACATGTGTCATATCCCACTTGTAAAAGCCTAGATGTGTCGACAGACTTCCTTGTGGATAGACATACGTGATCACCACATGGAAAAGGAAGGGACAGACTGCCAAGTTACCGACGTCTGGCAAGAAGACAAGTTGGCTCAGAGGCTAGCAGGAAGCAGGAGTGCGTGCTTCAGTGGATACACACCCGGTACACAATGGTGAGGAGAACCCTTCCATGATGTAAGAAGAGATGCACAGAGCACACGTGAACATTCATAAAAACGCATTTGTACACAAAAAGGCACACAGTGCAGTTGAATGCATACGTGAGCATACATCTTTCCTCCTGCTGCTGTAGACCAGGAGGGTGCCAAGTCACCTTGTAATGGGCCACCTTTCCTCCACCTGACTTCCAATCACCACAACAGAGTGCCAGCCATACCAACCTGTCTAGTCCACTACATCTCAGTCTGGTGTATTCTGAGCCCTTGATATCAGCCTCAGATTTCTGCCACCCTCCACTCTGCCAACTATGCCATCCTGTCTGCTGAGGCTCCACCAAAATTGCCCTTCTGCTACAACCAAACTCTGAGCCAGTCTGAGAGTGTGCCAGCCACGCCAACCTGTCACCGCCACTCTAAACCACAAGATAACCTGCTGGGAATCCGACATATGAGGAGTTTCATTCCAAAATGAGATGTCCATCATGAAAAAAAAAGTAACTACTTTTTACAATGCATTTCCCTACTTAGTTAGCATAAATTGGACACTTTCACTCTACATGGCAAATTTCTTATGGAAATTTGAGTTCATCTAATTTACTTTTTACGTTTGTTTGATTTGGTCCTCTATAAGCACCTTATTAAAAACCAAATGACTCATGAGTTTGACAAAAAGTCACTCTAACCTGATTCTGTAGAAGAGTTAATTCTGTGTGCCCTTGAACCTCCTGACAACACTGGTAGGTGCCAAGCAGTAAAACGTGTCCTGCTGCTGTGTTAATAGCAGCAAATCAAGCTGCCACAACCACTGCCAAATCTCTCCACCAAGAGTCAACAGTGGAACTTAGGGAAAAGTTAACAATGGTAGAACATGATTTCCCTTGCAGACTAAGTTGTTAGCATCTACTTTATCTATTGAATGTTCTTTAAAAAAAAAAATTCTAAGGGCTCTGTATAAAAAGTATTCTTTATGTGTTTATGTAAAAATGTCAATGTCAATATCAGACTCAAAATCCAGTATCCATCAGGCTATACTACAAATCATACATTCCTATAGCAAACAAAGACAGGTGCCATGTTTGAATAATTATGTTGACAAATGCAAGCAGTGACAGCTAAAAAGAAGCAGAATAGTGGCATTTTTAGGTTTCTTTATATCTTCCCAAAACGTCACACTTTATTGCACACATAGAGGTAGGATTCCTGGTTTGTAATGCGAATGAAATACAGAACAGCATATTATATGATTTTCTATGTTTTTCTACTGCTTAGAAGTCTCTGAGCAGGATTAAACCCATGTATAACTCCTCACCACTGCCTTGCTAAAAACCACTTGTTGGTGTTGTGGCCCTGTTTACCAACTACTCAGCACTTCCTCTGGGCATTTTAAACCTACAAGACAAACCACAGCCTTTGACTGTATTTTTACAGACTTTTTGGGTTTTTGGGTTTTCATACTATAATTAACCAGGATTAACATATCAGAATAAGAGAAATTAAAAATACTGATGTACATACACATGAAGACGTTGTATTGTAACACTTTTCATCAAGTTAAATGTGACAGTTAATCACGGTATAGATTTTTGGTCGGATGCCCTTCAATCCATCACTTTCAGGCCAAGTGGTCTGGCAGCAGGCCGGCAACACAAGGTCTATACAGAGACAGGAGATCCCTGTGATACCTAAGATGGGTGCTGTGTGTGTGTGTGTGTGTGCGCGCGCGTGTGTGTGAGTGTGTGAGTGAGTGAGTGAGAGTGAGAGAGAGAGTGCTGAAAGGAACAGAGACATCTGCAGGGGATTGGAGGGGTCATTGGGTAGAGAGAAGGGTCTTTCTGTTTGAAAGAGCATTACACATGTGGACATCACATGGTAGATTCCACTCACTGGTTATGCAATAGGTCACAAATATTATAATACACGCATATGCAAGTGTACAATATACACATTAACATCACTCAGGCAAAGTACAGTCTCCGTGTGTTCACCAGGCTCTGCCTGCACAGTAGAGAGGACACTTCTTCTTTGGGATCCAAGCAAAGTATCTCTCTATTCGATTTTAAACTGAATACCCCAACCACCTGCATCATGGCTATGCCACTGAATTTCAGCAGAAGTTGTTATTTGCGGAGGGGTTCCAAAGTGTGACAAATCAAATTTGGTTGAACAAATCAGCAAACTTTCCAAACGGTAATTTCCCAAGCATCTGTGTTTGTTTGGACCATGAGCTTGGACCAAAGCAGTGATTACTTGATGTTGCTGTGTTTTCAGACTATTTTTATGGCATTTGTGCTTTGTTGACCAGACTCAAGGGATAAGAAGTTAACAGCATACAGCCCTTTAACAACCTTTGAGGCCGTCGTAATCTCCCCTCGCTTCTTCTCTTTTCTGATCTGATCTGATTTGTTGCCCTGTCACTTTTATACCAAATTACTCTCACTTATTCTGTTCAATGAGTTTTACCTTGCAGAAAAGTGTGCATGTTAAAGAGAATGAGACAAATATAAACTGGACACAACAAGCTAGTTACACCACCAGGCTGTAAACCACTTGAGTTAATTATACCTTTTGTGTCTTAAAGTCTGTTTTCACAAAAACTGTGTTCACAGTGTGTGTCGATGCCTGGAATATGGGTGTGATTCCCAACATGTCCAGTCATGTTCAAACACATTAAGTGTGTGTGGCACCAGCTTCGAAGATCACGGTGTGTGTGTGTGTGTGCGTGTTTTTGAGACCTGCATTTAGTTTGTATCCTTTTGTAGGCTGTGGGTGTGTGTTTACATGTGTGTGTGAACGGACAAGGTAAAAGCTATAAAGCTGCCCATACTTCTTTGAAGTTATGTTGTTATAGGGCTTTATTCCAGTAGCATTACTTTATTTCCTACGTTACTTAAAGTTGCACTAACTAATTCTGGCCACAAGGGTACAGAAGACCCACCAACGGAAAAGAACCATTACAGTATTTTGGTCAGACTGTGGTCCACTTTTGGCAATAAAGCAATTGCAATAAAGACACTGTTATGTTGCACAAATCAATATTTCCAGGTGAGAAAAAGCAAACACAAGGATGAAAGTCAGAGGCGCTGAAAGAAAAAGGAAGCAAGGGGAGGATTTGATATCTAAAGGTGCAGTACAGCAAACAGAGACACAGAGTAAGACAGAAATGTCACTAATACTCTAAGCAAGAGTGCTGGACCGGAGGGGGTTGTCCCAGTGTCCCACAGCCTCAGGTGCTGTTGACAGGAGTTCAGGGTTATAGGGTGGGGTCAGGGGTGAAACTCACTTTGTTTCTATTGATTAAACATCTGTAAACATCACTGTTTTGAGCCAACTGAAATTATTCTTCAATGTGTTAAGCACAATGAAACTGTAACAACATCTTCACTTTTTAACTATAAAAAAAATACAACAGAAGAGAAATACATAAAATGTGTAATAAGAAACAATTAAGAAGACATTCATTCCAGTCCGTGGCTCAGTTAAAAGCATCAGTATTTTTCTCAAAATCACTGATGATTCTAACTGATGTTGAAACAGAGTGCTTGTATGATGAAACAAAGGGGGCTGCTAACATCACTACAGTTCAGCAGCTGATGGCTTCCTCCACCTCGTCTGCCAACTCAGTTTTATTTCCAACATCTGTCATCCAATCCACCGGAATGTGTCCAATCAGTAGCTGTCCTCCACTAATAAAATGTATCCAGAGGGAGGAAGAAAAAGGCTTCAAAAGCATTCCTCCAGTCGATATGGGAGCCTCCACAAATCCCCTGGTTCCCTCCCATCTCCATTTTCAGCACAAATACTTCCTGCGTGTATGAAACCCCATCACACCTCACCTTCACTCCTTTCTGCTAAATCAACTCGCTCTACACTCATTTCAGCCTTTTCCCCTCCACTCAAGCACCATATCTCTAAAGACCTTTAAAAAATATATTTTTTGTTCTACTTTAATCTTTGCTTGGATCTGTCACTATCCAAAATTACGTGCAGATAATCTAGGATAACAAGAATATATAATATGTTACATTTTGTTTAAAGATTTTGTGACTTGCCATATATATTAATAAACAACATTTCCTAATTAAGTTGTTCCTTTTATGTTTTATGTTCCTTTTAGAATGCATTTGCTGTTGCAAATTAGGAGTATAGAAACGTAATTTCACGGAGACAGGGTTGACCAATCTTATTTTATGGAAAGAAAGGTTTAAGCTAAAGGTTATGATTGTAATACACATATACATGTCCATGATTTGTCCATGTTGATTTTATTCAGTTTCTAATATAAAAAAAAATGTATTAAGTGACAACTCACAAAATGTCACATTCCACATTCGTGTGTCATATTGTCAGTGGAAATTATATCAAACCCATGTATTTTAAAGCGGATAACAGTAAGAGACTGCAGATGTATCGAAACATTGTAATTACACATCTTAACTTTCACAGGTGTATTATCTAAGTAAACCATTTCATCTCTATGTTGACTGACTAAGATTTTATTTTAAATAAATGTCTGTTAAGTCACTATCTATCGCCAAATTCCGACACTATACAATGCTGACTGAGCCTATGGCCCCCTGATGAAAGCACTTGCACTTGCAGTATTGCAGCATTTACGAACTGGTTGTCTGTGGCAACATTTCTGGGAAAAATCACAAGTGGCACACAGTTAGTGATGCGTTTTTTTAATCACCCAGCAGTGGTTAGGCTACGTCCAAAAACAGACCTGCAATTATCACTATAGGTGCCGCCAAGGAGAATGACACAGAGATTGTTATAAATTCCCCCTCCACTTGAAAGTCTATTTGTTGTTACTTCACTGGGATGTTTGAGCTTCAGTAAAATGATGTATGTGCAGAGTTCGACACATGTTTTTACATGCATCTGCTGAAGGGGGAACATTTCTCTGTGCTCCCCTTAAATCTGTTTAAAACGGGTGCATACAAGCAGGATTTGTGACATCACAAACAGTTTGAAAGCCAGTCATGGTCCAGTATGCCAATTACATGAATGGACTTCTCACTGAGGTAGGAGACATTTTGTGTCCATCAGTTAAACTTTTGGAATGAAAAATATTTGCATATTTATAGATTCTGGATTTTTCAATTTTGTGGAAAAACCATATCATATAAAAATTATCATTCAAAGCAGAGTATTTTTATATGTTTTAAAACATGTCTAGAAGGGAGCTTTAACAAAAACATATAATTAATTTTTTATATTTCTAAATCAAAATCCAATAAACTTCACATTGTACCTTTAGAGGTCACCTCATCATCAGGCATAAAAAATATCTAACCACCATGGATTTTTGAAAAAGAAACCTGCCTTACTACCCCCCTCCAATCTCATTGTCAGTGACATAAACTTTCCCTACTATATCTGATAAACTCTTCACACTAATTCACACTAATTAAAGGAGTTGCTCCCACAGTTCCATTTCATCAAAAACTATAAAAGGCATTAAATACACGGGATCTTGCAAAAGCAAAAGACATTGCTTATTAATTACATGTGTTACACAAATATTGTTTAAAGGTAAAGGTGACCCTAATTAATTGAGTCCAGTTTAAAACTGTGAAACAAAGCCATGTGTTACCAGTCAGGAACTGCTCGTACATTCCTGGAAAGGAGGAATAACAGGTGCAGCTCCAGGACCAGTTGGTCAGCAGAAATAATCCAAACACATCAGCCTTACTGCAAACAAGAAATAAATCCTGGAGAAGTGGGCGTAGGTGTCAGTTGGCAATTTTAAATGATCTACCACAAAGCAGTTTTGTAAGTTGGAGTGGAAGAGGAAGGAAGGAGGCAGAGGACGAGAAATAAGGTGGGTTGAAGGGGAGACAGAGGAGGAGGAAGAAATGCAGGGAAAAAAGAAAAATAAGGTAAGGAGGATGTAAAATAACAGGGCTGTCTAAAGTGGAAGAACAGAATTAATACAACACTGAAAGGTAGCACGAACTATAAAACAAAGACACACCTTTTGAAAGATGAATATGAACCAGATTTTTTTTTAAATACAATAAGCCAGTGCATTCCCAGTAATTAGGAAGGAATTTCTTACATGTGGCTCTCTCTGACGTCAATCCTGTACCTTCCCAGAGTTTGCTTTCTCTTCCCCGGCGCTGTGAATGTTTAGCGTTAGGCTGCTTTTGGCAAAGCTCCTGGACTTGGGAGCTAGGAGAGGTTTATGGGGGAGGGTGGGGTTTATTTGCTTGTTTAAAAAGCAAGCAAGGATGAGCATGGTAACCTAAGTTCAAGTATTTGGCTCTCCTGTGATTCTGCAGTGTTTATGTGTATGTTGGCAATTGCCACATCAGTGGAGCTGAGTGGTTTAAAAAGTTTGAGATATTTAAAGCAAAGTGCTTTAAAGTCAGGGAACTTCAGTGACATGTAAGCTGACAAATTTCGGGACTGGACTCGACTGCAGTGTAAGCGTTCATCTACCAAAAAGATGGTAACTAACATGCTGATGCTTAGCAGTTATATTTCTCATGGTCACAATCTTAGTATAGCATGTAAGCATGCGAACATTTGCTGATTATCAATAAACACAAGTACAGCTGAGGCTGATGGAAATGATACTTGGTCATAAATCAAATCTGCTGGTGCTAGCAAAAAAGCCGAAACCCAGTTAGGATTCATCCTCTGTCTACCATTAATGTCGGTACAAAATTTCACAACAATCCATCAAATAGTTCAGTCTGGACCAATGCAGTGGACCGACCGACCAACCGACAGAGGAACAGAGCCGTCCCTAGACACATGCCACTAGCGCAGCTTACAGAACTGATTCTAGATGAATATATTCATATTTTAAATCATGTAATATTTCTGCTTTGTGAAATAATAAGTAATGACCTGATGGCCTTAAGTACATGGTAAACATTGGGCTATACATACTCTTAGTGAAATTATACGCAGCAGCCATCTGCTTTGTACTTTGATCTGTGTGGCTGCTGACACTGAGACAATAGCTGAAATGCAATCAATTTGGAAACAGAGTGGCATGTGCATGTGTTTGTGTGTGGTTTAGGCCTGCGTTCACCAGTACGTCACATAAACCAGACCAGGGATTATCTGTAATAATACTGACTCACTCAGGTTTTAGCGAGAGTTTACTGCGGGATTACCAAGCAATCTGATGCTGAGTGGATTGAACCGTCATTGTGATTATTATTATTATTATTATTATCCATCATAGAGGGCTCTGTGATTTACATTGTATGTTTCTTTTACCAAGTGTGCTGTAACAACAAGCCTCCAATGTCACACTGGACACAAATATCTTTTTGTACCTGAAACATGGCAGTCAGGGGATGATTTGTAAATGTTCCACCTGAACAGGGTATTGTTATCACACAGACTAAAATGGTTCAAAAATTGTAACCATATTCAGACACAATTGCACTGCTTTATTGGATACACAAAAGACTTTATACTGTCAACTCATCTGACTTAAAAATGGCTTAATACGTTTTACCAAATCCATTCACATTGTTCCACATATTTTTTGACCGTTACCCAAAACTGAGAGAAAACACCAATAAGTCCTTTTCTGATAACCAGAATGTTCTTGTATCCATCGTCTCTTTCTACCAAATGTCTATGGGAATATGCCAACTGTGGGGATACTTGCTTCAGGCTTAGTTTATTTGTTTTTCCCCCTCTCTACGTGCCCGCTGCAGGTTTGCTTGAGCTCCCTCGTTGAGCCTTGTGTGTGGATTCATAGTTCCCATGCCATCTGATGTCAACAAGCTCCTTCAGCAACACTAATCCACTCCCAAAACTCCCCTAGATCAGTCAGCAGTGGCAGCAATCTGAGGACAGCAAAGTTGATTAAAACTCAAGAAATCACCTCATAAATGTTTTTATTAACATAGAACTCATCTAACTAATTTAATCTTTGCAGACTGAAACAAAACTGAATGAATCAAAAAATTTCCAACGCCAAAAAAGTTAATTTAAAATACAATATTTGTCACATATGGACGAGCAAACAAAAGCAATGCTGTCTGGAACTGCAAACAGTTGAGCAATGACTGAGTAATGAATTTTAAGCCACAAAGTCACAGAATATTATTTGACTTAGTGTAAGTTTTAACATGCATCATAATTTGTGTCTTATTGCCATCTTTGTGTATATTTTAAACTATTCAATGAAAGATTACATAGGGTTTCAACAGCTGAAATGTAAAGTTGGATGCTGAAATGCTTCTAAATTAGAAAAAATAATAACTTTTAATTAGTGATGACACTATTAATTAAATAATTTAATATATACTTTTAAGCAATTATATGAAAACATTTAAACTGAATGTGGCATCTATTTGAAATTATAAAAACTATTATTTGAAGCCAAGGGATACCTTACTGGCAAATTTGGTGGATGCCTTCTCTGTTGAGACAACTTGACTAGAACAACCTTCAAGGTCAATGTCTTCACTCACCTCCACTAGTGAGCAGTCAATTAGCCAGCTCATCTTTCCTAAAACTGCTGGGATATTTAGAAAGGCAGTGGGGGGGGGGGGGGGGGGGGGGGGGGGCTGGGCTGAGATGACAGAACTATCAACATGGGCCTCTGACAAGGCAGAGCACTGCCATTACTTTCATGTGAGAGGATGGGTTAATTATAAGATTTGGTTTCTAATATGGAGGCTGTCAGAGGAAGTGCAGAGCTTATAACCGGTAATTAGACATAAATCGTTTGACTGAAGCAAATGTAGGGATGTGGGGGAGGGGGTGGGGTTGAGTATGATCAGGCTTTGTCTGTGTGGTAAGGGGTAGAATATATCAACCCTACAAAATACAAACTGTAAGCTTTCAAGGGTCTAAACGGCATATTTTTTTTTAGGTTGGGGACATATTTTGAATATTGACTGGTAATAACATACACAATATCATGGTATCCTGGCTGTGTGACTTCAATATTATAATTTACTCACTTTCAAATATAATCATATGATATTCTTGTTTTATTTCTAGAAAGTGTTTTGGTTAGTGTAATGCATAGCAGTGAAACATACTGTGGGGTTCACTGAGTTTAACATATATGTGACTATGTTATGTGTGATTTTGCTTTTATTTGCCATATTGATATTAGACAAAATTATTTATAATTTCAACCTACCTCCAGCTGTACAGTTGAATACACAGGTTTCCACACAATTTCCATACATGTGATCATTACCCACAAACTATTTTGCTTAAGCACCTGCATGTTTTGGGGGTAAAAAGGTACACTACTACATTAAACTGAAACATATCCGCAGTATAGCTAGTGTTTTGAAAATGCTTTATGGCTCCAAAACAGTTTGTGTCACACTTGAATCACGGTCTCTCACCGTTTCTTTGCCCACATTTTCTTGGCATGCAAGCACCATATTGTTTAAGAATAATAGCATCATATGTTTTTTGCCATGCTTGTGGCCTTCACGCGGTGACAATGTCAGCCGGTCAGTCCACTACTTTGGTCCAGACTGAAATATTACTACTATTGGGGGATTGCCAGGCAAATTGGTACAGATACCCACAGAGCCCAGATTATGAATCCTGATGACTTCAAAGATCCATGAGGTTGACTTTTTTGGTTTTGAGGGAAATGTTTCGACAACTTCTGGACGGACTGCCATGAAATGTGGTGCAAATATTCATGCCCCCATCAGGATGATTTAAAACAACTTTGGTGATCCTTTAACATTTCAATTAGTGCAAACAATAAATGAAAATGTAAGCAAATGTTAGCATGCTGACATGCAAAGATAAAATGGTGAACATTGCAAAACATTACACTTGATAAGATTCAGTATGTATTTATGTTGTCATTGTGAGCATGTTATTATGTCAAGGTTAGCACCACTGTGTCTAAGTACAGCATCACAAAGCTGCTTGCAAGGCTGTAGACTCTTGGTCTTGTTAATAACCTATCCATAACAACGCTTACATTATCAGCTGCACTGGTTGACATGCAGTGAGTTTTTACTATTGCGTGCTGTGCACATGTGATGTAAAAATCTAAATTCAGTACAAACAATACTACCAGTACTCAAGTCTGATCATAACAACTGCTGCCTTATCTCAATAATGTGTCATTTTACCAATTATACAGCCCACTTCGTGTGGTAACTTCTGGAGAAAAAACACAGTTTTATTCTTCAAGAAAAGCAATCTAAGTGGTTGTGTCCGGTGTTTCATAAAGTGTTCCCATACTGGCCTTGTGAAACGTTGGTGAGAACACTACTGAAAGCATCAGTGAGCAGCCGAGCTTGCTGCAAATTGTAAGTGGCTGCGATGACAGTAAGATGACACACAGGCAATGAAATGTCAGGATGTGAGTCATACTAATGAAGCATCGACTGAATAAAGGTAGAATAAACCCCTCTGGAACACTCTCACACTAACTAATGTATTAACAGTATGACTAAACACGCTACAATTATGGCCTTTGACTGCTAGATTTTAAAGCACCATTTTATGAAGTGTCAGTCATGACAGCTTCACTATTCACATAAAAGGGAAAAATGAAACAGCCAGTGACTGTGCTTGTCCTGGACAACTAAACAAGGAGTATATCCTTGTATACTAACACACACACACACACACACACACACACACACACACACACACACACAGTCAGTCATTTACTTTCTATGATTGGCTCAGTCTATATACCCATTTTCTCCCTCTAATTACAATTAAAATAGTCACGCTTGTTTTCATGCAGCATAAGCACACTAGAGCGGAGCTGAGAATGGCTCGCTTGTTTATTGTGGTCTGTTCACAAAGGGCCTTCAATAATGGAGGCCTATGTTCAGCATGACCTTTGTCGGTGGAGATAGAGGCTCGTCTCTTTCTCTGGCCAGAATATTAGCAGATTGGTTCCATCTAGGAGCTAAAAGGTTGTTGGTTCAAACCCCAGTACAAAAATGCTTTCTACTGCCCATGAACAAAGAAACTCAATGTGTGCTTGTAGCAGACTATGTCAAGCATAATGCAGACCACCTAGGATTACCTTAAGAAGTTATGTCAAACTGACTCAGCACAAAAATTGTGCTTTGAAGAGTTAGCTACGTAAAAATACAGCAACCTTAAGCCCCTTTTCACACATGCACTGCTACCCTGATATTTTCTGGACATTGTCCGAGTAAGCCCATGTGTGAATGCAGCAGGTAATTGTCCGGACAATTCACGGCGAGCCAGTGGGCGTGTTGACTTCCAGCAGTCAGCTGCTCTCATCCACAGCTGCTGTATTTTACACATGCTGCTGGCGCTCGATAAACGCAGCCAGCTAAAAGCTGCTATAGCTAGCGTGAATGGGAGAGAGGAATTCCTGTGATTTCTCTTAAAATAAAAGCAGATTTTTTCTGGTTATTACAAACCACAGCGATTTTTGCGTCACGTCCTACCTCCTGCACCCCTTGCCTAAACTAAACAGACTATTTCCAGTAAGTGTAAACGCGTTTGACACGGACATCTCCTGTTGTGTGCTACATGTATGAAAGGGTAACTCTGCACATAGTCCGGACCCGATAGTCCGCACATTGTCCGGACTTCATTGTGCAAACGGCTTTAGTGATGGAAGACCCATCCCTGACATCAGCTTTTTCATAGTGTCCCCATCCAACACCATCAAATAATTCAGACCAATGTGTTTACTAGTGCTACAAAGGAACACTTTTTAAGTTTTGTTAAGGAAATACGTGTGTTGTTTATTTGTCTCTGGTTAACTAGAACAACCTTCGAGGTCTCTGGCATTTAATAGCCTAGCGTTGCCAGAGTAATTGGCAAATGCGTATTATTCTGGAACCTCTCAGTTCATTTTTGATTTCCAAGGGGCGTTATCTGCAAGCAAGACAACCAATCAGAGGAACAAAACACCTTCTTGTTGACCGGTACGTCCGGCTGGAAGTACTGCAAACACACTTACCTCCAGTCAGTTTAATACTGCCGCTGCAGCCAGCCGGGGAATGTCTCACAGCCATCTTATTTATTTACAAAGATGCCTGAATGATGCTCTTTTCTGTCAGTCATCGTATTTAACCTGCCTCATACTAGATAAACGCTTGTGATTGGTTTGCCCAACACAATGGTGCTGCCAATACCAAAGAAATCAGTTTGAATGGGAGAGGGGCCAGACGGATCTGCCAAAGCAAAGAAAACATGAGCTCACAGATTCATGGTGCCCAGGCTAGGCATTTACTTTGAACTGCTATATGTATGTATGTATATGGAAAAAAGACTAAGAGGGTACAGTCACATTAGCGGATCTGCATGTTTAGAATGTAATGTGTGCACAGTTTTGCAGGTATTTAGTGGTAAACTAAAGTATTGGACAATCTGATATTTTGATCTGATCATAGAGCAGGAAATCACCAAAGTTAATACAATTCATCCAGTTGAGGATGTTTGTACCAAATATCATTGAAATCCATCCATTATATTGTGATATTTCACTCCAAAGCAGCAATGTCAACCTGCTGATAGCAGTAGATGACGTCATAAAGATACGTCATTTGGCAACCATAAATGTCTCAACAATATTTGTACCTAACTAACAAGTAGATGTAGATGCTCTTGTTTTACTGCCTGTAATAATAACACAATAATAATGGGATGCTATAATGACCTGCTCAGGGAAATACTTTGTTTACTTGCCTCCACCCTGTTGACATTAATTCCAGAGAATGACTACTATCAAAAACAGCGACAACACTGTGTATTAACGGCACATTAAAGGGATATTACATAGGCCATTAAGGTTGGGATGATTACATCATTCAGGCAGTGTAATCTAGGACTGCTTTTAGATCACTGTCAATCTCATTACAGGGTCTTTACTTCATTGGGTAATGTAACAGGCTGTCTTGATCCTCTGTGGTCGTAATACAGGAGGTCATAACATCACTGTGCAGACCAAGGATGACATCGACTGTCCATGGGGAGCTTAAAGCAAAAGTCCAGGTTTGTAAAAAAAAAAAAAAAAAAAAAAAACATTCATAAATTGTGATGGAACCTCTCAGTTCACTATGAGTTCATTCTGACTTCCTGAGGGAAAGTCTCCGCCCACAACCAATCAGAGCAACAAAGTCCTGTCAGAAGTACTGCAAACATATATTTCTTATCAACATAAATTTTAAGTGCAGTTGTTTAGTTCTTCTTTTAGAGAAAAGGTACGGTCCAGTCTGTTAAATACTGCCACTTTAGCTGGCCGTTGAACGCTCCGCATCAGCAGCAGCCATCTTGATTATTTCATCTCTGTCAGTCATCGTATTAAAGCCACCTCATACTAGATAAACAGTTGTGATTAGTTTGCTTGACACAACGGCGCTGCAAGCACAAAGGAGATCAGTTTGAAGGAAAAAGGAGCCAGACGTATCTGCCAGAGCAAATAAAACATGAGCTCACAGATTCGTCTGGTTCCCAGTCTAGGTAATTTTCACTTGAGGCATGAAATTAGTACAAAACTTAAAATGTAGCTACAATGCAACCATAATGGAATATATAAAACCATCATCATCAATGTCATAGTAAATTTCACTGCTGAGTTTGTACTGGTGTGGTTTGTTTACTTGTGTTGTGGCTCAAAGCTACTGTGTGTCTGGTGTAGACAAAGGGGGATAGGGGCCCCATTAGGTCAGTGTTTGCAACAAAATGTCCTCTGTTCTCTAAAAGAATGTGTGAATAAACTTGTGAGAGAGGAAAACACTTGAGGGGGTGGTCAACGTGTGTCTATTAATAGTGTTTATAAATAGATCAAAAACATAACCATCTTTCCCTTCTCTCTGTCCAGTCACTAATAATCCTTAACATACACTGCATCACCCGTCACCTATAAGAAAAAAGAAGGGAAATACTATCATTAGTCTATACAGGTCTAAAATTCTGAAGGTAAAAATGCAGGTAATCCAGCCAGTTTACTTTTCATTTTGACATGCGTGACATACACTGCAACAGTTGGCTATCAAATGGACCACTAACAGATATGTTTCTGATCTGTTTTAGCATGGGTTTGGCCTCACACCTAGTATCAATGAAAAAGGCATGCATGCAGATAAGTCATGCATCAACTAAATTTGTAATTTTAAACACTGGTAAACCCTATTTGCCATGCAATGTTATTATAATTAAACCTTTATAACGTAGCAATATTTTGCCACTAATTTGGTTATATTATACATTGACAGAGGTTGACACCATGGCTTTGATATTACTAGATGACAGAGAAAGTCTAGATTTAGGTACATCAGTCAAGAGACTGCAATAGACTTGGAATGAAGAATGAAAGAAAATATGGCAATGAACGGCCTACGGGGATATGTTACAAAGAATTTTGTCAGATACAAACCTAAGATGCCATCGTAACATGATATGCACCTTAATAATCATAAACACACTGGGATGTTTTTCACTCATACATTACTTTGTATGAGCTTGCTATTTTTAAAGCACATTATAGTACATCACATTATAGAAAATCTGTCCTAAGATGTTTACAAGATGACTGACAGTAACAGTACCAACAGTGCTTCCAAATCAATAAAAACTCATTGAAATCATTTAAACACAAGCAAAAAGACTCACTGTGTGAGATGTTAGGAACACAGAACATTTATCTTAAAATGAGGAGGCATAAAACAATTTAATTGTTTTACACACCCCACTGAGAGTGCTTCTTTGTCAGATCAAATGAACATTCCCACGGATGGACCAGTGTTTGCGTGTATTACACGATGTGTCAGCATCTTCCATTGCATATCCATGCGAGTGAACTGCTTGCTGTGTGGCTTATCATTACACGGATGCTCATTAAAGTGTTAGCTCCCAGTGCAATCGTGTGCAAATGACAGTGAGCCTGATAGACGCCGACAAATACACAAAATCAGAGTCAGGGTGACAAAGAGAAGATAGTTTAGCATGAGCTCACTGAGATTTCAGTGAGCTGCAGAAGGAGAACAGCAAGAGAAGTGTGGAAAGAGCTTTTTTATACACATTCACTAAACTGACACTCACCAAACATTGCGCTAAAGACTTACAGAGTTTAGACATTTTCTTCTCTATACCACCTCTAAACTGCTTGCTAACAATAAGCTCAACAACTACAGTAGCAAAACATGGTGACAGAGAATGAACAAAGCCATCGAGATACAAACCTTGCTGACAATTAACTCTGGTGACGAGCTTGCAAAACCACAGGTCACAGTGAGCAATACCTTTATTCACCTAGCATGTTCACACCAGCTCATTTATCTAGCCAGCAGCAAATCCACAGTATAGCCTTGCTGTTTCATTCATCTAATAGGCTACTGCTCCTGAAAGCTGAAGTAATGAGCTTGATACGTTATGCAAATGGATGTAAGAGAAGTCTGGTAAATTACAAATGTGGGAGGACGACAAACCTCGGTTTCATGCAATGTGACTGATGACAAGTGCTGCTGAACTCAGTGATCTTGCATATATTTCTGCAGCAGGGTTCCTGGATGCACCGTGGTAAATCCTTTATTGTAGGCTGCTGGGAATGGTGGTACAGAAACACTTTCTTAAGACATACAGCTATACTGGCAATAATGTGATATATATTAATGGGAGATTCATTATATCTTCTTAGGAGTTTGTGATAAGATGTGTTGATGAAAATTAAGCAAATGTTGAATATTCATGTGATAGGTTTAAAAGGTTTAGCAGGGAGAGCTGCCTGTCAGTTGGCGTCAGTTGACTCCTTCTTAGCTGCTTACTACCTGTTTGAGGATGAGGTTACAAAATCAGTTTTCCCTAAGAAATATTCACGACTCTGTTGGACTTTCTGAACCACGGAAGGACGCAGTCAGTCTGCTAGAGATTGTTTCAAATACCAAAACTCTAGCGAGTATTATTTCTTTCACCAAGAAAACATCAAAGAGCTGATGAAATGTCAATTCTTTTTTTATTTAGTGGCCAATCAAAAATGAGAAAACTGGATGGCTTCATTTAATTTTAATTTGAAGGAGCCAATGTGGCCAAAGACAGCAGAGTGGTTTTATCTACTGCTCATAAATGTACTGACCTAAGATCAAACTCCATTGAAGCTTTCTTCCACCTGTGTTCCCCCTACTCCATCTTCCTCTCCCTCTGAACAGGGTCTTAAGAAAAGATATGAAACGCTATAGATGAGTGTAATACCTCTCCCCTAGTGTGTCTGAGGAATTTTCCTTCAGTTGACTGTTTAAATGTTCAGAGGTCTTTGTAGTTCACTCTATGAGGCTAAATATACCTGAAATATAAACTTGACATTTTGCAGCATGTTTAGCCAAAACATTGCGATCATGTCCCAGTACTGAGGCTCAGTGTAATGCATTTTTGTAGATTAAATTTGTCAAAATATGTCAATTAAAATATAGTATTTTATTACTACAATTCAGTGAAGTGATATTTTTTCCATTTATATATTACACTGCAGGTGACACCTACAAAAAACAGATTTATTGGGAAAAAAGATGTATTAAAGCTAAACTTGGAATTTTCTTGTTAGTTTTACAGCTTGGAATATCATTGCTGTTTTTAATGCTAGAAAAGGGTAGAAGGTCTGTGAGAAGGGATCTTGACTGTTATTTATTTAAGGGATGTTTACTAAGCAGACATGTTTTTTCAAAAAATGACACGCATTCACACATGCAAGCTGCCAAGTACAACCACAGGAGTCTACCGTTGGCAGCTGAGCAGCTCAGTGGAGCAGTAGGAGTTCAAAAGCCTTGCTGAGTAGAAGGCTCTTAGTGAGAAACATAATACGTTCACTTTAACAACCTTAATTTCCCCAGCTGAATCAGAGTTATAAACCCATATCTCCTGGCTTGAAATCTTCCTCCTCTATCTGAGGCAAACTAGTCATACGCCACTTGGGGCATATTAGGACTAGTTTCTTGCTGCAGACTGAATTTCAACAGTTATTTGGAGACATAGTGGTATAGTATGTGAAGTCGTATCTACAAAAGTCAATGTCCAAGATTGCAACGTGGACAGTTGATGACCGTTCCATGTTAGCAAGCGTCCCCTTGGAATGGATTGGTTTGCAGCACTGCTTAGTGAAATCAACAAATAGATAGGGGTGGTCAGGGTCAGACGGAGTGTGTCCAGTCCTGATCTTTTGAGTGGGCCAGGCGCAAAGAGACCCATTCTAAGAGTCATTAGCATGGTTGAGCCAATCCATAGCACCCTACATTAAAACTAGTTAAGCAATTTAACTATTTTTGGCAGCTGAATAGCTCTGCATTAAGAAAATATAGCCTGTGTCACTTTGATATTTTGTATGATGTCCTGTACAATTTAATGAGCTTATTTTAATATGTTGCTGACAGTGATGACGGCGAAAGAGCACTTTTTATCAGCTGTTGCCGCACATCTAAAAAATGTTCTTGTGTAAACATGAATTCAATAAAGGCACTCATTCTCTGATCCACTGGACGTGCTTCAAGCAGCATCAGATTGATTTGTATGAGACTGCTCTCACAGGTTAACCTCTTGTTCAAAGCCTCCGGTCTGCATTTGTATTTCCACAGACTTTAATTTCAAAGAACAGAATTATATTATATAAGTTTACTTCTCTCCACTCTGTTGACACTCTGTTTCTCCATCTCTCCTTCTACTCTCTCTTTTATATGAATTAGGTAGTCAGTTAAATGTAATTTAACCTTCAGTAACATTAAATTAATTACTATCCCTAATAGAAAACACTTGTTCATGTCCCAGCAGTACCAAACCTGCATACAACCAAGCTCTGGGAGTCGGAGTTGTGTTTTTTTAATGTTTTGTTAGATTGGGCTGTGTATTGTGGTAGCTCTTGGTCTGGAGGACAGTGGGCAGAGTGATTGTAATTGATTATAAAACAATATAACTGAGTCGGTTTGAAAGCAACAACTATTTCTGCGAATATTTATACTGAATGTAGAACTTTTCGTTTTTTAAACAACTTTCCTGAAGGGCAAGACCTGATTGTTTAAACCACCACGTTAGCAAAGTGAGTACAGATCTGCAGGGGATGCCAATCGTAGCAAACACAGCAGCTCCATGGGGCATTTCATGAATTTTTAGTACACCGCAGCACACAGCGGAGTTTGAAGGCCTCTGTTTCAGGGCTTATCCTCGGATTAGTGCCTGGAAAAGTTCATTCTGCCCTGGGAGACCCAGGGTGCACTGAGCCCTTCCTAACAGGGATTGTGTAACTGCTGGGAACTTTTGATTTTGTTTTGTTCATAGAACCAGGAGGATTACATCCTCAGAGTCCCACCTGACCCGCCTCCCTCTTCTCTGCTGTCCCCTGTTGAACCCATACAGTGGACTGCACCTCCCACCCAGATGGTAAATACAGCAGTGCAGGGATTCATTGTTTTACTATACCAGGGTGGTTTGCTGCACAGAGGACTCAGACAATGAGAAAGTGACCTCTTGCATTTCATTCTGACTCTACGCATAGTAGCAGATGTGGTTCTTATGGGTTAATCTACAAGGTCTTCCATGTGCTTAATCTCCATATCTATTACAGACTTGACATCTGGGCTATTGTGAGTGCTGTGCAGCACCAGCTCAGACATAAATACTATACCCTGAATACTTGTTTCAGGACATTCCTACAATCTACAATCATACTTTTGGTACTACTTTAAAACCCACCGACAGTGGTGGAAAGCAACTAAGTAAAAGTACTGTACTTAAGTATAATTAAGTACAGGAGGTACTTTTGAGTATTTCCATTTTCTGCTTCTCCATTACATTTCAAAGGGAAATATTGTACTTTACGCCACTACACTTATTTGATCATTTTAGTTACTTTGCAGATTAAGATTACTAATGTAAAATATAATCAACAAATAAATTATGATCTATAATTGTCGATGCGCATATTTTTACTTAAGTAAAATAACATTTTTAATGCACGACTTTTACTATTATATGAGTACCTCTTCCATCACTGCCCACTGAGTCGTAATTATGTTTTTCCTGTAAAGCAGCGGCACGTGATATGTTAAAGCTTCAAGGCAACCCACTCCTCTGACATGCCTGCTGAAAGCCAGCCAGAGTAAACAAGAAAAAAGGTAGGTTTTTAGTTAAAATTCCAATGCCATATTGCCTAATTTAGCTCCCAAATCAACCATAAAACCACTGAATAATTAATAGTGAAAGAACTAAAAGAAGATTGGTGGATCTCTGTTTATTTGAGAGGACAGAGCACAGCAGTTTGAGCACAAAACTCTAATTCAATTGTGAGCCCCTCTTCCGGCAGAAGCAAAGCTTTGAATGCTTAATAAATTCTTCCGAAGGCTAAATTGCACACTTGTTTCATCTGGCAATGTGATTACTTGAATGGAATATTATGGAAAACTGTGGAGAGGAAGACAATAATGAGGCAGTAATCGTATTTCTCCACAGCAGCTTCCATTGTTCTCTTAAAAAGGCTTCTGTTTAGTCTGGTTCAACTCTCATTCCCATCCATCTTTCCATTGAGGAAAATTTCTGCAGAGCCAAGGATAAATGAGAACAATAACATTTCTGCAGCCCTCAAATGCATCAAGCGCAGATAGGAGGGAGTGCTATTGTGTCCCTCTGGCTCTTTGGACAATAACTAGATAGCAGTGGTGATGAGGAAGACAGCATCAAGTGAACAGCATCACTCTCCCTAAAAACCTCCTAAATAACTTCCTCAGAATAAGCTCAACTTCATTTTGCCTCTTGCTGTGGTTGACTTCAGTCATCTTTAGACAACTCTCTAGACGTTCAGACTAAAACATATCTATTAACACCCCAAGCCTATTCCTTGTGATTATGGCCCCTGTAAATGAGGAATCATCAGTGTGGGCCAGCAGGGGTTAAGCTCCCTTTTTGAAGATTATGCTTCACTTTCCAGTGGCATGGCCCAGACACTAGCCACTCTCTTCTAATCCACCACTGCAGGCTTTTGATAGCTCCCACTGCGAGTCCTTATTAGAGTTACTGATTAAAACTGAGACAGAGAGAGAAAAAAAGACAGATACGAAATTAGAGTGACAGAAGAGAAGGAAGGGCAACTGAGAGAATTAAAAACTACTCCTATTACAGAAGCAGGAGACGATACAGCAGCTGACCTTGATTACCTCTAAATCTAATGCTTCAGCTTAAATTTGGTTACTCAATACACTTTACTGCTAAGTTTACTTTGCTTGAGCTCGGGTCCAACTGTTTGTGTTTAAAATTTGCTTTAAAAAAGGGCAAACCTGACCTAAAACGCAAAACTTGACATTTGGCAGGATAAAGTGTCACCAGAAAATCACACTCATGCATTTATACTTCAGTACTGCAGCATTAACATCCTCAAAGCTCTAATAGCTAAATGCTAGAATACTGACTAGACTAGAAAAAAAAAAAGATGGGACTTTAATCCGGCATATATACATTGCAGCGCTCCATTGATCACAATGGAGAAAACAATGACAACAATCTTATCTGGCATTAGCTGTTTACACACAACCATCTTTTGTAAAGCCCTTATTGTGCTGTCAGCCCTCTCAATCACTTCCTCTCTGATATTGAATAATCTTTGGGATAAAATCTACACATAGCTGTGCTCGTCCCAAAAGCTTCACATGAATAATTCACAACCATCTGCCATGGATCAGCGGTCTGAATGAGACTCAGAAAAGTGAGGAGGTGCGATTCTTGTGTTTATTTTAAAAACCAACTCCTTGCAGCGGCCCCCACCCTGTACCTCAACGTTGCACTGCTGCAACAACTGACAGAATGACAACTGCAACTCCCCTCTCGTCAATCTTAAAACCTGCATGCTAAAGTAATCCATTTCCTTTCGTCCAAACCCTTACTGGGCTCTGACGATTTTTTTTGCATGCATGATGGTGAAGGGTGTGAATTAATCATAGGATGAATGAAAACACACATTCAAATGCAGTAAACAAAATGTATTCACAGGATGAAACAGAAATTGGGGAAATTGCCTTAAAAAAAAAAAAAAGTCTATCCCCAGTGGAAGTCAGCTATCCACTGGGGAAAAACGTGTATTGTGGATCTCACTCTGCAAACACACACAAGCAAGTGAGAAAAAAAAATTGCAGATTTTCTACAAGCTGCCATCTTAAAGCATAACTATCAGTCAGCAACAACTATATCACCATGGATAGGACAGGATGAAGCGGATGGGATTACAAGAAGTAAAATACCAACTAAAGCCCCTTTTACACCAACATTTTGCTTTTGTCTTCAGTGGGAAAGGGTACAATCGGCATTCATTCCCAGGTCAAGTGACTCTGCAGTAATCACGGGTATTTATTGGCTCCAGCTCCAATTGGCAGCGACGGAAACATGACAGTCGGGTGGGCACACTAATGTTCACCCCTTTTTCCAGCACGATGCTATGAAGCATGTTGAAGTTTCTAACGTAAATAGCCATAAACAATTTAGCTTGAACATCATTCCAAATTAGTCTATGTTGAGTTTGAAAGAGAGACTGAAGTAAAAAAGATATAGAAAATTAACCAGCATAACATTGTCACTGGCCACCATGCGACTTTCTACTGTAAACCTGTTTTCCATCACGTTCATGACGTCAAATGTGACACACCCTAAAAAATAAAAGAAAGACAAACTTGTCTACTGGCAATTGCCTATGTTTAGCGGGTTTACCTGTGCTTAAACAAGCCTGCATATACGTGCTGATTTTAGTGTAAAAGGGTATAAGACTAGTAAACAATACCAACATCCACCAAACCCAGCATGAGCTTTCTTTCTGGTCAGACTGCACAGGCCACAGAGGGGTTTAACAAGCTATACAAGGCCTCCAGCAGCAGACGGCTCCTCTCTGTTTGTGTTCCAGGCAGGGGAGTCGCTCTGCATGACGATTTATTGACGCAAGATCCCCCTCAGCCAGGACCTGCCACCGATTACTGCCGCTGGAGAGCGGAGGGAAGGGAGGGGAGGGTCTTGTTGGGAAGAGAGAGTTTGTCTGTGTGTGTGTTCTAGCTCTGGCTCCAAGGCCATAAACCCAGTTCCAAAATGCCAAGTAGCATGTCAACATGCCAGCCTTTGCCACCCAAGTTTTGAGCCAGACAAAAGGCCCTTCAGTGCTCTAAAATGGTGGTTTGAGAATGGGAAATGATGATCTGTCATATATGGAAAAGGGCTTAGCAATACTGCACAGACAGGAGGGCGACAAGGGGAAAATGAACTGCTAACAGGAGGTGAAATTGATGAGTGAAAGCTTCATTCTTAATTTTAGAGTTCCTCAAAGTGGAGAAAAGTCTGGCAGCCGAAATGTTTTGGCTTGATACAAAATTTCAACAGAACTATCCCTCACGTATTTTTGGTGGTACAGTTGTGTATGGGAAATTTGGCTTCACTAAGAATCATAACAAGCCTGTTTTCCAAAAGTGGGATTATGGTTTAACCATCAAATGACATATTGTGACGGAGTAAAAAAGGCTCCCACCCCTACTGAAACAGTCTAAATGAGATGAAAAATACATGACAACTGTGGATTCAGGTTGGGTTTTCCATTGCTCCAAAAGTGGATTCTTGGCCATGGAAGCACAAGCAAGTCAGATGATGTCTATGAAATAACCAGGAAATCGACAAGCATGCCTCAGAACTGATGACAGTAAAATTGAAATCCTACACCTTATAGTTATTTTAGACTCTTACAAAGAAGAAGGAAAAAACTTGTAAGTACTGAGAATAGACAGAGCATGGAAATTATCTGAATAGGAGGAAAATAAAAAGGAAATAATGCAGCACTCCAAAGTTCCACTTACATAATAAAATGTAGAAGAAAAAAAAAAATAGCTATCTGGATGGCCTGAAACATCCATGCTGACGCAAACCATTTTGGCATGTCTCTACTCACAGTTCAAGAGAAAAGAAGGTGGTGCCAGCAACCCACATAGTGCCACACAGGACCAATAGCATCACAACAAATAAACAGTGGCTACTGCCATAGTGTCATTGCACTGAAAACAACCAAGACAGGCAAAGCATGATGGGTAAGGGAGTACACAATTGGCCTTTTGTCCACTTTGGTCTGAAGTCGACAAAGAGGAAGAGCCAGATCTGCACCATGGTTGTGATTTAAGAAAAAAAGGGTTTTTTGAGTAGGCCACATGGGTATCCCACATTGGTTGAGGTCAAGCACACCAGGGAATCCATTTTTGAGCATGCAAAGAGAAACTTACTGTGAAATGTAATTCATGACTAGTGAACACATCCTAAGACAAGTGTCACGCATGTGTGGAGTTGCTCAATAGATGTTAAAATTTTGTTGGACTTTCTTTGGACTAATCATGTCATGTTAGCAAATGCTTCCAAAAACATAATTCAAACAACAGTGAATAAATCTGGAACCACTGTTCAACATTTACAACAATCATTCATTGTTCCCATAGTCTAACAGATTTCAAATAAATTAAAAAAAAAAAAAAATGCCATCTGTTTACATTGAATTACATTTAATTGCAATAAAAATTAAATAAATGATATTAAACTTGAATTTGCGGACCACTGCCTTCCTATAAATCCATTAACACTGCACAGCTCAAACAACAGCTTTACTCCCACATGACCAGGAAAACAAAGATAACAAGATATATGTTACCAGTGGCCTCTAGTTGAACTGGTAACTCCATTAGTAAATGTAAGAAAAAACAATATGTAATCATGGCCCAATGTAAAATAGACTCGCTAACGTTTGCCCTAGGACGCCAATACAGGTTTTAAGGTAAAAAAAAGTGTACTTAACTGGCCTACATGCAGCTTTCCTAAAAACTGAGTAAGACAAAATGTTGGTAAGAGTGATGCATCCAAACAAAGCAGGAAAATAGACGTGCATAGAGTCACTATTTGTAAAGGTTGGTTATGCATTCTGTGTTAAAAGCCCTACATGTTCAATTATGGTTTTGCAACAAAAACAAAAGAACAATCGCTTGCAATGCTGCAGTCACTGAGAGCAGTGCGCCTCTCTCTCAATTCAATTCAAAGGGCTTTATTTGCATGAAATTTTTGAGAACAATGTTGCAAAAGTATCAACATAAAATGTGTCAAAATATTTGGCAAGTACACAATAACAGAAATATTGAACATTAATACGTTAAGATTGATTATATACAGTATACAGTATATCCTATGCATGTATTTGTGTGTGTGCGTGCATGCATGTGTGTGTGTCTAGGTCATTCACTGTCCCTCAGGTTGTGGCATGTTGATACAAATAGTAGTAGTAGGAGTATTTTTAATTTTGAGAAGCCATTAACCTCTTTGAAATCTGAAATTACAGGGTTGAATAGTGACATCCTAAAATAAAAATGGGAAATCTTCACTACTATTTTATTTATGAACCTTCATCATCATACTATTTACTATCATACTTTTCTGCATCAATTGATTTTCTTTGCAGCACTGCTGTCTTGGGTGAACGTGAGTGCAAATCAATTGGACTGACCACAAAAAAAAATATACAAATACACTACATGTTCCCTCTCCTAGGCACCACTGTTTAATTGTTGTTTAAACATTGCAACATGCTGGAGTAAGTGGTTTTGCCAACTGTCAAACTCAACCACATCCAATCCCTCTTTAGAAGAAGGAAGAAAATCAAAACAGCAGGTTTGGGCTGGTCACCAAAGTGTAACCATAGACTGTAAAAAAGAGGTGAACGTAACCACATTACATCACCCATTGGTTTGTGGACTACTGTTTTGAAGCCTCAATTTTGGCATTTTGTTTTTTTGGAGCTAGTGGAGTCGCCCAAATAGAAAGAATGCAGGTTTAAAGCACTTCCACACTGGCTTCACTTTTGAGAGTGGGTAACGTCCACTTCTGTTATACAGTATATGGTCAAAGTTCTGAGACAAAAACTCTGAGAACGCATTGCTACACCTCTATCCTGATCATACCTGGGATGGCTACACCCTTAATTATGCATAACTTAAAGCCTGAATATACTTGAAATTTCTGCTGTAAAGTGGGACATTTTAACATGGGGTCTATGGGAGATTGATTTGCTTTTGGAGTAGTCTCAAGTCGCCATTCCAGGAACTGATGTTTTTGGCACTTCTTGCCGCTTGGGTGTAACCAAATTGACAACTGAGTCAAAGAAAAGAATGCCGTCAGAAGCCGGGTTTCAATTACCATTTTCTGCTGCTGAGACCAGAATAAAATAAAATATCAATACAATACTAGTATTAAAGAAAGATACCTTTCTTTCGATATCATGGCAAAAAGAAAACAAAGTCATAGGCACACAAAATAAAGTATTATTATTATTACTATTTTAAATGTTTTCCCTACCTCCCAGGCCCACACATTCTCTGTCATTATTATTGTTTTTAGTATTATTTCTTTCTTTCTGTAATGTTGCTTCACTTCACAGCACTCCTACTATTTTCTTTTGCGACTAACATTAGTTCTGGATTTGCCATGGCTAGGGATGAGTATCGTCAGGATTTAATTGATACTGCTATACCCTTATTGATATTCAGGTTTGGTTCTTAATCGATACTCTTCTTTTTCATTACTAAATAATTGCTTTTTAAAAAATATATTTTTGAAAGAATAAATTCAGAGCAGGATTAGAATTAATTTATATTTTAAATATAACTAATGCTGTTTATGAAGCAGCAAGGCATAGTCACTAAACAAACTCAATAATATATCACTGTTTTCGATCGGGTATTGATACAACCGTTTGACAACCTTATTACTTAATCACATGTCGAATAGGTTTAGAGGTTAGGTTTAAAAGCAGCTGGAACAAATCTTCTGGTTCTCAAAAAAGAATAGCAGAGGGCTTTTCTATGTCAAAGCAGGACAACAGTTCCTCTCGTGAAATACAATATTTTTTTACATCTTACCTGATCGACTGTGAGAGCTCATTGTTATGGTTGTTGTTGCCAGGCAGACTTGACAGGGGAGGAGAGGTGAGCGATGAGGATGTCAGTGCCCCTCTGTGGTGGCTGGAGTGACCACCATATGCTTCCCAGCCAAGTTGGTGCTGCCAGGTGGAGGCGCCAGGCCAAGGTGGGACAGGGAGCAGTTGTTTCTTAAGGCTTCATCACACAGCAGACACAGGTGGAGACCTCAGTGTTGTGTTGTGGCAGGATTCCTTCCACTAAACAGCCAGGCTGTGAGAGGCGAATCCAAAAAGAAAGTGTTTACATATGCATGGAAAATTCCAGATAAAGGCTTATATACCTATTAATGCATAAGTTAACTTTCAAATGTACAAACAAACAAACAAACAGTTCATATTCTACATTAGGGGGTCGGTGTCCTAAAGACTTTTCTTTTCCTCTGTGGTCATTTAGCTGATATTCAGGTTTTGTAAACTGTACCATTTGGTACAGGCCAGGGAGGAACAAAGACCTGCAGGTCACCATCTTCATAAATTCATGGTCAGTTTGTCTATATCCTCTTCCTACAGTAGGCTTTTCAAAAGATGTTCAGGAAGTTGTTTCACGGGCTGTGAGAGTGAGAAGTGTTTTATATGCATAGTCGGCGGTGAGCTGGATTGTGGCCATCAAGGTGAGGCTACCAGCCACAGAGGAGAGAAGTCACAGCGACAACAATTGAGAAAATCAGCAACATGCTGCTGTTCTTATTGTTATAAAGCAGAAATGAAAACAAAAACAACATTTGTTAAATGTTTAGCTTTTGTTTGATGCTGGACACCGATTTTAAGTACAGTAAATCAGTTGGAACACATTATAAATAGTAACCATATTGTTAATAAAATCATTTGGCTTATTGTGGGCAAGAGAAAAGAAGTGATGTAAAGCAGCTCTGGCTTCCTCCAAGTAAAAGTTGTATCACATGTCTGGTTCTTATTAAATTAATATGGTTTCATTTCCACCATCTGGATTTACTAAAATCACAGTATGTTTACATAATTTAAATGCAACAACTAGTCACTGTCACTGCTGTTACCACACCCAGTCAGGCAAAGCTTTTGAATGTGGTTTAATAGCTAAATCAAAATGCTAAAAGCATACACTGATATTCTTGACAAACAGTCGACTTTTGGAACTGCTATAAACACAATTGATTCAAATGTGACTCACCAAAACTTTCAACATTTGCCAGTTTCTAGTGACATTACTAAATCACAGCTTGCATGGTCAGCTGTGGAAGTCAGTGCCTTTAATAAAAGGCTCTTCCCTGTAACGAAAGCCCATAATGAAACGCAAACAGAGGCTTCCTGAAGGCTTAGACTTATGTCAGAGTCAACAGCAGAAGAGAAAGAGGAAGAAAACTTTTCATACTGTCTGGGGTGTGTACAATGAAAACTGCAATGAGTGTGTAAACACACACACACACACACACACACACACACACACACGCCTCTGGACATTCAACTCTAACCGACAGAAGCTAAAATTCACCTCTGTGTCATATAACAGGTGTCAACAGAGCTGAACACAAACAAGTGGTAATGAGAGCTACAATCAGTCACTAGGAATACCACAGAGGCCACACTAAAGTATGTATGTCCCCCTACCTCTCTCTCTCACTCACTGTCTTAAACACACACACACACACACACACACACACACACACACACACACACACACACACACACGCAGTTTCTTTGTTGTCGCCGTCACTTTAAAGCTGTTGAACTCAATTACAGTCAAATGAATGAGTTCAGTGGAAACAAGGTGCAAGAATTGCATGGCTAAATAAAATCTCATGGAAACACATTACTGCCAGGATTCTCAAGTCTTACTTCACTTATCAGGAATTATTGTAGATGAATGGAGGCCCAGCTCATTCATTAGCGTGGAATGTGAAGAAATAAAAGCACCAAACAAGAGGAATTTTGAGATATTTTAAGTTTTTAAATCAAGTAGAAGATAAACTCCAGTGTTGCCCTCAGAGTTTCAAGCAAAGACATTGAAGTGCAAGTGCAAACTGTCAGCTTTAATTTCTGAGTTTAAGAAAACAAACATCAGTGTGTTGCTGCTATGTACTTTCTCAACATTTCTCATTTACTTCAGAATTTGTGTGCAGTAGCTCACAGCAACCTTCAGGCCAGGGGCAAAATGACTAGTGGAGGCTCAGATGTTTGTGTGAATGTCTGACATAGTGTGTGTGTTAAGTAGTCACATGTATGCCGACAATACTTTGATGACTAGCAGGGATACTAAATGTGGATGGATTTGCCGAGGTATGAGGTGTCAGAAAAAAGCCCTAAGTCAACTGGAGGGCAGCCCTGCTATTCTCAGATCCAGCTGCCTATTTTTGTCGTCTGTCACACAAGAATTCAGACTGTGCTTTTACAGCTTGTCATACCATGTCGGCAATAACCTCAGGCATTAAGTGCTTTCTCTCTTTGCCACACACAAACAAACAACAAAACCTAATGCAGCTCATAGGGAAGCCAAATCTGCTCCTTTTCTGACATCTGCAGTTTGTGGCACTGGTCAACTGTCAGCTGTGCTCGTGCTGTTTTTAACGTTCCTTCCATATTATTTAATTTCATTATTTTTATTATTATTACTGCAATTGAAACTATCCTTCATGGATCCTATTAAAAATTAATATTTGTTCAACAATGCAGGTATTTTTACTGCACTGTGGAACCATAAAATACACCACTTGCATTTCTTCATGCGTCTCATTTCCTGACACTTGAGAATGATGAGATTTATTGTTCTCGTGCAGCAAAGTTTGAACCTGGAAACGTTTTCTGATGCTTGACAGGAAAACAGCTCTCAGGACCCCTTAATGGACTTCATTTCCCAAGGACTCTGAGCGCTGCCGGGAGTAATCATGATGGCATAAAAATAACATGTGGTTGGGTAGCGAGCAGTAAACAACAATTAAGAGACCCCTTGCATAGCTCATGAAATGAATCATTGAAAATGCACTTGTGCCATGAAGACAGATTCAGGCTCTCAGTCCTAATTGACTCTGAATTATTCAGCTGCCGACTGGGATTAGTGGCACCGCCAGTATGCTATTGATTGACATGTTCCTGATTTTTTCTTTGTTGTTGGCAAAAATAGTTGAGGTGTAGTTTCTTTTCAGAGAGCGATGTTAGCTTAGACAGAAAAAAAGTTAAGCTAGAAACTGGAAAAGATCACTGCTAGCAGGGCATGGATGTAACATTGCAGTATGTCTAGACTGTCGCTGGTTTCAATAGAGGGCATGACTGTGTCAAACTGAACCCATCCTCCTTTAGAGGGAGGGAGGCTTAAAGTGTGACACAGGTGACATGAGAGTAAAAGTGGGTGAGTAGGAGAAGCATGGCCGAGGGGAGTGAGCGAGCACGCGTTAGAGAAGAGAAAGTGACATCCTATCTGGCATGAGAGGACCTAAAGTAACACAATACTCTCTGCTGCTTGTTCATGTTTGCAAGTGAACAAGGCCAGCTATGACCGCAGGACATCGCATCAATCAGCTGTTGGCTGAGACGAGGAGCAGAAGCATCAAGCGGCACAGGGGGATCATTTTTCTTAATGCGGAGCTCTGACAGCCTGGGCACAGTCAGAGTGTGGCCATGTAACACACCAGCCTCCACCTGTAAGCCTTGACTCTAGGGGGAGATATCATCACTCCTCAATCTGTCTCTCGCTCTCACGCTCTCTCTCTGAAGTAAGTGATGATGTCAGAGCTAAACATTAACTATTCTGCTGTGCTGTATTCTCATGTAAATAAACTTTGATCTATAAGCTGACAGACAGAACTGAATATTTCATGGTGGAAAGCAAATTAAGTAAGCATTTAACATAGTGATGAGAGGGCTGGCACCAAAACTGTGAGACTATCACTTGAGTTGTACACAAATGCTAATGAAGTCAAAGACATCTAATATATAATTCTTACAAATTAAGTCACTCTAACATACATTTGTAATACAGGGTTCAGCTGAAAGCTTTTTTGCATTTTAAAGCTTTGGTACAAATTACTACTGAACATTCAAAGATGAATGGAGGGAGCATGGTTACAGTAACAGTTTATTTCTGAATAACAGACATTATAACCAGGCTTGTTTGGTTTTTTTTCCAACTTTGCAATAGAAAAACATTTCTGTTAAATGTCAATAAAGCTCCATAGGAATACACAAGGGAGAATGACTGTAAGCAAACACCAGCACTATGCCTGAAGATCCCTTTCTCTGCATCATCTGTATATGTTATTGGTAACAGAAAAGCTGAAATGTGTTACCTACGTATACATACTTGTATTATGTGCTACCTTCCCTATTTGGACTGTAGCTGGATCGAAGCTGACCTCGGCTTGAAAACTGTACCTCACACCCATAACATTCAACAGCTTCTATTAAATGGCATATGTCTGCACTCAGAGCAGCAATGTTAATCTCATCTATGAAAGTGAAGTGAGTAAAAAGGGCACAGAAATGTGTGAAAAGAAAATGTAAAGTGAACTTCGCTGAGGTTAGTTGTCTCAAACCCAGACTGCCTAAACTCTAAGGTATGTTTAAAGTTTTAGGTTGGGGAGAAATGCTGGAGTGTGCCATGTTTCCCCTGTCTGTGTGTGTGCGTAAGCATTCTTGTGAAATGCCTGGAGAGAAATGTGGGGTTGGGGATTAAAGTTGTTGGCATGAAATATGATGGCACACCATGATGAAGCACTTGGACCTGTTGTTGTTATATAAATGTGAGCTGTGGAAAAACCTAATTCATAACTGTAGTCATGGTGAACAGACAAATTAGACCCATTTGTGTGTTTGACAACTCGTTTTTGCCCTTGGTAGTGTTCACTGCTTCTCTAGATTTGATCTACTGTCAACTACCTCACAGTAATACACAGTGGCAATATACACACAAGTCTGTTGATGTTAATGGACAATCAAACGCCCATGTGCCGTTACCCTGGCAACAAAAGGCCAACTATTCTGAGTCAAATAAAAAGCAGGAAGTAGCATCTTTCCATGCAGTGTGCCAAGTCCTGTGAACTCAACCCTGTCCACTCAACTTCCCTTTCTTTATTACTCAGATTCTTTCAATGTCACTGTCACTCTTTAACCCACGTAATGTTACCATTCGCATTAATTATCATCCATCTTATCCAGTTCTTTTTTTTTTTTTTACTGAATGAGAGCAGGCTTGCGCTGCAGTACTTTTTGGATGTAATAGAGTTTTGTATGACCACAGTGTAAGCAAATGTTTAAAGTTGATTCACAAGATCAGACCACCGAGTAAACCCCGACCAAACCGAGCCAAATTCAAATTCTTTGAACTTTTGACCAAGAACATACATCATACATCTCATTTGGACTCACAGCCTGACCGCGTGATGAAAACAGCACTAAATTTTTGCAGTGTATAAGAATCAATACATCAATCTGAATCAGATGTATAGAAGCAACTTTTGCTTCATCGCTTTGCATACAGTTTTGTGGACAGAGAGTGGTGAGAATCAAAAAAGTAACAAAAACACAGGAGGGAATTAAAATGTGCTGCATTACAGTCCTATGACCAGATGGATTAGTGACAACAGCAACTGCTATGTCAACTCCTGCTGGCAATTTTTGTCAGAGAGATATATAAATGGCTATTTGGCCCTTCACTTCATCTTCCAAACTGCTCTCTTATCACTGAGAGATGCTTGCAAGTCAGGAAGTTTGACAGTAACATAGTACCATAAGTAACATTATACCAAATTTTGGATTGTGTAACAAAATATAATGTAAATGGATGTAATGCATCATTTAAATAATCTTCTACTTTTGAAAACATTACTATTGTGTAGCAGTATAAAGGATAGTCCAACATGGAAAATAATAATAACAGATAGCAACAATAACAGACATGATGCAGAAGCAATGGGTCTTACAGAGTCTCATAAAGCTTTATAAATCCAATCTGTAATTAACATTGGATCGGCTGATTCTATAAATATCAACTGATCAAAAAAGTCTGATTGAGACATCTCTCACTCAAATCCACATTTCCTATCTTTATGTAGGCATTTGCATGCAGTGAAATGTATTTGCAATATTGATTTGCATTCCAAACTGCAAATTGTGTTTTGTTCTGGCACACCCCACACACACACAGACAAAAAACAAAAAGTTTAAGATCAGTTTTCAATCTGTGAAAGAAAAACAATAATGAAAAACAGTCAACATGTGGGTAATTTAAAATTTGTCATTAAATTTAACATGCCAGGGGATCACTGCAACCCCTGATTGGGTGTGATGATACGGTACGAAGGGGGTAGGGTGGCGGGACAGTTTGCACAGTCCTGCTGGTTGAGTGTGCCTGTGCACCGCAGGGTCCATCACCAAGCTTGTACCCAACACTACAGTGCCATTAATAGACTCAATTAGTAACCATTAGCGTGACATGCACAACATGTCCACAAACAAGGATTCCTTTCCAAACTACCAACCCTGCTGACACTTCCCAACTGCGTTTAGGGAGCTAGAATGGGTTCAAAGTCAGGGCAAGGTCCTGGCAAAGCCCAAATGAGCTAAAAGAAGTTTATTACTGAAGTTGTGGGGCACAACAGGGTATAAGGGGCTGAATCTGGTAGAATGATTTGCAACCATAAACTAGTTGGGTGCCCACAAGGATCAACACAAGGATTCATCAAGCCTCAAATCACATCAGTTGAGGCTGAGAGCTTCTGTATAGCTGCCCATTAAAAGCTCAGTGTCCCTTTTACTGCTTTGAATCTTCCTCTTGTCTGGTTTTACTGCTTCTCTGGCTCCCTGGACAATATCCAACTTCCTTTCTTTTATTAAGCTGCACAACAGTAAGCCTAATGAGAAAATGCGAAGTGACAGTGTAATGGTTGATTTCATTGACCATGGTTTTTTTTATGTTTACTTAATCCAAAAATGAAAAAGTAAAATGGTCCATGTCAACATATTTGGTTGATTTAGACGACTGGCAGTGATGAGATTGTTTGCTCAAAGGCTGTGGTGAAACGACAGATTCCCCCAAGTTTTATTTACACTGTATTAGTTGGTATTGTGTGTAATGCAGAGATAGAAACAGACAAACAAACAAACAGGGACTGGAACAAAGATAAAATAATGTGCTGAATCACAGTGGGTTGAAGGAAAGACCCCTCATAGCAGCTTACAAACTCCTGCTGCATGAACGTGTCCTGTCACCTTATTGGTCCCCAAGCACAACAGTGGCATTAATAGACCCCATTAGTGTCCATTAGCGTGACAACATCCACAAAATGTCCACAAACAAGAAAGCTTTCCCAGTGGCTGCTTGTGCTGAATGATAGGAGGAAGTTAGAAAGTCAGGCCTGGGCCCTGAAAAAGCACAACGGGATGGAGCTAAATTAGTTTACTAATGAAATTACGAGAGGCACATTTGGGAGCAAGTAAAGAACTAAAATTAAGTGCTCCAAAACTTTGGTATGGTAGTGATGTGCAAGTTGGCCCATGAGCCTCAAACACTAATGGGCTGGATTCAATACAGAAAGCACCTGTTTGATTACAAAATTAAAGAAAAAGAATTAGAGCCTGAAAGCTAGCCCTTATTTAACTGTGCTTTTACCAAAGACAGAGTATCTTCATCTTTTTCATACCTCATAAGTGAAGGGGTAGAACCCAATAATATCCCAATTAAATAAAATATGCAATTATTTTAATATCAATATGTAAGTGGCTTTAGTAATAGATTTCAAAATTGTATGTTTATGATGGTAAATGTATGTTCTACTTAAACAAACTCTTTGTAAGTGTAGATTTATTTCACAAATGTTAGATAAATCTATCTTTGGATGAAAATGTTTAACACTAAATTGGCACCGGGAAATAGAATAGAATAGAATAGAAATACTTTATTCATCCCAAACTGGGAAATTTCTTTGCAGTAGCAGCGTTTACACCCGAGACAATGAAATGAAATAAACAAAAGTAGAAAATAAAATAAAAAAGCACCTACTATTAAGTAGTAGTTATAAATAACCGTATAAAATTAAAATTTAACCTTTAAAATCGAAGCTTTCTCTATTGTTGCCCTAAAAATCTATATTTTTCTATGTCAAACACTCACAATTTTGGGACTTGAAGGGTGAATTGAAAAAGTTTCCTCAATGATGAAAAGCAACAGCAATGATCAGTTTGAAATCAGTCGGTTGTAATTTATTCCAGCTTTGTGGTGTAAGACACAAACCATGTAACCGCCAAGTCAGTAGTTTGATTATAGTTGGGACCTTTGTTTCAAACACATTTCCTGTCAGTCAACCACTGAACAATACTATCTTAAAAACATTGATCACTTCAGATCTTTAAAATATAGATTTGTATGTCCGTATGCCTTCAACAACTTTCCAAATATGTCTGCCCTAATGCTCTTAAAAAAGTATTTCATGTGCCTCTAATTGCAATATATATCATATATTCTTGTCATCTGCATGATGGAGATGTTGTTGGCCGACACATTAACCATGTCTGGACCTGCCATCAATGCTGTGCCAATTAGTTTCATTACTCTGAGTAGTAACTCGATACATTTCTGGCTAACAAGGCTAGTGTCAAAGTCTGGTCTATGGCATCCAAAGTTATGCAAGATATAAAAAAGTTCTGGATTTTAGATTTAAAAACACTTAATTGCAAAATGAATCTCTGGCTAAATGAATCTCTGTCACAAGGAGAGATGCTGGATGAAAAAGGTAAAAGTAAAACAAGGCATGAAAAAAAGAGCATTTTAATTGGAGAAACATAATTAAGTGCTAAATGGTGAGGGAAGCAGCACCGATATAACTGTATATTTCTATTTCTATTTCTTTCTTTCCTCTATACCAGTTACTTACTCCTTGGACTAAAATTAGTCTGATTACACATATTATATATTTCATGAAACATCTAATGTTTTAAAATATCACTACATTATTCTTACTGATGTAATATTACAAAATACTGTGAAATTTGATTTTGTTGATATCGCCCAGCCATACTAGTATGGTCCTAAAATCTCACCAACTGATAGGTCAGGTAAGGTCTTGAACAAAGAGAAGCATATGGCAGGTGAGTGTATTAAGCCAAACCAGACTTTTGACAAATTAATCTGCACCCAAAATGTTCTATATCTGGTTATGTGAAACTGGCTTTAAACATTGCAGGCATCCATTCACTATCTTCTGTCATGTTTGTGCATCAAAATCCCACAACATATTATCAGTAGACACTTTAGTTCTACAAATGTGCACACACACACACACAAAATAAAAAATGTGAGGCTGCTACTTCAATTTTTCACAAAGAGGTTTTCTTAGAAGAAACTTCACTCTAAAATGCATTAACACTGATTAAAAATCTCTCAATGTACCTTTGATCCCTACATCCATTTTGGTGTTTAAACAGTGTAATTTTATCTCTCTACAATCAGTAGCCAATGGAGATCACAATGAAGTGCAGCGACAAGACAAGCTGCACATTCTATAAATAGCATGATCACTAGTTATGAAACAGAAAAGTAATTTAAATCATATTAAAAACAAAACAACTCCTGGAACAAAGATCACATACCACAGAGTGAAGTGAATACTTCCTCTTTGTGTAGGACATAACAGGACTCTGATCACTACTAAGAGAAGGCCAAACCCTAATCCTGCAACGGAGCTATCCTAACATGATGTCATACCATCATTTCATCATCAAACTACTAAACGTGACCAGACAACTAGGCCTGAAGAGTTTCAGGACTTTTCGAAGCTATAGATAGTTAGACAGAATCACATACATTTCTCCTTGTAGAAACACTGAATCCCTCTCTTCTCACTAACTGTAACTCAGCAAAGCATCATCAGTTAAATTAATTAAAGAAATGCTCAGCTCAAAATAAAAAAATGAATCACCCACAATGTCGACAAAGAAGATCCTGCTTTACTTCTGCTCCAATCAGGGCACTGCTCTCAGTAAAGTCATCCTTTAAGAGGAGCTCAGTTTTTTAGAGGGCTGCGGTGACCTTGTTCCTGTGGGGCCTGGAGTTTACGAGCGTGCACCAGCAGTCCTCCGGAGCTTGTAATGCTGAGGGAAAAGTTTCCGCTTGTGAAGGCTTAAAGAAGTCTTAGCAGAGCAGAGGCACAGCATAGCTGCTACAACACTGAAGTTGGCTTCCGATTCGCAGCTTCTGATCCGCAAGTTAAGGGGAATGTTAAGGGAAACTTAAATTACAATATTGAGCTACCGTTTCTCTGTTTTTTGCACCACTCGTTGTCAAAGGGGGTTTGACATCCAAGTTAAAGTCTTAAAGCTACTTTCATCCATTTCCATTCAGACAAAAGTAGACCTGGGGCCTGTACTAAGAAACAAATTCAACATACCCAGGATATTTTTTGTTATCTGGCTTCACTGAACCTAACAGCAGCAATCATTCTAAGCATCGTATCACACAATGGTTTTTAACAACTCAGTAAGTCAACCCAAGGTTTCCCAATCTAGCCATGAGCACGTTCACATACAGGGGGCAGTGTTTGCGGCAAATTTGACTAATGGCAAACATGGACAAGTTCTCTGGCAGCAGAACAGCTTCAGGTCTAGCTTAAAACCCCACATTTACACACTAAACAAGTAGTCTCCAGAAACTGTTTAAAACAGTTTCAGATTTGTGTAACATTTATTCCATTCATGACAACACAAATTTTACTGCTTTTTTTCACAATACAGCCCACATCTGACCAGGTCTAGATTTTTAAAAAAATTACTATAATTAGACTTGTCAAATCTTGACTACATTAACCCAGAGAAGCTGCATGGTTCGGTTTTATAAATCTAAATCATTGTGGAACTGGATGCATGTGCATAGGCCTCATCTCTATTCTCACAATCAGTCATAAAGGGATGTAGAAATGGCCTTAAACTACTATTTGCATATCAATATTGGTGAGGTTCTCCAACAGCACCAGAGCAGCTGTCATAACGCACAACTTTGACCATAGCACCCATACCACTAACTCATCACCCATCATCAGCATTATGTCTTAAAAATGTTTTTTAAACATCAGAAGGATGATCAATGATTCATTTATAGAGGTCATATTGAAACACACAGACTTGACAAAGTGCTTCACAGTTCAGGATAAAATTTAAAAATGATGGCTCTGATGTTAATAAAAAGAATGATAAAAATTCATCACATCAATAATTTAAAATGAGGTTTATAAATGCGCCTTTGAATGAAATTTAACAGAAGGCATGACCGGAGTCTTTCTTATATCTAAAGCTGTTAAGACCAAAGATTCATGACAAGATGAAAACCATTTCAGAAAAATTGCAGGGAAAAGTAGCAGCGATGTGAACTGGCCCATCTCAGCCTAATTTAAGATGGCCTATGGCGTCGCCTGCAACTCAGCTTGTCAAGTCACCAGTGGCTGGTTTTAGAACGTAAGGCTCGTCACACGTTTCAACAGCCAAAACAGCTCACGTAATGAAGCTCACACGATTTCACTGACGCAACAAATGCAACTACAGCAAGTAACTCACTATCACTATCCTCATTCATACAGTACAGAGAGTCATTGCTATGCAGACGACACACCGTCTCATCTAGTCGCATTGGTGTAAACGGGCAGGTTTTTTAACGTTGCAGACCAGCACATCGCAAGTAGTTGCAGGTTTTCAACTCCTCTGGTTGAGAATCTTTGGTCTGAATTGGGCTTAACATTACTGCAGGTAGCAGCAATAAATTACTGCAATACAACTCAACTGTAAAAAAGAAATTTCCCAAAACTAACATGGTAGCTTGACAGCTGTGAGCATTAAAAACAGCCATGTTCGTTGTTTCCGTTCAAATGATATTTGGTGTTTTCTTACATGTGAATGAAACATGAGGTAGTTTGATATGTCAGTGATGACAACGACGCGCTGCGCCCCTCTCCCCGATGCTCTCTCGCATAGATAAAACATAAAATATGTGTGTAAACAGTATGTCAGTGTGAGAGCGCTGGGGAGAGGAGCGTAGCGTTGTGTATGTACATCCTAACGATATCTGTCTCTGCTCTCTGGTGGACTCGTCCTCCAGCAGGAGTTAGGCAGTGGTTTTGGAGGGAGGCCTGGGGGGGGGGGGGGGGGGTGATTATGTTAGGTTGGACACTTTCAAAATCCAGCTTCTCTTGCTGGTTTCTCCAAAGTCACCAACCCCAGCTTTAACTCGGGTGTCTAACACCCTTTGACAACAATGTATGGTGCCAAAAAGTGGAGAATCTGACGCTTCATTGCTGATGATATTGATCACTTCACTTCCCCCTTCAACTGCAGACCTGGAAGCTGACCTCAGCGTCGCCCTGCTGCTGCTGCTGCTGCTCTCTCGTGTTTACACTTCGTGAAGACGCGAGTTTGCACCCAAAAGTGTGGCAGCGGAAAAACCTCCATCATATCACACACGCACAAGAAAAAGCGTACACGTGAACGCATGTGGCTGTGTTCTTAGAAGAAGTGCGTGCGGAGGACATTTCTGAGCAAAGCTTACGTGCCATTACTGCAAGACAGTACGCGTGACGTACTTCACCGGGAAACCAACAACCGTGAGCGGGAGACAGAAACCCCCCCCCCCCCCCCCCCGGCGACATCTGCGCCTCTTCACACCGACCACCACCACCACGGAAAACAACGTGACAGCGTGCGGCGCTGAGTCGCGGCGCAGCTCGTCCCCGGACAGCGGAGAGGTAACAGTAATGCTCGCCCGCAGTCCGTTCAAGTCACGTTTCCGACATGACAGCGAGTTTCAGACGGAGCTGGAGGCAACAGAGGCGAGTCCGCGGGCTGCTCCGTTAAAAGTGCAACTTCACCCGAGCAGCTAAGGTGGCGGGGCGACGGTGTTGCACAACACGTACAGTCGACGGTTTTTAAAAAAAAAAAAAAAAAAAAAAAAAATCCACTTCAAAGTGTAACAATGAAGCAACAAATGCCCGTGTTGCGCAACACACAGGCGACAGTGTGCTCCCGCCGACTGTAAAACACAGAAACAAGCAGAAAAAGTAAAGTAGAGCAAAATAACAGCGGCTCGGTCTGACCTGGAGGCGCTACACGAGATGAACTACTACAAGATGTGTTTGGAGTCATGGCTCTCTGTGCTCCTCCAAGCCACAGAGAGGACGGTTCACTGGTGTTTTTTTTTTACGGGGAGGGGGGAGAAAAAAGAAGGCAGAAAATAAAAACGCTACCTGGATTTGAGCACCCTCGGGCGCCAATGGCAGGTTTTTTTTCCTTCCCGGTGTCCAGGAGCGGGGTTTTAGGACCCGTCGGTACCGTGAAAAATCATTCAGCCAGCAGCTCCGCCATACTGAATTAATCACGGGTCAGGCAGCCTCCTGCGTTTCCGTGGGAGGCGGGGCCTGCGGGAGCGGTGAGTGACAGCCGGGGGGGGGGGGGGGGGGGGGGCATCAGCCGGTGTGTGTCTGCGGTCCGCCGTGTCCTCCTCCAGACCCGGGACCCGCTGAGCCCCAGAGCCGCCCCGGCGGATTTCATATGCTCATGTGATGTTGCTTTAGTGCCATCGTTTTTATATAATAGGCTATCTATACGTAAGTTTTCCTTTTATTACCTGTGTTATCACTATAATATTAATTCGATAACTTTATATTGAAGTTATCGTACCTATGTTGCCCTTTATTATTACAAAATCCTAAAGTCTGTAGGGACAGTGTATAGTGTCTGTGATACATATACATATACAGCATATACAGTTTACTGATCTTCTAATTTAATAGAATAATACAATTCCGACATATTTTGTGTCCGTGGAACTAAGGTCATGCCAGCCTAGAAAACATTTTTAAAGCCAAGAAAACAATTATATATTAAAAAAACAGTGTTTTTAAAGCCTGACACCTTGGTTTCAAATCTCAGGTAGGTTATTCATATCCATAACATTGGACATGGCTAAATAAGCACCAATCAAAGTTATACAATAGCTATTATTTATTAAATCTGTTAATTTAATCAGTATGGAGCTGGAGATATCAGGTATTTCTGACAGCTACAACATCTCCCTCTTGGTGAATACTGCAGTGTGAACAAACTGCTTGCAACATGGCTGCAAAGCCTCCGGTGCTGATGGTTACATCTAAATAAAATCCAATAATAGTGCTGAGGGAATCAATTCAGCTAATTGAAGGGAGCTTTACACTGTTTGATTGTGTCCAGTTTCACTTGACAACGAGTGGCTACGAATACGTAATACAACACATGAAGGTAATTTAAGCATTTAAATAATGTGACTACAGGGCTAGCAGTTGGTAGCCAGCAAGCGTCTCAGTACAAGTTGAAATAACAGGAGGAAACAACCCCCTAAATGTCATAGGACTCAAATGTTGCTAAATTCTGATTGCTGCCCTGAAGTACATGACATCAACTTCAATCCAGTGAGAATAGCACAAACAAATGCATAAAAATACAGAAATGGGGGCGGCCGTGGCTCAGTGGTAGAGCGGGGTCGTCCAATAACCTAAGGTTGGAGGTTCGATCCCCACTCTCCCTCCCGAAGATTGGTGGACTGACAGCTGGTGGGGTGGCAGCCCACCTACTTGCCACGGCCGAGGTGCCCTTGAGCAAGGCACCGCACCCCCAATTGCTCCCCGGGCGCTGTGAACTGCTGCCCACCGCTCCAGTGTGAATATGGCACCTGTCTCTTTGTGTGACCCTGTGCATGTGCATAAAGTTAAATAAAAAAATAATAATAAAAAAAAAAATCTCATGTTAAATAACCACAACAAAAAAGCCTGACACCCCAACAGTGTAACATATAACACAAATGATCCTCATAGAGCTTTTTCATCAAGTTTAATGCACTCCTTGTGAGTGAATATTGTCATTTGCTTCCTTGTGCAGCCTCAGTCTGCCTCCCATTCTTCTATTTCACCTGGTGATTTCAAGACAACCATTTCAGTAGTGACTATCCACAACTGCAGAGAACATGTGTCAACTTGTCACATTCAGCAGTTGGTTTAATAGGTGGAGAGACATAAAACCAACAGTAGATTTTCCAGTTAAGAAAAATGAGACAACATTTTTGCTAATGGTGGTTTTGCATCACTGTTGGTTAAGAAAATGATAATCTGCCTCTGGAAAAGAACCTTCCTCAAAAATCTGACACCATTAGAAATTAAAATAGCTGAAAGATTTTATAATAAGATAAAATGAATCAATAAAATGATAAAATCAGATGTGTAATACTTACAAACTAATGTGTGCACACAAGAAAGACACTGACGCCTTACGTGGCACTAGTGCTTTTGATTAACCTTATTTTTGTTTAATCTACCACACATTTTATTCACTTTGCAGGTGAGGAGAACACCTCAGACAAAGCACAAAATAGTTGTTGGTGTCAGGACACTGAGAAATCAGAAATAAAAACAACAAACTATTTAAATTTGTCCATAAGAAGCAGAAAGTGTGAACTTCCTCCAACCAACTGGAGCAGGTCTTTGATGTGGCCAAGCTTTCCCAGCAGTCCCACTACACAATAAAGAAAAAAAACTAATGCTGAATGAAAGTCAATAAAAGATTGCCACTGGATTTCCTTGTTTTTATGTTCAATATCCATAATGCATCTTTGTAACAGCACAGAAAAGTCTGTGACCTCGAAAACTTCAGCTATTGTGAGCATCACAAGTGGGCCTTGGCACCAATATAGAGTATTGTACCATATAACAAAACAAAACTAAAATATTTAGTCTAATATTAATAAACTATATTGATCCAACATATATTGAATACATAATTTGAAGTAAAAAACATTGTTTGTTTTGTCATTCATTTTGTAAGAGTAGGTGTTATTTTAAAACTGGGTTTAAGAACAAAATTATTTTAAGAGACAGTAACTCTGTCCCTGAAGAAAGCCTTTAATTATCAACTCACATCCCTCCCAGCTTTTTATAAAGAATTGTCAGCATTAGGGTAGCAACACATATCTTGCAGCTTAAACAAGAAGCAAAGACATCACTGACAGGCGTTGCCTTGAAAACAAAAATGACACAATATCAGTGAAAACAAAAACAATACTGCATGGGGAAAGAGTTTAAATTAGGTGGGTGAAATAGAAAGCTGAGTTGTGACTCTCCTTTCTTCATCCAACACTATCTCATCTACATATAATCCAAACACACTGTCTGGAGCTGATTATTGGGACTAGACAAAGGAAAGCAGAACATGGGAAACCATCCTCCATGTAAAAGATGTATAGACTAGAGAGCACTCATGGATAGTCAAGGACACCTGATGCTGCCACAAGTGAAGCAGCAGTTAGACCGGGATTATGTAAACACTGGCTGGCCTAGCTTTAAAAGTCGGGGCTCATTTGAAAAGAAATGGAGCAACTCAACCCAGTGGAGCTGTTCTCTAAAGAAAACACTGACAGCATAATAAGTATCCAGTCAAACGGAGGCTGTCCACATTAGCAAGTAAAGAAAGCTGATTTGAACATAGATGGGACAACTCAACCCGGCCACACTCTCCTCTAAAAGGATACCACTGACAGCATAATAAGCATTCCCTGAAACTCGTCCGTGGCGGTGTGAAATGGGATGCATCCACAGTTTATCTGCTGTAATGGAAGCAGATATGGCTCACACATGATGCCATACCATGCAATATGATATACCACCAGCACTCGGGGCAATTACAGAAGATTGTATTAGGACCGTTTCCTTGTCCCTCACCCAGTAATACTGTAGCACACTACATATATGTAATGCCATCAATGTATTTGATACAAAGATGCTAAATTAAATTTTACTTTTTTATTGTAAAATGCACAGAGAACAAGTTGTACTGTACAATGACATTTTTGGTGTGCTTCTCCTTTTGCCATCCATGGAAAAGATTCATACAAAGTTATTAGAGAAAAAGATCAGGAGGGCAGAAATACATGAAACAAGTAATTAGGTATATAAGCATAAAAATAAATAAGTACGAAATTGTACCATAAGAATGCAACGTGTGGCAGTAGTGCCAATTCGTGAAGTTCCACATGCAACAATTGTGCAAATCTGTACCAAAACTCAAATTTTGTTCAGTACACCTCTTCATCAACTAAAACGTTTGTCCTAAAGTAACCCCTCATCCTCCAGCACAGAGTTTATTTTACTTTACTTGCCTGGCTGAGCTCCACTTTCATTTAAAACTTCTTTCTTTAAACTTTCTTTGACTGACTGACTGTGTTATGCAGTCTTAGGTGAAAACAAAGTAATACCCAAGTTAGCATCTTGCAGCATTCTTCCTGCCATCTTAGAGCAGATCCTTTATTTGTACAGATAATGAAACTTTACTTGTTTTCCCGTACAGTACATCACTCGTAAGAGGCAATTTCAGGGCCCTATTCCAATTGTGCAAGTGCAACGCCATGGAAAAAGCGGCAAGTCTTGTGCACAGACACAGTGTGGTCGTCTCAAGCGCACCTTTTATTTTGGTTCATGTGTGAGCAGCAGTGCAAAGTTCAAAGGGATTGGTTTAAGTGGAATATAGATTGGAGGGTTTGGTGATTAATAAATACACTCTAAGCCACATCTCGTCTCTGAAACAGCAGTGACAATCAGGTGACACAAAAGATTGACAAATGAAGAGATGCTTCGGTAATCCAACGTCTCCAGCATTAACAAGCAAACAGAATTCTGAAGATAATTTGTTATGTTGTAAACAACGTATTTACCAGATTAGAGATAGGATAAAGTTCATCTGCATTTGGCAAAAACATATGCTTTGAGTTTAGATGTTGTCCTGTTCTTTCAATTTACTGGAACAGCTGATAAAACTGACATAAAAGTGTATCTAAAATCCATCTCATTTTTATTCAGTGCTTCAGCAGTAGAGACAATTGACTATAGTTCCCAACAGGGGTCAGGACCCCATAGGCAGTCCCCACAGAAACAGAAGAACATGTGATATGCTGTTACACATGTATTAAATCTCATGTTTTTTTTTTTTTCCTAAGGGGTCATGAGACAATAGTGAGGGATTAGGACATGATTTACAGGACAGAAAAGGGAAAAAAAGTTATTTCTTCCACACAATGTATATTTTTAGCCATGTTAGCAGTGTGGATGGCAGTGTCGGCCTGTCAGTGTGTCCTCCACACTGAAATATTTCTATAGCGATTGCTGTGAAATTTGGTAGAGACGTTCGTGGTCCCCAGAGGTTTTATCCTGCTGACTTTGGTGAACCCCTGTCTGTACCTCTAGCCCCACCAGCAGGTTGACATTTTTGTTTTTTATTGAAATATTTAAAGTATTGGATTGATTGCCGTGAAATTTCCGATACCTGCCAAACATCAACATGTTAGCATTATCACTGGGAGCATGTTTGCCTGTTGATGTGACCATTTAGCTCAAGGTGTCACAAAGTTGCTAGTATGGCTGTAGGAAGTTTAAAAGAAAACCAACCGCCACTCAACGCCTGTGTGGAAGTTTTTACCAGGCATTTTATAGTGTCAGAATGGCAACATTTGACATGGAGTGAGAAAACTGACACTTATTTTTCTAAGAGTTTGATTGACAAGAAAATGTGGCATGAGAGACTTTTTCTCACCTGTGTCGACACTCGTCTTGTCAGCACTGTCAGGATTGGTGACATCCGTCTGGGCTTCAGAAAGAAAAGAGTAACAGAGAAAAAGACTCTTTAAGACTTTTATTGAAAAAAGAAAGTGAAATTGGAAGCAAAAGAAAAACCTAAATACTATGACAGGTCTGATTCTTGGTCCTTGTAGAGACCCTGCAGCTATGCTGTATAATTTGATATTTTGTATTAATTCAGCAAAGTGATATCAACATGAACACAAGTGAGTCATAGTCTTCAAAATAGCAATTTTTAATTGTAATTTGCAATTATTCAGAGTAAATATTGTGTCTCAGATGAAACTCTTGAGCAGGACTTGATTTCCTCCAAGTTGTCAGTCGCCTGTGATCTTACTGCCAGTGGCTGGATGGTTAATAGTTAGGGGAAAGTGCCTCTGAAAATATTGTGAAATGGGTTGAATTTAATAATATACTTTGTAATTTATATTGATTGGCTTTGCATTCAGGTTTTGGTGCTAATGGTAAAGGCTATCCCTCAATAAGACAAAAAAACAAATGGATTTTTGGGGCTATTTATGACCCAACAGTACAATGTTAAAATTAAGATTTCTGGGGCAAAATGTGAACATACTGTATACTCTAACAAAAGATTGCAGATATGTGACTTTCATAAATAGGTCTAAAACTTCTATATATTGTTTAGTGAAAACTTTTATTTATATATGTCACAATTAAAGATCACAGTGCATTCTGGGTAGAATGTCCTCCATGAGTGTACCTTATTGTCCATCCACTCCTTTGGTTTCTGAAGAGGGGATATCAATATTTTCTTTGAACCAGGCCGTAATAATGATCCTAAACACTTCTAAGGGTATAACCAGACTCTACTTACTGAGGCACGCAGAGTAGAAACTAAAGTTCCAGAATAGTATAAACTGCAAAAAAAGCCAATGGATTTACTCTAGTTTCTGTTTGTAAAAACAATATGCATTTTGTCTTAAGTGCGACAAAATACTAATAAGCCACAACTAATTCCTTTCTGCTAACAGAAGCAGCTTGTACACCCAAACGCTGTCAACAACCCTCCAGAAATGCCAATACAGGCCTTTCAAAACACCTGCTTCATCAAATCTAGCTGCTTTTCTTCCAAACACGACTGGTAATTCTATTTGAGCTCCCAAGTCATCCAAGATCTGCAGGAAATACACACTGTATGCCTTCATTGTAATATTGCTTGGACAGCAGTGGATGGATTTCCTGCACGTTATGAGGGGAAGATCAATTCTTCCAAGCACACGATAGCTGAGCATCCTCTGGAGAGCACAGCATTATCTTTTAGGAGATAAGCGAACGTTGGCACATTCGCACGCTGTCGGTTAATGCAATTCAAAGTGGGACCGAGGAGCAGAGGGTAGATGCCAGGGCATGCAAATGTGGCACACATGATAAACAGGGGAAATTGCTGGTACTGCGATAAACTGCTGTTTGAGAACAGGGTTTTACTTGTAACCCTTTTGGAATAATCTAATAATGTTCCTCTTTTCCATTATCTTATTTAATTTCAAGATTTCAGCCACCCACAGAAGAAGGGAAAAAGCTAACAGGGCGTGTGTTTGTGCATCCAGCTAACTTAATCAAGGCCCAGGGTTTTAGTCCTTTCTGTCGTGAATGTTCAGCTCATTGATTTGGCTCACTGGTCCAGCACAGAGACAACTTTCCTTCAGACTCAAGTGATTTTTATGCAAGGTGGAGAAAAGCAAGATTTCTGACTCTGATTGCATACTGCTATAGGTCAATTGATACTGTGGGAATGGGAAAAAAGTAATTAGTTCTTCTGTCATCTCATATGTCAGACATGGTAAGCATATTAAAGAAGATAGCGAACACTTATTACACATTGTCCATGATACATGACATAGTCAGCCAGGACGGTTTTCTCTTGTATTTAAGTAAAGTTGCGGCTATGTTTGAGATTTTGAGCAATATTTGACCATTTAAAATGTTCATTTTTTAAACTGGAATGATTTTGACTTCCTTTTTCACATCATTCGTTTTAAGAATCTGTTGTATTTCCATATTGTGACATAAGATATTGTTACATTGAATTTAGTGGCCATAATGTTATTTAACATGCAGGCAACAAAATATTTAAACCTGTAAGAAATATCTGATGGGACCAGGAAACATGGAGAGAACGTGTAAACTCCACACAGGCCCCAGTTGTTTCTTGTCCGCTTGAAAGCCAGGACACTATCCAGAGTGTTATTGAGAAGATTGGCACTGAGGCTCACACTGTACTGTAAATCCAAGTAGGTAGTTGGTTTTAAAGGACCTGATCTGAGAACAGAAAAAGAATAAAAGGATGATGAGGATAAATGTCTTTAAAACAACAACAAGGAACCGGTGGATTCAGAGATTTCAGGTGTTCAGGAATGCTTTATAAATTAATATAATTGAATACAATACAATAAAACATAAATATCAACCAACACCTTAAAAACCCGCAACTAATTAATCAAAGCAATCCTTTACACACCCCAAAAAACTCTATAAGAACACACATAAGTGGTTTGGATGTAATATGAAGCTTTTCCTCTGCCGCAGGTTTAGAGAAGGGATAACCAACAGGAGATAGCTTTCTATACTGTATATCCTTCCCCCACAGTTTAAGGTGCAGTAAGTGGATAAAAGGGATTAATGGTATCCAAGCCACAACACACCAGCCAATCCTGTTAAGTCAAGCCAGGCACGGTGGCAGTGGTTCAGATGTGTATAGCTTCAGTGATCCCTCGTGGGTCTCCTGACACTGAGGAGCCCTCAGAAGACTGTTATCGCGCCTGCCTGCGTATGTACCATATCCCCATTGTATGTTCCCCCGTGTGTTTCTCTCTCTGTCTTTTATACTTTAGTCTGTCTCTTCCTCTCCGTCTCAGTTTTTCAGTGCAGTTCATGAGACTATATTGGCATGACCATGGACACGTACATTTTACTGTCTCTCTTTTTCTCCTAACTTTACACTTTGTTTCTACACCAAGATTTGCTGTCGTTGATCTGTTTTAATTCTGATAAACCATTTCATCTGTGTCATGATGCATTTGGTAACTCATTTGAGATAAAATAACTTTTGTAAATGGCGAATCTTTTGCCTGACTATGTTTAAAATAACTGAATAAGCCGTTATCTCTCAGTTTTTGTCTTCACAAACCAGTCCATCCTTCAATCCCCCTCTCCCAGACCACTTATACTGACCCCTTCTGATAAGGTGACATCAATGAGACTATTACATCTGATCTTCTTTGCCGTGCAAATACTCTGTGCAGAGCACATCCCTATAGCAAAATAATCTTTCCTAGATTTACAGCAAAAGCCAGAACAGTTTCGTTCTCACATTTCCCTCAGTTCTTTATTTAGTGTTTTTCATTAGATTTGGCTTAAGAGTCCAACATAAGAAGATGAAATGTGTTATTCCAGTGGATTAGGTGTATACTTGTTTTTGGAGTCAAACAATCCTTTGTTTTGTTATCGCAAATTTCTATCCCCTGGGTTCTGAATACCAGATTGCATGCTTGTTCAAAAGCAATAATGCTGCTCAGGAACATCCGAAAGGGACTTAGGCTGCATTAAGACCAAATCAGGTGTTGCGGCAGAAAGGCCAGTCCTCCTATTCATTTGAATGAGGGTAGTACGTTTAGGCTGCAGCGGTGGGGGCTGCAGGGGATGCTGGGAAAAAACTCAGCAACCCTGCGGCAAAAAAGTTGAAACAGAATCGACTTTCGACCGCTCTACAACCCTGCCAAGAGGGAGTACAAAGACATTAATCGCCGTCACACAAATGGGCCATAGTGACACTCCCACACCGCCGCACAACCCTCGGCTAATCGCTGCAATGCCTGATTTAGTCTGAATGCAGCCTAAGAGGTGTGGAGAACACTTCCAGCAGAGTCAAAGTCCTGTAACAGTGTGATAAACAGAATGCAGCTCTAATCCATCAACAACACCAACACATTAGTGCACAGAAAGAGAGCTCGAGGAATGCCGGAGAGGTGGGAAAGGTGCTTTGATTCTTACTTTCAACACAGTGCAATCTCCCCGCCAGTTGTGAGCAGCATTACTATGGTAACAGCGGATTATCATCTATTACATAACTGGGGCTGTGCACTTAAACCCACTGGATAAAGAGTCGCATTGTGCTGGTTGTGTTGCTGGCTTGTACAGTAAAGGCAGTTCAGATTACACTACAGTACATTCGTTTACAGATGTATAATTTGAATAACAGTATTAATGATAGCATTTCTGCCAAATACACACACTTACTGTGCTTTAAATGAGTTTTGCAATTGCAGTGCTCCATTAATAAATACATAGACAGATCCTTGAAAATAAAATAAAATACAGTGAAAGTCAAGAAAATAACGCTATAACCCTGCAGCTCTGATTGGATCATTTCATTAATTCATGTAATCCCAACCCTTGAGAGATAAGAATGATAGGAACACATTTGCATTAACGTGGTGGTACACAACGGGTACAAGGATCCTCCATTTAGAGTTTACACTCATTCCTCACTCAATGTGTTTGTGTTTGTAAAGTTACTTCTCATCTGTCAAAGGTATGCTTGGGTGTGCCCTAGACAATTAAGAATACATTACTTTCTAATTACTTCACACCAAATACAGAAAGTTAAGTTTTTGTATGCTGTCTTAGATGTAGTCATATTACGGCAAAGGTGTATGTTATCTCGTTATGATCGCAGCTAGAACTGTTTCATAAAGGTCAAGATAATCTCCTTCATACATGCACGCAACCCTGCAATCCTTCACTTTGTAACTGTAAATCAGTGTCTGATTGCCATCTTGGGTGACCTTTGAAAATAAGAGCCCCTCGTGTAGTTTAAAACCATGGTCTGCATGATTCACAGCCACAGCTAATCACATAACAAGCTCACTAATAAATATGTGCACACACTTAGATTTTTTCACACCGTACTGCGTAATTACAAAACTGCAGACATGTTCTACTCACACATCTAGACACACAGGAGAAATAATATAACACAAACACAAGCTCAATGCAAGTGTCCCTAGTCTGTTGCGAGAGCAGAGTAGCATGTGGTAGAGAAGAGCACTATAATCAGATATGTCCTGTCAGAGCAACAAAGATACCATAAATGGTGGATAGACAATATAGTGATTTTAAAGTTAATGAAGGTGTTGAATAAATACACTGGCACCGATTAAAATGTAGTGTATTACTGCTGTGCACTTGTTACTCATGTTGACCAATCTAGACTGGGAATCTGATGAGTGAAAGCAGTCACGCATGCTTGAAATGGGCTGCTTTTACTGAGGTAATTCTAAAGGACTGATAAATCTCTCCCTATACACTTGCACTTGCTGTGCTCACCTCAGTAAACAGAAGGAGCCAAACAGTGAACACCTACAGGGAATTTAACCTTGGACTCCAGAAAACAGTAAAATCCACTGGGGCAAGTGCATCTCTCACTCCTAATTACCATGTTCCCCGGTGAAATTTAAACTCGTTTATTCCTTTCGTTCCCTGAAAGCTAATGTAGAGCCCCTTGAGACATGTTGTTGATCGAAATCAAATCAGCAATTAAGCAGAAAACTGGTATTCACCGCAGGGCTTGAACCCCAGGTTTCATTTAAGCAATTTGTTTGTCAAAGATGTCCAGCTGATCTAGTTAGCAGAACAAGGGAGTTAGTTGACTGCCTCTCCAAAACTTTTCCCCTGGTTTTTCTGATTCTAAAAAGTTTTCAGACCACATGCGTGCGTGCTAATGTGTGCAGCAATGTGGTGCCGCTCATGGTATAACATCCATCACAGTGTTTCCTATTACACACAGTAACAGCAGCACTGCGAGTCTGCAGCCATGGTAGCAACTCTGTGAGGCTGTACTTATCAGTGTGTTAACATGCTCACAGTGAAAGTGCCATGGTTGTCACTTGTTACCATGATAACATTTGCTATTTTGCAGATTTAGCACTAAACATACAGTACAGTTGAGGCTGGTGGGTATGTCATTAGTTTTGCAGGTTTTTGGTCATAAAACAAATGATTGGACAAACGGTAAGTAAGTAAGATTCATCCTCTGCTGACCATGAATACCTGCACAAAATGTCATTGTAATCCATTAAATAGTTGATGAGGTATTTCAGTCAGGACCAAAGTGGTGGACCGACATTGCAATCCCTAGAGCCACGCTGCTAAAGTAGAAAAAATATGTACCATTCATTTACTTTGCCAAATACAATGGTGGACTGTTTGGAGGAAACAGAACTGCTGCCTGGGTTACAATCACAGGCAAAAAAAAATATTTCCAATTCAGGAAGTGTGACATTGTACTGCAGGAAGCACAAACACATATCTTTGACACTGGAGACCAGGGTCTCACATCGGGGATTAGGTTCAGGCTACTAAAACACCTTTTGTCCTGACTCATGCTTGAATCCAGCATTCAATAAGTTTAACTACATTTCACTCGTGTGCAGCAATGTAGGCAGTAAATGGCATATGAGTCAGTCAGTGACTCATTTTGATTCAATTGGCAGCCCCGAACTAAAAACTCAGTGAAATTCAGCTTCACTTTTTCCACTTTCCATGTTTTACATTTTTGTTTAAATTACATATTGAAAGAGTCAGAGAAACGTGCAGAGAGACAGAGAGCGAGATGGCATGTGACAAAGCTTGGATGTTGTTAATGGTATGTGAGAGCGGCTAATTCAGAAAAAAACAGAAAGTGCTCATGTGACAATGCTGATATTGTTTCATTTGTCACTTGACAACAGTTGACATTTTACATAAATAATTATTAGACAGTATTAGTCAACAGAAACTTTTACTCCACATAATAATTTGTGTTTGGAATAATTTGCTGAATCTTGGTTACACAAGATCAAATTCAAATTCTGTTTCAGGCAAACCACCCTTACTCTTCTTACACCACCATATAAACACTATTTGTTGCTGCAGTTCCCTCCACCATCCCAACCTGGGGTTAGGGTTAGCATTGGTCTCCTAGCAGAATCTTCTAGACCAAAGAGCAGAACCTTTTTCTGCAAAATCTAACTGTATAACAATTTGCTATAAATGATGAAAGTATCTCTGTTCAACAAAAAATCTGATTATACTTAAATACTGTTCATATATCTCAAAAGTTTATCTGCAAATTTTTTTGGACCAAACTAGTATTCAGAAGTCCAAGATTCACCAGTTGGATTAGATTCACCAGTTCACCTCTAACATCTCTTTGATTAGAATTAGTACAGTGGAAAATCAATTATGATATCAAAAGATAATGAAATAAACACACAAGATTTGCTACAGTATATACTTTTATAGCACTGCTCCCATAGAACTAATTAAATGTCTCTTCTACCTGATGTTCCCGAAAGTTCCTCGCTGTTAGTTTGTTTGTTTGTTTTTCAGAGTGAGGAGTCAGCAGCACAGGTTCTACTCAGCAGGGTAAGTGAGAGCGAGCCCAGCAGAAGAATGGCAGACTACATCCTGTCATGGTGGGGCTGTTGCTAATTGTTTCCCGGAGACCAGTGGTACACCAGACAGCCAGACCTAATTAGGATTTTCAAACAATCCAACCTGCCAGACTGAAGGTTGTTCCAACCCATTCTGTGAGCGGAGGCACACGGTGACTTTGCAATGATCTTGTCATTCAGTCATACACTGGTATAAATGGCACATACTGTTACATAATGGCCTGACAGTTGATTGCATGAAGTTTGTCTTCCACTTTGGTAAGAAATATGTGCTGTTGAAAATTGAAGAATTTGCCATCTCACAATGGGGATTTTTAATGAGAAGCTTTTTAACGTTAGATGAGGCATAACAAACTTAATCTTATGTCTGTCTCCCTCTGAACAGCAAATAATAGTGAAACAAGGCACAAGAAGAATAAAAACTACAACAGAAAAGAAGACTGTAGCAACAAAAACAGACTGCAGTAACTCATATTTCTGTCTTCACCTCTGAAAATTAAGTGTTAAATCTGCAGTTACTCTAAACTGGCTTTGGCACTCGGTAAACATTGCTGAGCAGCCTGTAAGCCAGAGAGACACACCAAGCTGTATGCCAGCTGTTGTGTGCCATCCTGCCACGTCCTTTGAAGTGCTACAGCCAACCAGGCTGCATGAAGAATGAGCCAGGACGGACTGAGGATGCAAAATGGCATACCATGTCAGTGCCCTAACAATAAGAATGAATCCATCTTTGAAACAGTAACAGTGCATTACATATTGCATTACATGTCTGACCAGAATTTCCCCCCGAAGGACTGTGAGGATCATTACACAGGGCACACATACATCTGGGGAGAGTGTATGAGACTGGCATGTTCAGAGGAAATAGCAGTAGGCACAGCGGTCTCCACAACACAACAGGACCCCTCTTTTCAATTTCCTGCTCCAGTTTCCATTCGTGCTTTATTTCGTGCAGGGACCTGTGAAGTGGGAATCGCTCTGGAAGAATGCAACATTTAGCTGATATGGCACCACAGAGCACAAAACAAGGAAATTGATTCTGTCAAGGGCAATATTTGTGATAATGATCTCGATAAAAAGACATAGGGTGATTTCAAACAGGGTTTGCACAGCAGTAGTCTCTAACTGGCTTTAAAACAAGTGCTGTACACTTAAAATGTAATACCACCTAGTTACCTGATGTGTATTTTATTTCCATATCCAAACTTACGCTTGTCTTTGGTAGATTGACATCAGACTTGTCTTAAGTAGTATTGATGTGTATACCTTTTCCAGTTTGATTTAGAAGCCAAACAATTCACATCTGTATGGCAGATGTGTTTACGTCCTAAACCAACAGTGTTCTGTTTTCTTACACTGTATCTAACGATACAATTGTCATTTATGTCTTCCTCCAAACTAACACTAAATTCACACTTTTACAACAATTTAGTGTAGCTACACTATAGCCAATAATATAGCCTATAGACAATATAGATGTGTCGTGTGTTCAGAGGGATGAACCTACAGAGAATTATCACCAGGATCCATAGTTCTCCTTTGGCTTTATAGAGCTTTATAGCATTTTTCAACTTATTTTTTAGCCATCCACCTTTTGATTTACTCTCACCGCACTCATGGCATCATTTTCGGCTGCGGCAGGCAGCGGTTTTCAGTGGAAAAGCTCTAAATATCCACTGTACACTACCTGCTCAGCAGCAGGCATACACAGTTAGCAGCTATCTGGTAAACACAGTGGAGTATTTAGCAGCTAAAGAGCCAGATATTTCCTTCAGGAGTTGGTAGAGACCCAAACAGAGCTAAAAGCCCTAAACGATTCCAAACGCTCAAACAAGCATGTCAGGCCAAGTTCTTGTTTTTCCTCTGCAGACATATACGGTGACACAAATTTACAGTATTTGGGAAAATCTTATATCTGCCCTTATATAAAGACACAACACAAGGCAGCAACTCAGTGTGTCTGTGTGTGTGTGTTTCTGTGTGTGTGTGTGTGTGTGTGAAAGAGAGAAAGAGTGAGAGAGAGAGAGAGAGAGAGAGAGAGAGAGAGAGCATGTGCTTCACTAATTAGACTCATAAAAGTAATACACAGCAACATGTTCACCAACCTGGATTTCCACATCTAAGGTTGCCACGGGAAGCAGACACAACAACACCTAACAACCATTTATTACTCTAATTCTTTACAGATGGGTTTGTGATGTTAGTTAATGTTTGTGAATAGTTTTTTTTTTTGTTGTTACAACTGAAATTTTCCAATGCAAAGCAATGATTGGAGTCATAGACATAGTGACACCTTGGTATGAAGCTGTAAATTGCGCGCATAAGCCAAAATCTAATTACAGTGCAGTGGGAGCTGCTGAAACACAGTCACCCAGTGACAGGCTTTGTTTATGTTTTGATTCACAGAAATGAAGGTAGAAATGATTGACAGACCTTTTTGTGTGTTGTACATCATTTCCTCTTCCTGTATTTTACTAAAATTGTACGTTAAAAGAATGACACCCGGTATAACCTTAATATCTGTGTTGCCAAAGGTGCTGGCTCCAACAGCCTTGCCTCAGCTGGAAACATTCTTTAAGTATCACATTGCTATTATTGGAATGAAAATATTCCCCCTCCATTTTGTGAGGCTACAGTTCCAGCCTCCCATCCCACACGATTCTTTAACAATAATGTTTTCCTGGTCTAGTATTTCAACTAGGAAGATCTCAGCCTCTTTCCTGGAAAGAGAGAAAGAGTAGAAAACACTTTTTTCCCGAAAAAAAACACAACTCTTTTTGCTTTTGTAAAGTGTAACAAATTGACACTTTTGTGCAAAGTTCTAACTATTTTCTTTTCTTTGAAAAACGATCAATGAGAGTAATTGTTCCATCTTGTGCTCATAAAAGCAGAGGGTCTACTAGAGAGCAAAGATGGCATGCAGCAGTTTGCAATCACCATCACTCTGCCTCCATGACACAAAGGGGAGACTTCCACCCAGCAAGCCTTTGATTAAAGCAACAGCAGAACATCAAGTCTCATCTTTGTGCCAATGCCACACAAGCCATGGAGAGGTTGTGCAGAGTAGCAGATGTGTAGTATATTGCTTATGTTTGTTTGTCTATGCATATGAGGTTGTCATGGACACAGATGAGGAACAAGTGTCTTGAGGGACCAAGGTCAAGGTTATTCGATAATATGACATCTATTGTGATATAAGATTAAATTAAATTTATTCATGTAAATGAGTTGTTTTCAGTACAAGGCTGCGAGTGTACCATGGTTTATCTGAAGTGGTGTAGAGTACATCCATAGATACACTCAAATATACTCGTAAAAACTATTCACATTAGTTTTTTTAGAAGTTGTATAAATATAGTATATGTTCCTTTTTGAAAACAGTTGCCAGGTAAAGATTCTGTCTTCCTCTTTAGGTTTCAGAATGTAATATAAGTGCGACACATTCTGTAATAAATAATAGCCTGTATTGTCAAACTGTTGTTATTAGTGTATTGTCATGTATTAATGTACAAATAAACAGACACAATCACGCATGTACATTGTAATGTAATGCTGCCACTGGATTTTAATGATTGAATTACCAAGTTGAAGTTGAATTTAACTTTTTGAAGTTGAATTTCAGTTCATTCAAATAATATCACTTCCACGGTCTTATATGACTGTGTACAACCCACTGTTTTCCAGGCACTCATACATGTGCAAGTCATCAAACTTTTATGTAAGTTAATCAAGTTGACCTAAAAACATTTCACGAAACTATGAGCAAATGTGTTTTCTTCCACTCTGACTCATACCCCATCCTGACAGACTCTGGGGTTTGAGATATTGAACAGACCCCTTGTTGATCGGAGCTGTTCAGGAGCAAGCAGGGGAGAGCATGCAAAACAGACACCCACAGTGCGTTAATGCGTACATCCTGTTGAGAAGACGGGTCGCCCTGGAGACCAGACGTAGGTATCCCAGCAGGAGTGCAGAGAAGATCCGTATTTGCCCCCGAGAGCCCCTTGCCAGGGAAGAGCTGTTTGTGTGGATCATGTTATTGAGTGGGAGAAACATGCAGGGGCGTGTCTGACTGGCTCCTCCAGAGGTCATTGGTGCAACAGTGGCAATCAAAAGCCTAGAGGTGTGGGGTTGTGTTATGAGAGTTGATGGTTCAAACCCCCTCACCATATGGGATAGTACTGCGAAAGGTTGAGCCAAGCAAAAGAAAAAAGGCTTCACCTTCTTACTGAGGTGCCCTCGAGCGAGGCACCTACATGCAAAACTACACTACAGACTGTCTGGCAGTTTAAGACTAATGATGTGCAAGTTATCAAATGCAAAAATAAAGTGCTTTATTAGTTCCACTGGGAAAATCTTTAAGCATTCTTACAATGTTATTTCATATTTTCCTTATCAGGATCTTGAATACAGTTCCACTGATCAAAATGGTGAAAAAGCAAAATGTATATATGAAAAATTCAAGAGACTGTTGCCTCCTGTTTTTCTTGATTTGTGTTCTGAAACCCTTCTTTAGCTTTAGATTCAACTTCTGTTAAATATTAATATCTAGCAAATGTGAAACTGTTGATTATTGTAGCAACAGCAGCATCACATCCAATAGCCACTTGTCCACAAGGTCCACATAAAAAATGATTTACTGGCGCCCCCCACAGGCCATTAATTGACAGTGACAAAAGCACCTTAAAACCTACAGGTACAGTCTTTATTTCTCAAATTACATATTGGAGATACTGAAGCAGCAATGATCATTACATTGGCAAACCAGGTGACACAACCCTGAATCCAATATTGACAACAGTTTTCCAGTATAGCAACAAATAAAGGCATAGAGAGTGTTGAAAATGAAACTGACACAGGAGTACTGCATGGTCATTTGAGTTTTTGTCTTTGAGCCAAAGCTGGATCAAGTTCCTGTATCAGATAATGTTAAAGTCATACACATTACAACCAACTTAGAGAGGCAAACCATCTCATTACCTATTCATTTATTAAATTGTACAGCCTTTAAAATGTTTTATTTCATCAACCAAAATCTTACATTTGATAACATTTATATAAAAATATTGAAGATAATAAATAATTATATTTAAGTGTCTCAATCAGAAGCTGAATATCTAATTTTGTGTCTTCAACTCAGGTGTGTATGCTCTGGACCCAGAAAAACTCCATAACAAAAAAAAATCTGCCAGTTATGGAGATTTCTCTTCTTTCCAAAACCTTCCTCACATTCTCTCCATCTTAACGGATTGCACTGCTGCTCTCTTTAATTTCCTTCTTGTCTTCAGGAGCCGGTATACAACAAAGATAATAGCAAGCACACTTACAAGAAGAAATGCAAAGATGACATAAAGTGCAACTTCAGCATCATGAGGTGAAAGCTCCAGACCCAAGAAGTCCACCATGTTCAGGGGCAGAATAGGGACACTTGTATGTGCAGTGTTCTCTAGTGTGGTCACAGTGGGGGCATTTGTGCCTGTTGAAAGAGAGGGACAAGAAACAAGGAAGTGTAATTATTTATTCCTGTTACCATTATAGTTTACATTAAGACCAGATCTATTATCTGTTTTATTTAATTTATTTTGTTTTCATAGTGTTTCCACACTTTCCTGATTTAAAATCTAGAATAAGTAGTCCCTCCTAAATCCTACAATGATTACATTGTTTTTGAATCTGTGGATTAAGCATTACATTACCTTCAGGTTCAGGGTTCAAACACTCATGGGGCCCGAGGGCCGGGTTTGGGAAACCATTGCAGGTGATGATGGAGGCGTAGCGAGAAGCTGAGTTTTTAGGGATGCGAGGAAAGGTGGGGTCGGAGCGGTTCACATAGAAAAGTCCAAATCGCTCAGAGTAGCCAGCAGCCCACTCAAAGTTGTCCATTAATGACCAGGCTGTATAGCCTCTCAGATCAACTCCATCCAGAACATGGGCTGAAAAATCAACAGCAATGACTACATTTAACATGCGTGTACGTCCCTTAAACTTAACTTGATAACACTGTAGGATAATGTTTTCATTTGCTTGTGATAATAACAAATTATAACAAAAAGTATTACTCTCTTATTGACTTGTACATTTAAAAGACATGCAAAATAAGTACAATTTAATTTAATTCCAGGAATATAATATTTCCACAATCTTTTCTCAATTGTACAAAAGCAATAAAGTGCCCATAAATCCGTCTGACACTTGTTTTTTTGGCTGTGGTACCTTTCAGGGCCTGGTTAATGTAGTTTTCATAGTAGTGCTTTCTGTGGATGTCATTCAAGTCCACAGCTCCTCGTTCTGAGATGCCATTCTCTGTGACATAGACGGGTGGGTTTCCATACTCGTCCTTGATAAACTTGAGGATTTTCCTAAATCCAAATGGAGTTATCTTTAGCCAGAAGGAGCCAGATTCGATCCAGGTGCGGTCGTGGGTGGTTCCAGTGCCCCTGGACATTGGATCAGACATTAACTTAGCATTAGCAAATGTGTCATGTGTCAGGATCTACTTTATGTGGTCATATAAACAGGCAGCTGAACAAAGTATGGCATGTGTTCCTATATTTAATTCCCTCTTGTGTTACCATGGGAGAGGTACAAAAAAAGCACCCAGGTGACACCCATCTAGGTGTCATTTTTTAAATTGCAATTTACCTGTCACCTTCATAATCCTGCTGTTTTCCCAAATCAACTGGGAATGAAAGAACTGAGGTGTAATGGTTGAAACCAAAGTAATCATGAGTCCCTTTGATCCTCTTGATTTCCTCAGGGGTGAACTCAGGAAGCCTACATTAGAAAGAAAAGTCACTTTAGTTCACTCTAATACTCATCTGTCACTTACAGTGCATGCTTCTTTGGACAATTAGTGGAGGAAGCGTAAGTAGAGCAAGACCGAATGCATTATTGAGTGAGGCTTCAACACCAATATCTGTCTAAACCAGAATATTATTGTATATCAAATAGCAAATTAATTTCTGTGCTCATGATGGTATAAACTATTTTTCATTTACCGTGACTCAGGGAGACCTGCAGCAAGGCTTCTTTTACGAATGATTGTTTTCATTAAGTCAGGATAATCACCATTGAAGATGGGATGGGCAAACCAGCCAATGAAGAACTGCAGAATAAATTATATGTTATATGATTATTTTAAGTTAACCTGCTTTGGATTCCAGAGGTGTGGGGTAATATGATGCAGTACAGTAGTTTCCTGATGCATGAAGCCCCACACATCTGGTAAACTAGAAAGGTGTAAAAAAAAACAAAACCAGTATCAATTGGAAAATCCAGCTCAATTGTTGACATTTATTTCTCTACCTGCAAGTAGCGCTTGGCTGCATCCACATCCTCCTGCTTATATGGGTTCTTTGGCTCCACCCAATCAGAATTGATGGTAATGGAGATGAGGCCACCCTGCATTGCTCTGTACTTGTCATTGTAGAGGTGCCAGGCCTCAGCATGGGCTTTGATCAGGTTGTGAGCTGCAATATATTGCTTTCCAAAAATGCCTGAAACATTTGAGGCATTATTAACATTGCTGTCATTCATCATTACACAATGTAAAGTTAAAAATATAAATAAATATATCTGTATAAATTACAGCAGTTATTCTCTCATTTCTAGCTTTGACTAAATTAGAAAAGGCTTCTCACATACACTTATCAGTAATAAAAATATCTGACTCAAAAAGGCGGATTAGATTTCGGAAGTTTCAGTTTACATGACACCATTCTTAATCTTATCTGTCTAAAACTGCTCTTGTATATGAAGCCTTTTTTTATTCGAGACATTTCACTGGTTTTGTGCACCAAAGAAAATTAAAGTAGGAGATTTCTTCAACTTTTAAACATATAGTAGACAGTGTTGATCTATACAAAAAGAAAGTTCTCTTTATTGTGAGATAAAAAAAAATCTGTTAATATAGGAAGTATCACAAAAGAAAGTGGTTTTAATTACCTGGAGCAAAGGTACCATATCCATAGCCAAGGTTGGCTACAATGTAGGGTTCATTTAGAGTGATCCAGAACTTTACCCTGCTTCCAAATCGGCTGAATAAAATGTCAGCATAATCTCTGAATCTCTGGACAATGTTTTCATTCTCCCAGCCTCCTACTTTCTGCAGAGCCAGGGGAAGGTCCCAGTGGTACAGGGTCAACTGAGAAAACAGAGGAGAGAAAATGTATATTGCAGTACTACTTTTCCTATGGGTAATGTTTTTCCCTATGGGCCCAAATTGTATTTTGCTATGGCAATAGAATTATTAGCAAAATGTGCTGCCGATGATCTTGATACTACCGCTAAGAGCCACCAAAATCAAACATTTTCAAATACAATACTACATATAAGGAACCATTAGTGGTTATAAAAAGCATCACTGCCTACCTGAGGATGAATATTAGCAGCTTCCAAGGCGTCCAGTAATCTATGGTAGTAGTTCAGTCCAGCTTCATTAATATGGTTCTTGGTGCCATCCGGAAGCACTCTGGACCACGATACAGAGAAGCGATAGTGGGTCACCTTCAACATCTTCAGCACCTCTACATCCTCGTCAATCTTGTTGTAACTATCACAAGCTATATCGCCATTGTCACTGCTGTCCACTCTCAAAGGAGTATGGGCAAACTTGTCCCAGATACTCAGTCCTTTTCCATGGGCTCTCCAGCTCCCTTCAATCTGAAATGAAAGACAAGTTTTACAGTACCAGCCATGTCTAACACCCATTTGGTGCTTCATCCCTGTGAATTGATAGCTTGTAGAAGAGTATGTGTGCCAATGTTTCTTACTTGGTAGGAGGCACTGGCAGTACTCCAGTTAAACCATTCGGGAAAGTGTCCATAAAGCATCTTCTCGTCATCTGGTAATGGGAAGCCATTGTCCCTCATGACTTGGTAATAATAGTGAGCAGAGCGTTTGGGTGTCCTTGGGCGATTTGGGTTAGTGAAGTCCACATGGTGCAGCCCAAATCCAACATTGTACCCACTGAGCCACTCAAAAGAATCCATGAGAGATGTTGCTATGTATCCTTTAACCTTCACACCATCAAGATTATCAGCTGTGCAAAATATGTTAGGATAGAGATAGAATGATTAGATTGACATTTGTGGATAGGTGGTCTATTTTAAAAGAAAGAATGTGACTGGTCCTCAGCCCAACAAGTTGTCATAAAGGATACTGTGTGTGTCATGTATTTAAGAGAATCAATAGACAGTGATTTTAGCTTCAATATACTTCAGCATTAAGGGACCTAACAAACAGTATATTCCCAAAATTCAGTAACTGATGTGGACACTCACCTTTTAAAGCCTCATCAATGTAGGTTTTGTAGTAAAATACTCTGTCCGTGTCATCAACTGTGGTCTTAATGTCTGTAGCTACTCCATTCTCAGTGATGTAAATCTCTGGATCTCCATACTCCTCTTTGATCCAGTTGAGGAGTCTTCTCAAGCCCCATGCTACAGCTCTCTGGGTTTTGATGGCAGTAGTTGGGGAATCACCTTCCTCTGCTTCTGACACATCCAAGTCATATTTATAAGACTGAGGGGTAAGCTGAGCTGTAACATGGCTTACTATCTTTGTAGTGTAGTGATTTACACAGAACATGTCAGCAGTTCCCTTAATGAAGCTCTTTTCTCCTTCAGTGAAGGAAGGTAGTCTTGTCTCTGAAAGGCCTTGGAGTTCACTTTTGTTTCCAACTTGCCACTTCATTGCATCAGGATAGTCGCCATTCTTGAAAATGGGGTGTGCAAACCAACCCAGTTTGAACTGCAGAGCACGGTCAGCAGCCACTACTTCACGGGGAACATTAACATCTTTAGGTTCAATCCAATCAGCACTGAGGGCAATGGATACTAGTCCACCTTGGGATTTGCGATACTTGTCATCATAGGTGTGGTAGGCCTTGGCGTGTGCTTTTATAAGATTGTGTGCAACTCTGTAGGGTGCAATTCCTGGATTCTTAACATTTGGTGGGATCACCCCAAGTCCATATCCTGACCAAGCAATTGTGTGAGGCTGGTTGAAAGTCATCCAAAATTTCACTCGGTCTCCAAAGGTGGCAAAGCAAAAGTCACAAAAGTCATTAAAAATGTTAATCATGTCTACATTGTCCCAGCCACCAAGGTTTTGCAAAGCTTGAGGGAGGTCCCAGTGGTGGAGTGTAACCATGGGAGTGATGTTATATGCTAAGAGGCCATCAATGAGTGTATTGTAGTAGTGAACGCCAAACTGGTTCAGGGAGGTACGCCGACCATCGGGAAAGATCCTGGACCAGGACAAAGAGAATCTGTACGACTTCACTCTCAGAGCTCGAAGCATGTAGAGGTCTTCTTCAAGTCTGTGGTAGCTGTCACAGGCCACATCTCCGTTGGCATTAGCAGGAATACTGCCAGGTTTCTGGGTGAAGGTATCCCAGACGCTGGGCCCTTTCCCATCAGCATTCCAGCCACCTTCAATCTGATAAGCCGAAGACGATACTCCCCAGCTGAAGCCTTGTGGGAAAGTGCCGTAGTGGTAGAGTTTTCTCTCAAAATTGCTTTGGTTAGAGAACTTCCTCCAAATATTCTTGGCTTGGGATGGAACTTTGGAAGGTGGGATTGAGGATGTTTTATTTGACTCTATGTTTTTCAGTTCTGAACAGGACAGTTTTTTGGAAGCAAAACCATTTTTCTCAATAACTTTGGAGTAAAAGTAGGCAGACTGCTTTGGAGACCTGGGTCTGTCAGGCAGGTCAAAGTTGACATGGTGCAATCCAAAACGTGCGCTGTAGCCTTGTGGACCTTCAAAGCCATCCATGAGAGACTGAACAGTAAACCGCTGCACATTTACTCCATCCAAATGTATAGCTGTTGAGAGAATAAAGACATTCAGCCACTAAACCCCCTTCAACGTGACCTTGTATGACAAGCTCCGTAACTAGAAAAGAAATGCATACCCAAGTATTAACAAGGTGTAAAACACTTTAACACAAACAAGTGCAATGGATGGCTGCACAATTTTGTAATGTAATCTTCAATGTTTTGAACAAAGCCTTGTCTAAAATATGAATACAGGTATATAAAATTGCAAAAGTATTTATATGAGCAGCTACTTTAAACATCGTACCTTTCAGGGCCTCATTGATGTAACCCTTCATGTACTGTATTCTACTGATGTCATTGAGAGTGTCCCCACTGTACTCAGTAGGCATACCATTCCCAGTTATGTGGATTGGCACTCTGGTAACGTTCAAATATTCTGTGGAAATGTAGTTTAGAAGCCTACGGAGACCCCAAGGTGCAGAATAGATCCAGTCAGAAGCTGTAGAGGACCATGAGGGATCTACGTGTGCCTGGAAGTCACCCACCCCCTGAGGACCAGAGGTGCAGCCACCATCGCTGTTGTTGACCAACCGGGAAGTATAGTGGTTTAATCCCAAAAAGTCTGCGGTTCCATGTATCCTCTGGCTCTCTTCAGCAGTAAAGACGGGAAGTCTTGCAGGTTCAGAGTGGGGACACTTATTTCTTTTTTGTTCTATCTGAGTCTTTAGTGTTGGAGGGTAATCTCCATCCACAAATATGGGATGTGCAAACCAGCCCAGCATGAACTGCAGGTAACGATCTGCAGCTGCTATGTCTTCAGGTCTGGAGGGGTCCATGGGCTCCGCCCAGTCAGAATTCAATGCAATGCCCACTTTCCCACCTTGTGTCTTCCTGTACTTGTTATTGTAGACATGCCAGGCCTCAGCATGGGACTTGAGCATATTGTGAGTGACCTGCAAACCCAAAATAAATGGTTATGGTAAATGTTTAAGAATGACATAAAACAGTGAATATTTATATTATGGTAAGACCATTGTTCTGACCTGATAGGAGGCAACTACATAGTCTTTAACACCAGGGGGATGCTCACCAGTGCCATACCCAGCATGGCTCACCACCCAGGGGCTACTGAATGTGTTCCAGGTCTTGACTCTGTCGCCAAACCTCGAAAAGCAGAAGTCTGAGTAGTCCTTGAAGGCTTCAACAATGGAAGTGTTGGTCCATCCGCCATAGTCCTGGACTTCCTGGGGCAGATCCCAGTGGTAGAGAGTGACAACAGGTCGTATGCCAGATGCAATGAGAGCGTTGATCAGTTTATCATAGTAGAGAGCTCCTTTCTCTGACTGGCTGCCCCGATGGCCTGAGGGGAAAATACGGGCCCAGGAGATGGAAAACTGGTAGGTGTTGACATGAAGACCTCGCAGGAGGTAGACATCGTAATCTGCCTTGTGGTAACTGTCGCAAGCCAGATCAGCTGTCTGATTATCAAAAACCTTGTTTTCATGACCAAAGCGGTCCCAAATGGTCTCTCCCTTCCCATCTTCTAACCAGCCACCTTCAACCTTGAAGGACTCACTGGAGGTGGCCCATTGGAAGCCAACAGGAAAGGATTCATTCAGGAAGGCATCTCTCTCAGATGAGGTCATGGTGGCAAAATTGCTCCAAGTTTTGCAGTAGGTCATGGAACATGATGATGTTTGAAGATTGTTTCTGTTTTTGTCACTTTGATGTGAAACACTGAAGACAAAAGGAACAAGGTGTTGGAAATAAAATTAGATGGGAATACTTTTATTCTTTATACAATTTTTTTGTCTAACTAGGATAGGTGCAAATAGTTTACAGGTGGAACCGAGCTTCCAAAATATAATTTCGTTTTTACATATGCTGTATTACTACAGTACTTCATTTTCTGTATGCACTATAATACCTTTTTGGGATAGTGTCAGCTAGACGTGACATATGTACCATGTCAAATCCAAGAACATTTTGGTCTCCATTGCTCAGCCCTGTAAAAGTATAAGAACGATTATATATGTCATGTATCATATAATGCATGTATCCTTATATTATATTAGAATCCTCAAATCTGTAGTGTCATTTCTCATTACACAATATAATTAAGTGGTCTATATCAGCTATTAAATGAATAAATGTCAGAATATGACCACTGAATAACTTACATAATCACGGAAGGCAAATAAAAGTATTGATTACCTTCTACGATTTTGGTATCTGACAGGAACTGCTGAAGAGAACAGTCATTGATGTTCACCTCATAAAAGAGAATGGCTTTGTCTCCACACTTTCCCTACAAGAAAACATTGATGTTCAATACAAGTGCATGTAACAGAATTAACAGAAGAAGACAGCAAAGGACCATTTATTATCTATACAAAAATGTCAACTATATTTTGAAATTCATTTCTACATACCAAAACATTTTGCAGTTCCTCAGCAGGCTTTTGTCCAGTGGTGCAGTCATATTGAATTTGAATAGTGAGGAAATCTGAATGTTTCTGAAATAGAGATACATGCGGGAGTGTAGCTGGATGTGGAAGCCATATTACTTTTCCCTGTCACAGATGTTTATCAAACAGCATTATCTATTTGGAGAAGTCTTGACATAGTCATACTAACATATTGTATTGTTGTACTGCTGGGGAACACAGTCCTAACATTTATTCTTTTAACAAGGTTCTTATGTCCTGTGTGACTATGTGATCTCACCGGTAGTTGGGTGTCACAGATGATTGGGACTTTGCTGGCCCTTCCCCCAAGTGATACCCCACCATCTGAAACACATAACATGTTAATTCAGCTATTAATCTTCACTTTTAACAGACAGATAAACCACACTCTCCTTTCCCCTGCATTACTCCAGTCCTTTATCATGACCTTTGGTATGGTGAACAGATATGGAAACCACTATCAAGCACTGCAATAATTACTGAATTACTGAAGATAAGAAAGAAACCTTCCAAATTATGATTATAAGACAAAGTAACTTTGACTTTATTGGTGTCCATGTTTAAAAAAAACCCTGTTCTCAATGTATCATCCATAAAACCTGAAAAATCTACCTAGCTATAAAAACTACCCAAAAACTTTTGCAACTGACTGTATGTTATACTCCTGTGTAATCCTGCTTGAGCCCCAGTAGGTCACCATTATAAAGAGATGTGGTTACTTAATGGGAAAATATAAGGATACAAGAGGTTTTAAAAAAATTGCACATTTGCATAATGATTGCTCAGATTTTTTTCTTTTTCACAAAAAAACATTAGTCTACAGCTTTCCAATATTGTTGGCCAAGCTACATAATGTAATAAAAATATTGATGTCCTACCTCTCCTAGGAAACAGTTGGTGGTAGCGGCGGTAGACGCTGGTGTGTGCATCAAGAGCGTTTTGCAGCGCAGCATCCCTCAGCTCATCCAACCTGCTCAGTGTCACCCAGAAGTCTGCCAGCTCTCCAAACTCAGAAAACACAAACTCAGCATACTGCTGAAACATCTCTACCAGCTCCTGGCTCTCCCAGCCTCCATACCTTGATCTCAAAACTTCTGGCACTGTGGATCCATGAAGGACGACCAGAGGCTGAAGGCCCACCTCCAGCAGTTGTTTCAGCAGGGTCCGGTAACAGGTGACCACAGCCTGCTGCGGCTGGCTGGAGAGGCCTGTAGGTAGGAGTTGAGCCCAGGACAGCTGCACTTTGAAGTGAGTCACCCCTCTGCTCTGGAGGTACTCAAAGTACTGTTTAGAGCCTGGAGGTACAGGATGGCTGCAGTCCAACACTGCTCCTTCAGTAGGTTCGCCATTCACGCCTTTCACCTGTCCGCTGGTCGTGGGACCTGCAAGAAACATGGCCTGACGTTGATCATCATTTTTCTGGCACATGCACCCATACACAGAGATCAGCCATAGACAGAGAAGTTTCCCCAGTAACGACATACTGTCAGAGTGTGGGGAAATGAATGAGCCATGGGACGGCTAACCTTTTATAGTAGGTGTTTACAAGCTTTGAGTCGGACCAGAGTTTCATAATTGACACAACTGTATGCAGTGGCCAACACATTGTATGGTACTTTATGATATGTTTGTAAGAAGAGACAAAACATTGGTCCTTGAATGTTTCTGATAAAATACAAAAGGTCAAACAGGAGGTGAAGGTTTATGATGCAAGGTATAAATTTACCAAAATGTGTGTATAGGTCAAGAAGGACCTGCGAGAGAAAATAAAGGCAACTATGTGTTTACTAAGTGTAATATTAAATTCAAATTCAATATATTATACATGCTATGCAAAGCATTTTGCACCACATGGATGCAATACAGACATGAACATTACAGCAGTAAAAAACATCAGTGCACCAGTTCAATATTATAAAGCAGAAGTAAAGTAAAATATAAAAAATACCCACCACTTTATATTTATAAGGATCATTTTAAGGTCATTTTCAATTTAAATCCTTAATTTTGTCCTCTAGTCTTGTTTGAATTGTATTGACAGGTAAGGTAAGCAAGTTCTTGTTATTAATAGATAATGCAATTATTCTTAGGATATGACAGGAAGTGATATACAATGTTTTGTAAAAAGGTTTTGCTCTCAACATTTCCTGCATGTTAACATCACAGTGGGTCAGGGTTCAAATGTACGTAGGGCCCAGGGACTGTATCTGGGAGGTCACTGCAGGTGAAGATTATTATCATAATTAATTTGAGTGCTTATACTAAAGTTACACAATATTCTGGTCTGGTGAATGTTGAAAAGTAGTCACTGTTGTTGCAGGTCTTATACAAGTTTAAGCGTTGATTTGTAATTGTTCTGTTTTATGCCATTGTAGTTCAAATTACTGTTGAAACTGTTTAGTTTACAACATTTTTCAATGTTATGCTGAACTTAAAGCTCCAATTAATTGCAAAAATTAATTTTAAAATGAACCATCTGACAATACTCTCAGTCTCACAACATGTATTACCTAATATCTGTTGTGATGTAAATCGAGTTATAGTTATATTTAAATAGGACATTGTAAGCTTTTTAACTGTTATTTTCTATGTTACACATAGAACATTTCTGTTTATAATATAGACAATTATCATTATTAACTTAATAAAGAAAATTCATATAGTAATTTATGGCCATAGAATAAAGAAAAAAGGGTTGCATTTACTCTGCTCAGAAATGTGTGAAAACCAGTTGAGCCCCATGGTTGAGAATTTAGCCTTACATACAGTAATTATCCTGCGACCGGGGTTTACAATCAAGTAAACCTGACATATGCTGTAGCAGGTTACGATAAGTGCATCACTAACAGACAGGCTTTTATTAAGGTTTCAGGCACAAAGGGTTTTCCATAAATCAATTTCTTACAATTAAAATATTGAGGCTTTCTTTTAATTTAAATGTTAATGGATTGGGTTTACTGGGTAATTCCTCCAAATACTATATGGGCTAAAAAAATCTTCTATATATATGTGCAATACAAAACATCAAATCACAATTTCTGTTCAGTGCCATGTGTTTTTGTCCTAGCTAAAATGTATGGCTGTTGTTTCATCCTTGCCACTGACACAGCAAGTATTGGAGTAATGACATTTATTACTGGCTATATAACACTTACTCGTCGTTGTATCTTGAATGCCCAGGGAACTAGAGGTGATTGTTTCTATGTGAAGGGTTACTTTATGTCATCTATTGTTAGGTGGAATACCTTCATGTACTTGTTTGTCTTAATTGTCAAAACTGGCAACAAGGGCAGGCACCACTGAAAACTCCACAAGAAGCATTCTATGTGTTGAGGCAAAAATGTTTTCTGCTCCGCCTGCACAACACATTTGTTAACGCACACACAAGGGCATCTTCAAAATTACATCAACATTAAAAAGCAATTCAAAAGGGAATCTGAAGGTTCTTCATGAACAAAACTGTCACTATTTTTAACTTTCTAGGGCTGCTATGATTGGTCATTACATTCGACAGCTGTCTCTCGCAGACTTTACCTGCTATTGATGAAATGCACACTTTTTTTTTCTTTTAAGAATTTGAAGAGTACATATTTCATGGTGTTCAAACAAGAGTACAAGAGAGGGGTGCAGTTATCTCTTGACATGCGTGAGTCCAGAGTCTTCCTGAGCATTGCACACAGCTGCAATAAAACAGTGACTTGCACTTGCACTGGATGTGATATCTATCTTAATTATGTAATAATGCAATAGGAATAAAACAGAATTGCTTTAAAGAGCTTGGCTGTCAGTAGATAATATCAGTGTATTTTTTTCAAGCAACAATGAAGTATCTGTGGTGGGTTGCGTCTCTGTATGTTTTTTGTGTGTATGGTTGCCGGAGCGGTGAGGTGAATGGACAGGAGGACTTCATGCTTGTTGCAGGCCCTCTGAATGATGCTTCTGACTGCAGTCATCCCGTACCTCCGGGCTCTAAACAGTACTTTGAGTACCTCCAGAGCAGAGGGGTGACTCACTTCAAAGTGCAGCTGTCCTGGGCTCAACTCCTACCTACAGGCCTCTCCAGCCAGCCGCAGCAGGCTGTGGTCACCTGTTACCGGACCCTGCTGAAACAACTGCTGGAGGTGGGCCTTCAGCCTCTGGTCATCCTTCATGGATCCACAGTGCCAGAAGCTTTGAGATCAAGGTATGGAGGCTGGGAGAGCCAGGAGCTGGTAGAGATGTTTCAGGGGTACGCTGAGTTTGCCTTCCAGGAGTTTGGCGCACTGGCACACTCGTGGGTGACCCTGAGTGACTTGGATGGTGTTTGGCATGATGGGCAGCATGCAGGTGATCCCAGTCCCATGCAAAATGTCCTCCAACTCAGCAAGAACATTCACCAGCTCTTCCATCAACGGTTTCCTGACAGAGGTAAGCAAGACTGATAGAGGATTGAAGATATGATTGATATGACAGGATTGGTCATTTGTTGCTGTGTTTTAAAAGTTAAATAGAGCAAAAATTATTTATTGTCACCCTTAATCATTTAAAATATTATGTAATCATTCATATATTAGGTAATATATTGTCTTGTCAGTGTGTCTTGAGATAGAACTTGTAAAAATTATGACTTTGAGACCAAGAGATTTTGTCACTGAAATCCTTCACCCCATGATTTATGGCACAGATTGCATGTGTAGATTATCACACTCATCTCAATAATCAGTGCATGGGACCAATAAAATTATTTAAGCATGCTTTTCCCTACACAGCTGTGCCAAATAGGCCTCACAGCATACATTTTGACGTGTCATTGCAGGTGTTACTAAAAACATTAATAATGTTATCCAAGTGTCCCAGTCAGCCATGACAGTGTGACAGTTTGCCAGAATGGAATTCAACCATCATTCACAGCTGTACTTTGTTAGTGCCCTCAGTGAAAAAGGCCAATTTATGGTTAGCTGAAAACAAAATGCCAAATACTTGTCAGCTGGTGCAAATGTGACGTGTGCTCACAAATGTTCCTTAGTTTTCTTTGTGTTAAGAGAGCCTTTATTCTTCCATATTCACAGGGGGACGTCTGTCAATTGGGTTGAGAGCTAGTGATGTTGCAATTCTTCCCCAGATCAAAGGTTCAACAACAGTAAGCTGCGTTGTCTATTCTCATACGAATCTTTTAAATGTCTTCATCTTTTTTACATAGTAAATGTGCAAGTTCAGGTGCTGTTGACATTAGGCTCCAAAAGAAAACCATTTGAAAATAGTAAATCAACATAAAAAGAAATGGATGGTCATTTCCAACATTGTATTTAAGGGAAACTTTAACCATCACTTTTGTGGATGTTATCTAGAATTCTACCTGTATTAATAAAGGTTTTCTACCAATATTGGCTTATTGGTTATATTATTTACTTTGTTAACTTAAGTGAATTTAAGAACAATCCTTTTTTAGGGCAATCTGTTGTTGAACTGGCACTGTGCTTTGGATAAATGCTTTGTTAAAAATCAAATATTTTAAAACTCCGGCTTTCAGTGGAGTGTTGTTTGAAAAGTATTAGTTTAAAAAAGTGGTATAAATCTTTTCATTGCATAATTCATTCATTGCAAAACAACATCTATTTTACAAATAGATTTGTGTGTTTAAAGCAGATCACAATGTGATTTGGTCCTTACTTTGGTCCTGTGTGGAATATGTATGATTTTTCTTTGTCTTGTACATGGTTTCTTTATTACTGTCAAGGACATTGACAGCAATAAAGCTGTGGCGTTCAGGTTTTCCATATATTTTCAGAAAAGTGAGATTTTTCTATGATCAAAATGAAAAATGTCTTATGTACTGGTGTATTAAGGTGAGGCCCTATGGTAATAAGATTAATTTATTAAGAGACACGTGTGATAACATACTGTGCTGTATCTCCTATTTTGAACAGATAGATTTCTTGTCAGTGCACATTGAATATAACTGTGCCTCTGCATCAAACTTTGCAAAGGAGCTGAGCAGCTTAAAGGTACAGTAAACATTCAAATGTGTTTCTTCTCACTTTGCATTTCATTTTTTGTATCTCTGTTACACTACCGCCACATGCATGTTATGTTATGTTGTAGACGTCCAGTGGGGATTTGCCTATCCTCATATACAAGATGACTGTTGATGGTTGTTCCTACAATCAATTCCAGCTCCTTGGTAATTTCCTACAAGGTAAATGTCATTACAGCTGACTTTATATACCTGTTTGTAGCTTAGTGGCTAGTATTTTCCTTTGAGGTCACAATAAAATTACTCTTTTAGCCTTGTTATCTAATCTTCTACACATATTTAACAGATATACAATCTCTTGCATTTTTAATGACCAAACAGATTATGACTAAGCATCAAGGCTAGCCTGTTTTAAATTGCAATACTGTAAACATTTACAATACAATAATGATGGGAGTTTTATTGGGAGTTGTTATCATAGGCAGTAAGTAGCATAAATATGGTCCAGTAAAGTTTTACAAGGAAAATCCCGTACATAGTGGAGCACAGATGTAAGACTTTCTTTTCTATTTATAAGTTAATACATAAAACACAACTGGTGTTTGGCAGGCAATACATATTATTTAATGTAAACAATAATTTCCACTGGACTGTGGAAAGAACATTTTAAAAGTTGGTTGGTTAGATGCAGAAAGGGGTTTTTACAAAACTTTTTCAAGTAGTGTCACCTTCAGGTCAAAATTTCAATTTGTCCAATATTTTAGTGCTAATTAACAAAAATAAGTGTGCTAACAAGCTAAACTAAGAGGGTGAATACCTTCTTCGCATCAGCATGTAAGCATTGTCATCGTCACCATGTTAGAAGGTTGACACTAGCATTTAGATCAAATCACTTGTGTGCTTAAATACAGCCTCACAGATCTGCTCGCATGGCTGTAGACCCTTAGGCTTGTTATATGACAAAAAGCGATGTATCTTTTTACCCCTGCATATTTCATTAATGTTGATCAAACAACTGGCAGTAACTTTGTCTGGAACTCATCACAGTCCTGAACAACAATGACCTGAATATTGTGGGATGCGACGTGGTGAAAATGTTGGATAAGCTGGACATGCAGGACGTCCCAACCAGGTAATAGTTTATCTTGGCGAAATGGACAGTTTCCTATGGACAGACGAAGGTTGTTTCATGTATGTTTACATTGTTTTATGGCCCTCTCTTTTCCAACAGTCATGATGTTTCAGACTACAATGGAATTACAGCATTTAGAAACAGTTATCACAATGTGTGGAATAAATTTAAGGACCAGACCACAACCGAACGAGATCATTTCCTCAATGAATCATTCCCCTCTGGCTTCCAATGGGCCACCTCCAGTGAGTCCTTTAAGGTTGAAGGTGGCTGGTTAGAAGATGGGAAGGGAGAGACCATTTGGGACCGCTTTGGTCATGAAAACAAGGTTTTTGATAATCAGACAGCTGATCTGGCTTGCGACAGTTACCACAAGGTAGATTACGATGTCTACCTCCTGCGAGGTCTTCATGTCGACACCTACCAGTTTTCCATCTCCTGGGCCCGTATTTTCCCCTCAGGCCATCGGGGCAGCCAGTCAGAGAAAGGAGCTCTCTACTATGATAAACTGATCAACGCTCTCATTGAGTCTGGCATACAACCTGTTGTCACTCTCTACCACTGGGATCTGCCCCAGGAAGTCCAGGACTATGGCGGATGGACCAACACTTCCATTGTTGAAGCCTTCAAGGACTACGCAGACTTCTGCTTCTCGAGGTTTGGCGACAGAGTCAAGACCTGGAACACATTCAGTAGCCCCTGGGTGGTGAGCCATGCTGGGTATGGCACTGGTGAGCATCCCCCTGGTGTTAAAGACTATGTAGTTGCCTCCTATCAGGTCAGAACAATGGTCTTACCATAATATAAATATTTACAGTTTCATTGTCATTCTTAAACATTTACCATAACCATTTATTTTGGGTTTGCAGGTCACTCACAATATGCTCAAGTCCCATGCTGAGGCCTGGCATGTCTACAATAACAAGTACAGGAAGACACAAGGTGGGAAAGTGGGCATTGCATTGAATTCTGACTGGGCGGAGCCCATGGACCCCTCCAGACCTGAAGACATAGCAGCTGCAGATCGTTACCTGCAGTTCATGCTGGGCTGGTTTGCACATCCCATATTTGTGGATGGAGATTACCCTCCAACACTAAAGACTCAGATAGAACAAAAAAGAAATAAGTGTCCCCACTCTGAACCTGCAAGACTTCCCGTCTTTACTGCTGAAGAGAGCCAGAGGATACATGGAACAGCAGACTTTTTGGGATTAAACCACTATACCTCCCGGTTGGTCAACAACAGCGATGGTGGCTGCACTTCTGGTCCTCAGGGGGTGGGTGACTTCCAGGCACACGTAGATCCCTCATGGTCCTCTACAGCTTCTGACTGGATCTATTCTGCACCTTGGGGTCTCCGTAGGCTTCTAAACTACATTTCCACAGAATATTTGAAAGTTACCAAAGTGCCAATCCACATAACTGGGAATGGTATGCCTACTGAGTACAGTGGGGACACTCTCAATGACATCAGTAGAATACAGTACGTGAAGGGTTACATCAATGAGGCCCTGAAAGGTTAGTTTCTGGAATTTCTCTTATAGGAAACCACCTTTTACACAGTGTTAAAATCATTTCAACCTTAATATTCTGTTGTTTATATCCGTTTTGCAGCAATATTCTTAGATGGAGTGACTGTGCAGCAATTCACAATGCAGTCACTTATGGATGGATTTGAGGGAAGACAAGGCTACAGCCAAAGATTTGGTCTTCATCATGTCAACTTTGAAAATGCAGACAGACCCAGGACCCCAAAGCAATCTGCATATTTCTACTCTAAGGTTATCAAGCAAAACGGATTTGGTTCACACAAAGCTGATGTTTTTAAAGGGGCAGAGATGCAACTTTCCCGCCGTTCAACTGCTTTACCACCTTCAGAAGTCCCATCTAAATCAAAAGTTGTCTGGGAAAAATTTTCACACCAGTCAAAATTCCAGAGAAAACTCTACCACTACGGCACTTTCCCACAAGGCTTCAGCTGGGGAGTATCGTCTTCGGCTTATCAGATTGAAGGTGGCTGGAATGCTGATGGGAAAGGGCCCAGCGTCTGGGATACCTTCACCCAGAAACCTGGCAGTATTCCTGCTAATGCCAACGGAGATGTGGCCTGTGACAGCTACCACAGACTTGAAGAAGACCTCTACATGCTTCGAGCTCTGAGAGTGAAGTCGTACAGATTCTCTTTGTCCTGGTCCAGGATCTTTCCCGATGGTCGGCGTACCTCCCTGAACCAGTTTGGCGTTCACTACTACAATACACTCATTGATGGCCTCTTAGCATATAACATCACTCCCATGGTTACACTCCACCACTGGGACCTCCCTCAAGCTTTGCAAAACCTTGGTGGCTGGGACAATGTAGACATGATTAACATTTTTAATGACTTTTGTGACTTTTGCTTTGCCACCTTTGGAGACCGAGTGAAATTTTGGATGACTTTCAACCAGCCTCACACAATTGCTTGGTCAGGATATGGACTTGGGGTGATCCCACCAAATGTTAAGAATCCAGGAACTGCACCCTACAGAGTTGCTCACAATCTTATAAAAGCACACGCCAAGGCCTACCACACCTATGATGACAAGTATCGCAAATCCCAAGGTGGACTAGTATCCATTGCCCTCAGTGCTGATTGGATTGAACCTAAAGATGTTAATGTTCCCCGTGAAGTAGTGGCTGCTGACCGTGCTCTGCAGTTCAAACTGGGTTGGTTTGCACACCCCATTTTCAAGAATGGCGACTATCCTGATGCAATGAAGTGGCAAGTTGGAAACAAAAGTGAACTCCAAGGCCTTTCAGAGACAAGACTACCTTCCTTCACTGAAGGAGAAAAGAGCTTCATTAAGGGAACTGCTGACATGTTCTGTGTAAATCACTACACTACAAAATTAGTAAGCCATGTTACAGCTCAGCTTACCCCTCAGTCTTATAAATATGACTTGGATGTGTCAGAAGCAGAGGAAGGTGATTCCCCAACTACTGCCATCAAAACCCAGAGAGCTGTAGCATGGGGCTTGAGAAGACTCCTCAACTGGATCAAAGAGGAGTATGGAGATCCAGAGATTTACATCACTGAGAATGGAGTAGCTACAGAATCAAAGACAACTTGGGATGACTCTGCCAGAGTATTTTATTACAAAACGTATATTGATGAGGCTTTCAAAGGTGCACTAACATAAATAAATTTCTATATATAAATATGAATGATTGATTAGATTTTTAGTATTGGTCATTTATTTGTGTATGTTTTGATAACAGCCTATGACCTTGATGGTGTGAAGGTGAAAGGATACTTGGCAACATCTCTCATGGATTCTTTTGAGTGGCTTAATGGGTACAAAGTTGGACTTGGGTTACATCATGTGGACTTCACTAACCCAAACCGGCCGAGGACGCCCAAGTACTCTGCTCATTTCTACTACCAAGTCATAAAGGACAATGGTTTCCCTACACCAGATGATGAGAAGTTACTTTATGGACATTTCCTCAAAGATTTTATTTGGAGTACTGCTACGGCATCATACCAGGTAACTGCTTAGATCAATGTCCTTCATTAATGCTGGATCAGGGAATTGCATATATATATATATATATATATATATTCATTACTCTTTTTTGTCTATTCAAATCGCTCTTTTACATTCACTGTCTCCAGATTGAAGGTGGATGGAGAGCAGATGGAAAAGGACTCAGCATCTGGGACAAGTTTGCTCACACTCCTCTCCGAGTGTTCAATGATGACAATGGGGACATAGCCTGCGATAGCTATCATAAAGTAGAAGAGGATGTTGCTATATTGAAGCAACTTAAGGTGACCCATTATCGTTTCTCCATATCCTGGCCGAGAGTGCTTCCTGATGGCACCACCAAGCACATTAATGAGGCTGGACTCAACTACTACCACAGGCTGGTCGACGCACTGCTTGCTGCAAACATCCAACCTCATGTATGCGTATTTCTCAGGGCTCCAAAAAATATTTGCAATGTAAAGTTGGTAGATTCAGTAAACCTGAACTGTTTTTCCTTTGCTGTCAGATCACTCTCTACCACTGGGACCTTCCACAAGCTCTGCAGAACATCGGGGGCTGGGAGAATGAGACTATCATTGTCAAATTCAGGGATTATGCAGACCTCATATTTAGCCGTCTTGGCCACAAAGTGAAATTTTGGATCACAATTAATGAGCCGTACAATATAGCCAATATAGGCCATGGCTATGGAGCTGCTGCCCCAGGTATGCGTTTACGTAATGCTCTTCACCTCTTACCTCACACCAATATATGCTTGCTTGTTTGGTGTGAAAAACCGGTTAAAAAGTGGCATTTTATCAAAACGGTATTACACTGCCATTTAATATTTTGTCCTTCCATAAGTGCCACCAAGTGATACGATAATTGAGAAAACTAAAATTGTCGCCACGGTAAAGAGTAGAAAAGCTTTTTTTTCTTAAAGCATGAGAGTGTTTTGAAAAAGTGTGTTTTCTGTAAACTAATCCTTAATTCTGACCTTTCAAAATTACAATGACAAATAGCATATAACTAAACAAACTAGTAAATGTGTCTATTACTCTTTGTATGTGTCCAGGGATCAGTTTCCGACCAGGCACTCTGCCCTATATTGTGGGTCACAACCTGCTAAAAGCTCATGCTGAGGCCTGGCATCTCTACAATGACAAGTACCGGGCCAAACAGAAAGGAATCATCTCCATCACTATCAACTCTGACTGGTCAGAACCCAGAAATCCCTATAAGCAGGAGGACATTGATGCTGCAAGACGTGTGGTGCAGGTACTTTAAAGATCAAAAAAGGAATTCTTTTATGGGTCTTATAGAATTTAGGTTCTTCTTTTGTACGCATATTCCTTTCACATTTAACAATAGATATGTCAGGTCATAGTTGAAGTTAAGGACTCTAATAGCTGTTGTGTGTCTCCTTGTGCAGTTCTACATTGGCTGGTTTGCCCATCCCATATTTAATGGAGACTACAGCAACATGATGAAGACAATCGTTCGAGAGCGAAGCCTAGCTGCTGGTCTGCTAAAATCCCGGTATTATAAAAACTAACATTAGTGCCTGAAAGAGAAATAATGAAAGATTGTTTTACATTTATGAGGTACATTTAATTTGTTCAATACAATCTCTACAGGCTGCCTGAGTTCACGCCTGAGCAGATTAAGAGGATTAAGGGAACCTATGATTATTTTGGGTTCAACCATTACACCACTGTCCTGGCATTCCCTGTGGACTATGGAAAGCTTCAGCACTATGATGCTGATAGGTAAGTACGTACCAACATATCTATAGGAGTAGGAGAGGTAAGTCATGCATAATGTTTCTACTTCATTGTGTGCTTAATTTGAACCACATTTTTTGTGAAATAAAACCATTTCACTGATTTGATCCCCTCAGGGGTGCAGGAACAATTGCTGATCGTACCTGGCTGGATTCAGGTTCATCCTGGCTGAAGGTCTCACCATTTGGATTCCGGAGGATATTAAACTTCATTAAGGAGGAGTATGGTGATCCACCTATTATCATTACAGAAAATGGCATTTCAGAGCGAGGGCCTATTGACCTAAATGATATTCACAGGAGTTACTACTATGAAAAATACATCAACCAGCTGCTGAAAGGTATCAAACCACAACTTTCATGGTATATTTTACTAAAGACTATTTCTTTAAGTCTTAACAACAATACTACATTATACTGAATTTGTCTAAAACAAGAATTTAGTGTGTATTTGCATTCCTAAAGGTGTTTATTTTCTCCCCCCAGCTTACTTGCTAGATAAAGTGGATATCCGTGGTTACACAGCGTGGTCATTAATGGACAACCTAGAGTGGGCCACTGGCTTTTCAGAGAGATTTGGCCTCTTCTACGTCAATCACTCAGACCCTAAACTGCCTCGAGTGGCCAAGTCTTCTGTTGCCCTCTACTCAACCATCATCAACTGCAACGGATTCCCCGACCCCACCTTGGGACCCCATGCGTGCTTGAACTCCGTGCCTGAAGGTAAATTGATGCATAGTTGCTCAGATACTTGTTCGGACTGATGAACGTGAGAGACTCTTAAACCTACAACTTCTCACTTTGATTAATCGATTATGTAACGTGCAGTATACAGTACCTAAAAGGCATCGGGATGAACTGACCCATGGTTACTAGTAAATCCAAATGAATTACTGCAGTAACAATACTTTTGTCAAGGCCTAAAGACACAGTGCAATATTTTAGAGCCAGGAGGGGATATACAACTCTCATATCTGTCTGTCAAAAACAGCTAGCCCTCAAAAAATCACTAACCAGCACCTTTAAAACTCACTAATGTAATATCTCTCTAATCCGTACAATATAAAAAGAGACATGTGTTCATTAGTGAGCTTTGCAGGTGCTGGTAGGTGGACAGAGCCAGACTTGCTGTTTCCTCATGCTTTCAGTCTTTATGCTAAGCTAAAGCTAACTGTGTGCAGGCTGTAGTTTCATATTCAACAGACTGACATGAGAGTGGGAACAATCGTCTCATCTAACGCAAAGCGATTATTAAATAACTATTTTTTTTAATAGAAAACCACGTTCAGTGATAGTAAAACTAGTTAGTGGACTAGTACATTCTTCTGTCCCCACATTTAAGATGTGAAAAACAAATACGGTTTAAATTTACAGTGTCAGCAATCTTTTCAAAATAAATATGATAACCTCAGTGTCTTTTCTACAGGAACAAGCGCGCCGATCACACCCCCTCCTGCTGACATCACTGTGAGCTTCCTGGGTATGAAGCTCTCTGCCCGGGGTGCTGAGACCGGACTTAACACCACATTTGCTCTACTGATTGTTGCGATATTTGGAGCTATTTGTTCATTCTGTTGCTTCTTTAAGGCAAGAAAACATTCCAAAAAAAAAAAACCAGCACATTGAATCTATAAAAATGGAGAAGAAATTCTAATTGCAGATATGCAGTCGTAATGGAAGTCTGACATACACTGAACTGTCCCAGTAAGTCTGTCTTGCTGTAAAAATCTAAATTGTTTTAAAGACTGTGATTCAACAAATGCACTTTTTTCATTCATCCAATTACATATCTAACATGTTACTGTTCTCAAGTCTCAGTTCATGATTAAAAAATGTACAATTTCATCACGATCCATTTTACTTTAAAAATGTGTGGTCATTCGTTTAACTGTGGTTTAAGGTGAGCTGCCTAAATAAAATCACATGGTCTCTTAAATTCCATTCTTGTGTCTGCACGTATTGTTTAGCATCATCACTGTAGAAATCACCAATTTGCCACTAGAGGTCACTGTAGGTTTATCTGATCTCGCTGCAGGCCTGGTTTGAGAGGAGATTCAGACCCTCTGAAACTTAAAATCATTAACTATTGACCCTGTAAAGGAAACACTACTCTTTTTTCCAATTAAAGCTTGACATATTCTGCAGTGTTTGACTGAAGCAGTCAATTCATAGCAACCATTTATGACCTTGTCATACCTTACCTCTCCTACATTACTGTGGAGTCACTTGTGAAGTGTTGAAATGTAATGTGTGACCATTCGCCACCACAATGTAAGCTGGTATATTTCACATATTGATATTGCAGTAGATATAGCAAATTTTCAGGGTAAATATGACATACATTTATATAAAGTAGAAACTGATAGCTGTGATCACATAGCCTTGTATATTGTTTAAGTGATTTTTTTGAATTTTCCCACATAAGTTTGTGTTAATGATGGGCGGACAGTAATATAAAAATTCTGAAAGCCTAATTGCACTTTTCTTAAGGAAAATGAAAGAAACATACATTGTGAATATCTCTGAATAACAGGACAGAGTATACTTCCAGTTTAACTGCAGTTTAGTTGAACGTATGCTTGTTTTCGGAGCATTGTGTTTGTTATGCATGCAGCAGCCTTTTAAAGAGTCAACACTAGCTAAGGCCAGTTCTAAAATGCAGTAATAGTCAGATGTTGAGTGACACAGCATCAGAGTTAGTATGAATATGGGTTAATAGGATAAAATTCCCCCTATCCAAATTAAGTATTCACCCCAGTCTAAAACCTGAACCTTTTTTCAAAAATGCTTAAGATCTGAACTAAATTGGACAAATTTACTATTTAAAGCAAGTAAAAATTAAATTAAAATGAAAAAAAGAGACTGGAATGCTTGAAAAGTTGTATTTGTTGCAAAAATTTATTTGAAAAACTAACCACAAAAGTACTATCAATACAAAAAGTATAAAAAGTACAAAACGCATTGCTCAAAAATAACTTGAGATGACAGTATTTGAATCGGCACTAATGGCACTGTGGGTATGATTCAGAATACAAAAGATGGCCTCTTGGTAGAGCGCATTCAAGGCATTAAATTCGTATTGAAAATGATTACATGGTTTACAACCCTCATTGATGCTCTCGAGCAGTGATAACATGGATCTAAAAACCCAGCACTTTAAGCCAGGGAACATGCCACACAGTATTATCCCTTATTTAAAAAACAGATACAATTACATTTTTGGGTTCATAAAACAAAGGGAACATTTTCTGGTCAAAGACAATGTGTAAATAATAAACTATGCTGCAAGTTATTGAGTACCGGAAAAAATGTAATTGTACAATAAAATAAACTGTCAAATTGTACCAAACCATTTTCAGAATGCACCAATCCTTGGGTTGAGTTGGGCTTCAGGGCGCTAAGACAGCAGTGACGGTCATTTTCAAATTAAAAAAAGCCACAGTGACAAGAGTCTCTTTTCAATACCAGAGTACTCAAAACTAATACAAAAATAAAGAACAGTATCAAATACACGTTTAACAATACAAGACAATATCAAGAGTTACATGTTTTTCAAGCATTACCCAGGTTTGTTCATTCCTTTGGACAAAGGCACCCCAAGTGTGTTCCAGTTACCTTCGAGGCACCAGGCTCGGGAATGTTGACTGGTGCGGTGCCAACATTGTCAAAACTATTACAAAATATATAAGTGACACACTTAAAAGAAACCTTTGTATGAAAATTAACACCTCAAAAAGTCTTCATCAGCATGACAATAACTCCAGTACCTTTCTTTTTTTTTTTTATGAGTGGTTCCTTGTCCATTAACTTTTTGTTTGTATCTACACGCACTCACTTACTGATTTACTTCCACACAACGTACAAAATTCTTACAATTTAAACATTTGAACGTCTTTTGCACTACAGCTGGCTTGGCCTCGCCTTTAGAATATACCAGTTCCAGTTTAGGTCTAAGGCAAACTTGAGATGCGCTCACTGTGAACTTCCAACAGAGGACAAACTCATAAAAAATGACTAATAGCTCTAAGTCTTATAATAAAAATATAAAAAAAGAATAGCTGCCCTGAGGGAGAAGTACATGTTAACCAGAACCGTTCTTGCTGCACGGCGGTAGTTTGTAAGCACTTTGGATCTTCAGACAGGCTGGTGTCTCAAGTATTGCTGGGTTGAGACGACCAGTCGCCTCCTTGTTCGACTCGATGCTCGACCATGGCTGGTCGTAACACTGGAGGGCTTGGGCTGACTTCATCCACCTCAAGCAAATTCACGTCACACACAAACACACTCACATAGATTCCCTCATGTCCGCTCACTGATCCTGATGTGAATTTAAATGTATAGTGTCCGCTGGGCTCATGAGAACCTATGCACGCAGACCTGAGAACAGAGAGATGGTGTCAATGTCAGTAAAGCATTTTGTATTGATCACAGCTACAAAATAAAAGATTCAAAATACAAACTTATGAGGGGACGTAAAGGTTTGATACCTCACCTTTCTCACACGTACTGCTCTTCTTCTCCTGGGCAAAGTTTAATCTGTTCTGCTCAACTGCGGTGCCGTTGGACTCTGGGCTGCTGCTGCGTGACGGGCTGCTCTCCCCATTCTGGTAAGCCAAGTCCAGGTGTTGCTGGGCCAGTTTGAGGTGTCTGCGCAGCCTCTCCAGCTCTCGAGATGAAGCCTCGTCCCCAAACGACTCGCGACCCGAGTCTCCCAGGTTATCCTTGAAGCCCATTTTCCCCGATGGGTCCTTCTTCAGGGCCGTGTGGTAGCCTGGAGGCGCAGACGGCTGGCGGCAGATGGAGGACCTCTGGCTGGCCAGAGCTGGGTGACGGGGGGTTGGAGGTCGGGGCCGTGGTGCGCAAAAGCAGTCCCGAATACCGCTGATGCCAAGGTGAAGGATCTCCAATATGGTGAAGAGCAGACACAAGGCGCTGACGGCATACATGATGAGCAGGAAGATTGTCTTCTCTGTAGGGCGTGAGACGAAGCAATCCACTGTGTGCGGGCAAGGGGAGCGTGAGCATACATACGACGGTACCACTTCCAGCCCATAAAGGATATACTGCCCAAACAGGAAGGAAGTCTCAAAGATGGCGCGTGACAGCAGCTGAAACACGTAGACCTTCATCAGACCATCGCGCTTGATGCGACGACGTCCGTCGTGCTTCTTGCTAGGCTTCTCCACAACTTCCTTTTCCTTCTCTGGCTCAATCTCTTCCAGGATCATGGGGTCCTCCTCCCCATTGTCCTCCGCCTCCTCGTAGTCCCGGTTGGCACCACGGCTCACTATCGGCATCCTCTTTCTGCCCCGGGGCCGGTAGTCATCGTCCTCCATGCGGGCGATCTTATGCATAGCAAAGCCCAGGTACATGACGGTGGGGGTGGTGATCATAATCACCTGAAACACCCAAAAGCGGATGTGCGATAGCGGCGCAAAAGCATCGTAGCACACATTCTCACAACCAGGTTGCTGAGTGTTGCACACAAATTTACTCTGTTCATCGTAGTAGATTGACTCGCCCCCGACAGCCGTCAGCACGATGCGAAAGACAATGAGGAGGGTGAGCCAGATTTTGCCCACGAAGGTGGAGTGGTTGGAGATCTCGTCCAATAGACGTGTAAGGAAGCTCCAGCTCATTTTGCTTCTGGAACAGGAGGAAACCTCTCAAACCTGTGTAGAAAAAGACAATAACTGTTTTAAGATGTCATTTTTAAAGTGGTCACTGACAATAAAAAAAAAAAAATAATAAAAAAAACGCATGCGGAAGGTAATATGTAGTCGCCATTGAAAATAATTTGTCTCAATCACAAAACATTTTGTCATAAACACAAACCAATATGCCCAAGCCAATAAATGATACAAACATGAAGTTTTATAATTCATTTTGGCACATTGTGTGTAAATACATTTTAAAAAATTGCTCATCTTGATTCCCCATGTTATTGCACAGGAGGGTCACAAGGCGGAGCTATTGTGCCACTGTTACAAAGCGAGACCAAACCAATCCTAGCTGCTATGACTAAGGGCATACTCATGCAAAGATCCCTGAGAAGATAGATGCCATCAAACAGACTGCTATAATGACTAAAGTGAAAAGTGAAATCCTGTTCTTCTAGCAGAGTGCTAGAGGCATATCACACTGAAAAGGAAAAAGTTATATAAAAGTAACTCTGGTGTTCAGAGAGAGGTGTTAAACTGATTAGAAATTGAAAACAATGTCTGAAAGTACCAGCAAACATCCAGACTTGTATTACATAATATATTAACCACACTTTTCCCACCATTTAAAGAAAAAGATAAAAAATAAATTAAAATTGCAATATTTCCCTTCCTTTGTTTGTTGTAAGGCTGTAAAAAGACCTCAACTGTACATGATAATCCTAATCTCACCTGAACATTTTAGATATACTGGAAACTCTGAGTAAATGAGTCACAACAGAATAAAGAGCTAAAAAACACAGTCATTGAAGAGCTCCTGCGGTTTCACACCATCTGTAACCAGCCTCATAAAAACTTCTGCTGAGTAATTACCCACTTCTATAAACTACTAGGCTTGTACTAAGAAGGTATGTTGCGCGAGTGATTTATAAAACAATTATACAATTTCATCTTTCACTGCAAGGCTTCAGACCTACTTCTTTACTACGTTTTGAATCTGTTACCTGAAAAAGTCACAATATCAGTAAAAAGAACAAAAACTAATTGGAACTGATGTAAATGGAATCACTGGTTTGGTCGGCCACTTGTCAATGATGACAATAACAAGTGGAGGTTATTCCCTATAAACATTCTGCAGGTATAAGAACATGTTTTCACCTCCCTCCACAACAACACATTGAACCAAATTATTAACCATATTGTGATATCAAAGAAATGTACTTGTTTGGATGGCGGTTGAGTTTAAAAAAAAAAAAAAATGGAGCTGCTGCTTTCAGAATTGTGCGTACTGCAATTCCTGAATTAATATATTAAAGCAACACACAGTTCAACAAGTACATTCTGTCAATACGAGAGACATTTTAATGAAGTTACAAAATCTAATTATAAACTACAACTCACCAAGGACAACAGGACTAGCAATTTCAATAAAGATGGCACAAGGCACAGTGTCAGGCTCCTGTTTCGACAAATCTTTTTTTAAACTGCAAATTAATTTAAAAATCAAATAGGTCACTCAAAAGTGTCAAACAAACCCGTAACAAACCAGCACTGAGAAGCCTTTAAAGAGGATACTTCACTCCCAAAGTAAACCAGTGGAGAGTCTTAATAAGAACTGTTTGTATTGGGCGACTCCCAGGCGTGGGTGGGAGTACTGTATGAAAGTGACGTTTGACGTTTTTATTTGGACGAAACTATCCTTGGAAAAATAGAGTTATAATAAAGCACACAGTTTTCAATTGTGCAGCAGCAATTTGGCCACTAAAAACAATCTGATATCTGATGAATGACCAGCTTTAAGAGAGACTCTTTGAAGAGATTGCTGATTTTTTTTGTCTGGTGATCAAGAGTTTGCATTCTGCTTGAGAAGAGAAGGTCTACTATTTTATGGATTGCATGCAACAGTCAACAGTAATGTCAGTTTGCAGTGAAACTAATTCCTGCATGCTTTTTCTTACACAAGTGTCCCTTTCTTAGTTGCCTGTGTTTATTCACTGCTTTTATGATGTTTGCCTATTTACTGCTCACAACGACTACCTTTGTCATTATCCTTCACCGGTGGCTTTCTGCGGTGCTGCCTGCACACCGGTGCATCCTGCAGTCACAACTGAACGACCTGGTTTCCACGTCAAGATAACTGACAAAAGGCTCTATTCTCGGGTGGGGGGGGAGTGGGGGAACGACGTGGTTTCAAACTGAAAATGTACACGGAGAAATATTTAGCACCGACTCAAATCTTATAAAGAAATCGGCGTTTGTGAGCTTCCAAGAAGCGTTGCGTTGTAGGCTGCATTCTGCCGTCACAGTGGTCGCCTACATTCTGTCTACTTCTGTCAGCATGCAAGGGAATAGGAGTCTAATCTAGGTTAACCGTTAGGAGTTGCCCCAAGCCCCTGTCGGAGCTGACACTCATGTCCAAGCATGCAGGCATCTGTGAGTGAGTGCGCGTCAGAACAATCTCAACTTAAAAGCTAAAAATCTGTAACTCTCAACACACGAGTACGGTTAGTATAATTAAAGTTTTAAGACTAGCACGTGGTTGGGCGTGCTGTGTAGGTGCTGCGGTTACGTCTACCTTACTTGCCGGCCGTGTAAACAAAGTCTGTTCAAATCTGAGCTGTCACGGAGGAACTGCAGTGTTTTCCAGCAGCATAACAGGATTGGCAGATGATACAATTAGCTAGCACATATTTCATCAGTGGCTGACTCAAATAAGCAGCACGATTTGAGTGTGCGCGCGTTTCAGGCCTCAGAAAATCCACTGCAGACAAATGACTTTATAAAATCTCATATTTATAAGTTTTGTCAGCTGGCCAGTGGAGGGGACCTTGTTGCTCAACATTACCCTGCGTGCTTGATGCTGTTTAGGCATCTAGCTGTAGAGGGCAACACTTGGATAACCACAGACATCTCATCATTTTCTTTATAACATACAGGCTCAAATGATACTGGATGTTAGAAGAAAAAAAAAACTGATAAAAATGTGTGGCCCTGAGATTCGTTTTCTCACACACCGATACTCAATCAACTGATTAGATCTGTTTTCACTCTCTAAAAACTAGGCCTTCGTCACATGTCAGCCCCACTCCTCTTCACGTCCTTTCCACTGAAACAGTTTCTGTGGCTCTTCAGAGTAAGAAGAAGAAGAAGAAGAAGAAAAAAAAAAAAACAGCCTGCTTTCTAAGTAAGAGCGAAGTGAAGCAGGGGAGTTTCGACACTGGCCGAGCCCTGCAGGACAGGGGGGCCTTTGTGGCTCTCACATCTGGGAGGCTGGTTATGGTTACAACCCCCCCCCCCTCTAATCCCAAAGCCAGGGGCCCTTTGGCTCGGGGAGGAACTGGCCGATACGAGGCAGAATATGAGTCTGACTTCCAGTGCACGGTGGTGGTGAAACTGAGGAGGAACATGTACCCATCCGCCCTCCCCCATCAGCACGACACATAATCCCACACACACGGACGAGAAATATATAAAAATGCAACAGAGAAAACTGCAGCCTCGCTCCGTGGAAACACTCCAGTTATTTAGAATTTATTTAGTTTAGTTATAGTAAAATAATCCACTTTGCACGGTGCATCACAAGAAAAAAAAAACCCTCCTCGTGCCAGCGGGACACGGCGTCACCGCACATGCTGCCACACGCACACACACACACACACACACGCACACACACACACACACACGCACTAATCAATGCTCGCCGGAGGAAACAGCCACGCCGCACGGCTCCGACAAAGTTAACGACGCAGTGACACAACTTCGAGCCAAAGGCTGAACACGGAGGCAGGGTGCGGGGGCTGGTCGACGGGAGGAGGGGGCGAGCCGCCACACACGAGCCCCTCCATCACCACGGTCCTCTCCACACCGTCAACACGCCTGACGGAAAAAACACAAAACACAAAACACAAGACCCCCCGACACCCCGAGGACCAGCGCGGCTCCCGCGGCACGTGGTGGCGCCGGCCGCACACTGCGAGGAGCCGCTCCGCACAACGCGGCCAATTTTGCGCGTTTTTAACGAGCGCCTCCCGCCGGTGCGCGTAAACTTGAGTTAGCCTCCAGACAGACGGCGCCGCCGGGGCCCCGGGCCGTCCGGACGCTCACTGTACATTTAGGAGGCTTTGATAACACCTCGCCGTTCCTCCAGGCGCAAAACGTAAGAAGATATAACTTGAGCCGAAGCACCATTGTTAGCAAAAGCTGTATGTTCAAAAAAAAAAAAAAAAAAACCCCAAAAAAAGCCCGCAGCTACGTGGCGCTGCGGCGGTTTGTTGGTTCGGGGCATTTTACCTTCAGCCGGGATGTTGGGTCCTCAAAGTGGTCGCTCCCCTCCGTCCTTCTCTTTATTAAAAGAAAAGCCCTCCCGCTCCGGTCTCAGGCCATCCAGTTTTATCTTTCCAGCGAGGAGCCCGAGTCGTTCTCCAGCGGTGCGTTGTACTGCGGGCTGAGGACAAAGACTATTCCCAAACCCCCCCCCCCGTCCTCCCCTTTTTCTCCTCCCAGTTTGAGCCGGCACCCCACCCCCTGTCTGCGCCGCCGAGGAAGACCATCAGCCGCCAGCATTCCTGATGCAATCCCTGCCTCGTCTTTCGCTCTACAACTTTACCCTGGACTCTGAGATAAATCACTGCACTGTGTGGCACCGCAAGGACTCAGACAGCAAACAATAAATGGATCTTTAATGGGGGGGGAAAAAGAAGTGTTGATGGGAATGTAATGTGCTTGGTACTTGAGTTCCACAATGCAAAGTATTTTAATTGGTACCAACAGAACAAACATGAAGCTCCTTTAATGGGGCTTCATGCTATGAACCTGCAAATGTGCCATCCGTCCACATCGCCCACAGCAGCAGACAGCAGCAGTCACACAGGTGTTTGTGTGGCCTTGTCGCCATCTAGCCTGTTGTTATTGTTGGTGGGGGTGGAACAACGTACGCACTTTCTTTGCAGCGACCCCTCTTCCTGCTGGTGCAGATGTTCGGAAGTTGTTGCCATCACGACGCGCCCTTCCTCCGCGTCGCACTTTCTTTCCTGGGCCCCCACCCCCCCCCTGCGCATCTCTCTGAAGCTTCATCCTACACTTCAAGGTTTCCATCACGAGAAGACAAAGTAGGGTTAACTCTATCCCAAGCACATTGGCTCTTGAAGGTGTCCGGAGCAGTAAGCAGCCATCAATCACAGAGTGAACGGTCAGTTGTCCTCACTCAGCACTATGTGGCATCTACCGTCCATCTACCGTTATTAGTCTCACACTCCTTGAATCAGATGGAATTTCGAGCAGGCTTACGCTGCACTTTCCCTAGAGAAGTGACTTAAATGAGACATGTGCGGTTACTCAGATTAAATATCGCTGGCGTCCAGTCAGCATCGGTCTCCTGAGGTAGCCACTCAAATTGAATGATCACATTGTCCTGCCCGGATCTCCTGAGTGCCAGTCTCCATTGCTTGCCCACCTCCCCAAACAAAAACAAGAAACGCAGACAAAGCAGATCCACTCAACATATTGCTTGTTGCAGAGCGGACTGCAAAGATCCAGGGGCTGCTGTGCACCTTCTTGATAAGCGGCTGGTGAGGGCACGTTACAAGCAGCGGTTATTGTTTAATATCTGCTGCAAACAGGAGGTCAGTAGAGGAATGCAATGCCCTTCCCCCCATCTCAGGGAGCAGGGAAGCTCTATTGTGAGCCACAAGCATGCTTTTATTCATAGGGTGTAATGTGGGGTGCCCTGCTAAACCACAGTCCAAGTGACAGAGAAAGATGATCTGGAGACTGAGCAGCCCAGCCTCGTGGCTCCTTCAAAGACTATTAAATTGTGTGCATGCATCTGTATTAATCTTTATCAATACACATGCATTATATTGGGATTTTGAGCATGCTTGAACATTAACTGTTCCCCTCAATACAATTGCACAAACTTACCTTGTCTGTATTTATAAAGCACAACATTGTTTCCATAGTTAATGGACTGTAATAGACTCTTGAACCCAAGGCTGTTTTTCACTTCCTTTAATTTAAGGCTTGCGGTGCAGTCAATCCCATGTGGCGCAATTTTCTGGTTTCATCCAGAGGGTTGGATGGGTTAAAGTAAAGCCAGTGCCCACACCATTAGAAAAGACATTTGTTTGTCTACATCTTCCGTCCATGCTAAGCTCCAGTGGCACCAGCAAGAGCAGTTCTTTTCAGAAACATCCCCCATCCCCCCATGATGGGAAAACATATCTTTGCGTAAATGCTGATATATGACACACGCAGTGTGGTTTAAAGCTGCCGGCTCAAGTGGCCCGTGATTACCCAACAGTGGAGACGTAAACATTCTTCTATTGTTGTGGTGTTTCAGTTTGGGCATTCAAGTTTTCCGAAACATAAATAGCATTTTATGAATTATCCATGTTGGTGTGTACTTCTTTGTTACTGCTCTTACTCTGTACTTCTCTATATTACTTTTGGTCTCTCTTTTCCCTGGTGGTGACAGCTCCACAGATATGATGTTGCAACATTTCCAAAGGGGTGAAAGGGCTTTGCTCAAGAGTTGACCCTTTGTTTGCTTCAGAACCCGACTCACTGTGAATCGCCCCCTTGTGATGTTCCCTTTAAGATGTTGTGGTCAGCAGGAGGAACTGAAATGCTTCAGAGGGCCTTGAAGGTGGAACTTACTCTTACTCTGCAGACCTCAGTCTCTGACAGTTTGATGATTGTGTTCCCTCAACTTCCTCTTGGAGGAGATGGTGTGTGTGTTCATCATCATTACAAATACACTGTTAAAGGAAATCCCTTAACACCATCTTTGCAGAGTAATGAATGAACCTCGTAGGCACACCGATGCTAAGCTGCAGTCCTGTTAGGGTCTTTGAGTAAGCAGAAAATGCTTGCTGAATGCTCTCACTGGTTTTAATCTCTTAACTTGCATTCTCGAAGCTCCCTGCCAACACACCCCGGGGAAAATGCACAAGGGCGTGACTATTTTATTAAATAGCATTAGCAGAAGGTTAACCTGGCAACCATCCAAGATGACTGTAGAAAAATGACCAGCTGTATGTTCACGTGGTTTGTGAAGGAATTCCTTTCTCTTGCAGCCTGACTGTCAGTTGTGAAGTTTGTTTGGTTTTATTGTTAATTTGTCCACTCCTCAGGGCTCCTTCCTTTCTTCAACCATCCATACTTATGTAAATGTGACCCTTTATAAAAACAATACAATTAAGTTAATGTTCAGGTAGCAAACCTACCTGCACCTGTAAAGTTTCGGCAATTATTCAAAGGACGCAGAGTAGTTAATCTCAGCAGTGAACCTAGCCCACACACTGTTACTTTTTAATTCACAGTACAACAAGGAAATTGAGTTTCCTGCCAGCAAGACTAATGCTTTCCATCTGTGTGTTGTATAGGAGCCTGTGTATCCCAGATAGTGCCTAATAAGGTTCTGCCTCAGATCAGAATGACTCAGTTTAACGTAACCCCAAAGTAACAGATACAGAAGGATTGGACTTGCTGTTGATAGAGGCGAGTTTTGGACTACCTGATTTCACAAAGGCCTATATCATGACAGAATAAACCAGCATGGAAAATCAAATATGCTTACTGGCCTACACTGTTCAGCATTCTGTATTCTGAGGTGCTGTATATATGCCTATAGTCCCATACGGAGGACCACAATAGCCAGAGGTGTCCATGCTATCCATGTCAAGGGAAGTCAATGTAATTACTATGACCAAAAATAGTTTTTGGAATGACACCCTGGTACACAAGAGCAACCTGGAGTCTGCCATTTATTCTTCAGAAGTGTGCTCTATATACCCTACTGTATTTACCCTAAAGGTTTACAATTTAAAGATTTGATGTTTGAGGAGCTTCTTGACAAACCAAGATAAGATATATAGTTTTAGTTAAATGTAATTCAAAAGTAAAGAGTATGGTTTATTCATAAAGTTAGGCAGATATGTTTTTTAGGTTGTAATTCTCTGCATTTTGAAATGAGGGCTTTGTGGTGGGAGGGGGTATTAAGGGTTTAATCCTTTCAGTAAATGGATGAAAACATTCTTCTGTGCAGCCTCTGAATCTTTCAGTCTGGTTTACTGGATCTTCCTGGCCAGTTTACTGCTTGCTCTTCCTTCCTATTCCTGCCTACCACCCCACTTCTGGGACAGTCCGTGGAGGGGGACAGGGTGACTAGGCAAGGGGTAAAAGGGGGTGGGTGGGCTTAATTTGCAAGGTCACCTTGTTTTTCATGGGGGAGGGGGAGATACCTTGTTTTTTTTGTTGTTTTTTTTTTTGTATATCTATACAGTTGTCCAGAGTCTGCAGTGCTGTAATTCTCAAAAGCTTCTGATCTGTAGCACCATATTTGCTTCACTGTGTGATAGTGGAGAAAAAGGTACTGTATACTATCTATGGGTGCAGATCCTATTACGAAACCCCCTGTGTCTGTCATGCAGTCAACACCAGCACCCCTCAGGAGCGTGGACTGGGTACAGTTGGAACAGACTGCACGTGGGACACACAAAAGAAACCTCAGTGCTTATAGGGAGGAGGGGTACAGAGTTACCATGGAAACAGACAGCCCTACCCCCGTAGCAGATGGTGGTGGTGAGGGTATCGGGGGCTGGGTGTAGCGATGGCGGGATCCAAAGATGATTATCTGTCCCTGGTTTCCTTCCTGGAACAAGTGGTCTGTGTATCTTAACAAAACAGGTAGCTTAGTGATGTGAAAGACTGTTTGTCAATGTAAGAGGCAAGCGTTGTGGGTTACAGGACAAAATAAGTTATCACTCAGAGCCAATTTAAAGCATGTAGATTTGCAACTGGTCGTTTAATTGCATTTAAGGAGTTGTAGCTTCATTGAAATATTTGATTTAGTTTTTGTTTGAATTCAACACGCTGAAATTGTTGGCTCTAAAATTCACCAGCAGCACCAGGTTTTAATTCACAGACTATAGTTTTCATCCAAAATTTTCTAAATACATTTCCAGAAAATCAGCAAAAGACCAAATGTAGCCCTGCGCGAAAAATACGCCGCCTTCTCATTCATTTGAATGACGCCAGTGCTGTGGCACAGTGGGGCTGCCAATGCATACAGTCTGGAAAAATAAAAAAACGCAACCAGCCAATCGCATTTCACATCCAGCTGGTATCTGAATCAACACGTCCCCACCTACGCAGGCCCCTGTGTTGTTTTAACTGAACTGCTCGCTTACATCATAATCACAGTGTTAAAGGGAGAAACACAAACTTCTCTCTCTAACATTTCTTCTTGAAAAAGGAAAAATAATTTAGCTATCAGGCTTCGACAGCTTAACACGCACTTTGAACGTGCCCTCATGTCATCCCAGCTCACCAGCATACTGGATTCCAATATCTGAACCCAACCCTGTCCTTTAAGTCCAAGTTCTCACAGGGAATCACTCTGCAGCTCTCTTTAGTCTTCAGAGTGAGAAATTACAACAGAGTTTAACACGAGTTAAAAAGGAGCAATCTTTGATGCCCCAGAGCAAACACACTTGAGGCTGAGGAGCAAAGGCAGTCCTTTAAAAAGAGAAAAAAGGAACACTTCAAAGCACAGGAAATGTGGTTATTGAGGATGGCCTCTGTGCCTCCCTGTTTCTGCGGCTTACAACACATCTCTGGGTATCTGTCTCTTCCTTTCATTTGCAGTGTAAGCGCCCATAAAACTTCTTTGTGACATGTTTTGACTTTAATTTATGAAAGTTGACTTTTAAAAGTTGACGCGTGAATGATTAAGTCACACCAAAACTCTCTATGCGTGTTGTTTTTCAGCTTGTTACTGGCACCTCCAAGAGTAGTGGCTGTGTGTTGTTCTTGAGAAACTATGATTGCTTGCTTAGAAATGTTGAGATAGTTTCATTATTCACATTTATTATCTGAAGTAAAAAAAAAAAAAAAAAAAGTGTTTTTAGCACCAGCAATAACAAACTTTGTGGGAGTAAAGACCCCCATACACTTAGTTATCTGTGTGTGTGCATGTGGATACTATGCAGACTCCATGTGTAACTCAACTCTCCAGCTGTCCGCATCTGGTTTGGAGATTTTGTAACTCTGTACTCACCCAATCACATTTCCCTCTTTCCACCTCCAATGACACGCAATCTTGTGTCCTGTCTTGCGTATGTTTCATCTCTAAACAGTGTTTTTTTTCCTTCTAGAAATTTCAACATATTAACCCACATCGAAGGGCTGAGCATCAAACAAATGTCAAACTCTAAAAGTTATTGTCCTTAATTCAGACTATTAAACCCCGTGCCTCTTATCATAAACAGGCTAATCTGGTGATGTCAGCATGACTGCGCCAAAGAGCCATAAATGCGTAAAAAACTTGGCAGCCATATTGCCAAGGCATCGAGTGACGATGGAAAGACAGGAATTATGGGCTGAGTAAAACTGCTAAGATCACCATTGATTCAGCATGTACAGCACCCGCTCCTCTGGGTTACAAGAAAATGAGATAATCTATCAAAGCGGCCGTAAGGGACTGCAGAAGGAAAGATGATTTGTGTGTTTGGAGCACTGAGAATACAAAGTGAGGGCTGAGCTTCAGTATCACTTCAGAGTTGAACCATTTGAGTTTGAATCCAAATTTTGTTCATCTGAACATCCTTAACTGTCCATATCAGTGTCGGTTGTGAATTGTTTTTATCAGTCACTGAGCTCTGAACTTCCACTTTACCTATTTCTTTTTTCAAATCCATAACTGATGGAATGACAAGCGGTATTAAGTTTCAAAACAAGAGTTTGGTTGAGGAGTGGTATGTGCGTACACTTGTGAGCGTAGCTTGGACATGGATCTTGTCCTGCACATGTGTTTATCCCATCTGGCCCTGCCCTCTCATGTCTGAGTGGTGATGTCATGACATGAGAGGTTTACGCACTGGGTCAAAGTTAGACTTTTGGGAGTTTTTGGACTATGTGTGGGCTGAATGGGACATTTTACACATACAGACTTACCAATGACGCTTGTTTTAAAAGTGAAATGACTGGCACAGACAAGGCACTGAGGAAATCCAACAAAAGATTCAAATTTAGGGTATTTCTCGAATTTGAATACTAAATGGGCTGTCACATTTCACACAAATACAGTTACGGGTCTGGTATCTGCTCATTATCATTCCATTGTTCCTTCATGCATTGGAATAAGAGGGTGCACGGGAATGAGCCTATGCAAATTTATTCATTTCATTGAGAGTAAAATCTCTGAGAGTGAATAGTCATTAACTTGACTGCCTGAGGTGACGCTTCTTTTCCAAACTACTTTAATTCAAAATGAAGCCTAAACAGAAATACAAGCATTAAAGTTCATTCTTGACCTTGGGGATAGTAGAAAGCTCAAGTAAAAGCTAGTAAACAGTTAAGATTATTTTATCAAGCAGTAGGTTGCAGATGACATAAATTGAAAAAAAGAGTTCTTAGTAAGATATCTTGGGTAAACATGACTTAATCTTTGTGGCTATACAAGCCAGGACAAAGTCACATTGACTACAAGGTGAGGATGGAAATAACTTCATATGACAAAATACTCCACCCCCACTAAAAGATCTCAAAAATCAGCTGAAACTAAGAACACCTCAGAAAGTTAGGATAAACCGGTTCATACTGTAATAAACAGATTTAATTAAGTATCTACATTTGCCTGGAGGTATCTCTCTTTTTTACACACAGGACACCATTGATAGTTCTTAAGACATATGGATGACCAGAGAAAGAATCTGTCACCATAATACTTATGTTGGTGGTGTTGGTGTACCTCGGTATATAATATTGACAGTCACTCAGCTGCAGTGGACTTTCCTGTGATGACATTTATCTGACAAGTCAGCATTTTTAGGCTGGATACAATTAAACAAGGTAAAAAAGGACCATATTGAAAGCCATCTGGGTGTTCAGCTCTTCTATGAGATGTATTTTATAGAATGGCATGATGTGGTGTAACATTAAAAAGCTTATATTAAAAGCCTTGGGTTCCTGGGAGCCTGGTAGAAAGTCATTTCCAAACTTTAAGGTCTTGTGTTCGCCACACACCCTCTAAAATGTAGTCATATACAACATAGTTCATGATGGCAAACAGTTAGTCCAGTGGACACATCAGACTTGTTATAGAAGTCCAGTTAGTCATTCCTCAGCTGACATATACGTATATTAAAGTAATTGTCTCAACAATTGTTGACATGACTATTGTAATCAAAAAAATTCTATGTAAAGGAGTGTGAATGTTGTTGGCGACCTGTCATTTCCTATTATTACTCGATACTGATACCGAACTGTGATCACATCAAAAACAACTCTGAAATATTCCCTTCTTATATCACTTATGGTCACCAACTAAGGGAAGGGAGAGTCTGGTGGTTTGGCTCATGGACCAAAACATGATAGACAACTTTGCTGCTGAGTCAGTTCCACAAGAGTTCAGACAACATGAGCAAACCTTGTCTCACCCACTGACTAACACAGTGGCTCAATAGTATTTGAATAATTCATCCTTCTATCCGCGTGGTGAATTTTCATTCGTGTCTGTCAAAAAACGGGAAATGGTTGGTTGTAAAAACATGATGGTAGACATATAGTAACCGCTGTGTCCTCCTCCAAAAGAATTTATGAACTTTCCGCTTCAAGTAACAAAACAGCTGTAACGTTTTAGAGTGTCAGACTCAGGCCTATTCATTCAATGAGTAATGAAAGAACCCACAATGACTATCCCCTGCTTGACAAATACTGTTCTCCAAGTAGACTTAACTCCTCACTGTGACAATGTTTAATTTTCCCATCCAGTCAGACAATGCTAACACTAACATGGAATTCTCCTCTGTGGAAATGCATATGTGATTAAACTTGTTCAATTCAATATGAACACATGGCTTCTTTCCTTATTAAACCCATTGTCACAATGTTATGATAGCTTATAAATGGATCATTTCAGTATTTAGAAGTGAAGCAACTACCTGGAAACTAGTAAAATTACTGTTTGGACATAATTTGTGTGTGCCTTCCAAAATCATAACGAATCCCTGTTGGGATGTTGATGATCTGACAATGATCTGGTAAAGGTTTAGACACAAATACAACTTTGTTAGGGTTAGGGAAAGATCAAGGTTTAGGTTAAAATAAGTACTTGATCTCCCATCAAACAGAACAGTCATAAACACAACAACAGTGGGAACCGCTCATACTTTGCAACGGGTGTTCTCACCCGTGTCTGTGTAGAACAATCTAACACATTATTAAAATCCATGGCTCTCATCAGAAAGATACATGCTAATAGCTAATTATGCTCTCTGGGCTAACAGGAAGGTTTCTCTCTTGATATACTGAACATGTTCCAACCTATTTGTGCGGTTTAGGGCACAAAAACCACTCCATAACATAATCCTAATACTATCCTAAAATCCCAAAATGTGTGCACCCTTGTTATAAAGACCGGATCGCTTCAGCAATGTAACATGAAAACATGAACATGAAAATATTTCTCGATGCGATGAAGTCATGACATCCCCAGATACTTTGCCAGGGGACCTGGCATGCTCTTTGCTGCTTTTGCAGCCCACATTTTGGTGCAGAAAGGAACACGAGTTGTATAAGAAAAGCCTGGGGCTGTTACAAAGCAAGCTTTTTTTGTTTCTGGGGTGAGGAGCTGGTATGTGTACATGTATGTGCCACTTGAGTGTCTGTGTGCACAAGTTTGTGTGTGTCAGAGAACAGGGTTATTGTCTCCTGTTTTGCAGGGTTGTATTCAACGCCCTAGTTAAGCATTTAAGGGACAAATAGATTTGTGTTATATTCAACAGCTGTGACAGCATTACCCTGACAATGAAGAGGTGACAATTAACTGAAGGTCTCATAAAAAGTCTCCTGTTAAACACGTATTCTATGCAAAGTCAAGGCCATGGACATTGTGAACAAATCCTGTTGTTGAGTCACCGCATACTGATGTAGAGGGAAAAAGAAGGACATTTACTCACTGAATGCATCCACTCCTAGAGCTCCTAGAACCATTGAATGGTGAATACATACTATAATTGATCTCCTGTCTACCTCTTTATGCTGTTGTCACTGTATGTCCTGCACATTTATTATGCCTATTGTGCAGCATAATGCTCATTAAAGAGGTCAGTATTTGTTTTAATAAAGGAGGGGGGTTGAACTGGTTCCACTGGATAAAGAAGGACAAAGTTTCCAGGTCACTGAATGAATCTTGCCTGTACTTTCTCTGTGTCCTCTGGCGCATTGGACTGTTGCCTTATAGGATTTATTTGCCATAAATCTATTATATCCATGATGTATTTTCCGGGAAACAAAAAAGCCAGCAACTTATCTAACTTTGGTGCTCTGTCAATATCACCACCATTGTTGAACATAATGTACTCAGCCACAGGCATACACAATATGTTCAGCTCATTGAGAACGTTTCTTGTGACCTGTCAGATTGATGTGGCTTGTGCACTCAACTCATTGGCTTCCACACAGCATGGTAATCTTTAACTGCGCATGCAATGTCAAATACCGACACTCCTCTCTTGACTCAAAATCCTACTTGCTTGTTTTCGATTAGTTTGGCAAGGGTGCTCGTGGGAGGCACAGCTGTTTTTCTGTCACCTGACACTGCAGGTATACCTTTCAGATAAGTGCTGAAGTAAGGGGGAAACCCATTTCATCATTGATCATAGAACCTGATATTGGCTTGTTATAAAGGTAAAGGGCACAGTCACATCATTCCAAATTTTTACAAGGTCCGAATAGAGTTTCTTTTGCCACAGTACAAACAAAAAGGAAACTGTAACTGTCCATTAATGTTTTAAACACATAATTTGTGGAACACGGGTCAGTTCAGAGCAACTGTGAAACAACTGCAATTCATTTTCTATGGTTTTGTAAATTTGCTAGACATGAATAGGACTATAAAATCCTATAATGATTAGATAGATGCTAATTAAAATCTGTAAAAACTTTTATCTTTTGATTTACCTCTGCTGTCAAATGCTAACAGTTTGTTGGCAGAAAAAAACCCTTTGGCACTTTGGCACAAATACTGCAAAAGCTTCAATATTATATCCAGAGAAGGTGGACACTCGTCCAAATGGGACAGAGACACCATTGTGAAATAGCTTTTGCAGAGATAGAACTTATAAATGGCATCTTCACGTTGTCTGGTGAGAACACAGTGGTATTCTGAGTTGTATCCCTGGCCTTTATATACCACTTGCAGTTGTTGCATCAATATTTTTGTATTACCAATGGAGTAGTGTCTGCTCGTCTCTCTCACTCTGTGTAGACCCAACTGACAAATATGTGGAATAAATATGCCTACGTAATTTAAAAAAGAAAGAATCACAAACAGCAGTGTTATGAATAGTGGATGCAGGCATTTATATTATTTAAAACAGATTATCAGTGCATCTTCTTGCCATATTTGCTCACAGCGAGATGCATCCACTCAGTCCGCAGAGCCCTGACAGAGTACAGAGCGCTGGTGGCTTGTTTATTAAAAGCTTATTTATATTGAACATGTCACTTATCCTAATTGCATTAAAATGTTGCACTGCGCTTCCTTTGGTCCCCAACATACACCCACCAAGCGTGAAATAGATCAGATGAAGAGTTCTACAGATATGCGAAGGATAAACATACACATAGATACGAACATACCTACAGTCAGAGATTCCTTGCTTTGTAGTTAGATGTCTCCTATTAGTTTTGTGGCATCCTTAAGGTGAATGAAAAATGAATGCTAATGTTATGTTGCTGATGCATCCACCCAAGCAGTGTTGTGTTAACAGCTTGCTCTGCTGCCCCCAAGTGGCCAAAAGGTCAGTTCATAAAGCTTTGAGCATAATTAAACATGTCATCATCCTAAATGAATAAACTAATAATTGGATTAAATACAATATAGAGAAAAAATCTTTTAGCAAACAATGAAACGGTATCTGTTTCCTGCACAACTATAATAAAGATAACCCTTTACAGTACAGCTTTGTAATGCTGCAAATTGCTTAACGCCCAATATTAGCTTTGCACTTTGGGGTTTGCACTTAGGGTCACCTGAACTGTTCACTTGGTCAACAAAACTCAAATTTCAAATGTGTACTTTTGGGGGAAATGCAGCCAAAATCTCAAGAGAAGGTTATATGTTGGCAAAAGAGTCCCTTTGTTGGTGGAACCCAGATAGCTCGAGCCTCTCTCAGCCACTTAAACACACAGACTTCCTTCTGTTTCAGGCAAAAAACACACCACCACTGTGTGGGTTGGCATAGCACTTCCATTGCTCCTTTCTGCTCTGTGCGGGAACAGGCATGTTATTTTGGGCTTGACTCGAATGCTCAAAAATATCTTAAATGGCACTGCGGTTGACCCTGATTAAGACTTGGTTTAGGAATATATATGCTGTGGTTCGGGTTGCTGTGAATCATGCTGAGTGTAATATAAACCTGGAAATCCAACCCAAAGCCTCTGGCTCCTTGACACGCCTTTTATTGAACGAAAAAGAGTTTGGATTGTGAAATAAGCCCATCTGATGTCATCATACATATAAAAACACATACTCAGTCTATACACTTTGTCCTTATTCTCTCCCAAAAACTGACGAGTAAAGTTCAACTGTAGAGCCCATAGAGAAACTGTTTAAGTAAACAGATGCCACAGACAAAGGAGAAAAGAATGCAAGTAATATGACTACTACACTAGCTGTATAATTTCCTGTACTTTTGCTTTACAACAGTCCAAAAACAACAACTTGGGACAGGTTTCCAAAATTGTGGACAAAGAAACAACCTTCTGTCTTGTGCTGTCTACAAACTCAAGTGAAGATGTGACAATATATACACCTATAATTGGTAAAGGCACTGAACCAAGAGGGCATAAGAAAATGGTGCATCCCTAACAATATCTGGGCATAGTTTTCTGAAACCCAGATGCTGAGTCACTGTGAGTTTGTCTTTTACGTCCACAGTGAGTCAAATCCCTTTGCATGTGTCATCCCAATAAAGCCGATTCTGATTCTGATCCAGAGCCAGAGTCTTCAGGGGAAGGTGGACCCTTGTGTACTTCTGCTTAAACAGATAAACCTAGACAGCAGTGCTTTTTTTCGTTCATTTACACATACATATGCCTTTCATTTTTTTCAAGCTGTTCCATGCTTCACAATCTTTAAAACTTTATTGTGTATCCTCATTTTGAATGGAAGGATGAGTAGAACACGATACTCAGTATTGGATTCATTGTTTCCCAGAGAGAACAATCCTTGAGGGGAGCCATCTTAACATACATATCCCCCAGACTGTCATAAGACTGGGCAGGGTCAGTTGTAGTGCCACTTTTTTAGCACATGAATTCCTGCTCTCGCGATATGTGGAAATATAACTCATATGCAACATGCTTCTCAAATCAGCCTTTACAATTGAATTAACTTCCTTCCTTTTTCTTCAAGTTGGGACCACATGCACTGTACTCTGTAAGAGTGTACAAGTGACATCAGTAGGTACATTTCCATGAAACAGGTTGCGAAAAACGTGCAACAACCAGACAACAACTGCACTACACATAGGCAGGCCAGGCATCTGGTCAATCCAATCCACTGCATTTTTTTTTACTGGTTCCTGTTTTGTAAAAAAGAAAGAGAGAGAGGGATCTGACTTACTTTTTGCACAACAGGAACATTAATGAAAGGGCTGAGTCAGACTTTTTATACTTAGAAGGAACCATAGATCGTTCTTTTAAATGTACGTGTCCTGGTAAATGTCCTTAGATGGTCTGTGTAACTGCAAAATGTCAAAAATAGTTTATGAACCATAAAACACATTTTCAAAGACTACTCCTTGGCTGCACTTCAATGCCTGATAAAAATATGAGGAACTGAAGGGATAATACAGGAATGGTTTGTGAAGAAGTTTGTTGCTGATTGCAAACTCCTAAAACACAGCCGATGACCTGCATTAGAAATGGCAGGTCGCACAGGCTAAAAGGGAGATCTTTACTGACAAGCAGGAGTGTACACTGGCTTCTGTTTGTTTAACACCCATTGAGATAGACAGGACCTCTCAGTGGTGTTTTCGCAGCCTAATCTCCAGCCATCAAGCACACAAAAACAAAAGCAAACAGAGCAGGCCGGGCAGATGGGAGGATTGTCTGGGTGGTCCCATTTCAAACTGACAGCTCATACGGCAAACAGGCTTGTTTGTGTGCTGGTTTTTTTTTTGTAATGTAACTGTAGATTGAGGTGTTAGTCTGAAATAAGACCTTGAACGGATGCTTGAGGAAAGGGGATTTTGTAAGAGCTGCCACATCAGCTGAGCTTTCAGGCTTGCATATCCTGTTACAGATGTTATATTATTATTAATGTATTAACCCACTAGCATCACTCGCAAACTTCCAAAGAATTGTCACAATTTCTTTGTTACTCTACACTTATTTCATCACTTTCAAACATGAATATAATGATGTAACAGCTACTATTTTGAAACAGCAACTTTGAGCGAACTCAGCAGTTTGCAATGTTGCAATATAAGAAAGTTAAAGGTACTGTAGGGTAGGTAATTAATCCTGGAAGCATGTTTAGTTATATTTGTTGAAACTGTCTTTACCTACTACTGAATGTAATGCTCTGACATGAAAAAAATACAATCTATACAGTATATCTATGCGAGAGAGCGTTTGGGAGAGGAGCGCAGCGCATCGTTGTATATGTGGCCTACATCCTTATGATATCTGTCTCTGCTCTATGGTGGACTCGTCCTCCAGCAGGAGTCAGGCAGGGCGTGTGCATGTGTTTTGGGGGATTGGCTTTGGAGAGAGGCCTGAAGGGAGAGGTGGGAATTTTTGGGGTAGATACTTTCAAAATCTAGCTTCTCTTGCTGGTTTCTTCAAAGTTGCCTACCCCAGCGTTGGACTCCTTCCCCTTTTTGTCACCAAGGACTTATGTCACTCTGAAGCTAAAATCAAGATTCCTTTGCTTGATTATCTGTGCTGGGTAACTTTATAAAATAGATTTATCTGCTTTCTTGGGTAACTCATTTTAAAAGTTTTCAAATGCTGTATGTATTGGGTAATAAGAGCACATGTAATGGCTGAGGAATAAGGAATGACATTTGACCTCTGCCCAGTCTTTCAGGCTACAATGTGCTGATTAGAGCAGCCTGTGGTCCAACAGATGGGAAAAGACCACAGTCTTTAAATGGACGTGGCAGGGTTATATTAGGAAACATTTCCTTTTAGTTTGCACTGAGAGCCGGTAGAAGGGTTGTGTGGGGTCACCAGGATCACCAGTGACGGAGCCATGTGGTGGTGATGTCAGCCAAACTCAGTTTAACATCTGTGGTGGGAGGTGCCAACTTGATGACCCTGATGACATTTGTGCTCTCTCATCCAGCTTTGTTGGATAAGACGATAAATATAATTTCTCCCTGTGTTCAGAGGAGAGAAAAAATTGCCTGGGTTTTGTTTGCTATTGGGCCTCACCTTTCCCTCACCATTGTTTCTTCATTGATAGTATTTTGAAGGACCTTTGTCACATTGCTTTCTTTCTCCTTATATTTGGTCATTTTTATTTCTATGTTTTTGTCGTTGCTATTTTCATAACATTTTCAATATTTTTAATTGAATATTTGTTGATGATTATTTCAAATACAATTAGCGTCTTCTTTGATTTACTCTTTTTACTTTATATTTTCTGAAAATGTTTAAAGAGGTACTCCCATAACGTTGGGCGGCAGATGGAGAAAAAAAAATCAGTAGAGATGTAACTTTTAGTCCCTAGTATGGATCAAGCTCCAGATACATTAGATCCTATATTTCCCATAATGCAACACAATAGCATCTTTCATTAGAGCCCCCTGCCTCCTAACAGTTCTTCCAAACCCACACCACCAGTGTGTTGTGTAGACTTTCTGATAAAAATATCATCAGGGTCCGTGATGGAGCTCCTCCAAAGCTGCAGAGGACATCATACAGCTGTTTCTACAGGCTGTGTAGCAGGCCTACTCCTCCTGATAAGATAAGTGAAGTTGTACAAAGTTGCACAAACTTTATTATCAGGACATTTACAACTATTTTCTTCTTTTATCTTCTCATCCAGTATGCCCCAGAGGTCTGCAGTGAACACATAGATCAACACTGCTGCTGCCCTCCACTGGACAAATAGCCAGAAACAGTATTAAAAAACGAAATAAGGGAAAAGGTGATTATGTAAGAATATACTGTATATAATCATAAATTATGCAAGCGTAAGCCAGTACAGGTTTAACAAAGATAAATCTAAATTAAATGAAAAATAACCGAAGGTCACTCGTTCAATCAGAGACTTCCATTGAGCGAGTTTGGGTCTATTCCAAGAATTAAGGTATTTTACGGCTCCCCACAAATTTAAGAATAAGAAGTGTTATCTTTCTTTTGACCTAAAATATGCCTAAATTTAAGAGAGCTCTGGATGTGTCTGGTTGGTTAGTGCCAGGGGTAGCTTGTAGTTATATAGTATAGTAGTATAGTATAGTATTGTATAGTTTAGTATAATATAGTAGTATAGTAGTATAGTATAGTATTGCTGTCCCAGAAACCCTTAATGAGGCACGCCAGGAACTTTTCAGTAGAGGGCCAACACAGGAAGCTTAAGTTCCCTGAATTTTTCAGATCATTTGTATGTGTTTAAATTGGACTTTTACAAAACAATTTGCAATTGATACAGAGCTTTAGATCAGAGACCAGGGAAATTCAATTTGGGTTAATTTGATTTATTCTAAACCAGGGGATAAACCTTGTGGGGCATCACTTGCTTCATAGTCCAAATGAAACCAAATAAGATTATGTTGCCATCATTATAAACAAAAACAAAGATTATTAAATATATTTAGAAAGCATATCGAAAAAGTCACATTATGAAGGGGTTCAGAAACAATGTCTCCAATGTATCCATCTGTTCCTTTTTACCTTTCTTTAGTCACGCTCTAGCCCTGGCACTACGGTTTTTCCCTGTCTCCCTGTCTGCTCCCTGCCCCAGGGCCCTGGACACTTTCTCTGTTCCCCTGACCTGCCATCGCCTTACCTACCACCAGATGCCCTCAGACTTTCCCTCCTTTCCCCATCACCTGACTGCCCCACCCATCTACACACCTGTCTCCACTCCTCTCTCTGCCTGTCAGCCACTCCTTCCTCATCAGTTCACTCCCTTCACCTGTTCTCTCACCTGCCTCTGATCACTAATCAGCCACTATACATACCGGTCTAGTTCTTCGGTCAGATCCTTGTGTGTGTTGTGTTTTGTTTGCATCAATTGTCACACTTCTGTTCCTCTCTGTGACCTCTTCACTCACTCACCTGCCTTCTCTGGACTTGGTCTTTGTGTTTTTGGATTTTTTATTGGCCTCACCACCCTGTTTTTGTTGCACCTGTTTGTTGGATTAAACTCCCTGTATCATACCTGCCAGTCTCCTCTCCTCTGTGCGATTGGGTCCTACCCCTGTGCACCTGCTATTCCCCACGATGCCATGTATACTAACATACAGCAAACTGTACTGTAACACAGAATTATTTTTGTGTATTGTGTCAAACATGTAGTAATACTTACAGTATTTCCTGTTTGATGCATATACAGTATTTACCCAATGAAAAAAGAGGAAAATATACAAACATCCAAAAGACAATGACAAACCACAAGCACTGACATTCACACACACCATCAGCCTGAGAAATTAAAGTTTAGTTTTCTTGTTTTTTAGATTTAAAAAGCAAGGGTTCAATGATTGATCCTTGTCGAACCCCAGATAAATAATAAAAGTTTTGTTTTGACAAATTCAAAACTACAAATGGAAACATTTAAGCACTGTCTTTTAGAGAAAACAGTGGCTTGATAGGCCAACTGAATGGCTTAATCAACCTAGTAAAATGTAAAGTCTTTTTGAATCACTCTTGATCTTGTGGCCACTGATTGTTCTGATAAGGGCTGTTCAGTGCCATGGTTACATCTAAAACCAGACAGAAACACATCATATACTCTATAGAAATATAACATTTTCCAACTGATTATATCCGGTGTTATACAATATTTTACAAAGGCAAAGCAAGTTTTGAGATTGGTCTGTAGTCAACAGTTACAAATGGGTGTAGCTGTATTGTGTTCCCCTGATTATGATAGCAGGGTATTTTTTACTTGGTAAATTGCTGTATATCATATCTAGGCATCTTACACAGATTGTCAGAAAAGAGAAATCACACTCTTTAAATGATATCAAGTTATTTGCTGTACATTATCAGATTTGCTCTGCAGGTTCAACCCATCAACATCCTGCCACATCCAGCATCTAACTGTAAGCTTAAACATGAAGGTTTTGAAAGAAGACAACCTGTTGTCTTATACATGTAAATTGACAGATAATATCTGTGGTTTGCATACTTCCCTTGAAACAGTGCTATTTGCTAATACAATACAGCAATTTCACTCTGCACACATTACACAAGGACCTCAACCACGTCAAGACAAGACAATATTCCTTGCTGAATGCGTTTAATCTTGTTAACCTGTGTGCTTCAAGAAGAGAGCGATGAAGCTGCAACTTTTAATTGTAAGTGTTTTGAAGTATTTGGTTCTAACCAACCAAGAAGAGGAAACACAGGTAAACAATGGAATTCCTTTTTTTTGTTTTTTTGTTGTAGTTATGGTATTGAATCATCATTGAATATTTTCATTCACATGTGTGTAAATGTGAGCATATGATAAAATACCTCTGCATGTAAGGCTAAGAAATAGTTCAATGTTATAACAATTGAGGTTGGTTTGTTGTTTGACACCAAACTGATCAATGATCAAACTATTAAAGCTGCATTAAGCAATTTCACTGATCAGTCAGGAAATTGTATGTTGAGGACTTCCCAGAAATCATCTTCAGGTGTCAGTAAGCTGCATTCCGTGGATCTAAATTTCTTGTTTTATATGAATAGTTTTATACTTTGGCAAGTATGGTTATTTACTTTTGAATGAGAAGATACCACTCTCATGTCTAATCATTCATTATAAGACTGTAAACGGGGAAACAGCTAGTCAGGTATTGTTCACAGGTAACAAAATCCCTCTTAAAGCTCACTTATTAACATATCTTCTTTGTTTTATCATTATATAATACAAATATGTATGTGTATATATATATATATATATATATATATATATATATATATATATATCACCAAAAGTGTTAATTAATGAGCAGCTTGTGTTACCTTTGGACAGAGTCAGACAGACTGCTGGCTGTAGGATTTCATTTAATTAACAGATATGAGAGATACAGATACTACTCCTAACTCCCGATACTATTGCTAACTTGGGCAAAACTGCCTATTCGGTCAGATGGCACCTGTCACAGTTTTTTGGCAGTGAACCTGCTCTGTGATTTAGGCTTGTAAGATTCATTACATTGTGCCTAGTGCAGCTTTAACACTATTTTCTCTGACAGCTATTCTCTGTTTTGCCGCTGTGGCAACACTAAACAGTCAGTTCTGCTACTGATACTTCTTCTACTGCTACTTGTACATTTTGTTTCTTTTAGCTCCCGATGTCAGACGGCACCTTCTTTGATGAAAATCACTTCAATTACTTCAACAATTCCACATATGTGTATGAGGATAAACCTCAGGATGACATGATGACAGATGATGTTTGCAGTCTAACTGTGCCTGGATTTAATAGCATAGGCCTGTTGATCGCCTACAGCATCGTGTTTGTCTTCAGTATGGTAGGCAACAGTGTGGTTGTCTATGTGGTTTGTTCTATGAAGATGGGCCGAACCACCACAGATATCTACCTGATGCACCTGGCAATGGCAGACCTTCTCTTCTCTCTTACCCTCCCGTTCTGGGCCATCGATGCTCATTCTGGTTGGATCTTCGGCAACTTCCTGTGCAAACTCCTGTCAGGCTTTCAGGAGGCATCGGTATACAGTGGTGTCTTCCTGCTGGCGTCCATCAGTGTGGACCGTCACTTTGCCATAGTGAGAGCTACGCGTGTCATGTCCTCCCATCACATGTTGGTGAAAATGGTGTGCGGTGTGTCGTGGCTGGTGGCTGGACTGCTGTCCTTACCTGTGGTAATTCAGAAGGAGAGCAGCTATGATGGATCCCTGGGCCAGTCCTTTTGCTATGAAAACCTAACTGGGGAAAGCAGTCAGCACTGGCGTTTTGGCTTGCGTGTTCTGCGCCACACGGTGGGCTTTTTCCTGCCACTGGCGGTGATGGCTGTCTGCTACGGCTGGACTTTGGTGACGCTGTTTCACACACGCAATCAACAAAAGCATAAGGCCATACGCGTCATCCTGTCAGTGGTGTTAGCATTCGTTGTGTGCTGGCTGCCTTATAACATCGCTGTACTGGTTGACACTGTCATACACAGCCAATCACCTGTGACATGTGAAACCATCTACAGAGTGGAAATGATGCTAAATGTGACCCAAGTGCTGGCCTACATGCACTGCGCAGTGAATCCGGTGCTGTACGCCTTCATCGGGCAGAAGTTCCGCAACCAGCTGCTCGTAGCTCTCTACAGACACGGCGTCATCAGCAAGAGGCTCCACATGGCTTTCAGGAAGGGCTCTGTCAACAGTGTAGCGAGCACCAAATCTAGAAACACCTCTGCTACTATGTAGACAACTCCTGATGGATTCTTTATTCACAAGCTCGGGTGGTGGTCAAATTCCTTTGCCCATTGAATTGACCAAATGAAGAAAGTACAGAAGAGTATCATAGTACATGTACAATATAATCTGAAAAGAAAGAAAACGTCCAGGAAAATGGATTTACATGGTTCACGTGGCTAGTACTAAAGCTAAAATTGGATAGCCGCTTCATGGTTTCAGCTAATTTAGGATCCTGTCACAACCCAGATGTGTGAGGAAAGCTCTTTTTTTTCTTGTATAAAATAGATTGCCTTTGGATGCTGAGTGATTTAACCTTGAAGTGTAATTATTGAGTCCAACAGTTTTGCACCGCAGAGAAAGAAAGACTGCGTGCTCAACCCCAAAAATATAAATCAGATGTAAATGGAGAAAAACGTGGCATGCCATCAAAGTAGTCAATGAGAAAGCTGCACAGACATTGGCTACTTTGATGGTGTGCCATACTTGTTCTATTTTGAGAATTGGTGCAATTATTGAGATTGAATTGTTGTTTATGTACGCTTTACAAAGATTGTGTAGTTTTTCATGAACTGAAAGCCCTCGATTTCATTTAATAATGTAAATTCCTTGTTTTTTATTGATTGTGAGAATTGTTGATATGACTGGACTGCCATCTTCTTATTTTGCAACTTCTAATTTGAATACCGTGAACTTAGGTTTTTTGACTTGAGGAAGTCTTTTTTGTACTTACGTCAGTAGTAAAAACAACATTCTTCCCCCCCTTGCAATCACATATTTTAATCTTTCACACAGGAGGAAGTGGTGAAAGCAGGTCTTTGTTTTCAAAAACAAGGTACTGACTGTCTCCTTGATGATATTTTAGCAGACCTCTAGGTCTATACAAACTGTTGGTGTAGGAACCAGAACATCTTTGTAATTAAGGCTAGAATCTTAAAATGCTGTATTTTGCAGTTGACATCTGGCCATGATACATGAGTGTAGGCCTGCTTTATCTGTTTATCTGAACATGTACCTTAATGGCATGAATGTTTGTGTATGTACAGGTGGTACACGTGGATATGGCTTGTGTGCATGTGTGCTTTGCATGGGTGGTTCTGTGGCTGGTGTAAAGGAGAAGAGGGGGAAATGTGTCTTCATGAGAAATTGTGCAGCAGTCATGGTTGCAAAATAAAATTGCAGGGAAATGATGTGATGTTTTTACACTGTGTGATCATATGAATTCTAACTGTGATCATCTCACAGGTTTGTCTGAAATGCAGTTTGTGAAATATATATAACCCAACATGCAGCGTGTGCTTACAAATTTGTATTAATCTTATATACAGTAGTGGTCCCCTTTCATGGCAAAAGTGTATATAAGGTAACAATTTTTATAAAGCTACATACTGTAATTAAAAGATCTTCTGATAACAAAACCATATCAGGTTCATTTTCAATATTTTTTTATAATGCAGTGGATTGGTACCTGTGTTACATATCATTGAACATACACTCTCAGAAATAAAGGTACAGTGAAGGTAAATTTTTGTTTTTTTAAGGTACATATTTCAAAAATGTACTCTCAAAGGGACAGTCATGTTCCCATGGAGGTATTAACAAGTACCATTTACAAGTACAAGTACACATGAATTATATATTGCTGAAAGGTACATATACTGTATGTACCCTTCACAAAGGTACAGTGAATTGTTAGCTCATTAAGGCCTACAGTTTATGACCCAAAGCACACACAAAAATTAACAAGTAACCAATTTAAATTAATATATATATATCATTCTATTATCATTAGCATTATTATTAATATGATTATGGTGGTTATTATTGTAATCATTATTATTATTGTTATTATAATCAGTTAACAGAGAACCGCTGAAAAGGGCTATTTGGTCTTTTCCAGCTTTTGTACCTTTTATTTGTACCTTTAGGATACTGCCCCAGTGACAATTGCTTGTATGTACCTTAAGGGAGCCTTTTCATACCTTTTTTTCTGAGTGAAATGATTTATATCATCTGCCAGAAGATGACGCCATTTTCCAGCAAATCACTCAGTCACTGAACCATTGAACTTGTTAGGTTGGGACAACTTATATTTTTCCATTCTTATTAGTACATAAAGATTGGTGACATCATGTCATTGGCTGCGTACCTGAGCAGAGGTCTGATCAGCCAGAATAATTGAAAACACCTGTGAAGGCAGAGGTGGAACAAGTATTCAAATTTTGCCCCTTTTTCAAGGGAGACATTTTCGACAAGTCACAATAGGAAAAACACAGGTGTAAATAATAAAAGGAATGATGGCTAAATTCTGTTTAGCTGCTTTGGTCTCAGGGTCCTGCTATTGTGCATGCCCTGCTTTTATTTTCAGTCAAAAATACCAGTCCTGTACTTGAGTAAAAGACAAATTGCTAGTAAAAGTCCTTAAGTAACATGTAAAATGTTACTTAAGTAAAGGTACAGAAGTATTATCAGGGAAAAGTACTTATTAAACAAAAGTACTCACTTCAAAAAATTGTGTTATATTATTGGGAACTGATGCACTAATGTGTAAGTATAGTCGTAGTATAAACCGGAGCTAATTTTGAAAACCTATTTTTTATACTGTTGGGTAATTTGGTAGTGGTACTAAAGCTGTCAGGGCATATAGTCCCATGTCCTTCCTGCACTAGCTCAGGAAGTTCAACCTGCCTCAGGAGCTGCTTATCCAGTTCAACGATGCAGTCGGTTCTCTGTATTTCCATCACGGTCTGGTTTGGAGCGGCCACCAAACAGGACAGGATCAGACTACCACGGACAGTCAGGACTGCAGGGAAAATCCCTGGTGCCGACCTGCCCTCCATCCAGGACTGGTACATCTCAGGAGCCAGGAAACGGGCAGGAAACACCACTGCAGACCCATTAAACCCTGGACACAACCTGTTCCAAACTCTCTCTCTCACTTCTATATAAAGTATCCTGTTACATTAAACTTATTATTAAACATATTTATTCCAGAATCTTTATACTTTGCACTATTATCTCCTTTAGTTCACTATTTCATTGTGGGTATTTTTTTTTAATGTTCATAGGCTATTTAAAGTCCTACTTTTGTGTATATGTATATTTATATCTGTATATAGTAGGCTGGTTAAATGTTTATGTTCACCTTTGTTCTGCTTTGTTGTCCTTGATTTTTGTTTATTTGTCTATTTACGTGTATGTGCATTGGCAGCAGCTGAAAATTCGGAGTCAAATTCCTCGCATGCGAAGGTGCTTCCGATTCTGATTCAAAGTAGCGGAACACAAAGTACCATCAGTTCCCTCTGCAGTCCGCCGGAGTGGACACGAAACGGAGATACTCCGGTTACGCACCACGGATGTCTAAGTTAGACGCACACGCACTTGGAGCGCGTCGTCGCCGCACGCAGCCTGAAGGTCCCGGATGAGACCCCGACCCGCTCCTTCCGGGGGGGGGGGGGGGCGTGGCCCAGCCTGTGCGTGGGAGGACGGCAACGCTACCATGGCAACAGCGTAGCCACGGCTCGTCTGTTGACTGTGGTTGACTCCGGCGACCTGGGAACACGCTGCGCCCGCAGCTGCCCGCCGCTCGTCTGTCAGCCCGCCGAGCTCCAGCGTGCGACCCAGGACCATTCAGGTAATGCCGACGTGTGACGACGGGGTGAAGCTCCGGAGCTCACGTCCGGCTTTATCCTCTCATAGCAAAGAAGGTGGTCGCAGCTGCTGTGCCGCCACACCGCTCCAGCATTTTTGCGCCACAGGCGCGGTGATGTTTCCGTTTGTCTTTTTCAAAATAAACTGCCCGTTTATTGAAACCAGCTACTTCTGGCAATCTTACAGAGGGTCGGTTCCCACCTTATGTCGACCTGTTTAGGATATTTTCGAAACTAATGTTGTGACCTCTACATCAATATCTTTTCTCCTACCTGAGCCCCAGGGCCTCTGTAGGATACTTACTCTGTTGACTATTTGTCACATGCACGCATGGTTTGCTTGGGTTAACGGTTTTTCTGTCATGAAGTATTGTTGTTATTGCGGCCTGCTGTTATTTTGAAAGGGACGACACCGACACCGGAAGCCGTAGTGCACCAAACGGCGACAACTTCCCACTTTGTCATCTTTATCCATGTATCTATCACGCGTTAACTTATCGCTTATGTTTTTACAAGACGCGCTCTAATGACTGTACTTAGGTCGCAGTTTCCATCGGTGGAGCCGTGCTTTAACCTGCACAGAAGGTATCGTTAGGTCTCACTTCTTTATTTTGTGGCTTACTGATGTCAGCCCGGTGTGTTAGCTACTTGGGGGGGAAATAGCGTTCAGCTCTAAGTGTCCGTCATGCATCTGCCTCGACGCCTGGTGGTCTAGTTGTTCTGTTGTCCGTCTCCAGCTGGGTCTGAGGAAGGTAGGATGTCAAATGATCTCGCTGGCGTGTGGGAGGTGGCCCTGAGCGATGGAGTCCACAGGATAGAGTTTGAACACGGCACGACCACCGGGAAGAGGGTCATCTACGTGGACGGAAAGGTACGGATCACGATCTCAAGTAATGTCCGCCGGGGGGAGAGACCGGGGGTAGTCTGTTACAAAAAGCCGACCCCCGCTTCCCATCGCGGGGTCTGCCTTACTAGCAGCTGCTAATTCCCGATTTTAACCTCGCACCGCAGGAGGTACTGAGGCGGGACTGGATGTTCAAACTCGTGGGGAAGGAGACGTTCGGTGTGGGCAAATCGGACACCAAAGCGACCATCAACATCGACGCCGTCAGTGGCTTTGCCTATGAGTACACGCTGGAGATCAACGGGAAGAGCTTGAAGAAGTACATGGAGAACAGGTCAAAGGTCACCAGCACCTGGGTTCTCAACTTGGACAGCATTGACTGCAGGGTGGTCCTGGGTGAGCCTCTCTTCATATTATTATTATTATTCACCTACTGTCCTGATCATCTAGTGTTTTTTTTTTTTGTTGCTAACCCTAACCCCTTTTTTTTTCATAGAGCCTAACCAAATATTCAACAGTCAACATTTCCCAGTATGAATACTGAGTAGTGTAGGGAGTTGTTTTGGATGAGAGTCCACCTTTAATTGTCATTAGTGTAATCACCCAGGATGGATATTGGATTGATATTTAGCGCAGTGTGATTTCTGCTCCTTCAGAACTAACCACTACTATTATGTTGGAGCTGAGGCTAAGCTCTTTAACTAGCTTTAAGCCCCACGCCATCTTCAGCCACTTCTGTCATCTGGGCAAGTTAATCCTTCTTATAATTACACTGCTTACAGTTGATCAGGTGGCATACCCGCTGAAGCATGTGCAGCAGATGAGAACTACTGTACATTAGTGTCCAATAGTTATCTATAAATCTCAGCGGTAAAGGAATCTAAATAATTCACTGAACTTGCAGAAATATGTGGGTGTGATCTGTAACATACATACATATATACAGTTTCTAAAACAAATGTATACAATTATTTATATATGTGTACACACATTTACATATAATTAACTTATTGTAGACATACATTCACATACATTTCCGTCCATTAATTCGGGTTACAAACATTGTTCTTTTACAGTAAAAAAACAAGAAAATATGTGAATTGGAGAATTTCAGGGGGCTGTGGTCATTTCCTTTTTTGTGTTTTGTTTCAGCGCTGTGATTCAGAAGATTCTAAATAAATAATATCTGGATTTAGATCAGTTTCCCAATTAAATATTTTTGCTTTCAAATACAATGGTCTTTTGGAACCATCTTTCATTAACTGAAATACAGCAAACCAAATTTGATTTACATAACTAGAAATGTGTTAATACTTTACTCTCTTGCTTGTTGTTCTGGGAAACCACATGATAATCAGATAAAGTCAAAGATTCTCACACCAACACCTAACAGCATTAGAAACAAATGACGTCTCAAATCTGCCTGCACACGTACTGCGACATGTTAAGTAACTGTTAACTGGCAGTGGCATCACATACTTGTATTGCCCAGCAGCATGTTTCATTGATTCTGTGTCTGTTTACTTTCTTTCAGAGAAAGACACCATGGATGTTTGGTGCAATGGACAAAAGATTGAGACTGCAGTAAGTATAACAGTAACTGATACTGATTTGTTATGCAACAAACAATACACCACTGAATTTAAGAAATCTATTCTAGTGTCAAAGGAAATCAAAATCAACAGCTGCGAATACATGTCACCTAAAGTCAGAAACCGCAGCACTATGAACACGACCTCTATGGGTAGAAAGTTTGCTGGTTCTACAGTTGTCTGCGTCTAGACTGGCTCCAGAGCTGAACGATTGCTCTCCTTGTCCACACTTTTGTCCTGCAGGGGGAGTTTGTGGATGATGGCACGGAAACGCATTTCACACTCGGAGACCACAACTGCTGTGTGAAGGCTGTGAGCAGCGGGAAGAGACGAGACGGGATCATTCACACGCTGCTCGTGGATGGCACAGAGATAGCTGAATGCACAGAGTGAGCATGTTTGTGTGTTTGTGTGTGTGTGTGTTTACACTCGTATGAAAGCAGAGATCGAGTTTGTACTTGGTATGTGTGAAACAGAGGGAGGGTGTAGAGTAGATGAATGTCATTTAAAGCTGTTGGAGTCAGGGGCCAACTAACAGAAATATGTGCTCCCATGCTTGGATGACCATGCTCTGAAGGGTATATTAGCCATATATTGGTACTGTAAAGGTTGTCCTGTCATTAATGTAGTAAGAGACGAAGACATGACCTGCAGTCTGGGCCGTTGTAGAAGAGAGGAGGCAGCCATATATTTCAGTCACAAAAAGGGATTTACTGTCTCAAAATGTAACTTTACACTATTCTTCACACACTTTTTTGACTTTGCGCACTAGGAGGATTAAATACCAGGGTGCAAGGTGATTCCTTGAATGTACAGTAGCATCATTCCAGCCAGCACTGCTCAGGAGTGATCTTTGTTTAGTCGTATGTTGACATGTTCAGTGGTCTTTGTGTGATTGGCCAGTCGATATTACAGTAATATGTAATTAGCTTTTAGCAGACTGCTGTAAATGTGTCAAAACATCCTAGGGTGCATTGTCTACAATTTAATGGCTGTAACAGTTTCATAGACAATCATTCAGATGTGACATTATTGCCAGTAATAAATCACACTCCTTGTCGTCCCCCAAAGATGTGTGGAATTCGGTTGTGCTGTCACATTCAGTTTTTTATGTAAAGGCCAGGTGATGTGGTTACACAGAATTTTCTAAAGTCATGGTTACAAATGAATTAAAATTTCTCCAATGTATCTCAAATGCTTGTTACATTTTGCAAAGAGAGGCATTTACTATTTATCATGCACTGGTAAAATACAGTGGGAACACCTTCCATTAACAACAGTTTGGTGTTTTGACCAGTAGAAAAAAAAAAAAAAATGTGTCATGGTCTTCATGATGACACTGAAAGCTCCGGTAAAAGCTACTAAACGGACCTCAAGTTTTTTTGTTTGTTTTTTGGTCAAACTATTTGGTCAAGGATGAACTTTGATATTCAATAGACTGATTTCTAACATTTGTCTTATTGTATCATTAAGAATATGACAGACTTCCTTCATGTCTATACATGTATTTCTTTTTGTTTACTGTTACAGTACATATTTGTAAAATGTAAACTGTATTTAATGTCATTAAATACATGTAGCTGATCAGGTTTTGTTGTTGAGCTTAATGAAAGGATCGTCAAATATAAAAAGTTATAAGAATGTCATGGTCTGGGTTTCCATATTCTCTGAAGAGGAGCTGTGACTTAGAATTTCTCTTCAAATAAAAAAAAGAATACGATGACTGACTTTTTTTACACTGTTTAATATCAGCATCAGGCACAATGTAAAAGTCGTTGTCATTGATTTATGAACATTTTACAATTTGGTTTCAATTATGTATTTGTAGTAGTGCTGTAATGCACATCCTCTACCTGTTGACCAAAGCTTTACACCTGTTATATGAAGGATTATACTAGTCTAAATAAAATGAAATCAGTTTACAATCACTGGTACAATATGCGGCTCTTATAATGCTTGCATATATGGCATCAATGTGGTGCCATTAAACAAATGACTACACCATTGTTAAAATTATGATATTGTTGCTATAAGATGTGCATTTTTAAAGTTGAATCTTTGACAAAAAATGATTGTGCTGCTATGTAAAATATGTTAATCATCCAAAGAGACACAAACGGAAAATGAAAAAAATAAGAAACTCAAAACTAATGAAATATTTTTCAAGCTGCAGTTATACAATGTTCAGCTTCAAGAAAAGCAAAACCTGACATTCCTCAATAATACCGTGGTACTTGTCTCAATTACATGGTTTCAAGAGGTAATACAAACAGTAATTTCTTTCTAGTTGTAAATACACCCATTAAGAATACACTTCATCTTGTTATAGAAGAATCTAACTTCATATTTTTCAGTTTTCTCAAGCACTGGTGGAAGACACCTTACAGGTGATGATGTACATGGGCAGGGCTTGATAACCACTAAATATGACAGAGACATCACGTCCTCCGCTCACACTGTCGTACAAAATTTGTGGATCTGTCCCCACAGAAGGTGGCAGAATGAGACCTGGTTTACCATGGGTGGAGTTTCCTGTCAGCACCTCAGCCTCCACAAAGTACAGATACTCCTCGTCTAGCTCTTTCCACACTTCCATAGCCTTTTTCACTGTACCAGCAAAGTAGATGCCCTCTCCATATGCTGGGTCTGTAAATGGAGGAAGATACAAAAAAAGCAAATGTATGGTTTCTATATGTGTTTATTATGATCCCTTTTCTAACTTTGTTGTTTTGTATCTGTAAGGCTGTAATTTATCATTGTAAGTATGATCATTTAAATGTGATCATTTGCCAGACGAATTTGGTTGCATTATCAAAAAGTATTAACATACCATCAGGTGGCGCGTACTCTGCATGGAATCCAACATGGCTAACCATCTGACAGAACTGCGCAGGTATGCGTTGAAACATTCTTTGGGAAGAGGAGCAGCCTAGCTGTTGTTTCTTGAGGTCAAAGAGCATCTTCAGTGCAGGGTTCTCCACTTTGTCCACCTATAAATAAGTGCAAAATAGTGGTTTGCGATAAGACACTTGCAGCTAATTGATGCACAGTATTTGATACAAATAAGTACAAACACAGTACATATGTCCACTGCCTCCATTAACTATAGCATAATTAATTTAAACACATGAAACTATGGGAAGATATATTACAAGATCGAATCCTGACATTAACCAGATGACAAAGCTTAATAATCAAGCATGTTGCATTTACACATACTGTACCTTCACTATCCACAGACCACTGAAGGAAGAATATCTGTCTGAGAACTCTTGGCTTGAGTGATGAACTGTCCGTCTTTCAGAGGACACATTCTTGGTCGACAATAGAAGCATGGCACACTCTTCCTCTTTGACAAACTCCTTCTGGATGTTGCAGAGCATGGCCTCCACCTGCAACCCAGCAACTACAACATCTTCTTTTGAATCCCCTTTTATAATTATGCCCGCATGGTTTCTCACAAAAACCTCCTCAATGGAAACGCCCCTTTTGATTAGTCGGGATAGCTGCAGATGTTCTTCCTCCCCGAAGTGCAGGATGAAGTTGTTGCAGACACGGATGGTGCCAGCGAATTCAAAGAGAAGGCGATTGAGCCATCGTTCAGCCTCGCGTGTCGCTTCGTCAGACAGGCCAATCAGGCTGATCTGTGGAGTGGTAGCTCTGCTTCCATGGGAGTCTTCTCTGGGCTCAAGTGCTGGTGAAGACATCATTACGTCCACCATCAGTGCTGCAATTTAGGATCACTACCACTATTATTTTTAATAATTTCAGCGACCGGATTGGTCAAACATGCATTCCCAATATGCTGATCATTTAAAACTAAATTAAATTAAATCTCTGCAGCGTTTGCTCAGAGTGATCTCTGCCTGCGACAGCATTTCTACACAATGATGGCATGACAAAAATCAATGGTGATAAAATGATTGGTGCAATACATTTCTGAGATGGTACGAAGCTTCCATCATCATCATCCCCGTAAGTACTTGCATTAAAGGTCACCTTGAAATGATAACCGAAACTTTGTGTTACCGTGTGTAAACCTGGGATCTGACGCTTTTTGCTGGAGATATCTCATTTTCTCCTCAAAGGCCTAGAAAAAGAAGCATGAATTACATTTCCTCATTTAGTTAGAGAGCATTGGCAACTGAACTTGCGCGACCGGACGGGCCCGGTCAACAATTCACACCACAGAAAATATATAACCAGATAAAGTCAGTACAGATTTCAGACTGAATAACTGTAGCTTCATTAAGATCATAGCGACTCGTGTCATCTTAAAAATCACTCATTATTACAAACATTTTACAATCTTTTGCTGATTCTCACCATTTCTACTCCTCTGTTTCGTTTTTTTGTGTATAAGTTGTGTTTATATTATGATTACTGTCAAAGCACCTTTATTTTAGCCACCTGCTGCAGACACACATGGCTAATGCAGTGACATTATTCTGATATCATGACAGTATTTCTGTAATACTACCTTAAATGTCTCGTTGTCATAATGAAATATGACAAAATAAACGTCCATCTTCTTTGGAAACTTTTGGGCGAAATTGGCCACTGCGTCTGACATGACCTGGGCAACTTCTTTTTTATTGAACCCAAGGCCTCCAGTGCCGATGGCAGGAAAGGAGATTGAGTTGTGTTGCTTTGAGGCGGCCAACCATAAGCATTCCGAAACTGAATCCAAAAGAATCTTTAATGAAAGAAAAATTGGACAAATAGACAAATTCAAGCTCTTATTACAGTTCAACCTTAACACTCTTTATATAGTATTTACTTTAACAGTATGCATTCTAGGCTTTCAGTTGTGTTATTTTTCATAATAAGCTATGTAATGAGCTGTATTTAATGTTACTTGGAATATGTGCTCACTTGGTATCACCAAAAAGGCAAATTTAAACAAATTAACTCTGTGATGACAATATGTTTTTCTGATTACATATTGACATTATATTTGATCTAAAATTGTTTAACATAACATAATATACCTTTACTTACATACCAAATAACTCACACTGTACCTTCTGTGCTTTGTCTCTCTCGTTTCCAGTCCAAAAAGTATGATACACCTCTTTACAGAGCAGCTTGTAGGGTTTTGTGATGACGACAGGTCCACTCCGAAGAGCACGATACATTTCTTGTTGCATTTCATGACCAGCTTTCAGCAATAAAGCTTTGGAGATTGCACCACTGTTCAGGTTTCCGTCGAATGTTGTCGTGTTAACAATTACATCTGTCTGAGAGGATACAAAAATAAGGATGGGAAAACAAAACAGATGTCAGAACAAGAATATAACTCATTGATATATATTCAGAAGCCCTGAAAATATTGAGCTTAATATATAAAACATATTATATATTATATATAACATATTAACATATTGTTTGATTAAAAAATAAATGTTCATACAAGCAGCCATTCACACTAAAATGTATGAAATAAGTAAATAATAAACAATTAATCAATTAATTGATTAATTAATTAATTAAGGTAAAAAAAGATTCTTACCTGCTGTTCCTCAATGTTGCCCCATTTCAGTGTCAGATTAACACTTCCAAGCTGGACAGAAGTTGTTGATGTTTTGCCATTACCTCTGTTTTGACTTGTTACTGCCTGACTGTAACTGATGGGCGTACTGGGGCCTAATATCTGATGGCAGGCCCTCTCCATTTCCTTCACCGTAGGCTCGTCATGGTTCACAAGCATGATCTCTTGAAGAAAATGTCCTTGTTTAGAGTATTCATAGGTGTGTTTTATGGTCCTCACTATGGTGGTGGCACAGTCCTGCAGGGGGTAGTTGAACAGTCCAGAGCTTATAGCAGGAATGGCAACAGACTGCAGATGGTTTTCTTTGACTCTTTTAAGAATGCTTGTGATGGTCTTCTCCAACAGCGGTTTAGCCGAAGTAACCTCAGAAATGGAGGCATTTTTTGATAGCTGTGGGCCCACAGCATGAATTATCTTTTTGCATGGTAGTGACCAGGCATTACTGACAATTGCATCTCCTGTTTTCAAGATACCGGACCTTTTGATGTAATCATCACTCTCTTTTTGGATTTTCGGACCACCAGCGTAGGACAGAGCTAGAGCAAGGCCGCCACAATGCTGAAGACCGTTATTAGCAGCATTCACAACAGCATCCACGCAGAAATCGGTGAGATCAGCCTTCCACACAGACACCTTAACACCTGAACGCAGAACAGTGGCAAACCTTTTCTCCGGTACAACAGTTGGCTTTTTCTGCTGTGCAATGCCAGGACCTCTTTCCACACCGTCGAAGGTGGCCACACATCCAAATTTGCTTTGAAGGATGTCACTCAGGGCGTCTCCACACCGGCTCACAATCTTGACCGAAGACCCATGAAGAGGAATATCCAATTTGCTGGCCATGGTTCTTCAACAGAGCTCTGGAAAAACATTGAGTGAGTACACTGAGTGTCTTATTAATTACCCCTGATGACTTTCAAAGGGAACAAGACAAGGAACAACGTCATCTGAGGCTATTAATTGAGGCAGCTGTAGAAACTGTTGTTCCAGCACCAGCAACCCATCGACAAATATGTATACAAAACTATTTCAACATTTAATACGCAAATTAATTCCATACTATTGGCAGTGTTATCAAGTCTGAAATATACTTCTGTGCTTGGAAAAGACCTTTACCAGTGTTTCCATACCAGATATAAGATAATAGGAGTGTTTTTTTCCCCCGTCACTCCAGTAGAGGGAGACAGAGACGGTCTCCGGTGTTGGAGGCTGGACGACAGATCACCTGGCTCAGGAAGACACGAGCCGAGTGTGTTCGTCTACCCCGACACCACACCGAGCACAGACTGCGTCCTGGCGTGCTTAGCGCACTACTTGGCAGGTTGAACACAGCAAAGCTACGACGCATTACTTTTCCCGTAAAATGGAAAAAGCTGGAGACCAAAAGCCACCGGTCCAAAATGTGTTTCCCGAGTTGTCCCTGCAGTTGACTCAATCCCCACAACACCTCCGCGCGTTACACTGCACACTTAGAACCCGGGTTCCTCCTGCCTGCATCTGTTCTCGCTCTGTTTGAAAGTGTACTCCGGTCACCTACAGACTGATTACAGCGCCATGTTTCCCTCGGTGTGGCAGCAGCCCTCTGCCTCTGGCTCGCTGTCGCAGGCGAAATGTCCTCGGGCTCGTTTCAAGCGGCGACTCCCGCACACCTCAGCGTGCGCAAGTTCAACTCAGCAAAGCGAGCTTTCAAATAAAAAAAAAAAAACAAAACAAATGACTAAACAAAGCGTATGAACGTACTCACCAGCACTCTGGAAAGTACCGAGGAAAAGCCGAAAGCGAAAATAGCGAGAGAGGGTGCGGAGCTCTCCAAAAAAAAAAACCGCCTCCCGGACGCGTCGCCAAGTTTCGGGCTGTTTTTTTTTTTGTTTTTTTCCAACTCGTCGTTTCTTCCGTGCGAGCCGTGGACGGCGGAGCTCACTGCGGCTCGCTGTGACTCGCCCCCGCCGTTTCCCCAGAAACAAAAGTGAAAGTGAAGCCGGGCGGGCAGAGCGGCGTCGGGCGGGCAGCCATGGCCGACGCGTACTCGCACTCTCTGCTCGTCGAGCTCGGGGAAAACAGCGTGCCGAGACTGAAAAACAAGCTGGTGAAGTACTTCCAGAGTAAGAAATCGCACGGCGGGGACTGCCAGGTGGTCTACGAGAACGGCAGCAGGACGGCGGAGCTGCGCTTCCGCACACAGGAGGGTGAGCCGGCCCGGGGGAAGGAGCTGACTTTACTGTGCCATTAAAATAGCACAAAACGCACACACACACAAAGTACCGTCACTGCGTTACATTTTATCAGTCAACCTTTGTGTGGTGTTATTGTCTGTTTCTCTCCCAGACCAGCAGAATGTGTTGGCGAAAGAGGCGCATCAGATCAGTTTGGATAGAGGCGTGTTGAAGATGACGGTCCGCTTACCTCCAGAGGAGCCGGCGGGCCAGGCGAGTGGGCTTCCAGCATTACATCATTAGTAAAAGTTGGGCACAGGTCAGCGTGTCTCTGTGTGTGAGGCATCCAGCCGAGATTTTCATTTTGAGAAGTCACCCTGGTTCACGTGGTGTCATTCACAACGGGCCAGTGACTCTGTGAGGTGTGTTTCCTGTCCTAACCTCAGATGAAACAAGGATATTCAGCTATTCTTCACTTGCTGGGGATCCTTCGAAGCCCCACACAGACCAGTGGTGGAATGTAACTTTAAACATTTACTGAAGTACTTACTTTACTTGAGTAGTTCTGTTTTACTTTATACTTCTACTGCACTACATGTCAGAGGCAAATATTGTGCTTTTTTTTTTTGTCTGACAGCTGTAGTTACCTTTCAGATTACAATTTTTCATACCCTTCCTGTCCAGTGAAAACCATGCCTCTCTAAATTGGGTGACGTTTAATTGAAATGTTTGTGATAAACTGACGGATTATGTGTTCCTCTATGGGTTGAGACAATTATCTGACTTCTTCAGTAAGTAAACTATAAAAAAGCAACAACCTTGGATTTTTAGATAGATGTGGTTCTCACCGGACAGCAACGCTACAAACATATGATGATATTATAGAATATGATGCAGTATGACGTAGATTACACTAACCAACAGTATATAATGTAGTTAAAATTACGAGCAACTTTAGCAGTAAAATGCAACATACACATTAATGCTGCAGTAATATTAATCCAAAAACATGATATGTAACACAAAACACTGACAGGGACCACTTTACCTTTACTAAATTTACCTGTATTATGTTATATATTTACATACCTTTACTTAACAAAGTTTTGTTCTGTAAATTCAGGACTTTTACTTGTAATGTTGTAATGGAGTATTTTCACAGTGTGGTATTAGTATTTAGATAGATAGATTACTTTATTCATCCCCGAAGGGAAATTAGGTCATCGTAGCAGCCGGTATATTTAAATACAATAAAATACAGTACAACAATAGAATACAATACAATACAATACAATGCAGCAGAATAAAATAGAATAAAATAAAATAAAATAAAATAAAATAGAATAAAATTAAATGTTCCAGTATATATATATACAGTGCAAGGAGACATTTAGTGCAGTTCTGTGGTGGTGACTCTGACAGAGGTAGATGAGTTGTAGAGTCTTATTGCAGTTGGGAGGAACGATTTCCTGTAGCGTTCCTTAGAGCAGCGGGGTTGAATGAGTCTGTGGCTGAAGCTGCTCTTTAGCTTGTCCAGTGTTTTGTGGAGGGGGTGAGAGGGATTGTCCATGATTGCCAGCAGTTTTGCCAGCATCCTATCCTCCACCACCTCCTCCAGGGTGACAAGCTTAGAGCCAACCACAGACTCAGATTTTTAGGTAAGTAAAGGATTTGAATACTTCTTCCAACACTGACTGTAATGGGACTGTTGTTCTTATCAGTGTGAGACAATTTATAAAAGAGAATAGAAAAGCCAGAAGGCTGTCCCTGTACAGCTTCCATCTCACTGGGAGTCATGTGAATAATCATAAACCCAAGGCGGTGCTGCATTCTTCTCATTTCCTGCTGTTTGTATATCACAAAACTTTATACCAGAAAGTCCAAAACACTTGGAAAGCATTATTGTTTAAGAGAGAAGATAACGTGAGAGAGAATTTTTCTGGATTGGAGTTCTTTTTTCTAACCAGCTGACATTTGGGGCATTGTGCCAGATGAATCTGGTTACACAAGATGCCAAAGTTATAAAAAAATAAAAGGTGATTTAAATTTTTCTTTCTTCCATTCTACACAGGAAGCTCCATCTGATAAACTCAACAAAAAATGTAAGTACTGATTAAAACAAGTATGTTTTGTAAAAATTGACTTGCTTGTGATTGCTTGGTGGACAGTCTCAAAACACACACACACACACACACATCTTGTCATGAACTGTAGTACAGTATATGAATGTGATGAAGGGAGCTTAGAATACAAATATACCGTAAACAGTTTTATCCATCCGGTTTCCTTTTTAAATTATCGCGCCAGTGTGTAATCATTGTTAGTCAATTTAGTCTGCTAATAAGTTAAATTTGTGTTTGGTTTTCCAGTGTGAACACATGCTCTGTGGTCAAATATTGTCGGGCCTTTTATGTTCACCACATAAACCAGAACTTTGTATATATTTTATTCTATTTAAAAGGTATTTTATGTTGTCGAACAGGTACACTAAAATCTGTATTTAACATATACTCAAACATACACACATTGTTGTGCATTACATCAGCGGGAGCACAGGTAACCATGTATTCATCAAGTAATAATGTAATAAAAGCCAAAGAAACAGACATCACAAGTCATCAGCTAAACAGAGCGTAGAGGCTGATGCAGCTCCAAGCAGACAGCCTGCAAAAAGCATGCAGTTGATCAGGAGTTTTAGGTGTTGTATATTTCCTCAGAGGTTTATTACATATATGTGGTGATTTACACTGTGGAGCTGGATGTGGAGTTCCTACTAATGTGAAATTCAATTGGCTGGAAAAACATCTTCCTTATGGTACCTGGGAATTCGCCAGATTGTCGTTTCTTAACTAAGAAGCCACCATCTTACATAAACCTATTTTCAGTGCACATGTTGGCTTTTTGTTTGTCTTTCAGGTTACATTTTTCATAATAATAGCTCTTTTTCAAGCCAGACTTCTTGTTCTAATGTTGTTTCTGAAGATTTCTAATCATACATTAAACACTTAATATTCTCCTAAACTTTCATACTGGGCTTTGAACCGGTCCAGTTAGGCAGTTGTTTTGGCCAGCTTATGGCTAAACTAGTTTTCCAGAAATACATTAAATACATCCAGAAAACTAGTTTTCCAGAAATACATTACATATGTACAAGTAAAGTTAGTTTCAGTTTCCATTCTCTCCGCATACTTGATACCTTTGCATAATTGTTTAGGACAGGTTATGCATTTTTTCAGATAATGATAGAGCAATAACTATGTAGTATTATCAACACTGAAAAGCAAGATTATATTATCAGGCTGGCACAAGTATACTGTACATTCACTACTGTCACTGTGCTTGAAACTGTCTCAAGACGGAAGGGGGGGGGGTTGTAAAATTAATCTTGCATTAACCTAAGCATCATTTTAGAATGTTAAAATAAAAAACATTATGCTATAAACTATAAAATAAAATAAGAAATTGTGTAATAAATTTAGCATGTGGGAAACACTCGTGGGCATGTGGGAAACACACAAACAGAAATTTTATTCATGGTTGGCTGTTACAACAAGTATGCTTTAAGTCACTTAACTCTCATGTCTCATTTACAGCGGATGTTGCTGTGAGCAACAATCAATCGAACACTGATGAACGTGCACCTGCAGCCGAAGTTCAGACAGAGGCAAGAGGCGTTGACGATGAGACAGCAGGCGAAGAACTGTGCTCCACTTCGGCTGTTTTAGGAAATATTCCAGAGACGTTAAGCAAGGAGTTTTTGGAGATGCTCGTGGAAAACATTTTAAAGGATCCTGACTCTCCATCTGCCTCCCAAGGTTTCACTTTGGAGGTCATTCCTGGCATCTCCTCTGCTGTGGTGACTTTCGAGAGTGGAAAAGGTACTCATTTAGTGTGTGTATTAATAGTTACAAACAGCTCAACTTATACATAGGTTTCCCTTTTTAAAAAAAAATAAGGATATGCCTGTATAATCTCCAGCATACCTCTGGTGAGTTTCAGCACTTGTAAATAAAACATATTTATGACACGCCACACATTGATCGACAGCCAATAGCACCAATTAACAGGACCATTGCAGAGAGACGTAACACTAAGCTGAATAGCACCAAAAAATGAGTTTTTACGAGTAGGGAAAAATTAATTGATTCCCAGACCACTAATGGGCAGCACAGATATAGAACACAGAGGCGTCCTCAACCTGGTTGCCAATATAAAATTCCTGCTGTTTACCAGCAGAAAACACACATGCCAGATGTGTATTCCAGAAGATACACTTGATCAGCAAAGCACTAACAATACAACCTGACAAACTGCTGTACCTATTATTAAATCATCGATGAACAGTAAAGGTGGTAAAAGTGTATTTTTCTTGTCAACAAAGTTATGTTCAAATTCAGTGTTTTTCACCTAAATGCACTGTGTGAATCCTTGTAACCTAAAAAACATGTTGAATGCTTTTCCTTCCTTGTAAACATTTGAAAAGCAATTTTAAAAAAAAATAATTTTAAAACATAATTGTTGACATCCATATGACAAAATGTCACTCCACAGTTGTACTAGTGGTCGAACGCTCCACAGAGTACCTTTTTAATATGGGGACGAAGTTGGTTGTGTGTTCTGTTACCAGATGTTATTTTCTCACTTCTGGGTAAATTAGGGTTATTTCGTATATATGATGAGCTTAGACATGACTGGGTCATCTTGGTTCTTTGTTCCTTCTTGATACTGTACATTAACCATTGCAAATGAGTTGCGTACAATTAGTAATTTATCAGGTCATTTTTTTAAAAATTCATTCAATAGGAATAATCAGAAGATATGGGATAGTCCAAGTGTCCATGCATGCATCCCAACATTACTTTACACCATTCTGATAGAGAAGCCCACTGTGTGTACCTAAAACTGGCTTATAAATCACTGGATGTGTTTATGCACTATGTGCTGGAAGCATGTTTCCCCCTAGGGAAACTTAACATTTTCCATCAAGCACTTGTGCAGTTGCCCCAACAACTCCTCCTGAACTCCTCTAAACAAAGGTCTCAACAAGGCTGATGTCTTCTTCTGAGAAGAGTCTTCTGTTTTTGTGTTATTCTATGAAAGTGTTATTGCCTAACTAATTAACTTTTTATCACTATCTCACAGAAAACACAGATTTTGTGACTAGATGCCCCCAAAACAGGACATTCACGAAGAAGGGACTATCAGTACGGCCTCTTGAAGTCACAGAGCAAGTTGTAGTCGAAGACTTAACACATTTTAATGAAGATCTCCTCCGCCTTTATTTTGAGAATATGGGTGGGGATGTGGACAAAGTTGTGCTTAATGAAGTGGAACAGACTGCCATCATCACCTTTAAAGACCACAGAGGTATTGCAGTTACATTACATATTAAACAATTTACAAGTACTGTGTGAATGTACATGTAGCATAATAAACATCATAAATTACCAACTTTTAAATGAATAGACAATGTGACAATGTAATATTTAATTGTTGTTCTTTCCCCGATAGCTGTTCAGAAAATCATAAAGAAGAAGCATTGCATCAAACAGGAAGAGATTAGAGTTTATCCTTTTTACAAATCTTTGGCAGCAGCCCTCTATGGCAAAGATCAACCTTCACTAAAACTCCCTGCTGCCATCTCTGAACCCATTGACAAGGCTGTTTGGAGATACATAAATGACAATAAATCAGCAGCAGAGACCATTCATTGTCACTTGGCAAAACACTTCTGCAAAGTAAACCTCGACCAATCTAATGTGTGCTTGAACCCTGTATCTTCAATACTACACCAAAAGGATGCCAAAGCCATCATCAAAGAGTGGAGGGATACTGTGAAGTCCACTTTTGCACAAGCTCTGTCAAAATTCAAATCCCTAAAGCTTCAGCCAGAGGCAGAAGTATGGGAAGAGTCTGAGGAGAAGATCAGAGAGACGCTACTGAATGAGGATGTAGTTGTAGTGCCTGATAAAGCCAGAGGTGTCTTGTCAGTGGTTGGCCTTGTGGCTGATGTCATCAGACTAGAGCAAACTCTTTGTGAAGTCTTAAACAAGATCGCTAAAAGAGTGCAGAGGGAGAAATCGATTGTAACCCAAGAGATCAAAGTGTCACGGTCAATTTTCCACATCCTGTGTCAAGATGGTCTTCAGGACAAGCTGCTACGTGTGTACCCAGAACTTAAAATGTCATATAGGAATGAGAGTCCAGATTTGATAGTTACTGGCTTAAGGGATGAGATTTTGGCAGCAAGCAAAGTTCTATACGATGCGGTGTTTGCATTAAAACGACAGAATTTAGAAATAGATAACTTTGTGCTTGACTTTTTGAAGAATGAACAACAAGAGGAGCTTACAGATTCTCTACTCATATCTAATGCAATAAATGCAGCATTTGAGATCAGTGGAAACAGGGTGCAGCTCCTTGCTGTTTATGACAGAGATCTGAATGATGCTGCAGACCATCTGGGAAGGCTGTTAATGTCCCAATACATTGATGTTGAAGACACTAATGTCCTGAAGAAGCCACAGTGGCAGCAGCTGGTCAGTCAAGTAGAGAATGCCAACAATAAGTCATGCAGGAGAATTCAAGTCCACACCACTGGTCAACAAGTTGTGGTGTCTGGCCACAAGGATAGTGTAATAACAGTTAGCAGTGAACTTGAGGACTTCTTAACCCAGAATGCTCAAGTTGAAGAAACTGTTGTGGTCAAGCCCAACACCATAGTTGAATACATTAAAAAACATGATGAATCTTGGTTGGAGCAAGTGGATGACAAAGTGGAGGTGTCTTACAAAAAGGAGGCCATCTGTCTAAGTGGTCCTAGAGTTGATGTGGCAGATTGCAAGACCTTGGTACAAGACGTGGTCTCTTCTGTGTTCTTTGAAAATTTAAAAGTCTCCATGCCTGGAGCGAAAAAGTTCTTCCAGGATAAAGAAACTATGTATGTTTCCTCACTCTTGAGTGAAACCGGCTGCCTGGTCCAGCTGGTTGATGAGACTAGTGGTGGACAGGACGACGTGGCCCACAGACAGGTACCAAAACCTGTGTATCAGATACAGACATTTGATGGGGTGGAAATTGCCGTCTATAAGGCAGATATGTGCAGCCACCCAGTACATGCCGTTGTCAATTCTTCTAATCAGGACTTGAAACTTAATGGAGGTCTTGGAGCAGCACTTCTTAAGGCTGCTGGCCCTCAGTTGCAGGATGAGTGTGACAAAATAATTAACTCGAATGGACAGCTCAAGCCTGGAGACAGTGTCATAACTGGTGCGGGGGGGCAGCTTCGCTGCAAAAAAGTCATCCATGCAGTGGGACCCACGTTTGATCCAGCTAAACCCCAGAAGGCTCTGGCGCAGTTGAAAAGAGCTGTCAAAGGAAGCTTAGAACTTGCTGAAAAGAACAGTTGCCACTCTGTGGCCCTGCCTGCCATCAGCAGAAACCAAGGCTTTCATCTCAGTTTGTGTGCAGCCACCATCATCAAGGCGGTGAAGGACCACTGTGATGAGAAGTGTGATGACAACACCCTGAAGAGGATCCATTTTGTGAACAATGATGACAGTGCTGTTCAGGCTATGGAGGCAGCTGTCAGACAGGAGTATGGAAATCATGGTGTCAGTCATTCTCAACAAACTCTCCCTACCAAAGCTGCCAAGTCTCCAGTTGTGAAACTTGCTGGATCTGACCCCAACTGCTTGGGTGAAGTGCAGACCAAAGAGGGCTTGGACATCACTCTTATGAAAGGAAATATTGAGAATGCCACGGTAATTTGGATTTTTATTATCCTTTACTAAGGGCTAACAGTTTAAGAGTGTTACATTCCTACATAGGGTCAAAAGTTAATGCGTCATACTTTAGTAGTCTGCAGTCCCTATCTGCTCACGAGTATCCACCCTGACTGATTCTTAGAGCCCTGATTCTCGACTGTTTTATATTATCTACAAAAAGATGTTGTAAAATAAAGAACATGCAACTGATAATATTCTGTTAACACATTCTCAGACGGACGTGACCGTGAACACTGTGTTTGAAGATCTTGCACTGAACAAAGGGGCAGTTTCAAATGCCATCTTGGGTGTGGCTGGACCCAAACTTCAGCAGTTGGTAACTGCGAAAAATGCTAGTGGAAATGTCGGTGACGTCATTGTTACTGACGGCTGCAACCTGAAGAGCAAACAAGTCTTTCATGCAGTTGCACCTCATTGGGACAATGGAAAAGGCACAGCTGAGAAGGTAAAGTGTTGTGCCATGTGTATTATATGTTAAATGACTTCTGATCTGAATTTGATGAAAGGTCAAAACACATCATAAGTAATATACCTCAGATATATACTTTTTTTTCCCCCTCACCATTCTCTGCATATCATGTAAAACATTATCCTGCTTATTTGTATAACACAAGCCATATTGCTGTCAGCTATTGTCTTGTCTATTTGATGTCACAAGTCATATCTTAGTCGCAGGATCTGGTAAATGGACAAACCAAAAGTGTAAACTTTCAATATCTTGCCCCTAGATTTGAATACCATTTATGCTTGCCTTCCAGACCTTGAGTGGTATTTTCAAGGATTGCTTGGGCAAGGCAGAGGGAAGTGGTATGACCTCCATATCCTTCCCCGCCATCGGCACTGGAAACCTGGGTTTCCCAAAAGACCTTGTAGCGTCAGTGATGTTGGATGAAATCTTGGCATTTAGCAGTAAGACACAACCGAAGCACCTGAAGAAGATTGTGATTATCCTTTACTCGGGAGATGCACAGACTATCCAGGTAAGAAAAGAAAAACTTTGTAGTACGTTCATGCCCTGAGTACTTAACCAAAATTATTATCATTACGATTATTTTACACGTATTTTTACATGCTCACTTTTCTGACGAAGCTGCCATACTAAATACAGTGTAATTAATTTTCAGTTGCACAGTTGTTTACCGAGTACAGAGTAGCCTTGTTTGTTGTTTTTATTTACTTTGCAGTGCGCAGTGTTGAAATTGTTTTAATAGAACACTGCACCAGTGGAGCGGAGTTGTTAACAACTCTTCTGTTTCTGTAGGCGTTGAAACAGCTGTCCTGGGTATCGCTCATTTGCACAATGCTTTTTCTCAGCTTTCCCCTATAGTGCAGCCTGAAACTTTTTAAATATCTGCGCTGGGCTGCAACACCAGCTCCCATTCACAATGACTAAGCAGCCAATCGCTGTCTCCGCTTTTGAGTCCATACATGTGAACAGCCCCCAAGGTTGCCCTAGTTCCATTACTCCCTGCAATATATAAAAATGATCTTTTGTCAAAAAATGCCACAGATTACTGTAGATATCCAATGGATTATTGCAATTAGTGCTAACCTCAGTGGAAAACACATTACGATTCCTGTGACTGTTTCACAATAAAAGCTTCCCTGTGGCTTGTACCAGTTGAATGCTTTAAAGTGCTTTTTAAACAGCTGTGATATAGCTGAAAGAGAGTGAACAGTTGGGCCATTATTAATGAGATAAAATTGAAAACAGTAACACTGGATTACATGCATGCATCATTTCCTGTTAATCTCGCCCAGGAATGGCAGACCCTGCCACTAAAGATGAAAATTCTTGAGTGTAAATGCATTAAAAACTGCCAGGCATAAATAGTCATTGTTTGTATTCCATGCAAATCTTAAGAATTATAATTTTAATGACAAATCATCAATATCAACCAGTAATAGAGTATTACTATAGCACTGTTAACAAAAACATAGTCTATTAAGTCAGTGTTGTGGTATCAGGAATCTCTCTGATTCTATCTCCAGGTTTTTAGTGATGAATTTAAGAAGAAGTTTCCCAATGCCTCAGGTGGACCAGTGCCCATGAAGTCCGCCAAAAGTCAAGGTAGGCAACATTGTTGCAACATTTTAATGTACAATTACAATGTAATGTAGAAATGTTTAAGTATTAAAATAACAATTCTCTAAACAAACATATCACTATTGAGTGAAGCACAAAATGACAAAAAATGTATTTGTTTTGTAATGATATGCAGAAAAGCAGGAAAATATTTGCATCTATAAAACTGAGACATACTTTATTAAATGCCTTAAATGGTTCAGTAATTATCAAACTATACTATTTTTGTTAATAAACTAATAGGTATTGTTATTTTAACAATACTGAAAATATTCAGTATTGTTAAAATTACCAATTAATTTAAAATTATTATTATTACATATTGATTAAATTATTAAATTAAAATTAATATTATGTATTGCTGGTAATTTTTTATTTGTGTCTTCTGCTTCAAGGTCCCTTCTCTAAAGTTGTCTCAAGCTCAGGAATGCACGAAACCACAATGGGAAGTGTTGCTATACAGGTGGTCACAGGAGACATAACCAAGGAGACCAGTGATGTCATCATCAACTCCTCCAATGAAAAATTCTCTCTTAAGTCAGGTAAATAATAATAAAAAACTGGAATGTTTCAGTAATGGAAAATGAGTACAATTTCAGATTCTTTTCGATTTAATGTAAATATTTACATGTGGTGGATACTACTTTTAAAGGTATGGTACATATTCTACACATGAATCCCACTTCACACATCAAAATTGACACAAATGTGAGTCCTCTCACAGTAATCATGCCCTCCAAATTTTATATGATATGATATCTTTATCTTTCTCTCCTCTAGGAGTATCAAAGGCTATCCTGGATGCAGCGGGTCAAGCTGTTGAACTGGAATGCCAAAACCTTGGTAAGGAAACACTTATTCCCAGAGTTGACATCAAACATAATATAGCAACTATCTATCTTGGTAATGACATGGATAAAAAGTCAATCATTAAGCCAATTCTGTAGTCCACATCATAACACAAGATTGTTCAGAAAGGAAGTGTGACCTAAATAGAGACAAACACACACACACACACACACGTTTGTACAGCTATACTTGTGAGGACATTCATTGACATAATGCATTCCCTAGCCTCTTACCCTAATCTTAACCATCAAAACTAAATGCCTGACCCCAACCATAACCCTTATCCTGACCTGAACCTAAACTTAATTCTAACCTGAACCTCAAAACCAAGTCTTAACCCTCAAACAGCCTGTTGAAGGTGTCTCAGAAGGTTAGGACCGGCCAAAATGTCCTCACTTTCCAAAAATGTCCTTACTCCCATTGTCTAAAACTCAAACTGGTTCTCACAAAGAAAGCTGTACAAGGGCGCGCACACACACACACACACACACGTTGTTGTCATGGTTCAAAGGTATTCAAATCCACTGTGTGAAACCTTTTAGGTGCCCAGCCCAACCCAGGCATGATAATGACTCAGCCAGGCAACCTCAAGTGTAAGAAGATCATCCACCTAGTTGGACAGACGGACCCCGTTAAAATCAGAAAGGTTGTGAAAAATGCACTTCAGATGTGTGTGACCAACTCATACACATCTGTTTCATTTCCTGCCATTGGCACAGGTGAGATTTATTTGCAGAATGTGATGTCATGTTGACATTTATGCCCAAACTCATCTCAGTTGATGGGTTTGTGTACTAGATTGGGAACCAGACGAATCTGCGAGCTCATGTTTCATTTGCACTGGCAGATACGTCTGGCCCCTCTCCCATTCAAACTGTGTTCTCTGACGATTTATCAGGCTAACCAATCACAAGTGTTTATCTAGTACGAGGCGGGTTTAATTCGTTGATTGACAAAGACGATTGCTGTTCAGGTATCTTTCTAAATATCCAATATGGCGCTCCCGATACGGAACGTTTAGCAGCTGGCTACAGCGGCAGTATTAAACGGACTGGACGATAAATGTTCTCTAAAAGAAGAACAAACAACTGCTCTTAAACTTTATGTTGATAAGAAATATGTGTTTGCCGAACTTCTGACAGGACGACGTTTCGTTGCTCTGATTGGTTGTCTCCGCCCGTCGATAATGGCCTTTGAAATCAAAAATGAACTGAGAGGTTCCAGACTACTATGCGTTGGCAAATTAGTTTGCTGATGCCATGGTATTTGTGTACATGAATACAACTCAGAAATGTATTTATTCAGAAAGGTTTTCTTCAGATTTTCTCATTTCCACAGAACAAATTTTACAGAAATTGAAGGGAATGTTCATGCATGGATCCTGTTAATTTAGAAACAATAATCACAGTAATGACTGCTTGTGTGTTTTTTACCGTCTGTAACGTGTGCTGTACCATTTTAGGTCAAGGCAATGTACAAGCAAAGCAGGTAGCAGATGCCATGTTGGATGCAGTGACTGATGTGTTAAGCCAAAACACTTCCAGTACCCTGAAGACAATCCGGGTAGTTATTTTCCAGCCACCCATGTTAAAAGAGTTTTACAACAGTATGCACCAAAGAGAAGCCACTGATGCCACACAGTCTATGGGAGATAAAGGAGGGTTCTGGGGAAGCATCGGCTCTAAAATTAAATGTAAGTACAGTAAAGAGAATCATTTTAGAGTTCATATTCCTTCATCTATAATAACTTTTAAATGTTAAATTCTAATGTAGATCTTGGATTTTGTTCTTTCAGCACTATTTGTTAGTGGAAGTGCTGACAAGCCACAGAAAGAAGGGGATTTTGTCATTGAGGCTCTGAAAGTGGACCCAGCTTGCTTCCACATCTGCGGTGAGTCACAGGCTAAAGTAAACTCAGCCAAGCAGTGGATCAATGACCTGATGTCCAAAGAGCAAGAAAGCATCTTCATTCAAGAAAACGCCATCCTCAGCTTCTCTGATGCAGACCACCAGCACCTTGTTGACATCCAGAAGACCACAGGCGTGAGCATAAGGACTGAGAGCAAGAATGCCCAAGCCTCAGTCACCATTACGGGGCTCAGCAAGGACGTGCTCAAAGCCACCCATGAGATCCATGATATGCTGAGGAAGGCGAGAGATAAGGAGGACCTGAGGAAGAGAGTGGAGGTGGCGGGCACAGTTGCAGACTGGCAGTACCTGCAGCAGGGGTTTCAGTTTCAGAGTTTCGATTCAATGACCAACTTCGAGCTTGAGCAAGCATTGGAAAAGAAGCTACCAAATGTTAAAGTTACTGTCCAGGGTCAGAGCTACACAGTCACCATGCCAAGTGGGCCTGCCACTGATAACCAAGGACGTACCCTAGAGATAAAGCGCGTTGACAAACTAAAAGGTATCTTTTCTTACCTGTGTTATCTGATAATTGTAAGTATGTCATTTGTCCCAACCCTGCCTAACATCAACAATAATGCAGGAGAAACTGGTTTTGTCTTCATTATGAAGCCAAAATAAAGTGCATTCAAAACAGAATCAGTTTAATTATTCTCTGGTTTCTCATGTATTATTATATATGTTGTTATCTGGTCATCGACACAGATTTTTAATGTCAAAGTTGCAAAAAGTATTGCCAATAAGTTGTTGATGCCGGGAATAATACAAATTAAATTGTGTATTATGCCACTAGACGAAGACGTGCCTGAGGTCTGGGAGGCCATGCCGCCAAACACCTCGAGTCAGGCCTTCCCCATCAAGGCTGGGACAGCAGAGTACACTGAGGTCCTGAATCTGTTCAAGGCCACATGTGGACAAACCGTTACAAAGGTAGACTACAATTAACATGCACTGTATGTAATAAATAATGTTTTAGCTGTCACATCACGATCATCATTTGTCTCCTCATCAGGTGACATTAATAAATCAATCACGTACACATTAAAAATCCATATACAGAAGAGCTGGTTAATATAATAGACACAAATTTACTTACTTTATTTGCTTTTCCCTCATCTTAGATTGAGAGGATTCAGAACCCCATGTTGTGGAAGGGCCTACAGATCAAAAAACATGACATGGAGCAGAGAAACGGTCATCAAAACAACGTGAAACGTCTCTTCCATGGCACCAGTCACGACACTGTGGCCACCATCAATCAATACGGCTTCAACAGGAGTTACGCAGGGAAGAACGGTGAGTTTAGTGTTGAAAATATGGAGCAGACACTTCCTCAATCTCTGTTTTCAACAGAGATTGAGGAAGTGACAGTTCCAGTGTGACACATGCCATTCCTTGTAATGTTGATTGTTAGTTTTTACACCACAATTAAGCATATTTTTAAATAAGTTTGGTCATACTGTACCTCAGTTGCTTATTAAAAGTTTCAGAGCAATATCAATAATCCTACATTTTGAAAAAGGTTTAATTTTAATGGATGTTCAGAACACTACAGTTGTTATTCAGTTCATTCTGAATATTTACTTTGAAAAAGAATAGTAGTATATATATATGCTTGTAGTATAGCAAGCATCATAAAGATTAACTCAAACTTTCTGTTGCTATTCCATTTTCAGCTACTTGTTATGGGAATGGCACATACTTTGCAGTCAATGCTAGTTACTCTGCCAGTAACACCTACTCCAGGCCGAATCAAAGCGGGGAGAAGTGCATGTACCTCTGTCGAGTGCTGACGGGGGATTACACCACTGGACAACAAAACATGATCGAACCGCCGCCCAAGAACGCCGCCTCTCTCGGGAAGTACGACAGTGTCGTGGACAACATGGCCAAACCCAGCATGTTTGTTATCTTCCATGACATCCAGGCTTATCCTGAATATTTGATTACATTCAAGTAACACAGCCATGCACTGAGATAACAAAAAAATGTCTTACTTTAGACACTGCCTTAAAAAATAGCTCTTTCACCTGATTAATGTATCTGTCTTCACATCTACTTGAGATATTTGGTTTAAACCTACAATGAGTGCAATAATACAAGCAACCGATAATGATTACAAGGATCAGATATGGAAGTATTAGTAGTTAGACCCATATCTGTGAACATACTATAGAATAATCATGTAAGAAGAAATCAGAGAATTTAAAGAAAATGAGGGTTGCTAAAACAAATGTTTGCCAATTTTGTATACACCGTTTAACTGCACTCAACATTGTGGAATGGAAAGTGGATGGATGGAAAGTACCCGCTCTGTTTCTGGAAATCATATAACCAAAGCCCGTCTGTGTACGCATGTGTAAATCAGGTTTAGAATCACTTTTGGTTTTGGTTTTTTGTAAACTGCTGTTCCAGTAAACAAGATTGTGCAAATAAAAGTTATTACAAGCACACTAATGTATTGTTTGCTGTATATTTCATTTCAAGTGAATCACTCCCTATATTTGTGTCCATTGTTTATTAGAGCAGCATACATTGTAAACTGAGTTTTCACGTCTTGATTTACAGTCCAGAGAAAATGTCAGTTCAAAACTATGGCAAAGTCCAACAAATATGCATTCGAAAAAAAAGTACTTTACTGTCTAAGTGGTAATTTGCCTGCATGTGCATCGACATTACCAGAACACACATGTGACTGCTGTTACTCCTGAGTGAGACAGTGTCACAGAGAGGCCAGGAAATCACACACCTGTGGTCACACTGCTTTACTGTAATGCAGACCTCTGCTCAACTCTCTGGCTCCCCCTGCAGGTCACACTGCATCAGTGCAGACTTATCTCCCGTTGCCACGATAAAAGTGAGTAGAGATTTGTGGCATTGCAGATAACACAAATGGTGCACCGCTAGTGTTCGTCTATGGGTGCAGTGTGCAAGCCACACGACCGTGAGTTTGGAGGACAAGCGCAGTCACGAAAACATTTAACAAACATTTAATAACAAAAATCTACGAGAAACTGCAGACGTCCACAAAAGAAAAATAATGTAAGGCAAAGAAAGAAAGAAAAAAAAAACGCTATAGAAGTTACTGCTAAAACCAAACAGTCCCCTGTAATACAGGTTGGCTTTTTTTAGCATTCATTTTTAGGGTGGAATTCTTTTTCTGTTGAGCGCATCCCCCACCCATGGGTGCAGGTGTGTCCTACCTGTCTTTTGGAAGTTTCGAACGCGGAAGTCAAAGTTGACTATCGCGACTCATGTTCCCACCGCACCTACGCTGTGCGGTTCTCCTCTAGAAAAGCCCAGAGTGAACGCAACGCGGCACCGCAGCTCAATCCGTCCGGCCAGCGGGCGCTAACGACTCTGCGGGGCTTCAGGAACCGGGTCCCAGCGGGAGTCCGGCCCTGATGGCATCCGGCGGACGGACGGGTCCGGGCGGCCCGGCGGAGGGAGCCGGGCCCGGGGAGAGCCTGTCGGTCCACGGCGGCGCGGAGAAGCTCAACTCCTCCGCCGTCAACCGCATCCTGATGGAGTTCCTCATCTACTTCGGCCGGGCCCTGGTCGTCTTCTACCCGGTGTACCTGACCGGGTACCTGGGCCTCAGCGTCAGCTGGGTGCTGCTCTGCATGGCGATGCTCTCCTGGTGGAAGAAGAACCGCCAGTGGAAAGACGCGCGGATCGGAACCGCCATCGAGTTCGTGGACAACGAGACGCACGTGGTCAACAAGGAGCTGCAGAGCGCCTTGCAGATGGCATCGTGGGTAAGTATCGTGCCAGCGTGTCCCACAGCGCTGGGGCCCCCGCGGCCCTGCTCAAGGGCACTTCAGCAGCGCGGGCATCCAACTCAGCCCTCCGATCACTGACGGAAGGGCCAGTGTCAAACCTGTTCTTGCTGTGTTTTGTTTTTTTTTTCATCACTGATCACGATCACTTTTAAAGATTGCAGCCAAGTTGTGTTAAAACAACCTGAAACAAATCCTGTACAGTGGGCCGTGTCAGGCGCTCCGTTGCCATGGCTACAGTACAGCCCGTTTGCGTGACAGACCTGGGCTCAGCCTCCAGGGCTCGGGAGCGGGTCAGGCCAGCCTGATGTTGACTTGCTCATTTGCAGGAAGGCTCGCTCCTCTCCACATTTGGTTGCACCACACCCACTCAAACAGGTGACTCATGGGACACAAGAAGGGAGAGACCGTCAGTGGGGTTCTTCTAATGTCAGAGGAATGTGAAAACAGTGTTTTCGATTACACTTTAATGGTGGGAGCAGCACCATCTCTCTTTGTATTAAAACACAGGTTTTTAATACATGCAGAATTCCATTCAAATAAATGCAGATTTATGACTTAAACGGTGGAGCTTTAGTTTAATCCATTTATGGGTCTTGAAATATGTACTTTTTAAGTTTTGGGTAAGTTTTCCCTCTTTAGCATCTCAGGCAGAGCTCGTGGATGGTACTTTAGTGTGTCTGGGATACACGCTCTGCATTAGAACATGATTCATGACACGAACCTCTGTCACTGTCCACAGTTGTGATGCTGCAAAGAAACTTCTGTAAGCCCTGAATAACAAATACTACCGTGCTTTTCCTTGTCCATTTTTACTAACAAATGCTTTCAAATTTCTGAAATGGGGAAAAATCTGCAAAATTTTCATGAGTTGGATCCACCAGTCTTATAGCAGTTTTTTTTAATTTGACTGATTTTTATGTTGACTAATTGTACTCATAAGACTTTTTCTATTACAATTTGCATGATGGATAATTAATTACTGACACGATTATTTCTTCCATCATCACCACCATCATGCATGCCACCATGTTGTTTGCATTGGACGAATACACACCCTAATTTCCCTATCCTCTTTTTTTTTTTTTTAGGTCCACTTTCCTGTTGTTGAGAAAGTTGACTGGGTCAACAAGGTACTGTATCAAAATAAAGTTATCTTCCTACCTCTTTCTGGTTTTATGAGACGATGCTAGCCATCATCATCCCCACCTGCTAAATCAAGTCTGTGTTTTTGGTTGGTGACTCTGGGTTAAAGTCCCGGTGCTCAGCAGCACACTTTCCTCCTCGACCGTCCCATCACGGTGGCGGTCACATGGCCTGCATTTGCATGGCCAGCATTTCGATGTACAAGAAAAAGCATAGGCTGCCCTCAAAATGCAGACCACATGGACACACTGAGATGCACCAAATTCCAACTGTATTGTTTGATTTTTCTACACAAAAACTTATGCCGTCAGTATGATTTGAGAAAAATGCTATGGAAACAGTTTGATGCATAGTGTCTTGAAGTATTCCCTCTATTCTAAAGTGCAAGTGAAATTATATCTACTGTTTGATTAAGGCGTGGAATCAGGGCGTCTTTCACATGCTTTGTTTTGCTTTGCGTGTTCAGGTGTTGGGGCAGGCCTGGCCTTTCTTTGGGATGTACATGGAGAAGCTCCTCAAAGAGAACATCCAGCAGTCCGTCCGGCTCTCCAACCCTGCGCTCAAAACGTTCACTTTTACCAAGGTCCACTTTGGACACATTGTGAGTTTTGCATTTGTCCTCCATTACTCCTTTGACACTTTTAGAGCCATTTAAATCCTCCTGAATATTATGGAATATGAATATAATGTTCAATAAAACAGTAACTAAAATGTTTTTACTGACTTCCAGTCAGGCTTCACACCTGTGTCTGATAAACCCAGAGTGTAGTGTGTCATTAAAGATGGTTGAGGAGGCTCCTTTAAAATGTTTCCCTGATTCCAGCCTCTCAAGATCACTGGAATGAAAGCATACACACATGAAGTGGATCAGAGGGAGGTGATTCTGGACTTGAATATAAGGTTGGTTTAGACACCCTTGTCACTTCAGAGCTGTTCTCCTTTTTTTGTCATTTGTCTGCCTTTGTCCCTCTGTTCTCTGTAAACTCTGAGCGGCAGCCTAGTGGGGTGCACGTGCTTGTTTTCCCCCTCGCAGTCATTCACTTCTCACCAGCGCTGTTCACTCTGCAGTTATAACGGTGATGTGGACATCGACGCCGTGGTGAAGGAGCCAATCACAGCTGGCATCAAAGGACTTAAAGTGGGCATCTCATTTTCCTGCACAACCCTTATCATCATCATCATCTTCATCATCATCATCATCATATGTGTTTACTAGTCTTGTAAAAAACTGTCCTGAATCTTCCAGCTCCAGGGGATGCTGAGGGTCATTTTAGAGCCGCTTATTGGCCAAGCACCACTGGTGGGAGGAGTCACCTTCTTTTTCATCCGCCGCCCCGTGAGTGCCTACGGACATTTTCATTACCTCACCATCAACCATTAAGCTGTCTGATTAGCCAAGTTTATAACTATAAATATATATATAATGTTTTCCAGACCCTAAGTATTAACTGGACGGGCATGACCAACCTTTTGGACAGCCCTGCGTTCAGGTTAGCTTCCACAGAAACAGAGCCCTAATGGTCGCCCCAATATTCTGCTGCCTGGCGGTCTGGTTGTAAAGCTCTCTCGTCTCATCTGTCCCCTGTCCAGTTCGTTGTCTGAGGAGACCATCATGGACATCATCGCCTCGCTCATGGTGCTGCCCAACCGCATGTGTGTGCCCCTCATAGAGCAGGTCAAAGTGGACCAGATGAGGTTCCCGCTGCCCCGTGTATGTGAGATATACTTCCACGCTTAACAATTTTGACAATTGTAGGTTACTCTTTTCAAAATTTCTAATAAGTAGGTGAAGATTTTCATGTGAGACCATGATGTGGGTTTGAACCTTGCTTTCCTTGTCTGCTCCTCAGGGTGTGGTGAGGGTCCACTTGCTGGAGGCCAGAGACCTGATGGCTAAGGACACATACATGATGGGTTTGGTGAAAGGCAAATCAGACCCCTATGCGACACTCCGAGTCGGCAACAAACAATTCAAAAGCAAGACCATCAAAGAGAATTTGCACCCCAAGTGGAATGAAGTGTATGAGGTAGAGTGACAGTAATGTCTGTGTGTAATCTGCTAAAGCCTTTCTCTAAATGTTTTAGAAAATTTAAGTAAGTATGCGGAACTGGGGTATGGATCATAACATTGACTTTCCCGTTTTGAAAGACATTTGATAAGATCTTTTCTTTAACTGTGTGCAGTTTGTTGTCCATGAGGCCCCAGGGCAAGAGCTGGAGGTGGAGCTATTCGATGAGGACACAGATAAAGACGACTTCCTTGGAAAGTAAGAAACTATCTAATAACAGAACAAACAAGGAGGGTCAGTGCTGTTTGAGTCACATGTATTGTTTATTTGGACTCCCAGTTTTTACCAAGTCAACAACTACTCTTCCTAAGGTAAAGTTTCACTATTTAGAACTCATCTAAGAGTTTCTGAAATATGGAAGATAACAAAACACAAGGAAAAAAGGAATTTTGTGTCAAACTCTCACTGTTACCATTAGTGTCTTGATTGCTATGTAATTATTAGTTAGGAGGGGAAATAATACCCTACCATATCTCGCGAATCTGAAATCAGACCATGAAAAGAAAAGAGAAACAAATACTTTACTCTTAGACTCAGGTCTAAGGTCATTTGTTTCCTTGTGTGACGTGGCAGCTTTAACACTAAATATAGTTATTTGATTGAAAATATACAGCGCAGCTGCTTGCACAAACATGTAAGAGAATATAGCTGAGTGATAATGTGGACTAAGGTACGGTATCAGTGCTGAAATATATTAGTTTTATATGTTAGTGCTACGTGGTTTTCACTAACCATCGTTACCATTTTTCATTGTCACCTCAGGTATAATCTTGATTTGGGAGAAGTGAAGAAGGAGAAAGAAATTGATAAGGTGAGCTTTTATTTAATGTTGTGGAAAAACAGAATACAGTGATTTGAGCCTAGCAAGCACAGTTTTGTCTGGGAAAAACAGTAGTACGCACAAAATGAATTCCAGCACTGCAGGACGTTACAGTGAACTGTTTCCAACTGTTTTCTATTCAAACAAAGTCCTTATGGATCATCATGTTGATGAATGAATCTCCCTCTCTGTTACAGTGGTTTCCTCTGGAAGGGGTCCAGAGTGGAGAAGTTCGCTTCAAGCTCCAGTGGTTTTCCCTTAATGCTGACTCCAGCCTGCTGACAGAGGTAACCTCATTGTCGCTTACATTTCTCCCATCAGAATCTTTTCATCAGCATTTATATTCAACATCACCGGGCTCTTATTCAACTTTTTAACCTTATGGCCTGTTTGCCTTTCTTAACTGAGCTCCCGGGCCAGCGGTTAGTCAGCTGTGTAAATCATGTACTGCTCTCTCTGCCGTCGCTCTCTTCCAGTCTACAGATGGCTTTGCTTGTGCTATGCTCGCGGTGTATCTGGACAATGCGTCAAACCTACCGGTAAGTGGCGTCTAAGTGGGGACTGTTGTCGCTGAGTGCAGATGATCCAACACGGAAAGATGAATGTGCTGATGTGTATTCTTGTGTTTGGGTGCAGAAGGACCACAGTGAATTCACCGAGCATCAGAAACATGGGAAGCACGCAAAGGAAGCTCGGGTGAGACGAGAGCTTTTTAAGCTTATAGTACTGTTACATAAGGCTGTGCTCTTGTGAATATGCCAGCAGTCCTCCTTTCTTACTTTCTATAAGAAGGGGCCGGGCTGGCCTTAGAAACCCGAGACCCCAGACCCTCAGAGGTCAATTTTCATTGTGTAATTCTCATAGTTCTTTTGTATCTTGATGTCAGACAAAAGCCTCGATCAGATCAGATGTTTTCTGTTAGTGCTCCGGGTGCACAACTGGTATTTCCCGTTTGTCTGGTGCATGCCTGTCATTTTATGTGGGTGTGTCGTTACCAGCTGGTGTTCATGTTGCTAGATTTCTTCCTTAACCTGAGGCTTGGTCAGGGTGAGTTTCCCAGCATAAAGAAACATGCAGAGATGTGTGTGATCATTGTGTGATAACATTTTGTTGGGAGACATTGTTGGGCAAATCAACATCATCATTATAGCTATACTAATTTGCCCTCTGTGTGTGGGCTGATATTTCGTAGGATTTTAGGACAAATCAACAAAATGCTATTGAGGTCACTTTACAGTTCCTGTGAAAAAAACATTTGTCCCACTCAAACTCGTGCCCCGTCCATCTGGCAATTATAATCAAACTCCAGGGAATATTTATAGACACTTTTTGAGCCTTTTTGAGCTTTATGATCTCAATAGGTCTCCCAACTTGAACTGTCAGTAGCAGCTATAGGCTCTGATTGCCCTCTGCTGGTCATAGTGGGAAAATACAGTCACACTGACACTGACTCTTCTCATGTTAAGGTTTCATTCTCCCAAACTACATTGTGTTATAGCAAACATGGTTGAGCGGAGAAAAGCTTTATGAAAAAAGTTACTGTGATGTGGTTGTGACATTGACTCAGTTTATAGTAGAGACAGTCTCTGCAAAAAATGTCGAGTTAAGTGAAAGTTAGTTGTTGAAACCTCAACTTTTGCATTTTTCTTCCACCCTGGAAATGTTGTTAAAATGAGGGGCACCATCAGTAGCATTCACATTCCTCTCCAGTAATTATAAATAGTTAGCTTTTCGTTTTTTTTTTTTGCCAGTGTGAACATCTGTTGTACACGTCCCAGGTGGCGTGGCGTGTCTGCAGTTTATTAGGGAGTGGAATGCATAACCTGCCCAACCTGGAAGGCAACAGGCTGCTTGTAGTCAAACTCCCAACGTCAGCCTGTTGCTGGTTAATGACAGACACTAACTCTAAAAGCAGTTGAGATATTAAGAGTCAAGTAGTTCCAAATATATTATAGATAATCGTGAGTCACTCTTCCCATCAGCACAGTTGATAACTAATATTCCTCATTGTTCCTGAGGTGTTTTTGACACAGTGTCTGAAAGCGTTTTTACCCCAAAAAATAAAATATTCATGCACTGCCTCACTGATTTGCTTTGTTTTCAGCTCACAAAGAGAGCCGCCTGCCTGAACTCCTTTGTGGAATTTTCCATTGATAAGAATGTTCAGAAAAGCAAGGTACATTAATACACCATTTTCTCTTTAACTCATTCAATTAATTAATGAATGTCTGTCATTTAATCTTTATTCTTACGTTACTGTCAAAATGACAAGCTTCATTCCAAGCCCACATGTCTGTGCTGTAAAAAACGCAAACAGACGACTCCGAAGTTGTGGAGCCTTTTGCAATAAAACCATTTGTTTGTAATTATTGCCCGTCGCTGCCTTCTCTTTCCACAGGTTGTGTATGCATCTAAAGACCCGGTGTGGGAGGAGGGCTTCACCTTCTTTGTGCATAGTGTCAAAACACAGCAGCTAACTGTTCAGGTTTGTCATGTAAAGTTGTATACACACCATACAGAAAGTTTCTATTTTGGTTTATGATCATAACAGACATTATTTTAATTATGGCTTCAAATTTAGAATCCAGCTTACTTTTTTGTATAAATCCCTATGAATTTGTATGTGTCAGTATGTATTGCACCGACAGAAGACAGCCGGATTGACACTACCTTGTCAGTCAGATATCCTCAGGAAGTATAAAACATTTTCCCATTCACCGCTCGAATAGTTTTATTTGTGTTCCCGTGGTCCAGGTCAAACAGCAAGAGAAGAAGACTTCGCTGGGTGTTCTCAACTTGCCCCTGAACCGCCTTCTCAACGTCTCCGACATGACTATGGACCAGCGCTTCCCGCTGGAGCGCTCTGGAGCAAACAGCCAGATCAAGCTGAAAGCCACTCTCAGGGTGGGCAGATAGTACATAGAAACTCCCGTCACACATTCAGTGCAAAGAAACCAGAACGACATTCAGCTGCCTCCTGTTCAAAGCTAACACTCTCTTTCATCTTAAGTACATTTCCATTTTGCTGCCATCTATTTCCAGCTGAACTAACTGATTAGTCAACCAACACCTACATCATGAGAACATGCAAGTGAACTCCTGTGTGACTGACATTAGCCATGTCCTCAATCACTCAACAGATTCTTACCTTGGACAAGCCTCCACCCAAGATCATCCTCAGTCCCCCACCACAGGTCAAACAACAAGGACCACAGACCAACCAAGGAGGTAACCGCCCTGAATCCGCTCCCTCCGTCGCCGCATCCTCCTCCTCCCCCGCTGCCAAAGCCTCACCTCCGACCCGGCCGGTTGACTTCCCGAATGGCTCTAATCAAGGCTATCTAACTGAACGCCGTGGCTCCTTCGTGGCTTCTGAAACCCCGCAGCCATCTCCTTACTCAGCAAAAATGCGTCGGTTTGACTCCCACAGCCTGCTGTCGGACAACTCCATCGCTTCGTCACGCTTCGACCTTTCGGAGGGTTCCTCGTATCCAGAGTGAGTCTATAGGTTTGTTCTGTGTCCACGTGTCTTTTTCCCACCTCTGGAATGCTGACTTCTAACCTTAGATGTCAAGAACTAAATGCAAGAGTTAAGGAATAAAACTGACATTTCCCAATGTTATCATCACTAAAGGGCCATCAGGAAACATGAGGGTTCATTTGGGGAAATCCAACTGACTGTACGCTATGCCACCCTGAGGAATAAACTCATCATCCTGGTTAACAGCTGCAGGTACATCAGAAAAATCCAGTCTCACTAGTGTTTTCCAGCAGCACTAATACTATTTCAGTGTGTGTGTGTGTGTGTGTGTGTGTGTGTGTGTGTGTGTGTGTGTGTGAGATAACATTAAAAAACAACTTTAACAGGTCCTTTGTAATATTGTACATGTGCTTTTGCATATATATGCCACTGATTTAGCATAATTTCTTTTTCAGCCCTGGGAAGAACATCAAAAACAGTTCTAATAGTCATTATTTCCTTGCACTGAATCCAACATAAATAAATAGGAAATTGCCGTAATTGAACGCACAAATGATTTTCTTTTCAAATTCACATGGGAAAGTTGTTCACAATGTATGAAAAGTAAAAATGGAAAGCCAGCCATGATGACCAGTTGTGTGTACCTGTTGCCTACAGAGACCTATTCCCCTGCAGTGAGAATGGCACAGACTCTTATGTCCGCCTTTATTTGCTCCCTGACCAATCATGGAGACACCGCAAGAAGACACGTGTCATGAAGAGGACGGTCAATCCCGTCTTCAATGACAAGTAAGTTTACTGGATTCACCCTACATCACACCTTTGTCTTCATCAGTTGCTTTTCTGGTTTACCAACTTGGTCACTGTAGTTACTGTATATTTAAGGCTCAGAGGTTGGGACTGGATGGAACTTGTTTCTTTCTGCCTTTTGTCACAGGTTTGAATTTGATGTGTCACTCCAAGAGGCACAAACCAGGAAGCTGGATGTGGCAGTCAAGAACAACAAGATGTTCCACATGCGGGAGAGAAAGGACATTGGCATGGTAGGTGATGCTACTTGTGGTAGACTGTGTCTTTTCATTCCTGACGCAAGATTTCAAAGGCTAACAGCAGTTGAAATGCTCTATGCCGTTAGACAACAACAAATATACAGCCTTTACATGTCCACGTTGTGGATCCTTATTGTTCAATGTTGTGAATGTTTCTATTTCATACATACATTGCACACCAATGTCTGGACCGCTGTGGTTGTCACAATTTTGCAGTTTGCAACTCAGTCTGGATAATTAACTACATTTTGTTGTCCTGTCCACAGGTGATGATAGATATTTCAGAGTTGGATCTAACCAAAGGCATCACACAATGGTATGGGCCCCTTTTCTTCTTATCCATGATTTGAGTGAAGCACTCTGCAGACAGTTCTTTGGGTTTTGGTCTGAATGGAACATTAAACTGAGTTTGATGTGATATATCAGAACTAAGCTGAAGTATGTTGTACCAAGCTGGTTAGCTTATCTTGGCAGCTTCATGTTTGCAGACAGACATAAGGGGTATACATCTTATCCTCTAACTCTCAGTGAAGAAGCATATTTTCAAAATTGTCAAACTATGCCTCTAAGCTGGTAACAGCAAACATCCAAAATAACTGACGACTACTGATTGACCCAAGTCTGGTTTGAGAGCAAAGACCCTTTCTGGTCAATAACATTTATGTCGAGAAACAAATGGCCTATTTGGTTCAAGTACAATTCTATGACCATTTCATGTCTCTTTCCTCTTAAGGTATGAGCTCACACTGCCTGGGCTGAAGAAATCCAGCTAGCGGGTAGAGCTGTAAAACTTCTGTTTGCCGCTTAAAGAGCAGCTCCTCAGCCACTGCAAGGCCAAATGCAGGCCAGATAAATGCTTGGAGAGTTGCATATTCCTTTGTCATCCTTATCATCAGGGACCAGAGGTTGCGTTTTCCAGAAGCGGCACTAAACCTATCTCAGATACTGGACTTGTGTGGTACTGTGTGTCAAAGTGTGTACGATCACAGGCACACACTGTGCAGTAGTATTCCAAACCACACCCACACTAAAGGTCTTACTTTGAACAAAATGCAAAAGTGTATCTCTTCCCACTTATAGATATCCCCCATGTTTTAACAAAATATTCCAAATTAAATATACTGTTTTAAATTATCTTGAACAGAGCAGACAAATAGCTACAAATTAGACTTTTAAACATGCTTCGGTATCCCTCATTTTATGATCCAATTTATTGTAACTTCTTTGGGCCCAGAAGCATAAACAAATGATCCTGAATAACAATGTAATTGCTAAGCATTTCTTTTCCATAGACAAAGAGAATGTAATGTGTCCATTCAGGTGATGTGTTTATTTGGGATATTTTTAGTGAGAGGTTTGGTTTTTGTGTTAATGTGAGCCAAAGTCATCCTTGTATTTTCATGTAAATAGTTGTATGATGGTTTTTATGTAATATAGTAATGGAAATTGCAGCAATCCAGGAGAGTCATTGCACATTGTGGAAGGGTTACAGGCTTTAAAACACACCCACATGTTCACAGCTGGAAGAGGCCAAATACATAAGAGAAACTGCACCCAAGTGAGGCACATGAAGAATAGTTACTGAGGGAGTGGGGCGTACATCTTTAAACCTAACTCAGATTTACCAAAACACTTTAAAATACTCTCACACAACTTTACATCTGTTTCCAGGAAAAATGTTTTATACACCTTTACAAACAAGCTTTTAAACCTGCCTGTTTGATGATTAAACATGGTTTTGACATGGTTTTCAGAGAGTACTGATAAAGCAACTGTCTGTGTTTATGTAGCGTTTAACTTCAAAAACCATGTAAATTCATTACGACATGGAAAAACCACAATACATTTCTGTAGGGATGTATCTAGACTGCCATAGAGCTATGGTAGCCATCTACACTAAACATGTTGTTAACTGCTAATTGTAAAAAGTTGAACCAAGAATTTGGTCTTGTCTAATGCTGAGGTGTTTATCTGTTGCAAATTTAAATTATTCAGTAGCTGGAGAAATTGTGAGAAATTTCCAATTCTGGTGTTTTTGAGCTGACACTCTGAATGACTGTGACATTTGTTCTCAGCCATTTTCATTGCGAATAAACATCTTGAAGCCAATACATGTTGACTTTTTCTTTTGAAAGCATTTCAATTAGTGTGAATGGTTGTCTCATTACACACAGTCTGTGAGGGCAGGGGGCGGACTTCACCATAAAGCAAGGTAGGCAACTGCCTGAGGCCCCCAACTAATAGGGCCCCTGATGGTTATATTTGTATTATGAAGTTAAGTTATAACAAATAAAATTATGTTGCCGATCTAGCACATATTTATATACTCCAACAATTTACAGAATTCCCTCCGCTTGTTTCATCCCTGTCATTGCCCCTCCTCCCCCCGCACGCTACAGATTAATGGACTATTCCATCACTAGGCCCGCGTCAACATTCTCGTTGCTAGGGCCGCAGAAAGCGCGATAGTTAACGTTACGCTGTTTGATGGGAGATCGACAGAAATTAAACTGTATCACGGTCTGGCTTCCGTTCTGTGCTACCATCGATGAGCAAAGCGTTGTATTCATAGCACGGATTTCTGCACTGATCAAAGTATCCGCAGCTCCTGCTGGTGCCGGCGAGTTCACGCGAGCTCACCGTTGCTTCCTTAGCAACGGCCCTAGCAACGGCAGGGGGGGGTTCTGTTAAAGTTCGCGTTAGCTTATAATGACTTTGAACAGGTACCGACATGAGTTCAGACAGCAAGAAAACAAAGATTACCGATAATTTAGCGTTCTTACCACCAAATCCACCACAGGTAAGTTCAGGAAACATCTTACGTAGGTTGGACAATGTCTATTAGTGTTTTAACTAACTAACTTTTAGTTAGCTGACTTGTCTGCCACTTAACTGGCCATGACGCTAAGCTAACCTTTTCAGTTATTTTATAGTCAAATATGGACACCTGACAATAACGTTAAAATAACACAAAAGAAAGTCTTACCCATATTACTTTTACACCATACTAACTTACTCTACTGTCCAGGTCCACAGAAAACCACCGTGGATGGAAACAAAACCTTCATTTTCACTGTATCCCCCACTCAGACCCCAAGGAACTGAAGCACATGTGAAAAGTGGGTTGAATGTTAAAAGTTCTGAGTTGGTAATCATTTTTCACTCTGATGAAAATTATTGATTTTCACGGCAACTGAAACATCAGAATTATGGTCACATATTCTTAGATACTGCTGTCTTTTGTAACTGTTTGAACTGTTTGTGTGCAGTAGGAGATGGGATGATTGAAGGGGCAGACAGCAGTCCAAGTAAAAGTTATGGCGGAGGCCAGAACCTGCTCCAGAGTAGAAAGGCAGTGGAGAGCCGTGGGACGTCCAAGCATTACAGGAATACCCGCACACAACTCCGTAAAAAGCACAAGAATATCCGTGAAACTCTGGTTAAATTCATATGGTGAGTTGCACTATTTTCTATAGTTTACAGTACAAGTATTCATCTCTACATCGCTGTGCCCTCTTTATGGTTGGGAAGCACAAAAAGGACATGACTAACTAACTACTTGACCACTTAAATAAAATTATATGTTAATTTTGTTTTTTTATGTTATAAAGTATCTCGTTAAAACCTTGTACAGTAAACCATACCTAAGCCCAAACCACTGCTACATTACACTGCTTAGGATAGTGTCTTTATCAATAAACTGGCATTTGTTGTGATTCCCATTTTGCCATTTTTTTCTGCTCTTTTTAGCCAGCAAGAGGAAGAAGACGACAACTCTCCACCATGTGGCTCTCCCAAATTTACAGCAAAAGAGATCTGTGAAATGGTGAAATGCAATACGCACTTAATACCATATATTATATCACAGGCCCTCTTTTGTTGTGTATGTACCGATAATGACATTTTTTTTTTTCATAATATTTTTAAGACACTTGATATGGCCTTTGAATCGCTGTTTTGTTTTGTTGGTCTCTATGGGTGCAGTTGCTTGGTATGTTTATTTATTAGTGCAGCCTTTTTCTTTGTGTAAAAATATATTTTTTTAAATATATCCAAAAATGTTCTTGCCTGTACTTAGGCCAAGCAATAAAGCTATGTACATTGTTTTTTTAACAAATACATTGTTAACCATTTTTATATGCAGTTGACACATAAACCAGTGAACAAAAATATAGCTTAAGCTCAGGTACACAGCATGAATTGCCACAATTAAGTCAGCATTGGCTAGTGGAAAGGAAAATTCACACACTGAATCAGATGCAGGAATCAGTTCTGTCACCAAAAAAAAGTCAAATTCATGTCAGGTTTTGTTTGCTTAAAATGGCCTTGCTGCTTCTCAAAATGGTTTATAATATTATTTCCTGTCAGAGATATAACTACTACATCCAGAAAGGGATAGACCTGGAGAATGTGGCTCCTCTGGAGGACTCTTGTCTGGCGAACATTCAGAAAATGGTCCCCTGTCACCTGAAAAGGCTGAGAACACCATTGGAGCTGCTGGTTGATGAGATTAAGGAGGACTACTTGCTCAGCGCCAAGACCGCAATCTGTATTTAATTATCTAACTCTAACTATTATCTAACTATCATATTAACAGTGATACTCAAAAAGCTTTGGTGTCTGTTGTAATAAAATAATATCTGTTGTAATATCTTTTGTTTGTGATTGCAGTGAACTATACATTCAGAGATTCAAGGGAAAGTGATGAGGACAAAGTGAAAGATCTGCCCCCTCACAGACTTGAGTAAGTCACCAGGACGTGACAGAGAATGTAGCATGTTTATCTTGTGAGAGGTATACAGTGCCTCTACGTACTCATACTGTGTAGCATGGATTTTATGAACAGGCCGCATAGAGAATCCTTGCTTTCCTTTATACAGGAAAAACCTACGTTTTAAGAAGCAGTGACTGGAAGGCTTTCAAATTATGAATCTTATATTTTGCTCGAGGGAAAAGAAATATGTTCTTCACAGTCCCTCTGTTATCTTTCACTGCCAGAGTGGAGGTACTGCCAAAACCATGGAACAAAGCATTTGTCCATGCGCAAAAGAGGATGAGAGATAAGCTTCATTCTATCAACCCCACTATGCTGCAGGTGATGCACCGTTGGCATGTCTGTTACAAGTAAGTATGCTATGATGCATTAATTTCACTTTTGTCAAAACTCCACCATGGGATCATTTGTAATTACTATTTAAAATGAAATTGAAATGAAAGGGTGCCTAGTGAGTTAAGTGAGTATTTACATAATTTGTGTGCAATATTTTGAATATATTTTATATCTTAATAGTTGATAAAAAAGTCAGAAGCACAACGTGACAAGTAGATAGTAGCATTTGACCTACATATGAAGACAATACAGTTTTTATTACTTATCTTGGCAGGCGAATATGCATAATTTAATGTAAATGTTGTATTAATCAAATATGGTGACTGTGGATATATATATAAATACACTTACATTAGAACATAACAGCAGTTGGAAGCACCTTTTCTTATGAAAGTAAAGATATTGACACAGAGCAAATGATAAACCTCATTTAAATAATTTCCTGTTTTCATGAGAAATAGTTGTTCTTTTTTTCTAAGATTTCTGGTGAAAGTTTTCTAGAGTGTTTACAAGCTCTCAAGCACTTTTTGCAATTAATTGCTGCTGCTTAACAGCACGGACAGCGGCAGATTTTTTTTACGAACCTTAACAAAGTGTTCAGTAGTAGAAATGGTGTCAGATTGACCAACAAAGATGTTTCCCTGCCTTTCTAAAATTTGTGGCAGTACTATATTATCACATGTCACACACCCCTGAAGATTAAAATTGCTGTAGTAGATTCATGTCCATCATCTTGCCTTCCTGGATGACCTGCTTGCAGAAATCTCCGTCTGATAGATGTAGAGGAGTTCCACAGCAGAGAGGAGTCCATGGAGCTCTCTGTGTTTGAGCAGATTGTCATCACACATGTTAATAATGCCAGAGGAATCCTCCTCAAAGAGTGAGTCTGCATTATCACATCAAGATACCTGTGCTCCGTTAAATAACAATCAGAATCAAAATTGCTCTAAATACAAATAAATGTAATCTTTGAAGTGCAATAGCTATTAAAGAATTGATATATTGTATATGTATGTATATGTTGTATATGTATGTATATGTTGTGAACGAAGATATCTTTAAGTTAGTAAAGTAAAATATGGCTCTTTTGCAGTAACACTGAGTGGAAGCCATATGAAGCTATTACATCAGCAAACACATGTTCCCCCAAGTCTAAATCTCTTGAGTACTGACTCAAGCGATTTAGACATGAGGCTTTATATCACAGTAATATAAAACATGTCTACCCAACCTTTTGAAATTACGCACTATCCTGTATACAGACCTCCATCAAATAGAAACTGACTCAGGTGAAGTGGTGCCACACGGCTCAAACTAAGAGCATGTCTCAAATGCAAATATTCATCTGTTCATTCCTATATAAACTGACAAATGGTTAACACTGAGATTACAACCAGATGTGTGAAAATGTGGTGAGCTGGCATTATGTTGCTTTAGTAAAAACATTTGCTACATTATAAGTTTCTTACCTTTTCAGCAAATACAATGCCAATTCTGCAGAATCAGCATAGAAGTTGTGAATAAAGCTTTCATCACCTTTTAAAAGCACACTTGAGTATTAGAGAAATAACACCAAGTGCACAGTGAGTAGTTCAGGGGGCCTGGCGCCTTCCAAACAACAGCTAGCTGGCATTTCCTCCTTAGAACCGGATCAGGAACACTAGTCCAGCAACTTAATTATGGTAATTTTGCACAAAGAAACTTCATAATACCACTGATTCTACCTCTAAACCAACAAGGCATGTATTACAGTGGTCTCCTCTGCCCCAGTTTCCCCATTGGTATCATTAAAGTTTCAATGTATTATTTCATTATTTTATTATTTGATATTTGCATCTGTAATTTCAGTATATAATGCATGTTACCACGTTCTCTTAATATCATCTTAAATGTGATTTTGCTGTTTTCTACACCAGTTGGATTCCTGAAGTGCAAAACATTTACTACCAGGGGTGCAGGCGCAGGCAGGTCCCCGCCTCCAGCAACATGGCCAAGCTACTGTCTTTTTTCAACTGTGCAGCTGCACTGATGACCTCCCAGCTGCAGAGCCTGGCATTAGACTCAATGAGCGACTATACACGCCTAATTTCCCAAGACCCGGTAGGAGAACGCTTAAAAACCTCAGGCCAATACATTTTTGAAGAGTGGAACAGACTGGGCTGAATAATGTCATTTTATTTAATGTTTAGATTTTGAACTAGATGAACAGGTGGACCCTAATGTTGCACTTTTTTCCTACCTTGTTTTGGTTTGCTCTCCATCCTCTTAGCAGTCAGAACGAGCCTATGAGCACCCAGGCTTTGTGCTGCATCTGATCCTGGAGGACCGGGAGATCAAGTTTGAGCCCAACCTCAAATTGTATGAGGAGGTCCTCCTTAATGTCTATGAGTTCATGCTCAGGTCTATCACCATGGTACCTCGTGTGGAAACCAAACTTTACCCTGAGATGGTAAGAAAAAAAGTGTATGTTTGTGTGTGGTATAAACCTAATAAACTGCCACCTGACTGTATGTAAAATAACTGCAGGAAGTCTGGTCCTTATGTCCCATATTTTATCAACAGATTATGCAATGCCTGTTTTCTGTTACAATTATCATCCTCACCTTTATGTGGCTTGTTGATGCTTTCGAGTGCAGTGACAGTGGGCTCATCGCTCTCCCTTGTGGCTAGTTGGGGAAAAATACAGACCAGAACTGAGGCCCTCAGCAAAAAGCCAACTGCAGCAACAGTGGGTGTTTCTCACCCAACAGCCACAGGAGACAGCAATGAGTTCATTCTGCCATGGCACTGCAGATTATGGCAAAGATGCCACGATTTCCCTTTTATTGGAACTTTTTTCAAACAGTATATCTCCCACATACTGGATGAGAAAGTCACAAATGGGGCTTAGGCCAGGATTAGTTTGAGGACATATGAGCAACTTATTTATAGTATGGTAATATCTGACATTAGTATTAGTAATGTTGCCCCAGTAACTATAAAGCACATTTCGTATGATCTAAACTTTGTCATGTTGTTTGGATTCTCTGTTCTGTATATTATAATCATATCAGCTAATGACGGCAGCGCATCCGTCATCTACTTCTACCACTGAACAAAAAAAGGTTATACTTAATAATAATGTACTCTGCTTCATATATTCCCAGCCAGGCTCCCAGTGTGAAAGCACCCTGAATCCCATCATCCTGCCAGAGATTGTTCAGGCCCAGCAGGAGGAGGTGCGCAGGGTGTTCTGGGCTGAGTGTGTCAGGCCCAAGGAGTATGTCCACGACTATGATAAATACGCTGCACTGGTATCCAGGCAGGCAGAGGAAGATGTGGAACACTTCCTCAGTGAGCAGCACTCCTTCCAGGAAATCATGGTAGAGGTGATACACTACCAGCAGCTTGCTGACCAGATCCAGTACACATCATGCAAGGTACCTGATCAAGCGTGAAAGGTGGAACTCACCAGAAATGACAATGTGATGGCCATTAAGGTTGTATATTACGTGCATATTGTAGACAGTTAGCTGCTGGTGATATCTAAAGAAACTTAAAATGAGATGTATAAAAGTAGAGTATGTGTAGTTTTATTGAAATTACTCATATCATATCTTATTTGCTCATGTGGAGTGACAGCAGTGAGGTTGCTAATGTTTGTTTACTCTCTAATTCTAATGAAAGCTATTGTTCTGTGTATAACATTATCTAGTAAATCCTAAAACCTAAACAATCTGAAAATCTCAAAAGCAACAGTCAAAAAGTCTTAATGAAAACAGTGCTTATTTAAAAGTCATTTTTTAAATGATGTTAATTGTGTTACTGACCAATACTTTTGGCGTTAGGTGGTACGCCTTGGGATGTTTGAGGTTCAGTCCCATAAACTGATCCATTCCCTCGTCAAGCGTGCTCAGGAGCTACAGGAGAAACTGGTTACACGGATGCTACAGGACCATCAGGAAATCAACAAGAAGTTGGTTCACTGGTTTCCCTTTTCTCTCGACATCCATGCAAACATTTCAAAATGCATCTGAAGCAAGTTATCATTAAAAAAAGAAGTTGACAGGGATTTACAGCAATTTCTGTTTGACAGACGCTGCTAAAAAAAGCTTAGGGAAGCTTCAGAGTTCAGACCTTAGTTGGCCACTCTGGAGCCTTGAAATAAATATTGGTGGTTAGTGGCTGTATTGGCCTCTATCCTAATTGTGCTCCTTAGCGCTAAGCTGTGCCATAATAAGATGTGAAAGTATGTAAAAGATTTTGTATATGTCACTGAATTAATGCTCTTCCTCTTACAGGCTTTGTAAAGAATTTGAGAAGATTGCAGAGAAGGCACTGAGCACACCATCTAACACGCAGGAACTGATGGAACTTAAGGTAACTTCTCCAAATTCTTGTCACACAGACCAGCTTGGTGCGGTGTGCCACAGTATGTACAGATGAAAACTTTGCATTTTTATTTGTTCATGTGGTGCTGGGTGTTTTTTGTTAAAGCACATGGGCTAACCTAAACTCTAGGCTACTGGAAGCCTGGGATTCATTTCACACCTTAGGAAAGCTTTGGAAAGTAACAGGCTGTATGAATGATGTGCTACACCATAATACATTGTTGCCCTGCACTCCCAACCAGACCTATATGAATAAAGTGGAGATTACGGAGATGCCTCTGTTGGAGCAAAGATTGACAGACTCCAACACACAATTGTGTTTCCTGATGGACTTTGTCACCCTCTCGCCATTGGACATGGAGCTCAACACACAGACCATCCAGTGGCTTAAGCGTATGCCATCCATCTTTAAGGAACACAAACAGATTGTCACAGGAAAGACAGAGCAATATCAGAGTGGCCTTAAGGTCTGTGTTTCTACTCTATTGAACTATTGATCTATTGACTGGATGATTTTGCATCAGAACTGTAGAACTAAATAGTTAATGTGAGTGTAAAAGGAAAAGATTTTGATTGCTAGAAAACAAAGAGCTCATTTCTGTGCATTGCAGTTGCGCCGTGATCGCTTTGAGGAAGAACTGGAGAGCTACAGTGTACAGGTGGAGGAGTTTACTACATTTGGTGAACTGACGGATCTCAGCAAGTACTTAAAGAAATCCCAGGCCCTAAATGCTAAACTGGAGATCGCCATGGAAAAGGTACACAAGGATTTCAATGCTTAAAAATATAAGAGTAGAGTAAAAGGAGGTCAACTCATAATCTGTAGCAACAACAGATTGACAGTAGGCCAATATTGCAGTAAATCATGCAGAAGAAGTTTAGTTATACTGATAGGGGGCATCTTATATAGGCACAAAAGATCCCCTTTTGTGGTATGATTCTAGGCTGTGCATAATTTCACAAATTACATTTAGGAGCAGAGGTTGGATTAATTCTGGTCATGGATAGACATGCTTCTGAAAGAAAAAATATCCATTAACTGTACAGTGGATTATTGTATTGTATTTGAAGTTAAATAACAGTATGTGTTTTCAAATATCCAGCCTCTAGAGGGAAGCATTGGCTGTAAAATTAACTCACTCACAGGAGTTGTAAGAGGTTTGATCAGTAGTTTGTCATCCATACATTGACATTCATCTACTTATCCATCTACCATGTTTTGTTTGTGTGTCTTTGTTTATTTCTTTCTTCCTTATATCCTTCAATCCTTACTTCTTTCTCAGATAAATGATTTTAATCAAGAGGAGGAAGCCTACGGCTGGTCTGTTTCCCAGTATCCGCAACGAAAGAAGATCCAGGACAAGCTCACACCCTTCCTGCGCCTCTATGAAACAGCCACTGATTTTCTAAGCCAATACGATCAGTGGCTCCATGGACCACTCTCGGGTGTGAACCCAGACAAGGTACCTCAGCGTCCACAGAAATTCCCTTGTTATAAAGTTGTACACTTAGTATGATTAGGATGATATATGAACTGTCATAGCCATTGACAATAATGGTATAGAAATAGCATATTGCAGTTTGTAACATTTTGTAACATTGTGAACGCCTGAGGATAGTCAAGAAAGCCAAGTGTGAAAGGTTTCTTCCCTCCATTTTTTTTTACTGGGTCCTGTTGTCAATACTAACAGTTTGTTTGTGTTAAATCATCAGTCCAGTGTTTCAGTTCATCTATCTTTGATGTATTTGTTTTTTTATTGCAGCCTTTGTGTCTTCTCATGGCATGACAACTGCTAGGCAAAGCAGAAAGCTTTTTGGTATAGCATCTTTCTAGTCAATTCAAAGAGCTTCATATGTGACAAAAAGGCATCAAGACAAGATATAAAAGAAACAGGATGATATAAAAAAGTCACATCAATAGGATTTAAAAAAGAGTAAGATGAAATAAAAGATGAAACCTTATAAGTGAATGTAACGGATTAAACAGGAAAATAAAAATTACAGTGCAGTTACAGGTCAGTGTGTAACTGCACTCCACAGTTGATGCTAATAAGATTAGACTTTGACTCTAATGAAGTCAGTCTGCTGTTTATATAACGAAGCCCATGGAACAGATATATCTAAATGGAAAGCAGACACTATCAGTGTTAAGAATTTCAACTGCTTTGTACATGATTTTTTACATGTTAACATGGCTGCTATGGTAAAAGACATATGGTACTCATTCTACTCTCTATAATCTTCTTCACGTATACACTACTCCTCCCCTCTTTCTCCCATAGACTGTATAATAATGATGCATTCACATGCTCGTTGGACGGTCCCATTTCCGGAGTTGGGAAGTTGTTCTTCCGACTTCGGTGTGTTCATGAGCTTTAAGTCGTAATGTGGAAACAACATGGACACAACAAAAAAGATTTTTTTTGCTCAGAGCGTTAAAACAACATAGCTATTTTCAGTATTTGTGTGATAACAAAGAGCAAAAGAAACAGATCAAACATGGATAGCAACTAAAGGTTACAATTTGATACCATATTACAAATTACATATAAGCAAATTTATATGCCCTACGTGAATCAATAAAAAGTTACCCTGAACCAAACATTTACTTTCATCTGCCATGTTTCTGCGTGTTTGAGGGCAATTTTCGGCAAGCCACGTATTAAAAATTTTACTGACTTTTCGAGTTGTAGTTCCAACCTGAGGGGACGTTGATGTGAATTTTCCTAACCAGAGACTCATTTTTCACATTATTCCAACACCACATGAATGCTGCATAAGCCCCAGTAGCACAGTCACTCAGGAGAGGTGAGGTAGCAATGCTCCATACAAACCTCAGTTTTTTACTTGATATCCCACTGTGTTTTAAAGACTGAGCACTTCCCCCATCAACTTCATACCCACCTGTTATTGCTACTGATATAACTTTCAGTGTTACCTCTGGGACTACTGCTACTGCCACTAACAGTACTGCTGCTTCTACTACAGCCACTAATACCTTTGTGACTACTACAACCACACATTTCACCCTAGTAAATGCTAAGTACTTCCTAGCAGCCACCCTGGTATAATACACTGCTTTATTATATTAATTCAGTTGACAATTATTAATTCACAGTCATTCTATTTTTTCCGGTGTCTTTGTAATAAAAAACCCTACCTATGTAGGTAGAAGGGGATGTTGGTAACTACTGGCGCACTCTGTACAAGCTGGAGAAAGGCTTCAGTGATATACCCAAAGCCCTGAACATAGCCACCACTATGAAGATTAAGGTGGAGGACTTCAAGGAGAACATTCCTTTGGTGCAGGTAGGACACTAACATAAAGCTTTGATATCTATAGAAGCCAAAAGCGACTTTCATTTCATCATATTTAATAAAACATATCTTCAGCTGAAGTCTTTTTTTGTATTACTTCTTACCTTTTTTAAGGTACTGTGCAACCCAGGTCTGCGTGACCGCCACTGGGATGCCATGGCGGAGATGGCTGGCATCTCCCTGCAGCCAGCCGATGACCAGGCCTGTATGGCTCACTTCCTGTCCATGGGTCTGGAACAGCATCTGAGCAGCTTCGAGGGCATCAGTGAGGCAGCCAGTAAGGAGTACTCCCTGGAGAAGGCCATGGAGAAAATGGCCAGTGAGTGGGGTGACATGGAGTTTAGCCTCCTAGCCTACCGAGAGACGGGCACCTCCATCCTGTCATCTGTGGATGAAGTGCAAATGCTGTTGGATGATCACATTGTGAAGACACAAACAATGAGGGGCTCGCCCTTCATTAAGCCTTTCGAAGTGGAGATACGGTGAGAGATAAGAAGATTTTCTTGAGAATAATTTAGCTTACCTTGTTTAATAAAAACAGTTCATTAAACTTAGAAAGAAAGTACACACGGTAGGGCTAGTTGAAACTGTTAAAAGTTAAACAAGGATGCTTTTAGATTTTGTTGTTTATCAATCAGTCAAACAGTTATGTTATCTCCCATTTGCACTGCGTGTGTTGTGTTTTGTGAACACTAATGATTTGTGTGTCTTATGAATATTCTGAATTTGGACCAGACACACACTGGGGGCTACATAGAAAATGATGTAGCAAATACAGACATCTGCACCCCATCACCCTCGCCCCTTATATTAGCTTATTCCATAATTTGGCGCCCACAATGTATATTTTTTTTACAATAGCTGTGCAGCCTTGTTCCCCAGCAAACAAAGCACCATAAAAAGATTTATGAATATATATGCTGATAGTGAGTTAATCACTGTCTAGAAGGACATGACTGCAGGACAGTGGCAGAGCACATAGATTACAGTATCCAAAATCTTGCCAGAAGTGTGGAGGGAGTCATACAAGGACCATGTAAAAGCTTAATTGCCTTATATATTTCTCAATATTCTGTCCCACTTCGCCGAAGCAAGAGACACCGTTAAGTCTTGCTGCTAATGGGTCTGAGCTGCAGCACAGAAACTTGTAGAATAGTGAATCAACAATCTATACAGACCTGATAGCTCTGTCTGAAGCTAAAGACCCAAATTATTTGTGTGTCTCAGAATTGAAGTTAAAAAAATCTTTGTGAAACTTGGAAAACAATGGTTTCAGTTGAGCACACCTTATAATTCATTCATTATTATTCAGTTTTTGTCTGCCTTTGAGTTCAGCAAATGATAAAATTTCCCCATCCTCCGCAATTTGTGAGATTATTGCAATATTATGTTGCTGCCAGGCACAGTTTGAAACCAGATTCCCTGCAGCTTTTAAAAATGTATTGTGCCATATTGGGCAGGATTCTAAAGCAGCTACTAAAGTTTTTGATAAAGTTTTTTCCAATATTACATGAGAACTTTATAATGCCATTATCTAACTTTGTAGGTGGGAGAGGATGATAACACATTGAGGATAAAGAAATCAGTTTGTCAGTACATTCTCCAAGTTATCCCCGAGCCAACCCCAACTGCCATTCATAGTGAACGTACTACAGATCGGAGGATCTCTCGCATCAAATGCAAGATAATATAAATACACATCTAGGATTTCCAAACCCCTTCTTACCTTTGAGCATTGGTCATTTTTAATGATTAATTCTAGGCTTATTGTCCTTCGAAACAGAGAGTGGAGAATTTTCCAAAACCGAGTTAAGTGATATCAATTATGGTTGTTTTGGGATCAGGTGAGGAATTTCCTTTTGTCATCTTTTTTGTGAGCTTGTATTTGAAATTCTTTATGAACCATACACCCTTTTATCACTAACACACATAGTCAACTGAACATAATGAGCTGTTCTTAACTTCGTATTCTCAAATGTACTAATTTTCTCCTGTAGGGAATGGGAAGGCAAGTTGCTGCTCCTCCAAGAGATCCTAGATGAATGGTTAAAGGTGCAGTCCACTTGGCTTTACCTGGAGCCCATATTCAGCTCCCCAGACATCATGACTCAGATGCCTGAAGAGGGTCGCCGTTTCACAACTGTTGACAAAACCTGGAGAGACACCATGAAACAAGTTTCCCTGGTAAGTTGTTTTATTTAAATGTTGTTTTGTTATGTTTGATTTAGTTAGTAGTTATGGCCTAAATAAGAACATTGTACTTAGTTACTTACAGGACCTCAATCTTAACTGTAAGTACGTAAAACAGAGATGTCAAAAATGATGACAAATGGCAATAGGTATGCAATAAAGTACAATTTAGTGCAGTCTATGAAGTTGAACTTGAAAAAACAAACAACAAATATTACAGCAACCCCATTTAAACATCTATTAAAGAGCAACAAAAACATAATCCCAAACGTCTGTATAGCCAAACATCTAGTGTTGAAAGAAGAGTACCAGACTGGCCCTCTGCTATTGGCTGACCTTTGGGTCCATGAGTGATTCTATAGAGTGCAACAGGTAGGGGAATGACCTGGTTCCAAAGACCAGCCAATAGGTGGTGCCCAGAGCAATACAATAGTGCTTGACCAAGGGGAATGTTGTTTGTCTAAAAGTTTATGGTCACAGAAAAAAAGTAATATCCAGAATTGTTGCTGTGGGTGATACATCAGTGCTTTGTGGTATGCAACCCTATGCCTGTTGCAATTGTATCTACATGTCCCTACCATTACAGAGAGGGCTTGTTAAGAAACACTCTTGTTAAATAAACACAAACTGTAAGGTCTAAATCGAAACATCTAGCACACATCTTTTTAACATTTTTCTTCACCAAGTCAAAGTAAATCGTTTTAACAGTAACAGAATGGATAGTTGGAGGAGCACACAGTGACATACTTTTACTCCAAAACCCTAAAGTGTCAGCCAATCTTGTTCAAACAAGAACACATTCAACAATCCAACTGATGCCCTGACTGACCGATTTCCCACAGAGTGGTTGCTGTATTTTAATCATTTCTATTTAACTGGAGTGATAATGATTCTCTGTAACTACACCACACATCTCACTAATAAAAAAAAGACCAATAGTTGGAAATACTGACTTGCTGCAAGTCTCATCAGAAAGTTTACTTATCAGCAGAAAGTTACTTATCAGCAGAAAGCTGGCTTTAATGTTCAGAAGATAAAGCTGAAAAGCACTCTCTTTTCTCTCTGTCTCTTTTGTGTCATGACTTGTAACACAATCTGGAGTCATGAACAGACATGCACAATAGTGAGAGTGAAATTTGGGGGCAAAAACAGAAGGAACAGATGTATACAGTAGAACAGAAAAGAGTATTTAGACTGAGATAGGTAGGGAAAGAGAGAGAGGAGGAAATCAGTAAAGAAAGGATAGAGAGCAGGACAGAAACAACAGAACGAGGAAAGAAAGGGAGTGTTACACCAGCATCCTCAAAGAGTTTCCAAAGGGTAATTGGCGTCCTCAGTAGACCTGAAATGAGACACATCAATTTCAAGCAGTGTCCTCCAGAAAGCCTAGCCTGACTGCACCATCAAATAGAAATTATGGATTTTGTCTGGAAGGGGCAGGGCTATACTGAGCCACAAAGAAAATGAGGTCACCAAGGGACAGGGAGCCTACACACACAGATGTGCATGCGTAATGTCTAGTCTACTGTGAGTTGTGTACACAGTATTATGGAGTATGTTGGCACAAATGTTGGTACAGTGCTTTTACAATTGCATTTGTGCTCATCCAGTTTAAGGAAAATAGGGCCCCATTTCTTAAGTTTACCAAACCTTTGTTAAGTTCAGTGAAATGAACTACTGTACTAAGTAAGTATTGTACTGTATGCTGGGAAATCATTCTTATACATTATACCAGTGTTAAACTTTTCAGGATTTTAGATACAATTAAAACTACAGCTAAACAACAGGGACTATATTATGAGACAACATTTAAAGTACTGTTACTAAGGTCCCCTGTGTTTGGTGGACAAATGCACTAAAAACATTTACTCACTACCTACAGTACATGTAGTTTAGTTGATATTGATTTGCATCTATATGAGTATTTATATTTTGTTACACTAGTGAGCCTCTACACAGCTGCTTAGTTACCTTAGACAGTCAGGAAGGATTTTTTTATGTTACCTGCTGAGTGAATTTACTCAGAGAGTGAATATGCTATTTGATGTGGGAATTGTCTACCTTAATAAAGTAATTATGTATATTCAGGGAAATGTAGACTGTCAAACATTTTTTCCAAATGATGAGACAGGCACTTGCATACTACTGCTTACTGATTTAGAACACTGATCAGAAGTGCATGTAAAAGCAGTGTACATGGGTTCAAATCCTTTTCTTGTTTATCATTGTAATTTCAATATTAAAAGTAAAGGAGTGTCAAAACGCTCACACCCACTCATTCCTACACAATAAGTATGGCACAAATTGCCTGAGGGGGATCATTCATAGTGCTAAGATAAGATGAGACTTTTGTTTGATTTTTTTCTGTTTTTTTTCTCACAGAATAATTTAAAGTCTCTTTGACAAAGGAGCCAGTCAATCAAAACATGTTGCTATACAACTAATTGTTGTGTCCATGCATTTTAGAGTATCTCGGTGCCACCAGTGATGACAGTGGAATGTTATTTTCATAAAACATGCTTACATGCTAAGTAACTTTTGTAGTTAGATACCACAAGGTTTTATTCCAAATGATAATAGTGGGAATCTGTTAGTTGTCAGCCCCAGATATTTGTCTAAATGATTTAAGAAACAAAATTGATACTACATTTTGCATTTTTTATCTACATTTTTAGATATTTTCAATTTATGATGTTATATACTGCAGATTAAGATAAATAATTATGGAAAGCAAAGTTGTGATTTATACTATGCGAATTTCTTGTTATGTTTGAAAATAATGATTCAAATTCAACATACCATGTAGGAAAAGCACCCCTCCACATGGCTCATACTGCATTAAAATCTGACAAAGACAACTTCCCTTCATTTTGTCCATAGCATTGATCACCAGTGCATGAAATTGGAATCATCTCAACTCCATATTATCACAAAACAGAGTGTGTAAAAAGGCAGGTTACAGTGCAGCTCTCCTACCCACAAATCACATGAGCTTTTTGCCCGGGCTGTTGTCAACAGAGCAACCACTGGGAGCTGCTCAAGATCCACTGATCGTCCAGTGCCTTACAGCCTCCACATCTTAACTTCAGTTTCCTTTACATTTTTGTATTTGCAACCTGCTTTAATGTGCCATTTATCTACAATTGCATGCACAATTGCAGATAAAAACGGGACCAAATCAATTTAAAAGAGTTATTTCTATGAGCCTGCTTTCTTTCAACTTTTCAGCACACCATACCCTGGCCCCTTTAATGAGCTGAGGAAGGGAGAAACAATTGGCCATTCGAGCTCATGGAACAGATGACTGATATATTGTTTACTAATAGACTGATGGATTCACTGAATACCAACACAATAATAGTCAGTAAAATAATAGCTCACTTAATATTACACTCATGCATATATAATACTCTGCAGGATGTGCCTCGAACATACAAGGCATTTTTTCCCCCAAGATGTGTGTGTCAGATAAGAACAAAGAAAAATACTTTCTTTAAGTAATAGTTTTTCGCCACACAGATTGCAGACCTGCTATATCAATTATGGAAAATTCCCCATTCAAACCATCTGTTGGGTGCATAAAAACCACATTATCACACATAACACATGCATTAGAACATTGTTATCCCTTCAGTGTGCTCATGAATAGCTTCCCGCTGGCAGACTGAATATAAAAATAGCCCTCTTATTACATTGCCCTCTTAAAGAATGGTCCAAAATCACAAGCCTGATGAAATCTATGAAAAGCCAAAATCATAGTTCATCAATCAGACACCCTTAGCCAGTATAATTGTATGGCCCAAAGTCAAATCTTGACTATTTAAATTTGGCCTTTAAATGAGTGTGATTATTGCCTCATAAAAAACAGATCTAAATGATTTCAATCCCTCATTGATACCACTTGTTTATTATTTGGATTACATGATGATCCCAGAGGGGAAAAATTTTGGCATGAGTCAACAGCCACTGCTTCCACTTCAGTCATCATAAGAAATCAATAGCAAATCATGAGAGTTTAGAAATCATTATTATCCCATTCTAGATGCTCTTTGTGACTGAACAAAGAACTTAAAGAGATTAAAAGTATCTTTCAGTGGCTGTGCCTCCTTTTAATGGAAATTGACCCTTACTTGATAAAAGGCAGAAGTTGTGCCAAGTCAAAGCAATGTAATAATGTACATCCTCTTCTTTGCTGCTTTTTCAACAGTATTGATTTGTAGATATTTCAAGTGTATCTGTTACTGTAGAAATATTTGTATTACAAATATTGCCCAACATTGAATATGTTCTGTGTTCATTTTCTTTCTTTGAAAAAAATCATATTAACCTAATTGTATTATATGGCAACATTAAATCTGTAATGACTCTTATTGTTGTTTTACATCTATACATGTATTTTGTAAAGACATTGATAACTATTGACAGCCTTGTCTTTCATTTCACATGTGAGGTGATTTGAAAGCTCTTAGACATCCAGTTGTCTTCAGATACAAAGCAAAAAATGCTTAAGGCTTATTGATCACATCAAACCAAGATGGAAGTACACCATCCATTTTGTAGGCTAGCTATTCAACTAAATCATAAATGGCTTATATTGTTTCCATTTTCAAAAGCTAGAAACCTTGTTGACAAATGTTGCATCTTTCAAAAGGTGGTGTTATTTCTTGCAGGGTGAGAAGTGTACAGGACTGACCAGGTTAATGATGATTAAGACTATTAAGACTATTACTAAGACTATTAAGAGTTGTAAGCAATAAAGAGATGCAAAGGGTGAGATGGCATGTTCTTATGTTACTCCATGTTTTTCCACTTTGGCTCCACCCTAGCTCTGCAATTTGCTCCTTCCTGCATTTTTTTCCAGTCCATTCAGATGATGATCTCAAGCTGTGCACTTAATTTCAGAAATGTCAAGGTTTTCATATGAGCAAGTTCCGGCTGCTTCACTGTCCGACTTCGAAGATTAGATAGACTTTTTATTTGGGCACTTCCTGGGGCTGACAGTTCCAGAGTATATTGACTTAGTGTACAGATGGGATGATATCAGAGATGAAATATTTCATAGGTGCTAGACAGGCCTCAGGTGAAATCTTTTTTACTGTCCCATCATAGATTTTTTTAGGGTGCTGTGTGACAAGTGGGCCTCACTGTGGAACATATAGTGGATGTTGCTAAAGGAAGATACTGCAGTGTTTTAATGTTACCTTCAAGGCAGCAGTGACAACAATGCACTGCTGGAAAAATATGAAAACAGCAAACCATTTTGGGATTAGGGTGTGATTGGAACAGACACTTTTGTGCAACACATATAGGCCGCTTTGCAGCGGGGCGTGTCGTTTGACATTTGTCAGTTGTTATAGAAGTAGTTGTCATGGTAAAAAAGTTGAGATGTACAGTACCTGGGAAGAGTTTGTGATTAAATGTCTGCATTCTTGCAGATATAGTGGCCTTGAGTGCTCCATTAGAAAAGGCTTTACAGTTCAAAAAGTCCAAGGGAACAGATATTTCATTAGCAACTTTGTGAAACTCTGCAATGGGTAGTTTCATACCACCGTCAAACTAGAGACTGGGATATTCAAATCAGTCTAAGTGGACCTGAAATTGTCCAAATGGGTAAAACATATCCAAGTATGTGTTTTACATATATGTTTATCCTAACTACATGTTGTAAGGAGTTGGTGATGATAATAAAATAGCCTGTTAGTGGTTGACCTCAGAAATGATTGTTGAATTAAATTGAAAGTATTTAACCCAAATTAATATTTGGTTTCAACACTGTTCTCTCCTGTCTGTGTTAGGACAAGCACGTGTTGGCCGTGATAGCCATCGACAAGATGCTAGAGAGGCTAAAAAAGTCCAGTGAGCTTCTGGAGATGATCCTCAAAGGTCTCAATAACTACCTGGAGAAGAAGCGTCTCTATTTCCCACGGTTCTTCTTCCTGTCCAATGAGGAGCTGCTGGAAATCCTCTCTGAGACCAAAGACCCCACAAGGTAAACAGCTAAAACATGAAGACATAATTGTGTATACACAGTCTTAATACTATTTTTATTATATTATTTATACCATGATTACAATTAACAGCATCTGTGGTTGTGTATAGTTGGACTACCCATAGTTGTCATGATGAGCAAGTAAAATATTACGTACATTTAGCCCAGTAACACAGTAGCCCAGTCTGAGAGAGTTTGAAATGACTGATTGAATAATATTTTCACTCAACACCTAGTCAAAAGTAGGATGAGTATGTAGACAATGATAAATAAACCTAAACCAACTTGTGTACAACAAGAAAATTGTGAAACCACAGACCATTTTCCATCAAAGATGTCTCACAACAGAGATTCAGAATGTGAAAAGTGCAACTCTTGAAAAGAAAACAGAAAACAATTCAAAAGAACCGTGGCCTTTGAGAAACTGATGTTATATTCAGCTAACTACAATACCTACTCAACCTCCGAAGTGGTTTGCCCAGAAGCCAAGTACTTACTGATAACCAACCCTTGTCTCATTTCTCCCAGGGCGTTTGGTTAATAATAAATGTGATTCCAGACAAAATATGTTCTACCCTCTTACTCTCTACCTGCCATTTCTATTTCTCTTTTCATTTTCACTTTACTATCCTCTATTCTCTCTTTGACTTCTGGGAATTGTCATCACATCAGCACAGATGCACACAATCACAAGTCTGTAAAGAAGAAAGCTCTGCAGTAGTGGGGGTGTTGGTAGCCAGGGGAGGGTAGTGTAATGTTGGGAAAATGGTAGTTTGATTTTTAGAGAATTTGAGTCACTGCTCACTGAATGCAGCGCTAGCAGACAAAAGGGCCTGTTTTTATTTCAGGGATATCGAGAAAGTAAGTTACCCAATATTTTAACAAAATGCCATAGTTTTAATACTTTAAAATTGGAACACTTGTTTCTATTTCCCATTTTCCCTGAATGTTTTTGAGCACAGTGATGCGATAGGACTATGGTTTGCATGCAAAGTGCAGCAACAGTATACTGTGACATTTAAGAATAGTTAGTAACAATAAGAAGAACTTCAGAAAATAATAAACTTAAGTTGCAAGCAAAGACCAAGGATAGAACTAATTCTAATAAATCTTCTCCTTAAACATTACAAAAAGCCATAATCACAACGTAAATAGACTGATGGTGAGCAACCCTAAGTGAGTCAATGACCTATTGAAGAGTAACTCCACACTAAAACACAATTGTGAGACTGTTAAAATTCATTCTTGACCTCAGAAATAGTAGTTTGCCAACATAATCTTGACTCAAGGTCCATACACTAGCCTTTTTTGCTTCTTTTGAGTTGTAAACTACTGTTTTGTACTATGTGGTGATGAAATATAACAGAGGTAGTCATTTTAGCACTAATTTGCCAGTGCTCTAGTTATCTCACTAAACCTGTTAGTTGGACCTATAGTAGATGAAAAAAACACCAGCAACCAGCAGCTTACCAGCAGTTCAGGTGGAGATGCAACCACACTCAAGGTCAACAGTTCTTCTCATGCTAAATGTCTGCAATCTTTCAGTTTTTCAAAATTTCACGGGAGGGCGGACAGGTGTTCAAACTGGGTGAATTATATTATAAATGCAGATTTAAAATCATTATCTGCAAAACAAAACAACTTGCACACTCGCACATATATGTGGACTAATAAACCATCCTCACTCTAGGGGTTACCTATAACAATTAAAAGCCCCTATGTCTAGAAATTGTAAGTGATTTTGCCATCTTTCAGACTATTCTGATGGTACATTTTTATTTGTAAAATAATTAAACAATCCTGCTGATAATTGGTGCAATTTTTTGTTGCTTTCAATCCATTCACTCTACTGTCCCTGGGTCAGATCTGGAGAGATAAGGGGGAGGGAAACACCTATTCTAAAATTTGTACAAACTGTTTTCACTAAAATCATAAATTCACAATAGTCATTGTCTACACTGGATTCATTCATACACAGTTCTACTGTGTACTCTGAGACATTTTGACGAAACTCGCAACCACAGTGTGCAAAAAGTGTGAGTAAAGTTTGGGCATTTTTGCAGCCAGTGAAATGAGCTGCATTGGTTTAAATGGACATAGATCTTCTTTACAAGTGTGAGTGTCATTGTTCATATTTGTAAAATGCCCACATGATGTCACTTACACTACAGTGTGAAGGGCAAGTGTAAGATCTACTTTAGATACTGTAGACATTAGACAATATCTAAGTGATTCAAGTTCCCTGTCTTACTCTCCACCAGGGTGCAGCCCCATCTGAAGAAGTGCTTTGAAGGCATCGCTAGTGTGGTGTTCACTGACGTGCTGGACATCACCCACATGAAGAGCAGTGAGGGAGAAGTGGTGCAGCTGCTGGATATCATTTCCACCTCCAAAGCCAGGGGCCAGGTGGAAAAGTGGCTTCTGGAACTCGAGAACGGCATGATTGCCTCCCTACATAAGGTGCTATAGTTATTGCACTATTTTTAAGCTTTATTTATATTCAGAAACTAACAAATACATATTTTTTTTCTTGTGATGTTCAAATAATATTTGAATACACTCAACCAAGTGTTTGACATCAAAATCAAACCTGCACATTCAAGGCTTTCCCTGTATGCTTGCTAATATCTTCAATGATACAGGTAGTAGGGCATTAAAGCCTTTGTCCCTCTTGTGGTCTATTGTAGGTAATTGGGGAGGCAATCAAGGCATACCCCAATGAGTTGAGGAACAACTGGGTGCGTGCTTGGCCAGGCCAGACCGTGCTGTGCGTCTCACAAGTCTACTGGACGAAGGATATTCATGAAGCCATTAATTCAGGACAGAAGGTAATCAACTGTTTATTGTATTTGTTTTCTGACATTATGTATTCTGAATTACAGTTTATATACATACATGTTTTATTCTGTTGCCAGCACGTTTTGCTGAAACACATCATCTACATTAGGCTCTGAAGTTCCATGATGTCTGTGTCAATGTTGTAACCATGGCACCCAGTGTTGTGAATATGTCATGTTAGACAAAGCATGAGAAGCAGCCTAAACAAAAGGCAGTCTGATCACTCTTGGATAAACTGTATGGCTAACAGATTACCTTTCAATGAGTGTGTCACTTACTGTAATTACTAACCTGGTGGCAATATCTCCATGCTGTTATCTAATTCAAAACAGTTCAGCTTTAAACACAGATATTGAGGTGGACATGGGAACAGCTGGTCTGAATGGGAAGCACAAACTGTATTAAATCTGTCACATCAAATGAAGAGCACCTATATCTCATAAACTGACACATTTTATTTAGTTGACGTAGCCAGCAGAGGTTTGCTGCCATGCTGCCAGTTGCGGTATAATGCTGTTTTATAAAGTGGGACTGGAAATACCCTTTGTATCACAGGTTATGTTATTCTTTTAATATCCTTCAAGACACAATTTACCTCGTAAGGTGAAGATCATGTCCAGCCAACTATAGCTATAAAACAGCTATAAAACAAGGAAACGTGTGGTGTTTTTCTCGTGGACATCTTGACAGTGATGGACTTAGTAGTTGTTGCAGGGATCAAACTTGTGACCTTCAGTTTAAAGATGGACTCTTGATAACATCCTCCCTCTCTCTTGAGAATATCCAACATGCTCTGCCTTTTATTTAATCTTGCCTCCCTCCCTCAGGCCTTAGATGCCTACCTGGAGCAGAACAATAGACAGATTGACGACATTGTGGCACTTGTACGTGGCAAACTATCCAAGCAGAACCGGGTGACCCTCGGAGCCCTTGTTGTGCTGGACGTCCATGCCAGGGATGTGCTCGCTGCTCTGGTGCAAAAGGGAATAAGTGACGAGAATGACTTTGAGTGGCTCAGCCAACTGCGTTACTACTGGGTGGTATGTAAAAGGGGCAGGGTGGGTTGATATGGGTGTTTGGGGAGTTAGGGGATTAATTTCAACTCATAATACATACTCAGAGATTGCCATCTGAACTCTGCCTCCCACCCTGTGCAGGAGAACCACCTCCAGACCAAGATGATCAATGCTGGTTTGCCTTATGGTTATGAGTACCTGGGCAACACTCCACGTCTGGTCATCACCCCCCTCACTGACCGCTGCTACCGGTAAAGCTACTACACAAGCACAGTCCATTTTTTGTCTTTATCTGAAGTTTATTTATTGGTGACGCTTGCAGCTAAACCTCTTCTCTGTCTATTGACTCTACAAGCCCCAAGTTGGAGACAGCTACACACTGTATATCCCTACACTACTAATCAGTTACCTGCCTTGTTATTCCATCAACAAGAACTCTTCCTGCATTCTTGTCCCGTTTTAGCTAAATTCCTTTTCTTGTCCTTCTTCTTATTAGTCTCATCCTGAGGTAACAGTATGTTTTTGTTAAGCTACTGAGAGTTCTTCCATACTGTGGATCTGGAAATAATTGATGTCCATCAAACTTGCACAGTGCTCCCCAGCTAGCCACTAGGGCAGTCTGCCAAGTTTTTAAAGATTACTGCTAGAACTTGGCTGACTACTGTCTCCATGTGGCGAGGGCATCTTTATCTGCTGTCTGTGAGTCTGCAGTTTACTGATCACTGTGTATGGTGGCAATAACAATAATGACATTGAGATATTTTTGATTAATATTTTATTAATTTAGATTATAAAATTACATGTTAAACAGCAATAATAATGTTTATATATTTTAAGCTGAATCCATAAACCAGTCAAAACACATCTTAATCCCATTATTTATCATTTATCTTTGCACTGATTGTGTCAATAGATTACTCTGAAAGACTGGTATGATGGAAACATATGATAATAATTACAAATAGATTTTTAATAGAAGTTATTTAAAGAAGTTTTGTATATTATAACTACAAACACAAAACAGACCAGGACTGGGTGACCGTTCACACAATTTGGTAATGGCATTTACTGTATACAGTATGTTGTACCTTGCAGAAACTTAGTATACATACATATTCAGCTATGGCTTCAAAAATGTTGTGTTCTATATCTATTTTACAAAAATTGTTGTCTCACTTCACTTATACATTAATGCCAAGTCCCTTATTGCAGTGTAATAACTGTCCACATTACAGTATAGAAAGATGAGGTTCCAGTGTGTCTGAAAGCCTAGCACTCAAAAGCTGCCCTCACAATACAGCTTCCCTGCAGTGAGGCTCTCAGTCACTTCAACCTCTTACTAAATGTTTTGACTTACTGTGACATTTTCTGTAAATAAAAATATATGTAACTATTACAGTGCGGAAACACAAAACCTCATGAATCCCTGACAGGCTGTAAGGTGTTACATGAGGTTTCTCCTGTCTGTTCCTCCTACTTCAGCACTTTGTTTGGTGCTCTCCATCTCCATTTGGGAGGAGCTCCTGAGGGTCCGGCTGGCACAGGAAAAACAGAGACAACCAAAGACTTGGCCAAAGCTGTGGCCAAGCAGTGTGTGGTCTTCAACTGCTCTGATGGGTTGGACTACATTGCTCTGGGCAAATTCTTCAAAGTGAGTACAATCAATTCACTCTCCAAAATTACTAGAATTATCTTAATACCACCTATCAATTACCAAACTTTTACTCTCACACACAGTTGTCAAAGCACACATCAGTGAGAACTGATACACACTTTCTACTTCACACTAGTGACACCGAGCATGCACAAGTTTGATCAGAAGTAGATTCCCAGGTGCTGTTACCCTCTTCTGTCAGATGGAAGTGTGCCAGAACAGATACTTCCACCTTGGAATATACCACTAGTATAACTGTCAGCACTTGAATGAGTCAGACAATAGAAGGTAACATGCGTTAAATTTCCCTCCTATTCTTATTTCCTTTCGCCACAAAACATCATAAAAACATTTAAATGTCAGTGTCTACACACCACTACAAGCTGTCCTTACAAATATAATGCAGTACATTAGTGGAGTTGTGTTTGTCTACCATTATGCAAATAAAAATATATTCAGTCAATTGCACATGTACATTGCTCCCGTGCCAATTTCCTGATGTAAGAACTGCAGAATATTAAGATGTGTCCTTTCAAAAATAGCACTGCACTGATGGCTCAGGCAGGGGGCCTTGTTCAATGCCCCCCAAGTGCTGTAGCAGTTCATCAGTGTTGTGATTATAGTTATGTGTATGTATTGATTGTGGAAGGCCACAAGAGCCACACTAAATGATTGCACAAAATCTAATTTTAGTTTACACTGAAATACACCCTACTGAATTTGCTCTCACATATCTAGGCAAAACTTGCTCATACATGCTATTTAGATATCTATTAATAAATTGAGTTTGTGTGCGTGTTGATGTATTTGTGTGTCTGCATGTGCCAATATGTGTATGCGTGTGCATGTGTATCCAGGGCCTTTTGTCCTGCGGCGCTTGGGCCTGCTTTGATGAGTTCAACCGTATTGACTTGGAGGTGCTGTCTGTAGTTGCTCAACAGATTCTCACCATACAGAGAGGTTTGTGCTTTTTTTTTTTTTTGTCATTTTAGCTTTCTTTCTCCTTTGATCTTTGCATAAGCTGTCAGTACGGCAGAAACAAATTTGGCGTATTCTCACCAGTAAAAAAGCAGGTTTTCGACTACAAAGAGATGCAACACAGAGCTAAGGCAATTTGTGTAGGCTGGCCAGCAGAACTTCAAGCACAGCATTTTTTCAATGCAGCACAGCAATGTGTCCCACTGTATGTGTGCTGCAGGCGTCCACTGACTTGTGTCATAAGATGCAAGAGGCCTCTAAGCCTGCGTCCATAAGTGTTAAGATTTTCATTTGTGTTTGATATGGCGGACATGGCATCTACGGATATGCTCCTCAGGGTGTGCTTATTACAAAAAAGTGTCCAAAGAGGCAGTGAGAATAAAGACCGGAATACATTTTCCATGGATTTGCAGCTTTCAGTACGTTTTGACACTACTCTTCTCTTCAGCTGTCTTCATCAGAGTCAAAAGGATAAAGTAAAAGTAAATACATTTTGTATCTAACTGCATCTGTGTGCCCAGGAATTTCTGCCCATGCTGAGATGCTGATGTTTGAGGGGACAGAGCTAAAACTGAACCCCTCCTGTGCTGTGTTCATTACTATGAATCCTGGCTACGCTGGTCGCTCTGAGCTACCAGACAACCTCAAGGTACAGTATCAGTTTCTCAGCCATTCTTTCCATTTTAAATGTCAAACTGTGACTTTTGCAATGCGAGGTTTGAAGCATATTCACATACATAATGGAGGAGTTTGAATTACAGTTGGAAAATCAGTATTTTGCGTTTGTCGACTGAAAGTAGTTCAAGATATAGGCGTCTGCCTGCCTGTCTCCAGACATTACTGTTGTAAAAATGCTAAACTTACATCAGAAAATGCATAACTTTAGAACCACTTCAAAACCTTGTTTCCGTTCAGAAAAAAGTGTCTCTTTACACCAGGCTCTGTTCAGGACTGTGGCTATGATGGTACCGGACTATGCAATGATCGCAGAGATTGTGCTCTACTCGTGCGGCTTCGTGACTGCACGGCCCCTGTCTGTGAAAATTGTGGCCACTTATAGACTCTGTTCGGAGCAGCTGTCCTCACAGCATCACTACGACTATGGGATGAGGGCTGTCAAATCTGTGCTGACTGCTGCTGGAAACCTCAAGGTATCTCAACAAAGATTCATTTTGACATGGATTTTTTGTTCATTTACTTGGATATTTTTCCTCAACATTTTTTCCACTGTCATTTACACATAACCATAGTGCCTTTTCATTTTTTTTTAATGCCTCATACTGTGATTATGACTGTTTTGAGAAATTTTAATGGTGACTACTTTTCAGGAAAACACATTTTTGAAAAAGTAGAGAAATCTTTGATCATTGAACCAAGAGACAAATGGTAAAACGAGCACCTAATTAGGGTACAACTATGTCTCAACTCTGGCTCAGTCAGTGTTGATGAAAGTAGTGCTGAGAAAATTAAAGGCAAACATGCACATAGCTGAGAGTAATGTATTGCCTAATCCTCTAAACAGACTTGGTTACATTTTGAATGCAGAGGAAGCAAGTTTATTTTAAGTAGGATTGGGTTACATACTCTTAGTTCTGTGATACTGTTTGGATTGTGTGCACAATTTAAAATGCCTTAATGCTACTTCATGCAGTAGTTATCTATCAGAAACAATGAGGAATCTTAAGAATTGGCCCAAACCTCCATATTTTCCAAACGCAACATGACAAACTGTTTCGCAGAGAACAGTGATGTGTAAGAAGGGAAGGAAGGAGCTGTCGGTTTGGCTTTCAAAGAGAAAGTTATCAACAGGCACCTGCATTTCATATACACATAAAGGATATATATACCCCACTTTGGTGGCTTAATGCATGCATAGAATTTATTTAATCAGGTTCTATATAGATTTAGCGGGGACACTAAGCCTTTTGCCTTTTTTTTAAAATGTGGTTTTTGAAAAAAGAGGTATCATTTCACACTTGTCATCATAAAGCTTTAACTGTGAAGATTCAACTGTGTCTCATTATATGTCTGTTCCTTTTTTCCCCTTAGTTTATTCTTCTCATTATCTGGCTTTTTCACTCATATTTTCTCTTTTCTTTTTCTCCTCTTCTTCCTTTGCGGTGGGTTTGATGCACTGCAGCTCACTTTTCCAGAAGAGAATGAAGACACCCTGTTGCTGAGGTCCATTATTGATGTCAATTTGCCCAAGTTCCTGTCCCATGATCTGAAGCTATTTGAGGTGCGACAGAGTGGAGCTCCTCCTGTCTTGATTAATGGAGCGATACACATCAAGTGATGTCAGCCCATGTTAATTCCAGTCACTTCATTTGGAACCATGATGCAGAAAGACAATTTAAGTCTGTTTGAGTCACAGTTCACTGGAGTATGTGTGTGTGCAAAAGTGAAAGGATGTTTCCAAATAGGTGTGTGTCCCTGACCCACACATCTCAAGGTTAACGTGTGTGCGCATGAGCAAGCTTGTAAGACTGTTATTTTTATAACTGTATTTGTTCTAAGTAACAGTATGTGTGTTCCCCTTATTTAACTGCAAGATTCCTCCATCACTGTTCCCCAACTACTTTCCATCTCAGGGAATCACCTCTGACCTCTTCCCGGGAGTCAAGCTTCCAAAACGAGACTACCGTGTCCTGCTGGAGGCTGTCGAGGAAAACTGCCGGCGCATGAACCTTCAAGTCACCGAGTTTTTTGCTGAGAAAATCTTGCAGATCTTTGAGATGATGATAGTGAGGCATGGTTTCATGCTGGTGGGTGAGCCTTTTGGAGGCAAGACCAGTGGCTATCGTATGCTGGCAGCAGCCCTTCACGACGTCTATGAAAAGGTATGACGTCCTGTTTAAATCTAACTGGTTGTAGAGGAGGGTGGATGCTGTGCTCTTCATCTGTTGACAATAAGAATCAAGAAATAAAAGCTGGATATGCTAACTGTGATGGTTGCAGAAATTAAGAAAGAATTTAAGAGAATGGCAACAGAAGTGGAGAAAAGTGGCACCTAAGGCCGCAAGTTGTGTGTAGCCTACTATATTTCATGATTCCTTACATGACACTAAGTCTTGATCAATAACTATTTTAAACCACTTTGTTTTCTTGGTTGCCATTCTGTAGTTGTCCTTGAGGTCCAACTTATTTATTATGTTCCTGTCAGTAATTTGTCAGAAATTCTGTGAAAAAAGCCCTATTTTCAGATGGTTAACCATGCATTCTTTAATTGTATTTTATTACAAATGTTGATGGGGTTCCCTGAGTCCTTGTGACATGAACTTGCTCAATCAGTTAAAAACCATAATAACCTTCATGTCAAGTAAAAATATGTGACCCTCAATATCCAAGGCGTATCTGTGCTACATGTTTGTCCCAAGTAAACACATCCATCCAATTTGTCAGAGCTGTAGTCTTTGTTTAGTAGTTATCGATCTCACAGGGAAGAGTAGAACTGGCTTGTTGTATTTACATGGCTGAGAGGGCTGAGAGGCATCCCACCAAGGAGACAGATGAAGGCCTGCTGATGGAACGCCTGGGAATGCCACATTTATCATCGTCATCCTTGTTGCTGCACATCCACTGATCATGTCGAACCCCCCTCCCCTTTCTCTCCATTTTTTGTTTTTTCAGGAGCTCGCTTCTCTCATTGTTTTTAACTCAAAGTGACACCTTGTCTAAAAAGCCGTTTGTTGCAGTTTTTGCTTCTCTTCCTTAGTTAGCAGAAGTCCTGTCATACAGACAGTAATCTTCTAAGCAATTTATAAGTCTTGGCGGAGACACGTTGGTCAAATGAGTGTCTTGTCATGCTTGTTTTTGCTGTTTCTTCAACAGAAAACCATAACCTATGAAGTAAAACATTTTTATATACTGTATATGTATGTGTTTGTACATACACCTTTTTTCTACTGATATCTGATGTCTTTTGTGTGTTTGTATGTATGTGGGTGTTACACTAGGGTTTGATGGATGAGAACCAGGTACAGATCACAGTTATTAATCCCAAATCCATCACCATGGGCCAGCTGTATGGCCAGTTTGATCCGGTCTCACACGAGTGGTCTGATGGCATCCTTGCCGTCAGCTACAGAACCTTCGCCGCCTCTCAGGTAAGATGGCTACCCAGAGTGCGGCAGTTTAAACAGTTTTAGGTTCAAATTACTGTTCTGAAACTGAAACCCCCAGAAATGGTATCGGAACAGTCTTGATAAATGCGCTTTTTTTTTTTTCGCATCTGTAAAAGAAAGACCGAAAAGAGACACAGTTTGTCTTTGTGGAGCAAGTTTAGCTGTTTCTCAACAGAACATGCAGTGTAGTATCCATCTTAACTCCAGCTGCTTTTCATCTCATACAGTAGATCTGGAAGCTTCAGTATCAGCTTGTGAAACTTTCTGCTTTTCACACTTTTTTTGTTCTCATCATGAGTGACCATCATTATTGCTTGATTGCTGCATTTATTTACTTTCCAACAGCTATAGCACTTATTTTAACTCAAAAAGGCTTCAGCATAATTTCCAATGTGGGTCTGTTCGTCGGTCAGAATATAGTTATTCCCAGATATGAATAATTTATTAAAAAATAAACACACTAACCAGTCTCAAATTATCTGGGTATAAATGGATTTGCTACTTAAATATGAACACTTTAAACTATGCATTTTTTAAAGTGGTGAATATCTTAGTTCGATTGGGGTTGAAGGGAGATAGTAGAAGTATCTGTGCCATTAACTTTCTGTGTTCAGTTTAGCTCTGAATGCTCAGTTTACTTGTTTCTGTGTGACTAGATTATTTGTACAGAGGTAGTAGTTGTTTATCCCTACCTTATCAATGCTCAAGCCCTGTGTCATGCTCAAATCTTGACAACTGACGTGAAAACTACAATGATTAGTCAAAGAATGTCAAGGTGATAACATCTTAACTGACACATAATATCAAGATGGATCACTGGCTTTAAAATTGATTCCGTCTCTATAGAAACAGACGTTTATAACAACTTTGTGTTACCAGTTAAAGCAACTTTACAAATAATTCAGAACTGGATCATTTAGAGCAGAACACTGCTGCTGCTCTCCTTTTGTGGGTTAAAACCTAAAAAACCTTTTAGGAGGCCAGATATGCAACATACTCAAATGTCTCATGTTATCAGGAGCCATGCCACAAGAAGATGAAATTTATATGCATTATCGTTTACTCAGTCTCAGTTCAGGATGGATCTTTGTACAATAGCCATGACATTCCAATTAATTTCAAGCTGATAGAAAGAAAGGCTGCTGTGACAGGGTAAACAAAAGAAACATTTTACTGTCTTGTTAAATTTAGATCTTTAATAACTCTCTTTCATTCGTGCACACACACACTAGACACACATGGACAGATGATTTACAGATCGTGGTGGAGGCATGTCATAATGGAAAATCATTTGTTCACCCTATTCTCAAATTGTTTTCAAATGAACTTGTCATTTTAAAAATTGTCTCTGTATATAAAGTTGTCATTTTACAAATTGTTTTTTTGTCAATGAATAAGGAATGTGAGGAGTGGTTATGACAGCCGAGGCAGTACATACTGATGCAATGAAAATAGAAAACGAGAACAGGGCTTGTCTTACCGGTAATTCAGTTTCAAAGAAGTAATTTTCCTCTCTGGGTAAAAGTCTTTGTTTGTTTTGCTCTTTTCCTCTGCATCACATTTTACTAAACTCATTTTTTTGTATACTGATCTGCAGTCAGCAGCAGCATAGTGTATTAAACTCTGTGCATACACAATGTAATTTTTGTGCCAACACTTTCTGTTATATCATTACATTACAGCATACTCCCTTCCCTCTCAAGCACCAGATGGCCCCAGCCCAGGCATCTCCATTTGTTTGTATTTCAACAAATCAATTTAAATCACAGCCCTTGCTTGCCCATTTAACTGGAGAATTGACGCTTGTTGTCAAACTCCAATTAGACATTGTAGGTGTTAATTTTCATTCATTTATCATTGAATCATTCAGCATTCTTCGCTTAGATTATAATGCACAAGAGTTTTCTCGTGACCTTTAAAGTATGCACAAGGATTTCTGTGAGAGGGAAAGAAATGAACACATTCTGTGCATATGATTAAAGGATACAGGCACTGTCTTTATAAACCAAGTGGTAGAATGTAAGTTCTTTTCATGCACTTTTAAGGTCTTCTTACAAACTTTAAGGCTCTATGAATGAATAAATACTATTTTAGCACTGCAGGAGCCAACCATCTGTTAAATTCATTTTTTCTTTTCGTTGAAGTAAAAAGCATCCACTATGGAAGCCTTGAGAGCCAAGAAAGAGAGAAAAAAAACCTTCTGGTGATCAATTTTTTAAATTTGACCAAAAATGTTTTCTGTCCTGCATTCATGCCTTGAGAACAGGTGAAAAAAAAGGTTTTGACAGGATATTTAAGTTCCTTAATTATTTTTCTTTTACTCTGTGAAACTGGGGTAAAAAATATGAAAGAAAATGTTCTATTACCCCATGTTCTAAATTAAAATTAATTTCTAGTCAAAAGAAAGACATGACAATAATGTTACATAACTTGCTAACACACAATATATGTTATATGCATGGTGAAATTAAAACTCTCCTGGAAGAAAACATGAATGCTTTCAGTCCTATTTAGAACATGGCCCAAAATGAGTACTACAACAAGAAACGCTTAAAAAATCACTTGCTTCTCAGAACCTCCGTACTCCCGTACTTAAGTGTTTATCTATCTGTCTATCTGTTTGTACCTCCTTCCATCCATACATCCCTCCTTCCATCTATCAAGCAGGCTCAACATCAAGAATTACATAATTTTACCTGGCTCTTACTTATACTGTGTTTGATTTGATTATGTATGTTTCTTTTGGTTAGTTACACAACATGAAGAAGATAAATCAGCAGGTCACCGGTCAATTGGTGCCTGTTTGTGACCTTTCCTTTGACCTATACACATGTAACTATAAATTGTGCGAAAAACGTTCCTTCAAGGTGTGAGCAACCCTGTTTCTTTCTCTCAGAGCCCAGACAGAAAATGGCTTATCTTTGATGGCCCAGTGGATGCCGTGTGGATTGAGAATATGAACACAGTACTCGACGACAACAAGAAACTGTGTCTGATGAGTGGCGAGATCATTCAGATGTCCCCCCAAATGAGCCTCATCTTTGAGCCCATGGACCTGGAGGTGGCATCTCCAGCCACAGTGAGAAGCACCTTTACTTTGATTTAGGGTTTTGTCAGTTGGAGGATGGATCAATTACTGTTGTTATTTAGAAACATACAATTCCACCACTCCCTAACCCACATTATCTTATCATCTTTCCAATGACAAAAAGGCTTTAACCCATGATGCCCTTTATACCTGTTTTTATTTCACACACAATCTAGTATTCATCTCAGTGGTCATGCCCTGCTGCTGCCTGCTTTAATTTTCTATTATCTACTCATAGTGTTCAACTGTAATAAGGAACAACTGTACAAAATGTTAGTGGGACAGTATTTGCAGCTAATATTTAGTCTTTGCTTTATCTTATTGAAGTGTCAGATGGGTATAATGAATACTATTAAGCTCAGACAGTCACAAGGGAGTACTTTATTTTAATGACAGTTAGTGTACTTTCTGTATTTTTGATTGACAACGTTTTAAAAATATATTCATGCATGTAACCATTCCAGGACTTCATGCCCTAACCAGTTGAAATTTTATTCTGCTTTTTTCCCTATTTCCCCACCCTGAATTGTACCCAATTAGGGCAATTTAACATACAATCTTTTTTAAATAAGATTTCAAGTTTTGTTAGATTTCGGGACACCTAGGTCCCTTTACAGTACAGTTACTGTCACTGCTTCCTCTACTGTTGGCTTTTGGAGAGTGTAGACAGCCACGTGCTAAGCCTGTAATGTCACCAGCTACTTCTTTTAACTAGCCAATGATGACTTGTACCAGGAGGGCATAACCCTTGGGATGTTAATGCTGTCCCTCCCCAGTTGTGCAGATATTCTTGCAGGCATTTCCAAGAGGCTCAAGTAAATATCCAGCACAGACTCTTTAACACATGCTGTCGTCAAAGTTTGCAAACATAGATATCACAGGGGTGACAACCCTCTCCATTCCTTTAAAATGAACTGCAATCCTTGAATGGATCTTTTGCAGCACAAAAAAAAGTGTTGATTGAACCTTTCCTTATGGTTCTGTGTTGTGAGGCAGTACCAAAGGGTTTTGATTGCAATACATAGATGCCTTGAGAGAATACCTTTGCATCTCCCCGGCTTTACTTTCTTATTAAACAGACTTCTATTTTTAATTCTATATAGCCTGGCAGCTGTTCCTTTCATCGTGCTGAATCCGGAAGCTTCAACATTTTTGTGATCACAGTGAACTCCCCCCACTTTGTTCAGGGTCCCTTTGTTCCCTGTTGATCTTTCTTTCTCTTTCTGTTTTTTTTCTTCGTTTTTCTCCTCTTTGTCTATGAAAGTTATTTTTCCCCTTTATGTACTATCTTAAAGCCTTGCTCTTCTTTTATATTTTCTCTCCTATCATGTCTGCATGTATTTTAGCTACTGCTCATACATTGTGTCTTCACCCATTTCTGCTCATCTTTCTTTTTTCTTCAACTTTACCTGCACTCCTTTCTAAAGCTATTCCTTGGGTCAGACATAGAGCTGTGGGGTCTCATTAAAAAGCTTCCTTTTAAGGAAAGGCTTTAATATAGTCATCAAGATATTCATTAGACATGGTATCACAAATGCAACACACACTTATTTACAGTGTTTACCAGTGTAAAGGATATGATGTTACTATTTGGATGAGCTCCATAAATGTTACAATGTTTCATTCAAATTAGGACTACTAAAACACTCACCTGCAAGTTTACAGCATTGCAATAGTTTGCTGATAATTACCTTGTAATTCTGGGTACTGTACAGATCGTTTGCCCACTAGTTAAGACATATACTGCATCAATAATATTATTCTTATAAATTGATATTCCTTTGTGAGTCAGGTACCAGTGTTCAGATGTGATATATGTCTGTGGCAGGTGTCTCGCTGTGGTATGATCTACATGGAGCCTCACATGCTTGGCTGGCGGCCCCTCATGCTGTCCTGGCTCAATACCCTGCCCGCCACTATCAATGCAGCGCACAAAGACCTCATCACTGCCCTTTTTGACCGCATGGTGCCAGCCTGCATACAGCTCATTCGAAAGGCCACCAAGGTGCTGAACCATCCTCAGGAAATACAGTTTATTTTCTAGCTGCAAGTAATGAATAATGAATAATATGTTGTCTTTATTCAAAAGGGATTTTTTCACTCTGCATCTACATGGGGATTTCGCTTTATTTTCTTAATACTATAAAATGCATAAATATTATATTGATATATGTGTATGTCTTCCTGCATGTTTTAGAAATGTATTCAACCATACTCACTTTTTTAATGAGTTCTTACTCCAGTAGTATATTCAGGCGTCACTTCTTTTTGAGTTTTAATGTGTGGTGTTTCTTTTTGCTTGATTTCAGGAGCTGTCCCCAACCTCTGACACCAATCTAGTCAAGTCCCTGATGAATCTGATGGACTGTATGATGGATGAGTTTCATGATGAAGCAAAGATGAAGAGCATGAATGAAAAAGATATTTGCTCCTGGTTGGAGGTTTGTGTGCACACCCACCACTAATACTGCTATGGCTACTAATGATTATTATAGCATTATTAACAATTAAAGGAATTAGTTGAATATGTAAACACACAAGTGGCTACAAACATTATGGGTTATTACACAACATTATTGAGTTACTGTAGGCCCACTACCCTATAAGAAGGTTCCACAGGGCAGCCCAGTGTCCTGAAAGCAGTCCACCAAATCCAATATCCACTTCCTAGTCTCATTAGTCTCAACACAGCTATGCCTCAGTTTTATAAGATCTGAGTGTCTACTTGCATGATGCAACATATAGCATTCTTGCCAAATTGGCAGATGTGATACAGTACAGAAAAACAGTCAAAGCACAAGAGCTTAGAAACACCAAGCCGACATCCAAGACCTCTGTTAAAAAGTCTACAGCTGACCATGTACGTATGTTCTGTGCGTGGGTGAGAGGAAATAACTAGTAAGTAGTCTGTCTTTGTACCAACAAGAGAAAACAACATCACAAACTAGCCAACCATTTACATGCCATTGTCAATCTGAATACACAGTCTTGTTATATGCTCAGAATACAAATTGAGAGCATCTCTGATCCAAATTGCTACTGGCACTGTCAAGTTTGTTTAGCCTTGCATTGATGCTGTAAGCCTGCTGTTTTGCTTGTGGGAGCAGAAATATAGTTAGGGGCAACAAAAGGCAGATACACTGCAAAACTACCGGGGACATTGGCCTTGCATGACCCAAAGTTGGCTTAGAAAGCCATCATGACAACATGCTGACACACAAATAGCACCAATTTTACGTAATATAGAAGTTAAGAAGGATACACTTCCTAACTTCTATTTATCCTGCTCACCAGTTCCCAAATTGTGCAAGTTATTTTCAGCTTGATTCAGACCCGCTTTATCTCTGCATTTCGTACATCAAAACAATGGATTTACAGCTCAAGTTGTGACCTGAAAACAAATGAAGGAATCTTGGCATTGGCCCTTGTGGTACCCGTTGCACTGCTCCTTAAACACACATCTAAAAACTCTTTGTTTTACCAAACAGTTAACTTTCATACAGTATACACCAAAATGCCTGCCTTTCCCCCTGTTCAAATCAAGTCTGCCTCCACACAGGCCCATGAAGAGCAGAAAAGTTTAAGCAGATGAGCCCTTTCCTCTGCCCCCCTGCAGGAGTTCAAATTGATTTTTTTTGCCTCTGAATCCTGTCTTTTGAAAGCACTGCTATTATCCCCCTGTGGCATACTGCACTGATGAATGCCTTTCAACCCTCTCTCCAATGTTTCTCAGCCAGTCATTATCAACGTGTTGAATTAATCAGCCTTTTAACAGCAGGAGCTATCATGAAGCTGCTAAGCCTCATGATAGGCCATTTCCAATTCCTGCAATATTCCTGCTGTTTTTTTCCAACAAAGACATCTCTACTCTGGTGTTTGTCTCATAAAACCATCTGTATTGACTGACTCCCCCCACCCCCCACTACACGTTATATTAACGTTAAGTCTATTCTAAACTCCTGATCCATTGTGTAGCATAGCTGTTTTCATTTCATATTTTACGTATTATTCTTATTTTACTCTATTTTCTATTTAAAATATTCTTTCTTATATTTCCATTTCTATATATTTCTTTGTTTTATACTTTTTATGTCTGTTGTTTAAAAAAATGCACCAATATTCCAAGAAAAAAACCTTGTTTGTGAAAACCTGCTTGGCAATAAATCTCATTCTGATTCTGATTCTGTACAGTAGATGAGGCGTTTACATTTACATTACAGTTGTCTCAGTTGTCTGTTCGATTCAGTTATTGAGTGCAAACCCTATCTATGCACAGGGATTTCTGATGTTTGACTTGACTATTTACTATGTGATAGTATTTATTCATCTTGTCCGTTACTTGTTAACACTTACATTACTTTAGGATTATCTACTTTAGTATACATTTACTCCACTACATTTCAGAGGGAAACCTTGTTTTATACTCCATTGCATTCGTCTGACAATAATGTCTTATTACTTTACAGTTTTTCTTGCAAGTCTTTATCAAAGGCTCTTAATTATGATGCAACAACACAAAGGTGAATGTATATAATAGCAAGCATACCTTAAGTCTACCTAAAATTAGTTTTATACTTGTACTTAAGTACAATTTAACTGTCAGAAATGATGGACTTTTTACACTGGGATTTAGCGGCGAAAAGGCAGTGACAGTTGTCTTTCTCACACAGGGCATATTTGTGTTCTGCCTGGTGTGGTCTGTGGGTGCCAGCTGTGATGATTTGGGCAGGGTCACATTTGATGTTGTGGTAAGGGAGGTACTGAACGGCCCCTTAAGTGAAGAGACCCGGGCCTGCTATGGCATTCTGGTCACTGTCGAGGCTCCACCTAAACAGCTCACAGTGCCTCTGCCCACTGAGGGAACAGTCTACCAGTATCGCTTCATTAAAGAGGTAAGACTGCGTGCAGCTGAAAGAAACTTTGTTTTGGTTAGTTAGAGCAATGCTTGTTTTTTTTAGTTAAACTGATGCCTCAAAAACACTCTGGAATTTGTGATTTACCAAATAAGTCTATCACAGTAAAAATACAATTGGTTATGTAATACACCACCTCCATAACTGACAGCAAACACACAAAGAAGTCCCCCCTACATTTTACAACAAGCACTTGTGGACTGTACAGAGTGACATACCAGTATTACATTTTTTTTGTCCTAAGACGGTGGGGGAAGAGGGATGCTCTCGCTTTGTGCGACCTTTATAAAGTGTCATGCATCAGTCTCTGTCACATGGCCATGCCATCTACTTTATAGACATCAACGATTGATATTTTGTTACCTATTGATATTAATCAATTTTGAACACAAGAAAGGGGTCATATAAGATTAGAGGTCTTTTATGTCCAATTTCCTGTATTGTTTATGTCTCACATTACAGCCTAACCTACAGTCACACAATGGCCTTTCATATCTCAAATGCAACTCTTAACTTTTTTTTTTTCTCTATTTCGTCTTCAGGGCCCGGGGAGGTGGGAGCTGTGGACAGATGAGCTAAAGACTGCTCCCCCGATATGTAAAGACATGCAGTTCAACGAAATCATTGTGCCCACTGAGAACACGGTGCGCTACATGGCATTGATGGGGCTCCTTGTCACCCACCAGAAACCCACTATTTTCATTGGTCCCACTGGTACTGGCAAGAGTGTCTACATTACAGTGAGTCATTATTTTATTGATGTACCACTTGGAAAGCACTAAGGTATTTTGTGTTTTGCAGAAAGCAATGTGACTTATCAATGATGCAGATGTACCTTCTCCATCTGATATTATTACTTAGGCTTAGACAGGTTTTATTGTCATTCAATGTACAACTAGTGTACCGCGAACAAAATTTTATACAAAAGGCATAGCAACAGCATTGAAATAAGACTATGTACAATATAATACAGACATATTACTATATAAATATTATGAAGTGCATAAAACAAAAATAGCAGATACATAAGTGGTAGCCTGTGGAGTAATAATAGTGCAAAGGTCCAACAGGTATAATTGTGCAAATCTACAGTGTACAGCTTGGATAACCTTAAGATTAATTCTGTGAAGTAACCAAAAAATTAATCTTTTGGCTGTTGCCTAGTATATATTCTCAATCCATTTTAGGAGTTAGCTTCTTCCCTATCATTGCTAGCATTGTGCTGCACGTGGTCAAAAACTCCACAGGGTATCTATAATAAGCATGACCTAAATTGGTTGGCTTTATTTTAGCTATTTCTTTTATTTCTTTTCTCCAAGGGAATTGTGTATCGGACTCGAAGCATTTTTATATGCAGAAATTATTACTATGACATGCAGACAAACACTGCCTATGCTTGTAATAACATAATTCCGTAGGATGGGGAGCATTCATTTTCAAGCAATACAGTCCCAGCTTACGGAAACTAGAGTAAGTGCTCTGAACACACAAATCATTTGGAGGCAACACAGCTACAGACACCAGGTGTGAATCGGCCACCTTGGAGGAATACTGAGTACCTCTCAGCAGACCTTCAGCTATTTATATCAAGGACTAATCCCCCCTCCTTCCCTTTGCTTCATTAGTTCATCCATTAGTGTGCTCAAACTTGAGACTCTGGGGTGAATAGAGATCATCTCACTGGGGAGCCTGCCTTGTTCTCCACTTCCTGCCTGTCTGCGTGGTGGAACAGCTCTGTCCCGTGCTGCAACCAGCAGACCGTGGCTGAATCCCAAATCTGGCAGGAGTGATAACAGAGCACCAGCACTCATACTATAAGAATATGACAGGCATGGTGCCGGCGTCAGTACCATCAGACAGCTGTAAACAAGGCTCCTTCTCCTGCCCCAGACTACTCTTGAGTGAGACAGAAAGAAGCTGTGCCACTGGTTTATAATTTAGACAAGAGGATGATGATGTGCCTTGGCTGCACCCTGTGATCATTCACATCACAAGTCCCCTTTAATTATGCAGGTCATTATTCACATGATTTCACAAGCATTTGTCTGTGTACTGTGTGCATGCTTTTACACGTGTGCACAGCATGTGCTTTGAAGTACCATGGAAATAGATCAAATCCTAATAAATACATCAGAGCACCCATGACTAAGTTCTGTGTTCTCTGTTCATAGAAACAGAGAAGGCCATTTGTCCAAAAGGCCACTGGCCTTTCATAAAAGCTGCTTTTAGCTTTTAGTAAAATGCCCTTTTGTAAACCCTCATGCAAAAAATCATTGATTTTGCCTTTTGACCTGTCGAACATTACTTTAGATCATGTCCCCAGAGTATGACTAACTCCCTACTTTATCTCAATCATTTTCAGGGATTAACTGAGATCCAGTTTTTATCTAATGAAATATTCACTAAATGCCGCAATTTAATTTGATTATAAAGCTTATCAAAACCATTTGCCGTGTAAAATTGGAATTTATCATTTTATGTACTCTACCTGCACAGGCTGTCTTTGGGATGCTGATTCAGAAGAGGGAAGGAAATACTTGTTTTAAACCAAATGCCCATTTTATTTTTTATATTTTTTTTTTAAGTTAGTACTTTGATTACATTTATTTGTGAATGACATCGTCCATGACATTCTCAGAGGTGTTCTCCTCATAAAAAAAAACAACACACATACAATGCAAACATTGTACTGTACAAAAACAAAGTGTACGCTTCATTTTGCATTCTTGTATTGTGCAAGTAAAGATATAAATGGTGATAATATACAATACACTTCCATACGTTGAGATTTGGTGGTAATCTGTATCAATATTTTGTAATATCTCTTGCCCAGGACTTCCTATTGAATAAGCTGCAGAAGGATGTGTACAGCCCATTATTTATCAACTTTTCAGCCCAGACTACAGCTGCCCAGACCCAAAACATTATTATGTCAAAGCTAGATAAGCGGCGCAAAGGAGTGTTCGGTCCTCCACTGGGGAAAAAAATGGTACAGCCTCTTTATTATGTTTATATGATGTTTTATGTTGGTATGACTTGTATGTTTTTCAGTTTGCACTCAAATGTAGACCTATTAAAACAATCACCATTTTGTTTTGGGATGCATCTGTACAAATTGTAAATCTACACACAAAATAGTGTATTTTTAGACATCAAATAACTTGTGGTATTGTCATTATTTAATATTACTCCAAGTATTCTAATGTTATATCTTATCAGGTGATATTTGTGGATGATGTGAACATGCCAGCCAGGGAGGTTTATGGTGCCCAGCCCCCTGTGGAGCTGCTGCGCCAGTGGCTGGACCACTGGAACTGGTATGACATGAAGGATTGCTCCATGATCAACCTGGTGGATATCCAGGTCATATGTGCTATGGGACCACCTGGTGAGTAGCAACAAAGTTTATCAGAAGCATATTGTTACAGCAATGATACTGTATCAAAGCCTTAGACTGGTTAAGTAAATGCTGGTCGTTAGGTGGTAAAGTGAATACTTTTTTCCCCTCTGCTTCTAAACTTCTGCTGAAGTGCTGTTGAGTCAATGACACAAACCACTAGCTGCTGTTTTGTGAAGCATCTGACTGCCTTAAGGTGCTTACAGATAGCAAGTGTTTACCACTTCCTCCTCCACTACAACTACCAGTGTAAACACGAAATGAAAGCATCCCTGTCCACTGAGGCAGCTGGCACCGACAGCTGTAAGAGAAAGAGGGTGGGTGCCACACTCAGGTGCCCACACAGCTACAGTATTTGCTCCTGATGCCTGACAGTTGTTTAGCTCTAATGGGCATGGCAACCACTGAACCTACACCAGGGAAAACAATAATTTTTACTGATGTCTAATTATTTTGATGTATATTACACCTCTTCAGTGATGATAATGCTAATGATAATAGGCTTCAACCAACATCAACTTTAGAGTTGCCTTTCTGTGTTTATGATATTACTTGGCCAAAATAAGCTATCAATGTAAATGTTCCCAGGTAAACTTGTGTCTCAAATTGAGAGCTCATAAAGATATAAAATAGACAAATAGATATGAAGATATTGAACAAGCAGTGAAAGGAGGAGGATTTTTTAAATTTGCGGGTCGGAGGAAGTTTAAATCAATCTGGCCACGAGTCGATTCTTAGTTAAGGCTGATTTATTCACACTGGTGTGGTAAGAAGCAGAGTGGACAAAGCACAACCCAGATTCTGCACTTCATTTATAGTAGAGATGTGTGTATATGTGTGTCTGAAGATGTATGTATGTTGATGTCTGTGTGTAGCTCTGTGGGTAATCTACGTGAGCTGGGAGGATCACATACCTGTATGTGTGGCCCATGTTCTGGGGCCCAGGAGACCCCTGCCACCTAAATCATGGACCTGTACTTTTATAACAACATGAGACTACAGGCTTTACTACATGGACAATGAAGATGGAGTCTGACCAGATGTTGTGGCTTGTACTCCTACTAGCCTTGCTATCCTTCTTGACCTCACATTGACATATATCATATATGAGATGATACAATGTGGATCCAACCCAAAAATGATATAGTGTTCTCTACCTCAGCAAAACAGAGTACACAATGTTTTATGCCCATACATGAAAACCTAAAGAGATGCAGACTTGGTTGAACAATTACACAAAATTATAAGACGTTTATACAAGATATCAAAGTGTATATGGAATGATTATGAGAATACACCTACAAAAGCATATTAAGTATAATTATCTCAGGGCACCATAAAAAAATGGGTAATGAGTTACAGTCAGTTGAAGCATATGTTATCTCTGTCAAAGATTATAGTTTTTTTTTTGTTTGTTTTGTTCTGCTTGTTTCTTAGGTGGAGGGCGGAACCCTGTCACACCTCGGTACCTGCGCCACTTCAACATGATTACCATTAATGATTTTGATGACAAGACAATGTATACAATCTTCTCCAGGATCATAGACTGGCATTTCACCACACGGTAACTATATAGCATGTGTGATTTTAAGCTGCTTTATCCCACATTGACACCTAGTGAGTGCATATGTTTACTGTTGGAAGTTTCGTAACCAAACCTCTACATGTGATCCACTGAGCACACAGAAGGTGGGGTAGTGTCCCACCACTTTTAGCAACAGAATGAATTGTAAATTATTACTAACCAAAGATTATTAGGCAGCTAAAACTGCAATATTGTATATTAAGGTAGGATGATACAGCTAAGTTATTATATACACAAGTTACTGTTTTAATAGTCAAAGGATTAAAGGTGTTCTTTTTCATCCCCTCTTACTGCACTGCTAGTGTTTACCTCAGAGACCACCAGTCCTAAAGCAATCAAATCCATATGAGTTTTAAACTTACCCAACCACCCCTGCAAACAGAAGTATCACTTACATTTTAACAAGATAGCAATTTCACACTTTTTTGGAAATATATTGTAAATGCTAGTGATAGCATACACATGATAATATAAATTTTATTAAGTGTTAATTATTAATTCATTAATACAAGAAAACTAACTGAAACAGTAGGATATAATCTGAATGCGATCAACCATTTCATCAACAGGTTTTCTTTTCCCAAGCCATTTGCAGCTTTGACATCTCAGATTGTTAATAGTACCATGTCAGTGTACCAAGAGGCCACCAAGAACCTGCTACCAACCCCCACAAAGTCCCATTACTTGTTCAATCTGCGCGATGTCTCCCGGGTCATCCAGGGCATCTGTCTGTCACGGCCCGAGACTGCAGATGAACCATCTGTCATCAAAAGGCTCTGGGTGCATGAGGTAATGTTGTACAAGACAAACAGCTAAGTAAAATTCTACATGCAAGTAAAACAGAAATATCGTAAAATACACCCAGTATAGGTGTAGTCAAGGTAACCCCTGCCTGTTAGAGATAGTATTTCTTTGGAACTTCCTGTGTTTCCATCTCTCTGTAGCTGTCACACTCACTTTTTCTTTGTCATGTTGATCCTCAGGTCCTGAGGGTATACTATGATCGACTGGTTCATGACACAGATCGGTCTTGGCTTGTAGGCAATTTACAGGTGGTGTCTCAGAGTCACATGAAGGAAAACTTTCATCAACTCTTCCAGCATCTGGACCAGGACCATGATGGAAAGGTCACCGAGGATGACCTGCGCAGCCTCATGTTCTGCGACTTTCACGACCCCAAAGGTGAAGACCGCAACTACCGCGAGGTGAACAACCTTGACCGGCTCCGACAGGTGGTGGAGTCACACCTGGAGGAATACAACAACATCAGCAAAGCGGCCATGAATCTGGTTCTCTTCCGTTTTGCCATCGAACACGTATGCCGCATTTCCCGCATTCTCAAGCAGCCGAGTGGCCATGCCCTGCTGGTTGGTGTGGGCGGGAGCGGACGTCAGTCTCTCACCCGGTTGGCTGCCTACATGGCAGAAGCAGAGCTTTTCCAGGTGGAAATCTCCAAGACCTACGGACCCACTGAATGGCATGATGACCTAAAGCTTATCCTGAGGAAGTCCACACAGGGTGAAGCTCATGGCGTGTTCCTCTTCACAGACACTCAAATTAAAATGGAGTCATTCCTGGAGGACATTGGCAACCTGCTCAACACTGGTGAGGTAAAGCTGATGGAAGGGAACATAGATGGATTGATTTATGAGTTGAGGTGTAGGTAACATGTACAAACTGATGAAAGGTTAGTAAGCTTTAAGGAGGGATGGAAAGAAGATGGATGTGTGGAAGATTAAGAGATGGACGAATGCTTTATAAATAAATGGTTAGACAAATACAGTAGATGTGGATAGATAGAATGGTGATACAGAGACAAAGGGTGTTCTATTTTACAAAGCCAGCATCCAAAGACAGACCACTCTGTTATCTTTTGGTTGTCTCCAGGTGCCTAACCTGTTTGCAGTTGACGAGAAGCAGGAAATCTGTGAGCGAATGCGTGTGTTGGACCGGCAACGTGACCGCGACAAGCAGACGGATGGCAGTCCCTTGTCCCTTTTCAACATGTTTGTAGAGCGCTGTCGCACACAGCTGCATGTGGTGTTGGCCATGAGTCCCATCGGAGACGCCTTTAGAAACCGTTTGAGACGTTTCCCTGCCCTCATTAACTGCTGCACCATTAACTGGTTCCAGGTGTGTGTATGTATGTTGAATGGCACCCCATCTTCCACCCAAGATTTTAACAATTTAATTAAAAAATATATGAAAAGTAAAAATACAGAACAAACATTTCCAAATCAGATCAGTCATGCAAGTGCAACATACAAAAGAACCCAGTTTGAAAAGCACTAAACAAAAAACTGCATTAGTCAGCAATGCAGACGCTCAGTACCTGAGAGTTTGCACTTTGACCACATTTTCAAACTGAAGTTCAGAGAAAAGGACTCTTGCTGTTTAATCAGCTTTACTGGATAAACACCAGATATCTTGGATTATCGGCAACACTAAATTTGTGGCTTCACAGACGTGACACAATTGGTCAATATTGATTTATATGTAGCTCTCGGTCTTTACCTAGGAGCCAATTGACACCTTTTAAAGAAAACTTTCAGAGACATAATTACTGATCACTGAATTTTATTTCAGAATCTGTTGGGAAACATTGAGGGGCTTGAGGAGGTTGAAACAGACAGTAGCCTGAGAACAACACACATTCACTCAAACGTTCGACAACATTCAGTGTGAAGTTGTACACCATTATTAACATTTATAAATTTCTATTCAATGCTTTATTCATGTGCCGCAATAATGAAATGTGTTTGAGCTAAATATCTTCATTTGGGGTTTTTGTTCCCAAGCAAATATTGATATATGTGATTGTTTGCTATTAAATCAGCATATATACAGTATAGTTCTGCTACCCCCTAAAGTTTCAATGCCACCCTCTTGCCACTCTTTAAAAATTTCTTTAGATCTGCCCCTGTCACAAGGGAGGAATATGTAAGTGTATATTATTAGCATAATATATGATGGCTCTCAGCCCAAATTTAATCAGCCTTCCTTCAGTGGTAACTGACGATTTTACCAGAAAACCTTAGCAACGATTAAAATACACCCTGTGTGTGGCAGTACAGCATATTTCCTTCCTTATCAGACCTGGCCGGAGGATGCCCTGCAGGCAGTGGCTTGTCGCTTCCTGGAGGACATTGAGATGACAGATGAGTGCCGCGCAGGCTGCATCAACATGTGCAAGAGCTTCCACACCTCAACCATAGAACTATCAGCTCGCTTTTTGGCTGAGTTGCAGCGCCACAATTATGTCACCCCAACCTCATATCTGGAACTCATTTCCACCTTCAAGACACTGCTACAGACAAAAAGAGCGTAAGATTTAAAAAATACTATGTGTACATTGTGATTTTAACTGTGATGTTTTTATTACTTCAAATGCTAATTTAGATTCAGTTTAGATGTCTTGTAACTATAAAGGACTTGAATTGGAAACATTTTCCCTACCTCTCTCTGCCCTTTGCCCAGTGAAGTGATGAAGATGAAACGTCGCTATGAGGTGGGCCTCGAGAAGCTAGAGTCAGCAGCAGACCAGGTGGCCACTATGCAAATTGAGCTAGAGGCTCTACAGCCACAGCTGCTTGTAGCCAGTAAGGAGGTAGATGAGATGATGGTGGTGATTGAGCATGAATCTGTGGAGGTGGCTGAGACAGAGAAGGTGGTGAAAGTGGATGAGGGCGTGGCAAATGAACAAGCCATGGCTGCCAAGGCCATCAAGGACGAGTGTGATGCTGACCTGGCTGTAGCCATGCCAATCCTGGAGTCAGCCATGTCTGCACTTAATACTCTCACCACTCAGGTAAAAGAAGCAATTTTTTTTTCCTTATGTAGGATAATGCCCTTACATCTGGCTCAAAGGCCCGGTGAACTGGAGTAGAATAGTTAAGAAGGCAGACCTGTAAGTTTGGTTCTTTTATGTACAGGATATCACAGTGGTAAAGTCCATGAAAAGCCCACCCCCAGCTGTCAAGCTGGTGATGGAGGCAATCTGTATTCTCAAAGGCATCAAGCCAGATCGTGTGCCTGACCCCTCAGGCTCTGGTAAAAAAGTGGAGGACTTCTGGGGCCCTGCCAAAAAGCTCCTGGGAGACATGAGGTTTCTCCAAAGCCTCCATGAGTATGACAAGGACAACATCCAACAAAATCTCATTGCAATCATCCGAAACAAGTACATTACCAACCCAGACTTTGTACCAGAGAAGATTCGAACTGCATCGACTGCAGCTGAAGGCTTGTGCAAGTGGGTTTGTGCCATGGACAAGTATGACAAGTAAGTAATGTTCTTCTTCTTCTGTGTTCTCACTTGTGAAAATTGGTGCATTTTCACAAAGCTTGAAAGAGCTTTTCATTTGTCTAAGTAAGTAACATGAAGCTTGGTAATTGGTAATTTAAGAATAATATTAATTTCCCTGGTGCGAGTGTAGAGTGTTATATTAAGCAAGCGTTTAATATAACAAGCCAAGTCTAGATGCAGATCATTTTAGGGTTCACATCATTATTGTTCTGACAACATTTAATGTTACCCACACTTATAGAAGCTGAAGGATGTCATATATAGTTCATAGGAAGCACTGTGTTTCAGCCCCCACATAATAATACTGCCCACACACAGTCAACTACTATAAATATATTAATAACATTGCATAAATGTTATCATATTATATCCCATGCTATGAATCATAAAAAAGCCATCAAGAAGTTACAGAATTTGACCAGTAAAAATACACAGGAGGTATAAATACAATTACCTGCTAATACTACATGCATGTAAATAGTAATTTCATCCTATTGTTTTCATTTTTTGAGAATTGTTTTTTGTTCATTTCCACTTAGTTATGATGGCTGCAGATAAACCCAGTATATGTGTAAAGATAAGCTAAGTTTAAGGGCATGTTCTATGGCATACAATGTTTTGACAATCTTGTTACCATACACATGTTTTTCACTTCTGGCTCAAATACATATCTAGAAAATCCAACTCAGAAAGGAATCTGCACCACCTGAGATGTTCTTTTTCCTGTAAATGTTTACTTATTACATCTTTATCCTGAGTGAAATGCTTTTTTGTGTCCTTCAGAGTGGCCAAGGTGGTGGCTCCAAAGAAGGAGAAGCTGGCACAGGCTGAGGGGGAGCTGAAGGTGGCCATGGAGAGTCTCCAAATAAAGCAGGCTGCCCTCAAAGAAGTCCAAGATAAACTTGCAAAGCTACAGGAGACTTTGGAAGCTAACAAGAACAAGAAAGCTGACCTGGAGAATCAGGTTTGTGCTTTTTTACATCTGTTTTTGTGATTGTAGATTGCTCTGGCTACCATGCTCTTCCTTCTTCCTTCTGTTCTGTTATAACTTGACATGGGAGAACAGCCACAGTGCAACACATTTTTGCTTCCCTCCTCCAATGGTGTCCTCCAGGTGGATCTGTGCAGTAAGAAGCTGGAGCGCGCTGAGCAGCTTATTGGAGGCCTGGGTGGAGAAAAGACGCGCTGGAGCGAAATGGCCTTCAATCTCGGGGAGCTCTACAATAACCTGACTGGGGACATCCTTATCTCAGCAGGCATAGTGGCTTACCTGGGAGCCTTCACCTCCAGCTACAGACAGGTAAGCTGAGGGAGTAGGTAGTGCATACTTGATGGTGGATAGTGAATAGGTATACTTACATTACTTACAGCCCTGTAACCACATACATTTTTGAGGTACTTGATTTTGGTATCACCGTTAGGGAATATGACTTGGTTATTTCTACCTTTGTTTATATAAAGAATTTGGTTAGAGTTTTAGAGTATAGTCAGTTAAGGTCTTTTTAACATAGCCTGAGACATAGCTACTACATTTGGGGTTAACATTTTTATTCATTAAGAAATTATTTGTTTCTGTTAAGCACACTGTCACTGTCACTGTCATACAAATGGCAGACCAATAAAAGCCAAACGCTTGAGAGCAGTTTGGTGGAAAGTAAACACTCTTGCGGTACCCAGGCTTTTTGCTTTTGTTCAGCCTCACATGTCTTTTAGACCAAGCCAGTGTTTAAAGGTCATTTTTATTCTTTGTCACACAGAGGGTCTTAATGCTGGAAAATAGAAAGTACGAGGGTGAATCAGTTATTTTTGTCAAGCAAGTGCACGAGTGTGGGTATGAATCTGTGAAATTGGTTATGTGTGTGTCGCTTACTTTCGCTTTCAAAACCATTTGCTTTAAGTGGGACTGTCTACATTTGCCTTAGCAGTTTTTTAGACATCTGTGTATGTGAACCTATACGTCTATGTGTTGCTGAATTGTTCATAAGCATATGCTCTTATTTGTTTGCAGGTTAGTGTGTGTTTGATTCTGCGCATGTAGTAAAGTGACAATGAAGTCTTTACCAGTAAATGTTCTCTTCTCCAGGATCAGACAGTGGAGTGGATGAATCTTTGTAAGAGCAGAGAGATCCCCTGCTCCCCCAACATGTCTCTGATGAACTCTCTGGGCGACCCAGTAAAGATTCGTGCATGGACCATTGCTGGCCTACCATCAGACAGCTTCTCCATAGACAACGGGATCATAATCTCGTGAGGATTGAAGACAAACTATACATTGACATGGCATTCTCTCTAGAGGGAAATGCATCAATATTTCCTTAGTACTCCAAGAGTTTAAGGCACCAACAATGGATGTCTCAAGCTATTTTTTGGCTGCTCCTGATCCGAGTCATTCAATATTGAGCATCTGCTCACAGCCAGTGTTGATACAAATTTTAGATTTCACTACACAATGAAGCTGCACAGTGCAGTGCATAATAAAGATGTGCTTAAATTTTTGTGGCAGAAAATTTAAGATTTGGACAGCACCTTAAAATTACATAATGACTTGTACTCAAAGTAAAAACTGATTTTCCCCCACAAATTGTTGCTATAATAGAGGTAAAGCAATTTATTGCAGGATAAATGGCCTCTGCTTACTCTGAGTGTGAATATCTTCATTGAAACTGCTGGCTGCTGTTTATTCTTTATGCCATTTCACTTTTCACATTCTTACTGTGCATAAGGAATAGGTTCCAGTGTTTAACCTGAGTGCAGTTGTGTATTTGTGACAGCTGGTGTTCCTGGATTACAATGGTTACAATTCATTAAAGGATCATGATGACATTACAAATCAGTTTACCGTAACGAAAAAAGAGACCAATGTATGACAGAACTTTGTAACCTTTCCTAGAAGTAAGACTGTCTGATTCAACCTTAAAACATATCACAAGACACAAAACATCTGCCTGTTTGTGTAAATGAACTAGCAACATTGCTTTTTAATCACAATACCATGCCCCCTGGTGTGTTACCCAACTGTGAGCTGTCTAACTGTGTTCAGAGTGAATGTTCACCCCTAAACTTCTCTCTACACCTTAACATCTTAATTCTTGTCCTCCAACATCCCCCCCTACTGTTTTGATGTCTCATTGTTAACAGTTACAGGAGCTTTGATTTTGACAAGGCAGCACCATTTGATCACCCACTACTGTGTGTGTGTGTGTGTGTGTGTGTGTGTGTGTGTGTGTAGTAACGCCAGGCGGTGGCCTCTGATGATTGATCCCCAGGGCCAGGCCAACAAGTGGGTGAAAAACATGGAGAAGGCCAATAGCTTGCATATCATTAAACTGAGTGATGGTGACTTTGTACGCACTCTGGAGAACTGCATCCAGTTTGGCACGCCAGGTAAACTTAAGTATTTCTCTGGTTTGATGCCTCTGCTGTTGTTGTCTAGTCTGTGAATGTGTATGTGCCTCACCCATATTATTGCAGTTCCTCTTACTGCCTGCTGAGGTCTCTCTTTACCACAGGGACTAGTAACGAGAAAGGAATGTTTTTTCTCCAGTGGGAGAATTCATATAAGCCATTAGTAGGGCCAAACTACTGTAAATCATACAAAAGCCCACGAGAAATCAATTATGTTCAACATTCTTCCTGCCCAGTATCAGGGTCATATTGACATGTGTAGACAGAGGTAACAGTTTTTGCTGCGTTTTTTTTTCCAGTGTGTGTCTTCTCATAGTACTTTTAGTGGGTATGAGAGGAAACAGCAAGAGAGAGATTAGAGTCAGAAACCGCTCTATAGCCATTAAAAAGACATCTAAATAATGAGCCAACTCAGCCAGCCATTGGGTCTTTGCTTGCTGGCAGACTGCAAGGCGAACAGTTCACTGAGTAGTTTGTCCTTGCAGGGTGCAAAATAGTCCCCAGAGGCTACAATTTCACCGTACACAGCCAGTTATTTATGGTGTCTTGCTGTATGTTTTGAAGCCTATAATCCTGATTATTTGCTTGTATTCTTTATTTTAGCATGGATGAACTAAAGTTTCCCTGCCAAATCTCTTGACAGACTAGGCTTATGTTTATTAAATGATACAAAGTGAGTTAAATCTACTGAAATATTAGCAATATTGATGTGATGTACCAGGACAAGATTATGCTCCAAAGCAATTTGGAGAAAGCTGACCTGATTTGGGTACCCTATCTTGTGAGAGACAGTTCCAGCTGTCACTGAAAACTGTATAAAAACTTAGATACCACCTCAAGGCATGACGTCAATTATAGATGTGTTAATGTTTTCAACATGAAAACAGCATTATCATTCTTAATGTGAAATCACATAAATAATAAGGCATTTGGAACTGGTAATGCTTTATTTGCTTCACTGATTTCTTGGTATTGCCCATGCATGCACATATTCATGGATTTTCTTGGGCTGCAATGGAAGTTTATTGTGCTAATCACAGGGGAAGCTGAGGGTTTAGATCTTGTAATATTACAGCAATGTACTTCACAATATATAGCAGCAATAGATGTCAATAACACTTAAAAACTAAGGATATATCAGGACAACAAGTAAAAGTTTCTGGATGGAGTACAGCTCCAGTTAAAATATTAATAACCAGTATTTAATTTATAGAGAACTAAAGAGAAAACAAGATACACAAAGTGCTTCCCAGAGGCAGGAAGATGTACACAATGACAGGAAGTGATACATGTAAAAGAGACAAATTAAGACAAGCGAAACAAAAAATTAGTTGGATGGGGGAAAAATGCTTTGTTCTCGCAAAATGTGTCCAATTTGAAGATGTGCAAGGCTCAACTGCTTACGCAGTAGAGTTGGTCAACAGCAAAAGACCCTGGTTGAACTTGCACATATGAGATTGCTTGTAAATATGTGAGGATAAAGAAAAGTCCTGAAAAGAGTCAGCCTCCCATGGTTAGAAAATATGAATAAAGTTGGAACATTTTCGTTCAGTGCTGCTGGAGAATGTCGGCGAGGAGCTGGACCCTATCCTGGAGCCTCTGCTGCTGAGACAGACCTTCAAACAGGGAGGTGCCATGTGTATCCGCCTGGGAGACTCTACCATTGAATATGCTCCGGACTTTCGCTTCTACATCACTACCAAGCTACGCAACCCACACTACCTGCCTGAAACCTCTGTTAAGGTACTGTAGCGGGGAACTGCCTGAGGCACTGCTATATTTTTTAATACTCTAGTACATTTTCACTTGTTTCACACTGTAGAAACATAGTTTATTATTAACATGATACTAATAAATAAATGGTATACTGGAAGCATTTTTCACTGTATTAAAATGGTAACATTTGAAACTATTTGCTAAATTGTATAATGGCCTGCCACAAATTTCACTGGTGAGCTTGCTACAGTTTGACAAGAGGGATAGGGCAACGAGGCTGTCAGTACGGCAATAACCTGATTTCATATCTATGCCAGAGCCCCTGTTTAACTTTGTTGTATTCATTCCAAAATGGTGAGATACACAAATAGACCTGGCTGGTCCTCACAATGTCTATTTATTTGTGTGTTAGGGATTTAAGAAAGTCCCGTTACTGCCACCACTGCAACCTCCATCCACACCCACACCAGTCACACACAAACAAACATACTCAGACAGACAGACATGAGCCTGCACAGAACATTTAATTAGAGCATTTCCTGACAGTAGCCACATGCCGTAGCTGTTTGCAGCAGGTGTCAGAGTTGTTGTAATGAGTCCTGTGCAATCCTCCGTGTCTCCTCTACCTACCTCTTCCATGCATATCCCCCCGCAGCTAAGGATAGATGTATCTTCTGCAACAGAGCTGCTGCCAAAACAGAATGGAGTAATAGAATAAAGGCTCTCGCTATAACCAACACAGACATCTGCATTCCTTTGACTTTAAAATATTTTTATTTTATATAATTTTTCAACACACTCAATAGCAACAGTCAACTTAGTTTCTTTTGTTATTCCATGTGATCGTTATTTAGCCAAATTATAGAATATACTACAATAATAAAATACTATTCATTATTGCAGAAGTGTAACTTCTATGTGAGGCACTGTATTTTCTGTTGATACCATGCAACGTGAAAGGTGTGGACAGTTACGGGACATTGTTTGTGAAGGAGAGGTAATTAATGTGTCAGACCTGTGAAAATGTATGGCTTTCAATGATTTTAGCCATACTATAGATGGCTATGTCAATTGGTCGTTTGGTCGGCCCACCACTGGTCCAGACGGAAATATGTCAACAACTATATGATGGATTGCCATCATTGGATTTTCTACAGACATTCATGTCCCCCTCATGGTGAATCATAATATAACTTTGACATAAAATAACTTTGGTGATCCATACATTTTTCATCCTCTGATCAAGTCAAATCTTTAATTTGTCAAAAAGTACTCAAAGTACTGCTGTGCCTAGCTTTAGTCTCACAGAGCTGCTACAGTAGCGTGTCTGTAGACTCTTGTTTATGAGTCTTGTTTATTTAAAAATTTTAACTCAATAGAAAATTGTTCGTTACGCTCAAAATCCAACTTTCCAAAAGACAACTTTTTTCTTCCTAGAGATAGATGAGCCCTACTTTTCCTTGTTGGTCCCTACTTATTACATCATACCACTCAAATAGCAGCACGTTTTTACCCCAGCAACACAGTGAATCATCATTCTTTGATAACACCTCCCAATGGAATACAGTCTCCAAAAAAAGAAAGAAATTCCAAGAAAAAGAGCATTAAAGGAAATTGCATTACAGAGAGGCAAGGGGTTGGAAAGCATTACTGAAGATCACATTTCAGGCATCCATTTGCAAGGGCCCTGCTCTTTATGGGCAGCTATTCGATAGATTCAACTCATTTTTCACAACTGGCTCAATCACTCTTTTTTCTTTCTTGCTTAAGTCTTTTTTTTGCCTACAGTACAGTGCACTATGAGGCTTCCATTATTCCCATTAAGCCGTATTTGAAATGCAATACTTTCAAATACAAGAGGGCAAACATCTAGTAAACCAGCCCTTAAGGAGCTCAAGGGACGAAGGGAAGCGAGGAAAGGGGGTGTATGTGTGAAAAGGACAAACAGGAGATTTATATGGGCTCTGAGTCTTTACCACCAGATGAGTGGGTCCGCAGCATCAATAGAAATGGAATTAGGCCCCGGAGAAGTGCACTCGTTTATTAGGGCAGAGAGTAGATAGCAGATATAGGCTTTTAACCTCCGGGTAAGTGCAAAGCAGAATGACTAAGGCTGTAGTAAAAGACATACTCCTTCACTTCTAGCTGAAACACTTTTCACAGAAAAGAAAGAAAAAAGTAAATGCATCCCACCTGTACTTTGCCAAGGCTGGAGTGGTTATAGTAATTGATTGGATAGGAGGTTTGTTGGGAGAACAACACTGAAGCCAAGGTGATCAACACTGCACTGTAAAATAACTTAACTGCACTTAAGTGTCCGAGAACAAGGGTGGGGCCAGACACCCCTACCACCAAACACACACACAGTATGTCTACGTATTTCTTCCTCTGTGCTGTAGGTGACCCTTCTGAACTTCATGATCACCCCAGAGGGCATCCAGGACCAGCTGCTGGGCATTGTGGTGGCCCGGGAAAGGCCCGACCTGGAGGAAGAGAAACAGGCTCTCATCCTGCAGGGAGCAGAGAACAAAAGGTACAGTAGCACACACCAGACTCAGGTCGAAACATTTCAGGTCAAATAAGTCTTCAAAGTGGCGACTTTAGACACGTTTCATTGTCCTTGCATTTTCTTCAGACAACTGAAGGAGATAGAGGACAAAATCTTAGAGGTGCTTTCCTCCTCTGAGGGCAACATCCTGGAGGACGAGACGGCTGTCAAGATCCTGTCCTGCTCCAAAGTGCTAGCCAATGAGATCACAGAGAAGCAAGCTGTGGCTGAGGTGACAGAGCAGAAGATTGATGAGACCCGCATGGGCTACACACCTATTGCCGTGCATTCAGCCATCTTGTTCTTCTCCATTGCTGACCTGGCTAACATTGAGCCCATGTACCAGTACTCCCTCACCTGGTTTATTAACCTCTTCATCAGCTCCATCGACAACTCAGATAAAAGTGATGACTTGGAGCAGAGGTGAGCAGGGCTGACAAATGCACTAGCCAAATGCTTGTTCCTACAAGTCACTTAATCATCAAACAGTTGCCTGGCATTTTCTCTTCACTCAAAAAATCATATTTGGTTTGCAAACTGTTAAAAGAAAAAAGGAGTGTAAGACTAGTAGAAGTGCGTGAGTGTGGATGTGATTGTGAGTTTGGTTTGATCGGAACAAGATTATTAAAATGCTAGCATGTCTATCTTCTTCAGACTACAGATCCTGAGAGACCACTTCACCTACGCACTGTATGTCAATGTGTGTCGCTCGCTGTTTGAGAAGGATAAGCTGCTATTTTCTTTCTGCCTCAGTGTCAATCTGCTCATGCACAACAAGCTGGTAGGAATATACATACACCCGCTGCACACATGCTCAGTTTTACAACACATTCAGTATTGTTGTTTGATTGGTTCGTTTTTAAGTGGTTGGCTAATCAAGCAGGCTGGTTAGCCTAATTTTCCACAATCAGTCCTCTGTATGATTGATTATAGATTATCTGTATCTTCTAGTTTCAATTTGCATAGAATTTGTATCTAAAGATAATTCCCCTTAATCACAAATTCTGGTTAATCCTCCGCTGCATGGCTGTAATTAATGTCATAGGTGGATGAGGGGGAGTGGCGCTTCCTTCTGACGGGCGGTGTGGGCCTGGACAACCCCCACTCGAATCCCTGCACCTGGCTCCCCAAGAAGTCTTGGGATGAGATTTCCCGCTTGGATGAGATGGAGTGTTTCAAAGGTCTGCGTCACGACATGGCTCGCCTCAGGAATGAGTGGAAGAAGGTCTACGACAGCCCAGTGAGTGTCAACAAGCCGACTGGCTGGTCTGGGTGCGGCTCTGTCTGTGGGTGTTGTATGTTTCTGTGGTGATAAAGACAAACCACTGTTAAAAAAGTTGGCTTTTTTCTGTCCTTCCTATCTATTAAAAGATTGGTAAGGTTGAGTTCCTTGTAGCAGACAATTGGGGTTAATGCCCACGTGTTTGAAATCAGCATGTACAGAAAGGCACCCTTAAAATCAAAATACCCTAGAGGACTAGAGGGAGAAGAAAATATGTAAATCCCCCCCAAAATGCAAATGTAGTTAATATGCACATTAATAGGGCTAGTGTCTTGTTGTAGAACCTGTAAATGTGTTGACTTTCGGTTTAAAACTGGCTAGCAGTTTAGGAGTTTAGCAGTTTGAAGTGGGTCACATTGACCACGACAAAATGTGAAAGCACAATATAACAAATCGAGCCTCAGTTTTACTGCCTTTAAGGCCACTAGAACATTTGTATTCTGGAGGTGCCACATTACCAAAGTCTACAGAGCAAATGGTAAAGATTTTAAGGGTTTTCACCAGAGATTTTGTCAACATACAGTGTATATTTTTAGATTATTCCAAATGTAACACTTTTTGTAGCCACACTTCTAAAGTGTGCCCAATCAGATTACTGCTGACCAAGTAGGTTACACATGGAGAAAATATTCCAGAGTTTCCAAAAGTATGATATTGGTCTATTTCAAAAATAACTATGTATTGTTTTTTTTCCCCTTCAGCGTGACTTTAAAAGTTCTTTAAAATACAGCAGATACATCATATAAAGACATATTGGTGTTGAGCTATTTGCACTAACACTGCATCTTCTGTTACTTAGTGGCGACTGTAGCTCAGACTGCTTGTCATTTAGGCTAAGATTCCAGTTAAGTTTTTTGTTGCTCCTATCCCGATAAAACCAGGCAAAGAAACAAAATCAGATTTCTCCTCATTGTCAAAGAGAGGGCAGTGATGGACTGTGAGTTAGAGAAAAAGTTAAAGGTTCTATATGTAACTTTTTACAAGTATTAATAGTTTTTTAATGCTACTGTGTGAACAGTTCCTCAGTTGCCTGTAACGGCCTGTGGACTGATTTCAATGTAAAGAAACAGATGTTTTTTCCGTGGAAATCCAAAGGATGTGACGGTTGTGTGCACTCTCGAGTGCCTCGCTCCCTTCAGCGCCAACAGTGTGAAACACTAGCAAACATTAGGTTAGAAATGGAGTCCGCTAACGTAAACAAACAACCGGCCTGCAGTAAAGTTTTGGCCAATACCCAGCATACTCGCTGGCCCCAACGGAGTGCGGGCCCACGCATGAGCACGAGCAACAGAATGCTGACTCTAGTTCACCTAATGACCCCCGGAGACATTAATAACAAGTTTTTCTGGAAGTTACATAAAGAACCGTTAAGTAAACAGAAAATAAGTTATTTGAATGGAATTCAGGCAAAACTCAGCAAAACAGTGTTAGTAAGGCGTCCGGGGGATGAGAAAAGAGGCAGAGTGAATAGGTTAAACTTATTTTCCAGTGGGTTTAGCACATAAACCACAGGCCAGCTTCGCCCACCCTGCCACTCAGCAGGGTGGCCCGATGAGATCCCACAACGCTCAAGCAGTCCCCCTCCCAACCTCGACATTGTGGCTGAATACACCGATATTCAGTATATATGCTTTCATTTCACATACTGTTTTTCATACTGTTCTTTTTGTGTATTTTGTGGTTGATAATATTATAATGTTATGAATACATATATAAACAATTACATACTGGACACACGTCATAGTTTGTTACTGTATATCCTTATTTTTGATTCATTTTAGTTTTCTTCAGCAATTTTGTTTTTATTACTGTCCCCATTTTCTTTAAATATGAAAATAATATTGTCTCATTATTGATGGCTACCAAACAGGTCTTAGTATTTGTTGTTTAAGTTACAGCTTTTGATTTTATTTGATGTCAAATAACTGTCAAAAAGCTGAAAATTATTTTTAAATGTAGTATAGACAATAGGAGCAGGGAAGAAAGAAATTGGGAGGAAAGTAATTTGCCTGTCAGGTGTAGATGATGCACACATGCACCCTCCCTCCATCTTTGAATGATAAAGAATCTAAAATTGAAGTTTTATCTAATTAAATCTTTTCTGTTCCTGTCGTGCTAGTCACATCTATGCAATCTAGAAGCAAGAACAGCTGTTAAATCAACGTGTGGTGCACACATGCTTGTCACTTTGCTGTCACACACATGAATACACACATACCCAAACACACACACACCATCTTTGATTTATAATCAACAGAATCAGCCATAACACTTCTATTTAATTAAATCTAGTTTGTTCCAGTTGTAGAATTCACATTTACTCACTCTTGATGTAAGAACAGCTGTTCAATCAAGCACACAGACACTCAGACTCACACACACTAACACACCCGTGTGCACACAGAGAATCCCCAGGAGATCCTAAATAGGTGTATCCATCTCAAAGCACCTGCCAACACACATAGCCAGAAGTCTCTCGACAAACAGCCTGGGGAAAATAATTCCAAAAGTTACCGCTACCATTGCTCACTTCCTCTGGTACACGTGTTCCACAAATGAATCAAACATATTGCTATGACCCAGTACCCAGTGCCCTTTCTGTTTCCCCACCTCTTTCTCCTTCCACTTTTTCCTTTTCCAGAGTCTTTGCTTTTTCATACATATTTATCCATCTCCCCACATTACTCCCCTCCCCATTCACATGACAGATTACCCCTCTTTTTGCCTAATTACATTGCTTAATCTTGCAACAGCTCGATACAATGCAACCCCACCCCAGAACTTCCCTCATCCTCTCCAAGAAAAAATGATGCATGTTTCCTGAAGTTAACCTGATGAATAAAAATAACTGAATTTCTTAATTCTAAACAGCATTAAAATATGTTATTTAGTCATCGTCTTTTTAGGTTCTCTGGTTTACATGATCTTCTCTTTCAGTGTGGAATATGAAGTAACTCCTAGATATTTATGTACAGTCTGAATTCAGCATGGGTTGTGTTGTGCATATCTGCAGAGCCCCCATCAGACTCCCTTCCCCGATGAGTGGCAAGAGAAGCTGAGCCAGTTTCAGAAGATGCTTGTGATCCGTTGTCTCAGACCAGACAAGGTCAGTTCATATCCTGTTTTCCAAAACATGGTAGGATATTATTAGGACACTGAGTTGTAACTCAATTTCTTCAATAATTAAATTTTCCTACATTTTCAGGAAATATCAGGTTATCAAAAAACTTTGTACACACACAGTAAACACATTCCATGTGCCCCCCAGGTTATTCCCATGGTACAGGAATTTGTTTCTGACAGTTTGGGTCGTCCCTTCATCGAAGCGCCACCTTTCAACCTGAGTAAGGCCTTCGTTGATAGCCACTGCTGTGCCCCCCTCATCTTCATCCTCTCCCCTGGCTCAGACCCCATGGCTGCATTGCTCAAGTTCGGAGATGAAAAGGTACAGAGTCACCTGGGAAATTCAGCAGCTTTGAAGCCTGCTGTGTGAACAAACTCAAAATGAAAGGAGAAATTGAATCCTCTAGATTTCTCAGGCTCCCCCACAGGTCTTAAAAGGGTTGAAAAGTCTTTTGGTTCCTTTCCTATCAAAAAGCAGCTACATAAGTGAGTGTGTGTGTGCATGGCTGTTCTTATCCTTTAGGGCTTTTCGGGCAACAAGCTGACCTCCCTCTCTCTGGGCCAAGGCCAGGGTCCTATTGCTATGCGTATGATTGAGACGGCCATTAAAGAGGGCACCTGGGTGGTTCTGCAGAACTGCCACTTGGCCACATCATGGATGTCAACACTGGAAAGAGTCTGTGAGGTCAGAACACACACACACACACACACACACCCTTTCTATAGACTAGATGGGAACAGTGCAATGTCTTCCAACACATTTAATTTCTTTTTTGTGGCTTTGAGCAGGAGCTGAATCCAGACACTACTCACCCAGACTTCAGGCTCTGGCTCACTAGCTACCCGTCTCCCACCTTCCCTGTGGCCGTGCTTCAGAATGGGGTGAAGATGACCAATGAGGCTCCGAAGGGCCTCCGTGCCAACATCGCACGCTCCTTCTTAATGGACCCCATCTCTGACCCAGAGTTTTTTGGCAGCAGCAGCAAGCCGGTCAGTGTGTGCGTGCATGCCTCTGTGTATGACTATTGTAGGTGGCTTGCTGTGCATATCTATCACCCCCACTGTGCATTTCAGAGTGTTTGTTTTGGGTGTGGAAATAATAAACGACCACCACTGGTTATCTAATTATTTATCCAAGACCACACCTTCCATTTATGCTTCTCCAACTCTCAGGCTGTGTTCAAGAAACTACTGTACGGCCTGTGTTTCTTCCACGCCCTGACCCAGGAAAGGAAGAAGTTTGGACCTTTAGGCTGGAACATTCCATACGAGTTCAATGAGACTGACCTGCGGATCTCCGTACAGCAGCTACACATGTTCCTTGAACAGTACCAGGTAGTTATTTTCCTCTCACGGATAAGTTTTAATATTTCTTAAATTAATTATAGTATTGTTTTCCTGTAATTCAGTTGAAGTTAGGTATCAGTAAGACGATCAGATGCAAGCTAGTACATACAAACACAATATTCTTCGGTCATACATACTTTACATACACTCACATGACCTGACTATGTGTCTCTGGCACAAAATAAAACTCTGACTGTCACATGCAGATGCACATACATCATCCACTCCTGCGTATATATTCAACATCTAAGCCCATAATAGAAATTCTGGCTTTCACAAGTGGATTCCACTTTACTCAAGTATCCGCTTTCATCAGCCATATCCAAAACCCTCTTGACATTTTTGCACAAACAGATAGCACTCCAACCCTCCATCATACCCAATTCCTCTGCTGTAGCTGAGAAAAAGCAGCAGGATTTTTTTTTTTTTTTTTTTGCAAAATGACATTTTCATCTTGTAACCAAGTGTCGCTCACTGAATTTGTAAGTGAAATACTCCTCCAGAAAATGTCACAATGGCCACAACCCGATCTTGTCACCTACTATTACGTCATGCTTCATTCCAGGTCTAGGTCATAAAGTGAATTTCAGCCAGGTTCCTGTTTAACATGCATGATTTCTCGTTTCCTGCAGGAAGTGCCGTTTGATGCCATCCGCTACATGACTGGTGAGTGTAACTATGGAGGCCGTGTGACAGATGACTGGGACCGACGGACCCTGCGCACAATCCTCTCTATCTTTTACACCTCAAAGGTCATCGAGGACCCTGACTACAAGTATGATCCCAGTGGGCTCTATTATCCACCAGCTGAGGGAGATGTAAGAAACAGAAAAATCACACAAAATTGCTCTCAATTATTACAAATAATTGTCCTAGCATCAAGAAGAGTCTTTTTTATAAATCTGAATTTTAGCTTAGATTTGGATACAAGCACAAAAAATGCATACAACGTTTCATACATAGGAAATGCCATATGCTATTACTAGGGAAAATAGCATAGATGTGTTTGCAGCATGTTATTAAAATATAAATGTCAAAAGTCTTATTTAATTATCTTCCAACAATGTGTCTTTCCTTCAATTAGAACTGAAAAAGAAACTGTTCCTTGAACATCACCGATTACCTGAAGGTCCTGGAGTATCATTGCCTTAAAAACTCAAGAAAAGTTCAACTCACTTGAATGTGTTTGTTTTTAAACTAAGCATATTACAGGACTCACAGTTGCTTAGCACTTTTGTTGAGCTACCTTTAAAAAGTCATTAGGCGATAAAATGTGTGTAACAAGGCACAGCAGGCAGCCACCATCAGCAAGGGTTGATATATTTGTTAACACAAGTGCAATCTATGGCGCGCTCCATTTTATTTGGCATTTTGTTCTCCAGTGCTGCACCCCCCTCCAACCACATCTTTTATTCATGAAGTCACATTTACATAGTCATTATAATAAATGTCAGCAATCTAAGGAGCCGACTTGTTTTTCAATGAGTGTTTTGTATTACTCGAGATGTTTCCTGATGTTGCGTTAAAAATTGTCCTCCTGCTTCACTCCACTCCTTTCCCTTCTGTTTTCTGCATCTCTGTTGCAGTACAATAGCTACATAGAATACACCAAGTCGCTGCCACTCAACCCGTCACCTGAGATTTTTGGCATGAACGCCAATGCAGATATCACCAAGGATCAGTCTGAGACACAACTACTGTTTGACAGCATCCTGCTTACACAGGTAAATCCACCTGGACCTGTGAAACACCAAGTAACATATTGATAAGCTGCAAGTCAGGAACTGTGTAACAGGCGCGTACAAGTGTTAAAACACACACACACACACACAAAACATCAGATTTCTTTTGGATACTTTTGTGTTACAATATTGAAGACAGAAGGCCAGAATTGAATGCAGCTGTGTATTCCTGGATGTGTTATTATGCCGTTAAATGACCTGGAGGTTTATGACCATAAAATTGGGCATGAAATATCAGACATGAAACAGCACTGTGGCCTGGCACGGGTCCGGGAGGGAAAAAAATAAAAAGTTCACTGATTTCTGGTGCCAGCTGCTCTGGGTCGCTTCCCAAACCAATGCGCCCCCTCTTGGCCAACATCCCAGATGCTCAGTTGGAATGTCAGTACTGGCTGGTACACTTTCAAATTGTCAATAACGCGTATCACACTCTCACCCAGCAAACGCATGACACGCACATACACGCAAAACAAAAAGACTGGAGGGCACACTTTAAAACACGTGAACCTACCGGCTGAAGTACTGTCTCACATAAACGCACACAGCATCAATATGCTTCCCTCGGGTTTCAACCAACTTTTATAAGTATCCTTGCCAGCATTAAATATTCACCCTCCATTAAAATGTACTATGCAACATTAATTAAAGAGAAAAATATAAATAAATATTTCAGTTGTTTGTAGAGAGACTTCTCAAAGAACAGAAAAATCCCTCTTATTAGGTTGTCTTCCTTTGACACTGGAAAGACTCAGTATGACTCACACAGTGGCTTTGGCGGAGCTGTGTGATCCCACATCATTATATCTCAGCTCTGAGAAAGTTAGACTAGGTTAGCTTGTGGAGGATTATATCTTACCACTTCCCAGGCTTCAGTCAATGTTGGCTGCGAATCAAATCTAAGAGATTTCACATCAAGACCTACTTGAAGACGACAGAAGCACGGCTTCTCCTGCAAAGTGGAGAGGGATATTTATTTATCCGTGTATCCATTTATTTATTTTAAGATACAGAGTAGTTCCTCTCACTTAGCAAAGATTTCTCGTTATGACAAAACTTGCTTCAGTTCCTGTGGGATTTAAACTAAAAGTGCAAGTGATCTACTTACAGAACTAGTGTCTTATATGCACACTTAAACATACTCTATATACATCCTATACATTCTAATTTAATCCCTGTTAGGTACCACAATACAGTGTACATATGATGTCACAAACACCAAAAGTATATTTAGACAGCTACACATCTTGCTTGCTACAAACAAACAACAGAATTATTTCCACAGGCATTGCCACTTCTAGACTTCAATTTAAAATTAGAGCTCAATGGAGTCTGGCATTTATTCATATAAACTCCTTTCAACAAGATTAATAATGGCTTCAGTCATGTGTGGACTTTATTAGCATCTAATACGTTCTCATCAGTCTCAATGACCGATAAACAGGGAGACGCTTCAAATGGAATGAAACAGCTATTTGTCATTCCCTCACTGTAACCCCAATGCCATTAGCCAATGATTATCCATTACCGCTGGCGAGTGACTGAGCCTCAAATAGGTAAATGGTGCAAGTATGGCTGAGAGGAGAGCGGAAGCATCACAGATTAGAGTGAATAATTATCAGCATGAATGATTATTAGAATTGTTGATAAGATTGTGTCAAATTTCTGTGTGGGAGCAATTGGGGAAAATGTTGTGAAGTCTTCCATCTGCTCTGTGTGTGTGTGTGTGTGTGTGTGTGTGTGTGTGTGTGTGTGTGTGTGTGTGTGTGTGTGTGTGTGAAACTGGAGAGGGATTCCAGTAAGTTTATGCTTAGAATCTCATCATCATTGGTGTTAGAGTGGTAGCTGTAGGCTCGCCTGAGAAATGTCTGTAAATTAAGAAAGGGAAGGTAAAATCAAGAGGTAAATCATATGACTATAATATTCTGTGTCATTTTCAAAGCATAAATCTGAATCAATCTGGCACAGAGATGATGAAATATAAGCAAAGTCAAGTCAGAAGTCAAAACCTCTTAACATCAGGGTATTTTCAAGATCAAAATAGCACCAATGCAAAAGAGTCCTAAAAAGGGAATACATCATTTGACAAGTCAAAGACAGCAAAAGATAATTTCTCCCAAAAAACGATTAACTGTCAAACCGATCTTAGCCACAAGCCCTGCCTCCCCTTCTCATCTGTCCTCTGTCGTCTGTGTCTCTGATCAGTCCCGCTCTTCAGGCGGAGACGCCAAATCCTCAGATGACATGGTCTTTGATGTGGCAGCTGACATCCTGAGCAAGCTGCCTCCAGACTTTGACTTGGAGGCAGTGATGAGGCGCTTCCCCACCAGCTACAATCAGAGCATGAACACAGTGCTGGTGCAGGAGATGGGCCGCTTCAACAACCTGCTCTGCACCATCCGGGACTCCTGTGTCAACATTCAGAAGGCCATAAAGGTACGCAGGAGCAGCTGGTAGAGGAAGGGTTGGATGTAAACCAAAAAAAAAATTGCGATTATATTATTGCATTGTCATTGGGCTGGGAGTTGTTTTAGTTTCAAACTAAATCCTGGTCCCATTCTCAGGGATCCTTATTATTGGGATACTTAAAGTGTGATGTATGCCCGAAAGCACCATAATTACACTACATTTGTTTGTTTTAGATAAACAGGTAGGCCAAATGATGAATCATCATTGATTTTACATTTCTGTGCAGTGAAAGCAATATTTTATGAGAGGAGGCACACCTCTGCTGAAGGATTACAGGGGAAACTCTGGTAATACATCTTCAGAAATCAGATACTGTAAGCGTTCAGCACAACACTCCGAAAGCACTAATCTAACATCATCATTGTCTGCTACAAGGAAACACTTGGAGGGTCATTGTGAAAGTTTAGGGCAATTTGTGGAAATTAAGCACCATACAGAAGCACCATTCTGTTTCCTCCTGAAAATCTATAAATAGTGTGTTACTGCGTCCTGTACCTGACAATCACTGTTGTTAGATTATGCACTTGGGAAAGGTATAAAGCAGTGATGAAATGGATACACAATGTTGTTGACCCTGTGGGAATGACAGGGATGAAGCAGTCATCTAAATCTCTAATTCATTACCTAGTGGTCTTGACCTTCTCTCAGAAAGTGCTCTTTTCCTCTGTAGCACAGAGAAGAACTGAGCCCACTCTACTACAGAGAGTATCTACATTCCTGCAGTGCAATTATGTATTTACACCACTTCCTCATGCCTACTGCACTCTATAATCTACAGCCATGCTAGCGGCTCATTGAGGTCTTGGTTTAGCATCCGCCACATCCGAGGCTGATGGGAATGTCGAGGGATCACCAAAGTCGTTACTTAATTATCGCTTTTTATTGTTAGTCATCCTCTCTGCACCATGAATATGGGTACCAAATTTCATGGTAATCCATCCAATAGTTGTTGAGATATTTCAGTCTGGATCAAACTAAATGAACAACAGTAAACGTGTTTGTGATGCGAGACTTCTGAAACAATAGTTTGAGGTTTGGGTTGTGGTTTTGCAGTGATTGGATTCATAAAAATACAAGAGGGGGTAGTCGGGGAGTCTCAGTAGTTGGCGGTAACCATCACTGCTGCATGTGATGAGCTAAGACTCACGCCAATTAAGCAGGCTCCCAAATAAAGCTAGATTAAAGCCTTTAAACATTTTTAATTTGTGTATTTTTTTCTTTTTTCTTCAAATTGCCACTAAGAAACACACTTTTAGAAGTGAAGGTAACATCCTCAGGCAAAGAATTACTGCTTTGTATTTACAAACGAGATTTTGCATATGCCAGGACATATAATTAGCCTATAATTATACTACATTAGACTAATAAGGCTGTACTTATTTAGTTCATAGTGTTGCAAACTGAAGACCAAACAGAGCGTCATCTGAATATATGTGCATGAATATGTGTAGCATTGTAGCCTAATTACACCACATTAAAAAAAAAAAAAAAAACATGCCTGAACACACGTGTGTCTTTATACTATTTAATAAACAACCTCAGCACACATTTCCTCTCCTCCTGAGATGCACTTCGTCTTCTGGGACTAAAGTGGAGAGAGCATAAAGAGCCAGGAAGGGGAATGAGCACATCATCTTTCATACTGGTATCAAAAGCCCCCTACAGAGCAATAAAGGTTCCCATTGTGTGGCTGTCTGTCATCTGTCTCCAGAGAGGTTTTTAAGTGACAAGTTGGAATTTCTTTCAAATCGAACAACTTCGCATATTCAAGTAGTGAAGCTGTAGATAACGTGTGTGTGTGTGTGTGTGTGTGTGTGTGTGTGTGTGTGTGTGTTCATACGCAGGGGCTGGTGGTGATGTCAGCAGAGCTGGAGGAGGTGGTTAGCAGCATCCTGAAGGGTCGTATCCCAGGGATGTGGATGAAGAAGTCCTACCCCAGCCTCAAACCGCTGGGAAGCTACGTCAATGACTTCCTGGAGCGGCTCCACTTCTTACAGGTACTGAAACCTGCCGGAACGTTCAAAGTCAGATGCTGAAAATAGTATCTGGGGGTCAGTTGTAACTACTAAGTAAAAAAGCCTCAAAAAAGTAGGCAGTGGGGCCCACCAGAACCTTACACAAGTACTTGTTGGAAACACATGCAGACACATGAGCGACTATCATGTGAGCCTGCAGAGTGAACTTCATCTAACAGATCAGTTCCCCTGTTTGCACACTGGAGAAATACTGTACTCCCCCTGCACATCATTACTCAGTGGAGTGAAAAGAATGTACTGTGTGTGTGTGTGTGCGTGTGTGTGTGGGTGTGTGCGTGTGTGCCGTGTTATCCAACAGATGTCCACCCATGACTCCCCACAGGGTGAGCTGGAAGGTCACTGGCTTCTTATCTGAGACAGCATGTTTTTCTTTAAAAAAACACCTTGACATTTAGGGAAATATGATTTTTGTTGTTGTTTCAACAAGAGCTCGGGAAGAAAAAACATCTGTTTTCATCTCATGTGTTCAGTAGAGTGATGAAGATATTGTAGCCGAGCTCACAGCAGCACAAGGACTGGAACTCAACTAATTCTGTCCTCCAGCTTCCAGTCTTTGTGCTCAGGCAGGCAAAACATGTTCTTTTATATGAATGGACAGGCCAATGGATGGGAAATACTAAAAAAGAAAAACTTTACATTTGTTTACTTAAATGAACAATATTATAATAAACTTGCCTGTTATAGTAACCTTGTAACCAAATGTTACATAGAGCTAACTTTAATCCCTCCAAACTAAAAAAAATTGACTCTCGCTGGCATGATTTTGGGCAAGTGGGTACTTTAATCCACATGCTGTGGCTTGTGGATTAAAGTACTAAATCCTCCTGGACAGAAGAGATTAACTCACTATCAGCATCTATGAATATAAATCTCTCTGTTTGTCCTGTTGTTTGCTTGCCGGGGTCAAGGGCTGCACAGCTGTTTTCCAAAAAAGGCTAGGCTCTGAGGCCGCCAAGAGAGGGATTTTACTCGTAGAGATGTGCTTGTGGTATGGCTCAGTGGATGTATGTCGGTCTGTCCACCCCTTTGGTCCAGACTGAAATATCTCAGCAACTATTGGATGGATTGCCATCTTTGTCTAATACTTCTACAGGTCAGGTAGACCTGGGAAATGTTCAGTCACATAATCAACTGAACATCATGTTTAACCTGTGCCCCAGCCATCCCTAATTTTGTTGTTCATTTGGGCATTTTTAAACATATGTGTTTCTTTTATGGATTAATCTCTATAAATGCAAAAAGTGAGCCTTAATCCAACCAAAACTGACCGCATCTGAATCCCAGTGGGTCCACTGTGTTCTGGCTGGTTCTGGTTCTAAATGTCAGTCTCTCGTGCTGTGTTTTCAGGACTGGTATGATAAGGGTACGCCTGCTGTATTCTGGGTATCAGGATTCTTCTTCACCCAGGCCTTCCTCACCGGCAGCCAGCAGAACTATGCCAGGAAACACACCGTCCCTATTGACTTGCTCGGCTTCGACTTTGAGGTCCTGGATGACAAACAATACAAACGGCCCCCAGAAGACGGTAGGATACTAACGGGGAGGTAGTCAGTAGAAGATAGGGTGCAAAGGGTGTGTTTAGGGAGAGGGAAGGATGGTAGTAGAAGGCTTGATATCAGGATAGCTTAACCAGGAAGATAGAGAGCACTGGAAGCAGTCAGAGAGAGAGATTTCACAGCAGAAATCGAAATAAGAGGAACATGACAAGAAGAAACAAACTGATTGAAGTGACTGTATATAAGAGAGGCAGAGTGTAAAGTGAGAAAGTAAGATAAAGCAGAGCCTCTCCTCTGTACGCAGGCCTGCGTCAGCCCCTCGCTGTGCCTCCTGTCTCACATAAAGCTTCACCCTCAATCAGTCCCCAGCTGGGGCCCCATCACACTAACACTGCCAATACTGCCAAGCTACAAATCTGACTGTGTTTGTGCATTTGAGTGTGTGATACCAACATGATGTCAACGGTCGGTTATCTCTAAATCTCGCCCTTTTTTCCCACCCAATTAGAAGCTCACATGCTTAATGAAAGTACGCAAGTCAGTCCAGCTTGATTAATTTAGCTTTATGGTAGCTGGAAGAGCCGACATGCATCATGTTCACAGTGTTCCTCCATATCTGCAGGTTAAAGCAGGTGTAAAGTTAGTAGACGGTAGTTGGTGATATTAATATGATGGTAACACTAACCTCCTCCCTCGTGATTGTCTGTTTGTGTGTGACGCTCAGGTGTGTACATTAGAGGTCTGTTTCTTGATGGCGCTCGCTGGGACAGAAAGACCAAACTCCTCGCTGAGTCCTACCCCAAAGTGCTGCATGACCCCGTGCCTGTGGTGAGGAACACTGAAAGTACATATAGAGAGAGAGAAATGTGTGGGTTTTCTATAGTGTTGGGGGTTTGACTTCTCACTGTGGGAAACTATTAAGCCCTGGAGTAAAATGACTTGACAGTGTATGGCGGAAAAACACTGTTGCATAACATTCTTACATAAAGTTTGAGGGGAGGTGGTTTATTGAATCTGCTCCTGCGAACCCCTCCATGTGTCAGAAGAGAGAGATTATATCTGTTCACGTATCAAATTATGAAAATAGGGCAGCAGACTCCATCATTATTCAGCTTGTAAAGGCTGTTTTTTTATTTTATTACATTTTTTTGATCTGGGACCAATATTGTAAATCTCAGAGGTGCAGATCTACCCAGGATGTTCACAGCTCCTCGCTCTCTGGACCTGCTACTGAGTAGCACTTTGTACACTTTTTCTGCCTGTAGGAAGCCTGGCTCCTCTGGTCTCTCACCCTTTTATTAATTAACACAGCTTGATGTGGTATGTGACTGACAGGAGTGATGGAAACACAGTGCCAGTGGGAGAGAGAGCAGACTGATCAACTTCTCCTTCTTTTCTCCTTCTGCTCCCTCTGTTCTCTCTCCTTCACAATGCACTCATTGAATATGAATAATTCACAAGACTGACTTTTTTAATATTCAGACATTCCAGGGCAAGTTATTAACAGAACCGGTTTTTGACGAGAGCGGAACTTAATTAAAAATATGTTTATTATTTGTGTGTGTGGGGGGGGGGATCACAACAGAGGCTGGCGTGGCGGGCTTTGAAATGCTAATCTTCACAGAGGCACCAGTTGTAGAACCAGATGAGTACTTTTCTGGCTGCAACTCAACAAACTGTTTTTGTTTTGTTTTTTAAAGATGTTTTTTTGAGTGGCCCAGTTTATCCCTTTTGCATAACCAAGACTTCTTAATAGCCCGAGGGGAGTCTTCCTTGTTAATGCTATTGTTTTATAAGTTTATGTCCCCAAAGTTCCAATTTGTAAATTAATGTTTGGATTAAAAAAATGGAGATCCAGGTTAGTTTCCACTGTGTTTCATGTTTAGCTCTTGTTCCTGACCTTTGAACTTTATGATCTGATCCTTTTGTTTCTTTGACAACCACCATCATTCTGCATTTGTCATATAATCAAGACTGTAAATGTGTTGCTCATCAGCCGAGGTGTACAGAATTTCGTTTGCCAGTTTAATTACTCAACTAGTAAAATGTTTTGAAGGGGAAACAGCCTCTAAATGGAGGTAGCCACAGCTTAGATTGTATAATCGTGTCGTTTGACCCGGTCACCCTCTGTAATGCCTCTGTCTCCTCTCTCTGTCAGATGTGGTTGAAGCCCGTCAAACGACAGGACATCCCCCAGAGGATGTGTTACGTGGTGCCCGTCTACAAGACTGGCGAGCGGCGCGGCACCCTGTCCACCACCGGACACTCCACCAACTATGTCATCGCCATGACGCTCAACTCCGACGTGCCCGCAGAACACTGGATCAGGCGAGGGGTCGCACTGCTGTGCCAGCTCAGCTCCTAGTCGCTGTTGGTTTCACACACACATGCACTGACGTGAAATTAAAATGGAATAAAAAGAAAACACAGTAAATCTCTTTTATGCAGCACAGAAATCTAAATGAATATAACTGGTTAAAATATGATGTATTGTTTTCAAACAATAACAATGGCACTAGTTGTCATTACTGCTCACAGTCGAGATGTCTCTCTTTCAGTCTCTAAAACTGATTACTACAGTGTTAAAGGTGACTGGGCTTCTTGGATGTCTTGTGTCCAAGTACTGTGACGAGTCAGTGGATTGTAGCCAGCACTTAGCATGTGAGGACATTACAGCATCTACATTACTGATAACTGATTTTACTGATTTTACCCAGGTTTACCCTGTTTCAGACACGCTCGATGGTGATGACTTCCATTTTGCACAGCTACGAGCTACGACAGCTCTTCCAGCAGCAGTGGTACTAAAGTAACTCAGCTGCACCTTACACATTTATTTGGTTTCTAAATGAATGCATCGCTCAGTGAGCCTTCATATTTATTTAATATATTTAAGAAAGCTGCTGATGCGTGCCGATGCTGTTAGTGATGGATGTGTTATGCTGCCGTGGTTTTGCAGCTGTACGCCCGTTGTCTCTAACATTAATGCCAAAACCATCAGAGATCAGGAGTCCGGGATCTTTTCAGAGTTTATTTTCCTTTCGTAATGGGGAGAATGCACAGACAGGCAAACAGCAAGGATGTCACATTTTGCATTTTATATCGTGATTATTAAACAAATGTACATAGAACAAAATGAGAACAATCATGGACCTTCATTTTACAGACAAGTCTTTGCCCAATAAACAGTGAAGACACTTGTTCTTTGGGGTATAGTGTCACTAACTCGTATCGAACACTTGACAGTACAGTTTAGATTTGATGTATTTAAATTACTCATAACACCAGTTACACTACACCTCAAAGAATTTATCATAATCTTCACACAGTTAATTTAAAAAGTAACAAAGGTTGTCAATATTTTAACTTTGCAGTACAAAGAATGAAAACAAGTTTACACTTGACACAATGACTGTACCGCTTCACTCATGCTTCATGCATGATTCCGTCAGACCGACGATGATTTACAGTCAGTTCAGACAAACACGGTGGATGTCACACAGTGACAGGATAAATGAGGCCGCACACATCATCTGTGTGCACATGAAGCTAGGCTAGCTAGCTTAGCACGTGAGCTGCCGAACAGCCGCTGGAATGTGTGTGTGTGGGGGGGGGGGCAGCGTTAAGCACCAGCCACTGAAAGTCCACATCTGGGCCAGGTTTGGCACAGTCAGCAGTGACTATAATGCACGTCCTCAGAAACATACACGAGGAATGGTTGTGACAATAATAATAATGATAAAAAAATTTGGGTGAATAATTTTGGGATAAGCATCCATTAGAAGTGCTTCTGTCATCTGAAAGCATCCAGCATAGTGTCCCCTGTGATACAGCGGTGCTGTCTTTTGATTGGTTCGTCTCAGATTGTCAGGGAGTTCACTGATACCTTGACAGAAGGTATCAGGCATCTTTCAAAACATCATTTAGCAGGAACAAAAATTTGCTTTTAGCTGCTCGACTACTGACACTTCAAGACCTCATGTATTTACAGTACATCAAAAACTCTGCATTAGTGGGACAGTTGAACCTGGAATCAAACGTCCACTGCAGAGCGGTCCGATTGGAGGAAGTACCTTGAAGGAACTCAAAGAGGCACCTAAATGAATCTAGTAAACTACAACACTATATGACGAAGCCAAGAATAACTAGTTGTTGTTTTTCTTCGGAAATTCACATTTTGAAGCTGCTGATTCTTATAAAGAAAGATATAATAGAAAAGGCCTAACAAGGATATGTGTCCTTTGGCTACAGATTGTCAAACCTTTAAAAAAAGAATTGGTCAGACATTTGTGGCATCTAGTTTCTGAACAAAAAGTCCTAAATGCTCATTTGTAAAGGCAGCTGTGTTAGCTATCACTACAACTACAAATGTTTAATAATCTCCAAAGATTAGACAATAAAAAATAACTCTGAAGTAATAAATGGAGAAAGTTGTAGCAAAAAACAAACAAAAAAACACTGAGCCATTTTGACAATCTCCCACGTAAAGTCGGAGGAACACTTTTCTATTTTGACACTGCAGCTACTAGCTGTCGAGACATTTTGCGGATGAAGCAACATGAGCTAAAGGGTTTATTCCAGATGTGGTAGCTTGCCTAAGTGAGCGCTCCGTCTCTTTAAGGACGCGGTGTGTGGAGCGGCTGTGGCGCTGCTCCAGTGGCCGGGGCTCGGCACTGAGCGACACGAGATGTTTGATACGCAGCGTGATGACATCAGAGGTCGATGATGGATGGCGGGTGGAACACACACCAAAGATTTACGGGGCATGGATGATGGGACACAACACAGGGTGGATGAGAGACGGGGGGGGGGGGGATACGACGACAACACACTAACAACAGGTGATGATGCATAGGCGGTGGGCTGCTGGGCCGTGACAGCTGCCTCTCTGCAGGAGAACACGCGTCCTGCACCACCTTTCTGTCTACAGCGCTTTATTTATTTTTTTTGTTTCTTTTTACTGATTCAGAGCAGAATGGTTGGAGTGCAGCCTCGCTCTTCTTTCAGTCTGCCTTGTTTTTTTATTGGGATTCCCAGGGAGCAGACAGATTGGAGCTGACAGAGGAGAGGTGATGGAGGAGCACAGTGGCAGAGACGTGAGATATGCATAAGCTACCGCTGCATGTCTGGGATGGAGGCACGGGCCATGAACGCGACTCACATTGCATGCAAGACTGGGCCGTTACGCTGCAAACAAAGCATGTTAAGGCCAAGAAGAACAATACTGATACATCCAGCTCCCTCCTCCACTAAAAGCCAAAATCGAAAACGATTTGGTCTTCGAAGATGGCGATGAGCAGCATGATGCCGAACCCGGTCAGCATGCCCAGGTTCTGCAGGATAAAGTGTCCCAGCTGGCAGCGCTTGTGGTCCTCGCTGTCCCCATGAAGCATTTCTGGCAGCTATGAAAGAGACAGAGTGACCAGTTGGGATCAGACTTCCTCGAAATTAGCATTGCAGATCAGGAGGCAGAGAGAAGAGGACTCAGTGCCCGTGTGGGAGAGGAGACAGTGAGAGTTAAGCTGATGTGGTTGGGGGACAATTATCACTCTGGGGCTGTCGAGTGCAGCGTGCCAACTTACCATATCCACCAGAGCCACATAAAGGAACATGCCAGCTGTGATGGCGAAGATCCAGCTGGTGAGGCTGTGTGTGTACTGGCCCACAGCTGTGCCAATCACCATGCCAACGTAGGCCATGAGGGCGGACAGCAGATTGTAGACAATGGCCTGCTTCACGGACATCCCCGCTTTCAGCAGCACCGCAAAGTCACCTGTCAGCCAGGAGAGACACACACTCATTTAAACACCATTAGAGGAATACCCATGCGGCCGCCTCTCATTCTGGCACGCGTATCCCAACGTGCAACGCTCGTGTGTCCAACTTGTGTGTATGGTTGTGTGTGTTCACAAGTTGTTTATGAAAGGTAAAAGTGTCAGAAAGCGGAATGCTGAGGCAGTGACGCCGGCGTGTCCATTTTTGTTCAGAGTTGGCAGAATGACACGCACTTTGCTGGATATAAACCCCTCGGTGAATATCTTGGCACATGTGCTGTTTGTCTTTGCTTTTCCGGTCTATTCTGACTCTGCCTTGAGCGAGTTCACCTCATCACAGAAGGTAAACTCCTTCCACACGCGTGCCACCGCTATCTGTCTACGAGCAGGTGGAAAACACAGCAGGAGCTGCTGTTTCTAAGAAATATGTCTTTTACTCCCTTCTGATACACTTATGATTACATATGCATGCCGTAGCCTCTCTACCCTCTTCAATCATCGCTGGGCCAAATGCGGGAAGAGGCCCAAGTCTCAGCGGAAACGCCCTGGATTTGGAGAGAGAGATGAATACTGAGAAGGGGGTGGCCTACATTTCCTGCACCGTGTAACAAGCGGCCTCTTTTCCTTGCTAATTACCACAATGAATATATTACCACTCTGCTCTCATCCATCAATCAAACCCAGAGGAGAGGGGGGAGAAGTTAAAGAGAGACAGCCCGCACACACCTCACTTCAATGGACTTTCTTCCCCCTCTTCAACTTACTGTGGCGTTTCCTGCCTCCCCGGCTTCACTTCGTCAGACGCTCAGACACGCCTGCCGCCGCCTCATCTGCCGCAATTAACACACCCATCACTGCCAATTAGCTTCACTCTGGGTGGTTAAAGAACCTTCATAATCATCATCTTTGCCATCCAGCTGCCAGTCGGGGGACGACTTTTGTGTTCAGCAGGAGCTGAGAGCTGCTCTTGTCAAACTGCTGGGTTTGTCTGACAAGCGGCCCTACGGGGGTGAAGGCACAACAGCAAGTGCTCCTGAAGAACGGGCGCCGAATCAACAGGATATGAGAAATTACACAGGGAGAGACTGATCTCGCAAATCTTCAAATGCCGCTTGAGACAGGCCTTGTGCTGCAGTAAACCATCTGGAAACTCGAGTGCAACAGAGTAAGAATAGCAGTAAAGGACAATAATGTTGGACCAGAATCAAAGCTCTTGTTCTTGTGGCTAAATGCTAAACATCACAGACTTTGAAGCAGGTTTTTGCAGCGTTTGTTAAACCCAAATCTCTTTCATCCCTCTTCCTCACATAGATGCTTTTAACAGAAGCTGATTTTCCTCTTTTCCCTCTAAAAACAACAACAGTAGGACAGGATGCTGCTAGTAAACACAAGAGGGAGCCGGCAGACAAACGCAGGCTATTATTCTCTGGTTCACACTCTGCCGTAATTGACACTACGCTATTCATCAAGCACACAAACGAGGCATAGAAACCGCGCCGCGACAATACACATCATTAGTACTGATCTGCTGCGGATGGCCCCATTGTCTATCTTTTTCACCCCACTCTCACCACCTCTTCCTTTCACTATAAACAAACAGGAAGAGAAGAGCACCGCAGTGTATATAAAACACTACATTTAGACATGTTCACTGCTGCTGAATGACACTGACTCAAAAGGGTCCTCAGAGAGGACATATTTGAATGCAAATGAACGCACCAGCAGCTGTACCGGCTCTGAGTCTCACTACATTGAACAGTGTGTGCCAGGCACGGTAGATCATCTTCACTGATGGACATATTGACAAGCCATTTCACTGCTGTCAGACAAAAGCCATTAATCTGGAAAAAAGTACATTTTTTCGGGAGTGAAGAGAAGAGTGATGATTATTGACACCACTGGGTTTTGACAAGTTCCAAGGGACCGAGGGGTGTGAGACTCCCTCAAATTAAACTTTCAGTTCAAGTGAGAAAAAGAGCTGCTGTTTATCATTACGTGAAGTAACAGCAAGGCCTTCACAAAACAGCTTTGTTCTACTTGTTGAATAGATGAAGTGTGCAGTGTCTAGTGCGTAATGAGTAAAATGACTCGCTTTGTTTGAAGCCTTTTCTTGCTGCACTCCACTTACCGAGTTCATGAGGTAATTCGTGGCAGAAAACAGCCACTGATGTACTGATGCCTCCAGTCAGGTTTGCACTGAATGCTGCGCCTGTAGGGACAACAAGTTCAGGAAATGTCAGCGGGGAAAAGTTTGACATTTTGGGAAATATGCTTGTTCGCTTTTGTGCTGGGAGTTGTGAAGATGACAAACCTCCAGAAAGTCTCTGTGCCCGACCAAAAATTTGTTTGGCATATAACCCCCCCCATAAAAATGTTTTTACACTTCGGTTTTTGTACGGATGAAACAAACAATATAAGGTGTTAATTAGGGAGCTTTAGAGATGCTGGCAGGCGCTAGCTGTTTCCCTCTGCTAAACTAAGCTGAGTTAGCTGGTGGCTGTCGGCCGCTTCCCATCATCTAACTCTCACCAACAGAGAGGGTAGCTCTCAAAATGTTGAACTATTCCTTTAACTCTTTCAAGCCATTACTTTTATGAGAGTTTACAGAATGTAATCCAGTATCCATGGTAACCAGTGACTAACCATCATTTTGTATCACTACATATTTACCACAGAAACTCTCAAAACATCTGTTTCTGCTGATCTCTTTTTTACAAGAGCCAAATTAGCTTTATAATTAGTCTTAACTGACTTTTTTTTCCTCACTTGATTTGAAAAAAATCTGAAATGTGGGCAGCTTTTTCAGAGGTCTGGAACCAAGCATAGCAACACTGAAACGCAATAAGAAACTCTACTACCAATTATCAAATGAATCCTTTTCATTTCAAATGTGTAAAATACATACATTTCAGTTTAATTTGTGGATGTTTTGTAAATATTAAGTAGTAAGTGTACAATATATATAACTAAAAAGCAAAAAACTCTAAAAAGGAAATTTGTCAAATGAGCCAGTTTAAAAAACCAGTGACTGACAGTTTTAACTTTTACCCATTTCACCAACAATAATTATGTTGCAACAGTCTCAAGTAATTATTTTCATCACTTTAATTGTAGTTCAGACCATTATTAATCGTTCATATTAGTTGTTTTGTGCGGGCAGCTACTGGGTTCCATTTAATTAATGTGAGGGAAAATCTACTACAAAATGGTTCAAAATTGTTTTGTCAAACATACAAACATATATTTAATTAAAGCAGACACAGTGGCGATACAATATTAAATCAGAACCTCATACCTATAGCCAGGCCATCACTGAAGTTGTGCATGCCATCGCCCATGATGACCATCCAGGCGATGCTGGCTATACCAGCGTCTTTCATCTCCTGGTCTGAGTGGCAGTTCCCGCCATGAGAGTGACCGTGGCCATGCGAGTGTCCGTGTCCGTGCTGCTTGGCCTTGCGTCCGTTCTCTTTGGTGGGAGACTGCTGGTCTTGTTGGGGGTTTGTGGGTGCCAGGGGCGTCTTGTTGGTGGGCGAGTCGGGTGTCTGGAGCTCTGTGAGCTGCGTGTCGTTGTGGCCGTTGTCACAGGAGACGGCGGTGCTGTCGGGGTCTGAAAGACAGGAGATGTCACGGTGACGGCCGGACGAGACAAAGCCCCCTTTCAGCCAGGCTGAAGTTAAAGTGCTGTGTAAGCTGCTGTAAAGACTGTGTGACTGAATACTTCTTACCTTCATTGAGTGGCTTCAGGTGCAGCCACTCTGCATCTGAGCGCCGATTTAACTTGTGATCTGACAGCTTCCTGCCAATCTTGCCTTCCTCATTCACTTTCTTCTTGCCCTGTGAGCAGAAACACAATTTAACCCTTTATCTGCAGAGATCCATTATGTCAACAAAAAACCAAACTTCGGGCAGACAAAAACAACTGCTGACAAAAGCAACAGCAAGGCTCAGCCTAGTCCATCGTCTACAGCTGCGTCATGTTTATCTTACCCCGTGGTCTTTGTAGTGCTGAAACATGCCGATGCAGTGTTCAATGATGAAGAGGAGGTAGATGCCGGCCAGCGCTGTTAGGCCCTTCCACACTCCATCAAAGGCTGTTAGCAGATCAGTGTCGTGGCTCGTCCCGGGCTTGCTGTGGTCGTGGTGCCCTTGAGACTGTAGACAGGGAGAGGAACAGGGAACATCAGAGAAAAGGAGTGAGGGAGTGGGATCGCACATTTCTCTGTACATAGATTTTATTTTACCACAGATCGAATCCCAGATGCCTCTTACTGCTGGAATAAAAAAATGAGCTCAGACTTATTGTGTGACTTATATATTTACTGACAGCTGGCCAGAGGAAGAGCGACTTGGAGCAGTTAATGTCCTGGCCGCCTGTGGCGTACTCACATGAGGCAGCAGATGAAGGAGAGCGTCGCCGCTGAGCGTGCCCACTGCCAGCGCCACCAGGAAGGTGAGCAGGAACTTGAAGCACGCCTGGTTGAGGATGGGTACGAGCACCACACCCAGCAGAGATAGCAGGCTGATGATTGTGATGGACACGAAACCCCACAGCCACACCCACACTGGAGAAAGAGACGGACAAAGACAGGGAGGGATGAAAAGTTTTATTTCCTCCACATTTACTATACAGCAAGGGTCAGGAGCTCAGTGCTTGTTGGAGATGAAGGACGTGTACAGCTCATTCAAAAGCTGTCACAATCTGAGTCAGCTGACTGCATTTTTTAGAAGACTACATTAAGAGCCACAGCTTTCCCATCATTTGGCGGCTGGCTGAAAGTATTGTCCCCATACTGTTCACATGTGAAGGAAACCTTCATACAGAGTTTTTCAATCCGTGTGTCCTTGTGCTGACACATGATGTCTAAAGCGAGAAACGTGACGTGACATTTCAGCAGAATTCTATTTGCCTCATTTTTCATTCAAGGCCGCAGACGTGACACATGAAGCAGAAGAGGAAAAGTCAGAAAGGTACACTATCATTTAAACTGTCAGTCCACCTGTCGGCCCGGGACACATTTCAAAACAGAGTGAGAAAAACATTGATTCTTTCGTCGCAGAGGACAAAATGTTTAATGTCGTATGAAATTCAATGTCACACCAAAGCTGGTGTTGCGTTTGCTCAAGTGATGCTGTTTCCTTCACTGCTGACATTCAGCTATAGGACATCCACTGACTCACACACTATGTGCATTACATGCACATCTTACAGACAATTGACTTCAGGGGAGTAAATCACAACAAACACTGCTCTGTAAATATCTGTTCCTCACAGCTTTAGCAGGTTCTTCATGTTTAAAACCATGGGTTTTATTTGCTTTATTTGTCAGGGAAAGTATCTGACTATTAATACCCAATATATTTTTCTCCCAACATATTACAAACTATTGAGCATCGACAGAGCTTAATTCATATAAACAAAAGAACCAAAGCTGCCACATAACCAGGGGGAAATTGACTAATAACAGTAAAATCATACTTCCTCTCCTCATCTAAACGGCCCCAGGTGGTGTCGCTTGTGAAGAGATGATCAGAGCATGTCTTCTGCCTGACAGAGTGGTCTTTAGAGAGACTGAATCAAGCTGTTACTGTCCCATTACCCAGCTGTAGGATTAAAAAACATTACAAAAAAAGTCTCTCCCCAGGCAGCCGTCTCTCCACCCAGAAAACAGGAGGCTGGAGTGTCTCCTGGGGGAAATATTTAACTGAAGAGGAAGGCCCCAATGCTTAAGAGATGATTACAGCCACTTGTCATTAGCTTTTGGGAGGCTTGCTACCCAAACACGGACTCTCACTGCAGGTTTTTCGTGAGTCCTCTGAAGCCATGAAAAAAATAAGAGGCATTTGGTGTTCTGATGACGGTGTTCGTTGCTCCTAAATTTCCCATAAGTGTTCAGCTAGGAGGAGCTCATCATTTAAGAAATATCCAAGATGGGTTTCTATTTTTGTAGATTATACCTGCAGTGTTGTCTGACATTTATTTAAATTGCATGATATCCATTTGTATGTTTTAAAGCAAAGTCATTTGAGATCTCTACTGTTTATTTACAAATCTTGCATACGTTTATAATTTCTTGTTTGTGGATTTATTTTGGGTACTACTGCTATAAGACTTGAATACTGTATTTATATCTGATAAAGACAACCCAACTGAAAACAGAGAAGCCCCCCCCCCCCCCCCCCATTTCACAGTATTAAAACGACCTATTGTCTACAGTCTCTATAGTCATAGATTGGTTTTTAGATTACATATTGATAACAATTATGGGACAGCATTTTAAATATGTTTTTTCTTTTCTTTTTTTAAATGTTAAACCATCGTTACCTGATGCATAGCTTAGTGGAATGTAATGTGTAGAGCAGGGGTCGCGTTAACCACATTTCTTTAGAAAACCCAATAATGGTGATGTGGATGATAAACAAGGTGAAAAAAGAGGGATTGATGCAGTGGAGAATGAAGGACAAGCAAGTATGCTGATAACGTTTATCAGCCAGCGGCAGCTGATGATACGGAGTAAGCAAGTGGCAGCAAGGAGGTCAACAAGAGGGATTATCGGGTTCAGAGGGAGCAGGAGTTTACGTGGCCGAGGAGGGAAGAGGACACAGTCGGTGCTGCTCTTCATCTTTTCTTTTTGTTCGTCTGTAGACCTATATTAAATGTTATTGTGATCAACTGTTTGAAAATGCTATTAAATATGCTCACGTCTCATTATTTTCTTTAAATAGACTATTAATATTATTAAGGATTTTTTTTACCACCCTGTCTGTTAAAATGACGGACAACCAGAAACTGTATTGCAACCACTGATGTAGAGTAGTAGACCAGACCCCTCAGTCTCCTCTATACAGCGCCAGTTAATGGACTGTACGTATTGTGGAGAGCGTCTCATCATTAGGGAGGACAAACTGGACAGGCTGAAGTCATTTTTCCATCACTGATGAAAATCTCTTAAATAACCCCTCACTTTCTCATTTGACTGTTCCCACCATTTTCAATGTGCCTTACAAAAGTAAAGATGCTACAGTTGACTGATTTCTTATTTGTCACATCAAGCGGAACACCGTGTAACCCTGAGAGGCAGCTGTATATCAGCCAGACAGTACATCACCGCAGGTCCTTCACACTCATGTAGCTCATCTACTTCTCCATCTCATTACCTTTATGCAGTTGTGATTTTGTGTGTGTATGTGTGTATGTGTGTATAAAGGTGGAGGTAAGCAGGGGTTGCAGCGGAGCGATAGAAGGCAGTGATAAGGGAACAGAAGAGAGGAGAAGGAGACCCCACTGTCTGTGTCTTCTCTCCAATTACGGATCTCCTGTGAGCCATGGCTCAGAAAAATGGCCCAGGGTGTTGCTTAGGCTCTCCTAATTGGCACAGTGCAAAAATAGAGGGGAGTGGGGACCAGAAAGAAGCCGACTGCAAATTTCCTGAGCTCCCCCATGGATGCCAACAGGAGGTAAATGAGAGGTAGCTTCGCGGCGTGTGGCCTTGCCTATGGAGTCTTGGTGCACTAATACAGACAATCTAGCGCCTTTCTTTGCAACTAATGAGGAGCCGTTTCTGCCCTTTTGACTTGTTCGTGCCGTCTTTCCTGTCGCCATTACCATTTTTATGACTGTTTTCAGTGGTGGCTAACGGCTTCTGGAGGCGCATGTGATACAGGTGTCTCCAGAGGGGAGAGTGTGTTTAATGATTAAAGATTTAAGAGGGCATACAGTTAGGGAATTCCTCCAGTCTCACGGTTGAATTGTTGTGCCTGCTGCTTTGACTGTTATTCCATCAAATAACTTTTGCAGCTACAATCATTTTTTGGTCATTAGAATGGCACTTTCTACCTCTAATTTAAAATAAATTCAGGTGGTACAGAACATCTTATGACCCCACACCTGCCGCATTGTTTACAGTGACAGCTCCCAAACTTCTCATCTTCTTTTCGTAATGGAAATGAAAACTAAAATCCAATTACGCTGCAAGCGTAATGCAGAACATGAGAACAAATGAATTTTCCAGATGTAAATGCAGCGTGGTCAGATTGATTATTACACAGTGTCCAAAATGTGTATTATCTGTTCCTAGAGATTTATGTGCTCGACTCACTAATGCACACACACACTAGAAGAACACATAAATCCTCTGAAAAGGCAGCCTTTTTTGTGTTTTGCTTTTCTTGTGTGCAGAAACTGTGATTACTGGTCCAAGCTTTTATGGCTTTATGAGCTTTATTTCACAACCTGTAACTCATTAACTTTAAAACACTTCGATTTTATTATTTGCATTCTCGTAAACCTACAAACAGTGTCAGGTCCCAGGGCCGAGCTTAACATTGACCTTCATTCTTTATAAATGATCTTTCAGCCTCTTTCTGCCTGAATATAATTAATTCAGGGATTTGGAACACAAACAGAAAGATGAGAGATCTCTGGAAGAAAGAATCCACTTTAAATATAAGTGAGATGGGTCCTTTTTGCAATTTTCCAGCACATGATGGGACCACTTGTTTGCTGCCATAAGAACTAGAATTATTTAATAACAAGGGCACGGATTTTCATAGACACAAAGCATCGTACACTGCTGCAGTGAGGTGAGTGAAAGATCCTGATTCAACACTGACATTTCCACAGTATATTCAGCTCTCTTAATACATTCACTGCCTATCAACGCTGATGGCCATTAGTTATGCATATGCTCACTGGGACTTGTGATTGACTGAAAAAATTAAACGATTAAAGGTCATGCTAGAAACTTGCTGCATTCACATCTCAAAATAACCAACAACTTCTTCCTACTGATTATGTGGCTGATATAGTAACCTGCACTAACCCCAGTTAATGGGTTAAGAGGCCATTCACAGTCCTGGCTGCTTAATTAATGTCGTCCACACCTACATTTACAGGTGGATGCATTTAACTGCGGTTTACTTGACAGAACATTAAGAAACTAGAAAATGTGGGGATTAGTCATCAGTTACCAGTTAGAGTTTAAGACCAGCTAAGAAAATGTGAATGAGAAGCAAGATTTCCCGACAAAACGCCTGTGGCTTTTTGAGAACCCTTCTGAGTATAAAAAAAGGTTAAACAAAAGTGATTGTACTGAGATAATTCTGTGGTAGTGCAGTTGCATACTTGGCAAAGTGTCACCATGATCAAAGAGCACAGCTAACAAACAAGAGAAAACACCTCTCTTATCATGAGACTGTGCTACAGTTTTGTGTGACTGTACAACTCAAGAGCTAATTTTCTAACCAAAATTTCCTCAGGCCTGCTTGCTGTGTTTATCAAAGCCATAAGACCTTATGCTTTCTTCATTTGTAAATAAAAGATAACGTATCTTCTACTTAACTTACTTGTTATGCTTTGGCGCTATACAAATAAAATTGACTTGACTTATTATGCAGGTCTGTCACTCTTCCCCAAAAGGGGAGTTGCTATCAAGTTATACGTGCTGAAACCATCACATTATAAACCCAGTGATTATGTGATCACCCTGTGGTTTTCCACTTATTAAGATGGCAGTTTCCTCTGGCTGATGGCACCAGATAAAGAGAGTAACTTGCAGGTGTAAAATTCTTATACTATACATATTACTCTAACACTAGTTGTGTTAGAGTAATTCAATGGAATATAATTCAGTTCAGCGTTTCAATAATAACTCACCTTCTCAGTGCTCACAGTCATGATGATGTCACTGTATTATTGGGTTCTGTCTGTGAAACAATGATCTACTGAGCAAACGTGCTGGGTGGACTGATTCAAATGTGATTATGTACTGATGTATCTAGGCATTATATTTTTGTTGCTTTGTCTGGAGTGAGCTATTGATCTTTAAAATCCATATGAAGTGTATGAAATCTGTTGTTCACCAGGACGTTGTTCAGTAGTGACAGAAGTGTTATCCAATCTAAATGTATGGCATCCCAGCTACATGTTTGCTACTACTGCCAAAAAAAGTGTGGAGAAAAAACAAACAAAACTGGGCACACACATCACAGGAAAAGGTGCCACTAAAGACGGTTGAACTGAGAGCTTGAGTGCTGTTAGCACGCGGGTAATACAATTTCTAACTACGAGCCACTTCTTTTGTCAGGGCAGAACACTGGTTAGGTCAAGAGCTGCAGGCTCTTTCTGCACTTTGGGCAAATCTCAAACCCCTAACATGCATAATGAGGAAAGGCATAGCCTTTCGCTGTTTTTCACTGTAAAACATGTCTTGCAGCAAAAAATGACAAATAAAAATATCTAAAACAACAACCTGACAGACATACAGTCTGCTGGCGTATTTGGGTCTGGAGAAAAACCTTGAGTGAGGTCTTGAGTACTTAAGACTGAGCTCTTAGCAGTGTTGAGGTTAACACTTGCTGAAAGGATTGTGTGTTTCTCTCTACATTACAAGACCTTTCACTCAAAATGGGACTGGATCAATGAGAAACCTGACTCTTACCGGAACTGACTGGCTCCAGGGCCTCCTGCTCCACATCCATCTGGTGATAATGGCGGATGCACACACGGCTGTCTATCTGGTAGAGCAGGGCAGGACACAGGTAGGTGAACTGGCTGGGGGAGATGAGCGAGTTGGGACTCAGGCCATAGTAGGTGAGGAGCTGAGTCAGGTTCAAACACTGGAAGGAGAGGATATCAAATATTCATTCCTGTAAACTTCAAAAGGTGGCTGTAAAAGCAAAGTATTTAGATGAAGCAATGACAGGAACTGGAGTGGAGAAGTCGATTATGCTACAAGAGTGGGCTTAAAACTTTCAGTGGTAGTTCAGTCAGGACCACTTTGTCAGAAGGAGAATCTTGATCTACATGCAGTAAGATGTATTTGCCGGTATGGCTCTGTTCTGGGACAGCAACAGCAAGAAGCCCCCTTAGGGTACACAACAGAGCAGGCATAAATGACAACAGAAATGGCATTGATTAGTCACACACAGCATGAAAAGGAGGAGCTGGGGTGGGGACGGGTTGCGAAGCGGCTTGTAGAGGAACCAGCAAGGATAGGCAGGCTGATGCAGCCTAAATAGGGAGCCCTGAATTAGATTGCCAATAGATGAATAGAAAGGGATCAGCTGATCCATCAGCTGATGTGGCTGATGGATTGTGAGCTCAGCTTGACTCCATGGCCTGCCTGAACTAACGCAATGCTCAATTTCTTATACTTTTTTTTCTTCACTTGTAACAGACATATTCCAAGTTAGATTTCCTCGTGTTTTGGTTTTAAGAACAACAAAATCCCTTCAAGGGATATGTCATATGTGATCAAAACGAGTAGCAGTGACAAGAAAGACTCATTATTATTTTTTATTTATTACTGCTCAGGACATCAGCAGGACACTTGATTCATCCTTTTTCTTGCTAAAATGTATTTCTAATGTTTTCCCTATATTGTGCTATGAGCTTGTTCATATTTGAAATACAAGTTCTTGATGTGGAGCTTCTCGCATGTCAAAGCTAACATCAGTCAGTGAATTCAAACAAGTCTTACCTCCTCATGCTGATGAGACAATCCTCCTGGATGGACAGGTAGGACAGGTACTGACAAAGTGGTGGTGACAGGCTCTCCGGGAGCTTCTCTCTTCTCTTTATGAGAATGGCTGTGACCATGACTGTGATCGTGGTCATGACTGTGTTTGTACTGATGGTCATCGGACAGAGGTGTGAGCGGAGAGGAGGTTCTGTCTCGCCCTCGCTGTCCTCTGGCCCTGGCTGGCTTTCTCTGCTTCTTGGGCCGGCTTTCTGTGGTGGCAGGGGAGGACTGTGACTCCTGGGGGACTTGAGACGGCTCCAGCAGGGAAGGGGCGTGGTTGATGGGAGTAATGTCTGTGCCTGTCTGTACAGGGTTGTGACCACTGTGGTCGTGACCACTGTGAGGTTGAGATGACAGGTCCTTGTGGTTAGACTGCAACTTTACCTGCTCATGTTTGTGCTCTTTGTCATGTGCATGATCATGGTCGTGGTCATGTTCATCCTGCACCTGTCCATCAGAATGTTTATGGTCACTATCCTCTACCATAGCGTGATCATGATCATGTTCATGTCCATGTCCTGTAGGTCCACCAGCAGCTGGACTAGCAGCAGTGGTCTGTTGGGTGCACTGTGTGGGAACTTGTTCTGTGTGTGGATGCCCGTGACCCTGGCTATGGTGTTCAGGGGCGGATGAATGTGAGTGAAGGCCGTCTTTTATATCAAGCAGATCGAGGTGAGCTACGTGGTCGTGGCCCAGATCCTCATGATCCATGTCTACCACTTTCACAGAACCCAGACCCAAACTAAACAGCAGACTTTGAAATCCCTGGAAATCCAGCCGGTCTTTCTGGCCATAGCGCCTGAACAGCTGCTGGATGTAGAAGCGTTGCTCCTCCTCTAGAGATTGCCCCACAGGACCCTTGGACCCCGGGGACACAGTGGCTCCTTTCACGTATGGAGCCTCAGAAATCTGAAGGTCGCTGTGGGAGTGGTTGTGGTCGGCATGATGTGTGCCGTGCTGGTGGCCATGCCCTTCTCCATGGCTGTGGTTGCACTGATGAAAGAGGAAGGTGAGCACACACAGGAAACAGAACTTGGTGTGCACGTGGACTCGCATTGTCCCTTTACTTCTGGTCCCCTGCCAAAACAGGAAAGTTAAAGTATCAGAATTTGAATCACTTCTTTTCCCTCAAAGTGATGATGAAATGTTGAAAGTGTATCTTGGTCAATAGCCAATATAACAAAATATTACATAAGATTTATTCAGTGGTATTCAAATTTGTCATTAGGTCAATATATATTATACAAACAGCTTAAGCAACCAAGTAAATATAATCCTGTTTACTGACAGGTTTATGTTCCTGAATAGTGCTCCACTAAATTAGAATTAAAAACTATTTTTCAATGAAAGCAGGTTTTCGGATTTTTTTTTGTTTTTCTATCAACAGTTTTTATGTCACAGTCACACTTGAGTAGCTGCACTTTGTTTCATATCTCCTCACCTAGTTTTAAGTTTTAAAAGACCATGATGGTGACTGATTAATGTCAACGGCAACTGTGATTGTGTATCTGGTTTGGCATTTTTATCAGGTGTGTAAGACAAGTAAAATTTCTGTATCATCTAATTGTTCAAAATGATGTACTGCCTAGATCTGCTTTGAATATCAGTCTATTGAAAGTATTTAAGTTGAAAGGAATTATGTCCGACTGTTATGTATTACACAAAAGTTTCTTTTCAATTACTATTTCATGGAATCATAACTTTGGACAGCATGTTTTTGCAAAAATAACACCTTCAATGACGTTCAACTTCAAGTTAAGACACAATAACACTGAATTATGGACCGGCCCCAACAAAAAGTGAAAAAGGCATACACGGTCAAAGTAAACTCAAAATATCATGCGTAAAAGACGAGGGGCAAAATGGTAGCTTTTGCGTCGATGTGGAAATACAAACTTTTTACACAGGATCAGCATTAGTCCACATGTAATTATGAAAAAAAAAAACACAAAAAAGGTTTAAGAAAATACGCCTGCACATCACATATAAATGTAACATTCAAACCACCTAAGCTGCTACCTTTAGCTTAGCAGATCTAAGAAGTGAATCAGGGAGCCTTCTGGAGCACAATAAACTCTCTATTGAGAATTGTGTAACAAATTGCTTGTTTTTCCCCACTCTAAAAAGCCTGAGGCAGCAATATCATTCCAGTCAAATGATCCTCATAAGGTCTCTTGTGAAGCCTGTGGGTGGTTGATGCGTGAGGGGTGGGGTGGGGCTGGGGGTGGGGAGGACTAAAGAGAGGTCAGATGAGAAACACTGCTGGTAAGATGGCACACAGCAGAGACCAGACACACGCACGCACGCACGCACGCACGCACGCACGCACAGGCCTTTGGCTGACAGCTTGTTAGCAAAGTTTTTACTAGATATACAGGATGTACATCACGAGGGAATAGATTTGTGTTGTGCAGACCACAGATACTGGGTTAAATGTTAAGAACGACGGTGATTGATCCTCCGCACAGTTGTCAAGGCTAGTAACAACACATTGCACACTGTAGGCTTGTGGGAGCCACAACAACAAAAAAAGAGCACAATATAACTACATTCATTTCTTTCTGAACACCCATAAGAAGCAAGGAATTTCAAAACAAAAACGGCGGAGAGGATACAGAAAATAAGTCAGGGATCATTCGAATAATGTTACACAAGAGCCTCATTTTAAAACAGAACATGTTGGTGATAGACTTACAATGGGCTGCTCTGCTGTCTTTCTTAAAGCGTGAAAAAAGCAACAATATACCGATCTAAAATTATCCAAACAAGAAAAATATTTTATTCCTTAACTATACATTATTTTTTCCATCCCACTAAATTACTTTACGGAAAATACAATGCAAAGAGATTCAGCTTGGCTAAAACAAAGCCCTTGTTTAATCTTCAAAGCCTTGATCATTGAGCAGATGACATCAACAGCTTATCAGCTAATGACTGTTCGCTCGTTATGGACTTCCTTCTCCTCATATAACAAGCGTTCATTATCAGTATTTCAAACCATGTAAGTACTTGTCAAAACATAGACATGGATTATTGCTGTCACTAAAATTTCTGCACAAACTACACAAATGGCCGAAATACACTTAAATACTGAATCACTCGGGTGATAAACCCTGTGACGCAATTCAATACTTTCAAAAGGCCTTAAACAAATAGAACATTTCAAAACCATGCAAAATAAAATCGGTTATTGATACTGACTTCATTCTCATTTCTAACTACCTTTAAGAACTGGAAGCGAGGCTACTTACCACTGTGTGCCTTTGGATGAGTGGTGTGTGAAATTAAGTTTAGTCAAGGAGTGAGTGATGGCGTTCAGACTGCAGACGTTAAGTGTGGTTACAAGCCTATTTCACGGCTGTCGACAAGACAGTGTTTATAAACACGAGGCAGCAGTGACCTATGAACCTCAAAGCAGATAGGTTGGGGCAAAACCAGGACCTATTTTTAAGAGCACACCCTCTACGCTGTAACAGAGCCTGCTGTGTTTTCCTGATTACAGTCTTTCTTCTTTGAGGGAAACAAGAGAGTCTCTATTAAGTATGAGAGTTGAATTGTGTTTTACACAAACCACAATCTCAAAAGTAAGCATAACAAATGCCTTTTTAAATTTACCCAGGTTTTCTTCTCTGAATTAAGAGAACATATTTTCTGCAGATATTTACAACTTCTCATCATTCTGATAAATGAAAACAAATCTAGTGATTTACAATATGCGCTGCAGGAAACAGCATTTTACGTAAACTGATTTACTGAGCTGTCAGTGATGTAATCACAATTTGTTTTGTTCAAATAATCCAATCATTGTACTGTGAAACACAATAATTTGGTAACTCACCGTAATACTTTTCCTCCTGCTTGGCCCCCAGGCCTGATGCTACTGTATGAGGGGGGGTTTCCAACTCTTCTGAAACGTGCACTCTGGAAAAATATTAAGAAGGACAGACAAGTGAATTTCAGACTAATTTGATTTTTACTTCAAGCCAGTACAGTGTTCCACTTCTATGACAAAAGGGGATCTGAAGCAGTGTTCATGTTGGTATCCTCTTTGTAACCAGAGAAAAGAAGAAGGAAGGAACTCATTATGCCAAATAAATAGTTTGAGAAGTTCTAAAAGGTGGGTTTATAGACATTTATAGATTGCTTTTTTAATAATTGGTAGAACATAGAACAGTATACAAAACATTAAAACAGCTCTAAACATATTTTCCTTACAGCACTTCTACTGGGCTTTAGATCATCCTTTCAGGTATGTGTGATCTGTTTGAACTCTGCTGACCCCATCAGTGGAGCCATAATAGACCTTTTTATTGAAGACGTTTTGATAAATCAAAAGGTGTGAATAATGAAATGAATGACGCCTGAATTCCATTTAACTGCTTCAGTTTCATGGTCCCGGTGTTGTGCACACTGTCTCACTGTCAGTTTGTCCTGACTTACTGGGACACTTGAATAAAAGACATCTATTGTTAATGTTATTAGGAACAACGCAAAAAGGACGGCAGCCTTAGTGTTCCACTCTCTGGCACTTTTTTTTTAAAGCGTTTTAATCTTTCCATTTATATTCACAAGGCAGGGAGGTAATTTTGAAAATTAGACATGTCACTTGTCAAACTTTCTCCCTGCTTTTCACTCAACCAGAAACTCTTTAAATGCTTTACATAAAAGCAAAGTCCAAACTAACTTCAACTCTGCCTTCCTGCATCTTTAGGATTACAGTTGACTGAGGTTTAGCTTGAACATTTTTTAAGTACACTTAAAGCTGGGGTTGGTAACTTTGGAGAAACCAGCAAGAGAAGCTGGATTTTGAAAGTGTCCAACCTAATATAATCATCCCCCCCCCAGGCCTCCCTCCAAAACCACTGCCTAACTCCTGCTGGAGGACGAGTCCACCAGAGAGCAGAGACAGATATCGTTAGGATGTACATACACAACGCTACGCTCCTCTCCCCGGCGCTCTCACACTGACATACTGTTTACACACATATTTTATGTTTTATCTATGCGAGAGAGCGTCGGGGAGAGGGGCGCAGCGCGTCGTTGTCATCACTAACATATCAAACTACCTCATGTTTCATTCACATGTAAGAAAACACCAAATATCATTTGAACAGAAACAACGAACATGGCTGTTTTTAATGCTCACAGCTGTCAAGCTACCATGTTAGTTTTGGGAAATTTTAATGAAAATTGAGTTTGATGCCATAACTTATTGCTGGCAAACTAGAAACAGCTAGCTGTGGTAAAGTTACATATCGAGAAGAGGCAATGAGTGCATGGGCAGAATGTGCACAGGCATGCAGGTAGGTACGTAGGTAGACAGGTAGGTAGTAGGTAGGCAATCATCCCGCATGTAATGACTGGAGATGGATATTATAGGCCTGTGAAACCAAATGTGTATTAAAAGTTGCACAATGTATCACTTATTTTTCCATCGCATGTAATAGTGCAATCTTAAAAACACAGCAGCTTTGTTTTTAAGGATTTCACTCATGGCAAGCTCATAACTTCAACAGGGGAATGAGGATATGCATGTGATAGTGTAACAGAGCAGGGAAAAAATGTTTCAAACTTTTTCGAACACATTTAAGGGTAAATCAGTGTAGAGTTTATAGAAACAAAATGTTTACTAAAAGAGAGAACTATACCTTAACAACAATTTTGGTTGTGGTTTTTGCCAGCCTAAAAAACTACAATGAAGATTATAAATCCCATGAAGTAGTATACAAGCAACTAAATTCCTTTTGATTCAAGATTTTAATCGACTGACAGCCCTAAAAAAAAAGAAGAATACACCTAAATGGTACATGATGATACAAAAACTAGTGTATGGAAGAACTTCTTTAAGAATTACTATTAGTGATCTTAATGTATCCAGTTTAATTTTGCAGGCTACAACTACCACATGAGCATGAATGTGTTTGTCAAGTAACAAAGCTGTATAACGTCATCTAAAACTTATAAATAATAATAATAATAAACCTATTTTTGCCCTTTTTCTATACATTACTCCAAGCCTCAAAAATATTTTCACATCTTTTCCAGGCTGTTGATGACAACAGGAACCCTGTTATTTCCCTCAAGGGAAAAAAAATGATTTGGCCCTTAAGCTGCTTCATATGATTGTCACAGGACCATACGCTTCTTTCTCATATCAGCATCGAGCCGTTTTACAGGGAAACAGAAAGAGGAATGAAGCATAAAAATCTCTAGTATTCAAGAAATGGCATCAAATGGCATATTTTTTTTTGCTACAAAACAAGTAAAAGATGAACAAGTAGAGTGTTTTGTTTTTGTCACTGATCCTGATCTGACATTTACATTTCTTAGAAAATACAAAGGACACTGCACTCTCAGCCTCACACTAGAACTGCATTAAAAATTAATAAAGCTGATGACGAACATCTCTGCATTCAGAAAACTATAACTCACATTACAACTTTTTTTTAATGGTTACCCACAATATTTTGTATAATGTCCAATAGTGTTTCGAATTGTCCTTGTTAGAGTGGATCTGTTGCAGCAGGAAGGCTTTCAACAAATAAAGGCAAAGCAACCGTTCGACGTTGCCTGTACTTCACCCCCCAAAGTACAAGGGAATAGCATGTTCACTCTAATATTGAAAGGGGTATGTTAAAACTAAAACAGGCAATTACGTTGATCTTTAAGGCACAAAGAAAAGGTTTCCCAGGGCTGTGGGGGTTACATCAGAACCAATTAAGCTTCCACTTTTTAATGCATACTGCGGAGCCAGGGGACTAAGTTGCACTAAGTGAGTAGTGAGTTCTTGAGTCAGCGGACAAATGCATATAAATACATGTCAGAGTGGAGATTTTCTTGGTCTGAAGAGAGGACACATGGACCCAACTCACAGCAGGTGCTCTGCTGTTGTATCATGAAATACAGGAAAGTAAGAGACGGATGAGACACTTGAGTTCAAGTGGCAGGTATCTGCTGAATGAAGACAGACAGAGAAATAATAGATTGTCAACTGTTTTCTGCTTACCCATCAGTGTTTCCTAAGCATTCATTCAACAGTGGTGAGGCTGCACAGTGAGACGTTACCAACACTGGCAGACAGAATGTGAAATCATTACAGCTTAGGTCAGCCGTCCACAAGAAGCACTAGCAAGTATACGCCTTGTGTTTACAGACATAGTGCTTTTGTCATTATGTGGACAACCACCCACTACTGCTGCAAAACACTTACAGCTAAAAAAACAGTGATCACAGGAGTCATTTTAACAGCTCAAACTAGCAATCCTCTGATCAAGAGTAGTTATTGTGTGGAATTTGTCAGAGGTTGTTGCGGTAGGTCTCCTGCAAATCACCTGACTCAAGCACCAAGCATATTTACAGTAATGTAGGAAGCCTTATCTTTTAACAGCCAGCTTGATAATGGCACTCATTTTGGCAGACTCAGCACAGGCGGCACGTGAACACACATGTTTCAGTATGATGTGATCACAACGCACTTTCTAAATATTAAGACAAATTAATGACCAAGAAATGCCAAACCTTTTCAAGGCATACACATTTCCAGCTTCTCCGGACAGCCTTAAATGTCCGTGTGATTGTCTTAAGTCAACTCTGCAAAACAACAATTCCTCCTTGCAAAACAACGTGGACACACCATATTGTTTAGCAAATACCCTGCATTGTGGTGAGACGCAGGTGCGTGGCTGATGCTCTGTGGCCTGGAAGCATGTTCATCATAGTGTAAAATAGTCTAAGACTGCAAGGCTAGATTAAACACAGGCAAGTAAACAGAACAATCAGCTGAGTACACTGTGCAGATGTCAAATGAATAACACTTTGGCAAAACACAGAGTGATGCTTACCTCTAGTCACAAATAAGGCAGAAAGGACAGGAGGCCATGCCGATACAAAATGTTCACGCCAGCACTAACGTTAGTAACAGGTTGAATGTTTTGAGGCTTTTGAGTTCAGTGACTTAACTAATTTGTACAGGGAGGAGGAGAGGCACGGGGAGGTGTGTGTGTGTCTGCGTGTTTGAGCAGTCAGGGAGCTGTGTCTAGGATCAACCACCTGACCCACTCATAGTGTATATATGTGTGTGTGAATGTGTGTGTGTGTGAGTGTGTGTGGTTGTAAGTGTACTATTCATAGGTCCTTGTGCCCATTGTAGTGTTTTGCCTTGATGTTAATCATCAACATAAAATGTAAAAAAATATATCAAAATGCTCCATCAGTCTTAATCCGGCCCCTTGTTTATTAAAACAGTGGAAGGTACAGTACATTTGTACAATAAATAGAAAGTGCTCAAGCTAAGAGCTGTTTCAACAAGAAGTTGCAACTGCGCTCGTCAACAAAGTCCAATGGAAACAAGGTTGAGGTTAGAATGAATGCATTGGTTAACAAATGTTAGCTCGTCGTTACTTAAAATGCCCTGTGTGCATAAAAGACTGTATCATAAACAGCAGGTGTGTGGGAATGGTGTTACATGTGCAGCAGATTGTGGATACTGAGCACTAAAACAAATAGATCAGTCAAGCACCTGTTTACAAAATGTGTATTAGATACCTGCAGCTGGCAGCAACAGTGACTTTCAGTAAAGATTTGTACTGTGAGGTATCAAAGTAAATAATTGAATTGTGTATCATTACTCATAAATATGTTTGGTTTTTAAGGGTGGATGAAGTGGATCTCTAATCTAAGTTTTAACTGTCTTTTTACCTGTAAGCCCCTGAGGACACTGGCATGGAAACACAAGACAAATGAATGCAAATAAACAATTTAGCTCAACAAAAGATGCAGTAATGAAAAAGTGGAATGACGCCCTAACACTCTCAGGCTTTCTATAGATTATCCATCACCCTTCTCCCTATTTCCATTACAGTCACCAGGTAGTGTATGACATTTTAAAACTAGACCTAGGTTTGTGGTCCATGCTCAATGTGCTGTTATATCATTCTGTGTATGGTACAGAAAAAAAAAGACTCAACTGAGAATATGAGGTCTGAAGCTGGGGCTAGATGGTAATATCAGCAGACAAGCTGCCAAAGGACATTTTTAGCAAATTATATTGCAGAACAAATCTTCAGAAAAAAGTGGCATACTGATAAACACAGAGTCTGTAATTTGCTTGATCCAATTTGTGGTTGGGGGATTATTCTTGGATTTTAGGGTTGATTTCGGCATCAGTGTGGCTCAGCATACTGTCCTTATAATGTAGCTTTGTCTTAAGTGGACCTGAAACAACAGAAAATTCACAGAGACTTGGCGTGCATACTATCCAGGTCTAACAAAAAACTCCAAGCAAGGACATGACTGGTGCAATCCTGTGTTGATTGTGTTCGCTTTCTTTGTTATCCCAGTGTACTGTGACAACACCATTTGTAAATGGTTACGTATACAAGCCTGGGTTTTCTGTCCACATACAGTAAGCCTACTTTAGATGTTTAGCAAGCAAAGCCAAGACCAAAACACAATTTCAGCAATTTTCAGCATTCAAGACAGTGTGTGGGTATTTGATATGAAAGACAAAGTTGGTAGCATTGTAATACACAGAAGAGATATAGTCATGATTTCCCATCTGTAAGGGTTTGCTGAGCCTTGATTCTCTTTTCCAGGACTGCCCAGCATCTAAATCACTCAAATGTTCTTCTTGGGATGTAAATCTTATGAACTTTGGAGGTTGTTAACTACATTACGAAAGCAACGCTTGTTCGTGTAGCACTGTAAGCGTTTTAAAATGTACAATGACTCAATGAAAGTCTGGTCATAATATCCTTCAGCTATACTTTCAAGCTGTATGCTGCAATCATAAAGCGGTACTTGTGTGTGGCAGTTGAAAATAAGGTTTTGTAATATGACTTAACAGTTAAAGGGAAATCCCATTAATATCACACATGAAGGCCAGTTTACTAGTTGTGTGAGTACAACCCAGCCTGTGGAAACAGTTGTATAATGTCTTCTGTGGTTTTGAAGGAGATCTGTCAAAACTGAAAAAATAACTGATGATGTCAGCTTGGGTTTGACACTACTAATTTGTAACAGAAAGCATGTGTTACCATCTAATGCCTATTTCACACTACATCATTTTAGCCCTGATTTTACGGCTGCCGACAGTTTTTGGAGATGGCTTATAAATGGACTGACTGAAAGTTTTGTAGTGTTTACAGTGCAGTGATCGGACGACTTTGAAAGATATGTAGTGTGACCAAGGCATAAGGGCATGGGAATCGAAAGACGTGGGCATTTGGATCATCAGTCTTTCGTGACTCGCCCAACTTTACACAAGTGTGTTACTTCTTTTCCCGAGGTACCTGTTTAACTGAGCCTCTGGTCCCATATCATTCATGTTTAGTGATAACTCTACAGTACTCAAAACATAATTAATTAAAATTATTCATGAGGGCTCGAGACTAATGGTGTCCTGTCGTCCCGGGGACGATAAAAAATGTGTTTGGGACGAGAGCAGGACTGAGAGTTTTTGTTCACAGGAACATGAAGAATTAAACGGTGAACTACAGTTTAATGTGACAACACAGTAAGTTTACAGTAAATAAATGTACTGAAGTACTGCATGTGAACAGTTTGGAGGTAAAAGTACTTTGAGTTTGGAGTTAGACACTTTACATCAGTGTTTACATTTTGCCAAGCTTCTGTCAGAACTGAAAGTAACCAGATTAATTTACTAAGTTCTGTACTGAAGTACAATGCTGAGGTACTTGTACTTTAGCTTGTACTAAAACTTTACATTAATACAAAACAATAAAAAATATTTTTTTAGTCAAAGATGACTTTTCTTTGAATGGAGCAAATTAAATATAATTATTTCCTCAACGTTTTACTTTGGGGATGGTTTACATTCACTTTGGGATGGTTTAAATTGTTTTTCGTGATGGTTGTTAATTGTCTGATGCTTTGATCTTGCTTGATCTTGAACTGATTTGACCCACCTCTGCGACAGTTTTGGTAATCAGGTCTTTTCATTAAGAGTTTACATTATTTTCTGCCGGCTCTAACCACTGAAAAACTAAGATACAGTCTGAGGGGAAAAACAGATGATTATAATCCTGGGTCAGGCGTCCCTAAATCACACTGGCAATAATATTTTTGTGGACTCATTACTTGCCAACAAAAAATACCTTTACAAAAAGAGCGTTTTGTAAAGCTTGTCATGTGAACTAGCAAACAAGCTTCACATGACAAGCTTGTTTGCACATTTTGTGGGTGGTGACTGATGAAGCCTTACAGCGTCTTGTAATATTAAAGTAAATATTATAGTTAGTTAACTGAAGGAGGGCAATCCAATATCTTACCTACACCAGACCAAAATAATATGGCAGCTGTGCCAATAAATGCTGCCATCTTGCATGCTCAACGCAACGCAAGAACGTACTGAGTCAGAAACCAAATTAAACTCAACATAGACTTGTTTATACTGAGATTCGCTCCGTTACAACATGTGCACTGAATATTTATTGGGGGGGAGAGAGACAATAACACTGAAATGTCGAATTTGCATAGGACCAAAAGCTGCCACTGCTCATGCTATGTCCTCCCTAAAGAGGTGGGTGAAAAGAGAGGGGGAAAAAAAGCAGTTTAATATCAAAACCAACTCAGTCGCATGTTAAACGCTAGTGCAGCCGGCGGTGAGCAGGCCGAGCAGCGCCGCCGGTTACCGCTCGGGTCTGCGGGAGAGGGGGGGGCTCGGACGCCGCACGTGGCGCGCATAGTGCCGCACCGAGCGAGCTCCCCGCTCCTCCTCGTCACTCAACCGTGCCCGCAACACAGCGGCGTCCGAAACCGATTTAAAAAAAACAAAAAAAACCAAAAAAAAAAACCCGCAACCGGCCGCCGACATCCACGGCGAGCCCCGGAGAGCGGCCCGCGGGCCGGCGGGGAGCCGCCTGCCCGCGCTGCCGGGCGGAGGGGAGGCCGGCACCTCGAGACGGAGGCTCCCGTCCCCGCCGGCTAACGTTAGCTAGCGGAGGACTCGCAGGGAACCCGCCGCCAGTCCACAAAGAGCCGCGACGACATGAGCGGCCCGGACCCGCCGCTCCCCGCCGCGGTTAACAACAGCAACACGCCGGGGCGAACGCTGCCCGGGTCCATGTTGTGGGAGTGAATGATAACAAATGGGTTTTTTTTATATAGTTACCTCACTCGAGTGCCGTGTGCATCTCCTCTCCGCTCGGTACCAAAAAAAAAAAAAATAGAAGAAGAAGAATGCCGTCTGGTTGACGTCGACGCGCGGGAGGACGGTTATTCACCAACGGCCCTTGCGTCCTGTGCGTAGAGCGCGGGCGGCAGCGGAGCGGCTGTCTGCGCTAACTGCGCAGCGCGGGGAAGACAGCGCTGACGCTCCTTTGCGCCGCCGCCACATTGTGTCTGGGCTGTCATATGACCAGCTGAGGAAACCACGAGTCAGCCCCACAGACAAAGCCGTCATCGAATAAATGCGCCAGATAGTATTTACTCATATGTGGCCATGACCATTTCTCTGACACTACACCTTTTTCTTAAGTGTTTCTACAAGTAGAGGACATGATTATTTCTTAAACTACAGCTTTTTGTTTGTTTTTCGTTTTTGTGTTGTCAAGGATTCATTTACTACATATAGATGTCTCAAAACTGTACACCAAAAATTCAGGCAAACATGCCATATAAACCAGGCTAATTTTAAGTCTTCACAAAGTATTAAGACTACTGGTAAGTTTGAGCCAAACATAATGTGTCTAAAGCCGAATACAGAAGATATCTAGCAGACCTTGGTCTACCAGAGGCCAGAGCCAACTCGGCCTTGTCAGGCGCACAATGTTAACAAGAATGAAATCTATTCACGATTCAATGTTTTCCACATGAAACATCTTGAGAAGGTTTTTCAAGATCAAGTCATGTATCCAGTCTATTCGGTTGTATAGTCTGTAATGGTTGATAACAGGTTTATCAGGAAACAAACACAGGTCACGACTTGATTGTGGCATGTAGGGCACATGACCTGGGCAGAGTTTTAATCACCTACGGAGGAGTTCACAACAATCTACAGTACATGTAGGCTACACAGAAATTACACATTGAGCATTGTGTTAGTTCAGGCAGGCCACAGGGTCAAACTGAGCTCATAGTCCCAGCTACATCAGCTGATGGATCAGAGCTCCTCCTTTTCATGCTGTGTCTGACTAATCAATGCCATTTCTGTTGTCATTGATGCCTGCTCTGTTTTGTACCCTACGGGGGGTTGTTGCTGCTGCTCTCCCTGCCTTAAGCTTTCCACGTATGCATGTGGAAGGGCAGGGAGGTCCCAGAACAGAGCCTTACCTTCAAATACATCTTACTGCAAATTTAACGTATTGCATATAGAAAGTTTCTTTGACAAAGTCATCCTGACTGAAATATAGTAGTGGCTTTTAAGGCTGAATCTGGTACTTTGTGCACTCATAATACTTTTTAGGCAAAACATAAACTTATTAATTCTTTAAATTAATATACAGTAGACAGATTTTGTATTTTTTTTACCAGAAATATATTGCATACTGTGAGATAAAATATACAGATAATATAACTGACACAAGTTTCTTCAGGGGATTAGGACTTGTGTGACCTCATTATTTTCATAATCCTGGCTGCACAGCTCTGGACCTGGGGAAGCTAGAACTCTATGATTGTATGAAAACTAATCTGAAACTTGAAACATGCAAACACATGAAATAATGGATTTCAAAAGTACCAGTTTTCAATGATTTAATATTTTGTTATTGACTGTTTTCAAACTGTCACGACTTTTAAAATGGAGGAAATTCTGAATGGAACATTTAATGGAGCCTAAGCCCACAGTAGTTTGATCTCAATTGTTTCTGTTACTTCCATACTTATTCCTGTTATGGGTCATCATTCTTACAACATTGTGACACCCACCAACATTACTGGTGCACATGCGGTCATTGAAAACCTGAGGCAGCAAAGAATTGGTTATCTCAACTAAACTAAACAGGTCTAAGTAATGACAGAATGCATTAGTGGTGTGTGATTGTTGTTTGGTATGTGTATGTGAGAGCCAGAGAGGAAAAACATTGGTAGCTTGACCAATGCAGGCTTAAAGCAAGACTATATCACTTTTGCAGAGCAGTGGCCGCAAGTGGCAACTACAGCATAATGACACAATGAATTTCACTTTGTTCCCCAAGGTTCTCTGAAGTCAGTGACATAGGCTTTAATGGCCACAATTTTGAGTGTGATAGAGCATTCTTAACCTTAACTCAAGCTCCACTTACTAACTTTGATTTTAATCACATCTCCCAGTCTTCCTCAGCAGATGCAGCTTGCTCAAACTAGCTGTTTTCTAACCACGACAGAAAATATGTGTTTGAAAAGCTATTAAGTGGACTTGAAGTTAATATTATCATTTTTTTTTTGTCAAACATGTTCCTTGTTTTATGGTTTTAAAACCATTGAAATGTATATCTAACAATTAATTGATTTAAAATGTATTTTTTAACTTAAGGTGATCTATGCCATAATGCAAATAATTGCAATAAAATTTAATCTATATTATTTTAAGGTTTTATATGCTCATAGCTTTCCTGTTGCTTTCTAATATTTGGGATTTTTCTCAGTTTTACACATAACGTCCTTCAAAAATGATAAAATTTTGTAGGTTGTAATTGTTATTATCTTCAGATGGACACACGCTGGACATGGACTTCTGTCCTCATCCCAAACCGGCCAGGCAGGCCGTGGCTCGTCCTCCGTAGGGTCCCAGCACCAGCCTCCTGATGTGGCTCCAGCCCTGGATCCCCACCTGTCTTCAACCCTGGTTCTGGCCTCAGTTCCCCACTGTGCTCCAACCATGACTCCGACCCTGCTTTCTTGGTTGATTTTATATAGACCGTCTTCTCGAAATCTGCTTAAACTATTGAACAAACATTGAAAAATAATAATAATGTTTAATTATTTATTCAAAGGGCTTATTTAACTTCAGGTGATATATGCCATATGTGATGCAGGTAGTGACATTAGTATTTAATCCTTTTTATAAAAAAAAAATCCTTTTTTGCAATATTCTTGATATTTTTACTTTTTTCACATGACGTCCTTCAAAAATTTGTCAATTTTATGTCATTGTGCCCCGGCAAATACACAGTTTACCTTTCACTTGTCGAGGCGTAAAAATCACTTGTCTGACAATAATTCACTTTTTTCATTTTGTTTTTGCGAATGCAGAATTCAGACAAATAAACAGTAGAAAGCACCCAAGCAGTGTCAACATATATATTTTAATTTGTGAATTTGTGTTAAACTTTCACCTCAACAAATCATTTTCATATTTTGTTCACATAAGCACATTATTTTCCTCGTAACCGACCGGTATTCACAAAGCAATATGGCTATTGTTGTTTTTATTTGAGCCATTTTGTAGTTCTAGACATAAGGTACCCAATCAAATTCATCCGTCCGGCTGTTACATTCTCTTTCAACTCGTATGGGTATTGTTAGGATTTTATGGGGATTTATGGACAAATCGTTATGGATTCTTGCATGTAACACCTGAAGACCATGAACGGTGAGCAATAAAAATTCCACCAAGGCAAAGAAGCAGAACTTGGACTCTGTTATCTTTACAAGACACTACTGAGCAGAGCTACAGCAGGCATGTCAATCACTAACCTATCTTTGCAGCCCTTAAGTGGGTTCAGGTTTAGCTTAGCTACTACAACCCTATTTGAAGTAATATAGTGCATTCAATAAATTAAATTATTATTAATTATCTATATTTATTTATTTATCACTCATATGTATATATATATATATATATATATATATACACATACACACTGTATGTAACTTATTGTTAATATTACAATACAACAAATTTTAGCTTTCCTTTTTATTTCTCTCAGAGACTGAGTAGCACGGTTGGAGAGTCATTTGCGCGTGCGAATGAGGAGCTCGGTCAGTTTATATATACATGTTCATGCACATGTACATATATAAATATATATTTATACACACATGTATATACACGCACTCTTTGCAACTTATTGTTAGTATTACAATACGGCAAAATTTGTATTTACTGATGGCCTTAACGTTTACCCATCTTATTGTTCAATTAACTTGTTGTATTTTTGAATTATCTAGGACACGTTGTGTTTTTGTGTTGAGAAATATTAACAATATGATTCAAACAACGTGCAACTTCCATGGTTTCAGCTCAGTCTCTAGAAACCACCATAGCAACTAAAATCTGAAATACATATTTCTCGCAAAAAAATTTGATGATAACAGTCTTCTGAACCTACTAATAGGCGTAGCAGGCCCTTTCTGACCCATATCTATGAGGCTGATCACAGCTGATAACTTTGAATTGAAATGATTTAAGTGGATTTCAGTGGATTAGAATTAAACTGAATTATATTAAATTGAATTTGATTGAAGGACCATGCTCTGATGAGAATTGTGTCCTTGTTGCTGCACCATGACTCAGGCAGGGTGTCTGCACAGAGGGAGTGTGATCTTTCCCGGGAAGCTCCTCTGTAGAGAGAAAGAAAGGGATGGCGACACCATGTCAAAGAGGTTCATACGTCTGTCAACGCCCACCCTTGACCTAGAAGAGTCTGCGGTGACAAGAGTCTCATTGCAGAGGTCCACTCTGGGTAGAAAAGGGGAAGAAATAGCAGTAGTGGCAGAAGCTGTAATAGGTATTTAAAAAAAGGTGCACCCCATTACAGGGGTCCAAAATGGGGGGACAGGTTATTGCATTAGTAATAGAAGGAGTTGCATTAAAGAGAGGAAGAGAAGAGAAAGGAAGAATTGAGAAGAAACAAGCCAAGAAGAGAAAGGACAAAACACTGAGAAATGATCAAAGAAGAGAATGGATACAATGAAAAGTGGAGAAAAAATAAGGGAAAAGAAAAGATGAAACAAGGAAAGATTGGGTACAGAGGAGAGAAGACAAGAAGAGAAAAGAATAAAAAAGAACAGAAACAGAAAAGCCGAGAAAGGTTGTGAAAAGAAGAAAAGAGATGTGAAGTAACAAAAGCAGATAAAAAGGTTATCAGTGAAGTTGTTAAGATGTACAGTGTAGCCTACACATACTTGCGTTTTGGAGGTGCCATTGTTTGCAGGCACTGAGTTCTTAAAGTGCACCGTACAAAGTGTGAGGAGCGAGCAACACGCTCACACTGACAGCAGTATCTAAAGTTTGCCAACATTAACCACCATAAGCTACTGGTCATACCAGACCAAGTAAGCCTATCACGACTAAACCCCTGAGTGTACAGAATTCAGAGCGGGTGCGTGTTATGGTTTATGAATTCAAATGTTAAATAGTCTGGCTTTGATAAACTGGACTCACTGTTGATTTCATATGGGACAGTGCAGAATCAGCACCTGTTGGATACCAGGTGAAATATGAAACAGGTTTGGTCCTTTTTGTGGAGGACATTTTTGGACACTGCGGCTTTGTCCGACACCTCTCCCTTGTTCACTTATTCACTACTCCCTATACAGTATAATACACACTCAGTTACCCCTATAGTGAGCAGTAAATTGAGATTTCAGACAGTTATGTATAATCATTATTTTGTGTCATCACTGACAATTAAGTGTTGTGTAATTTTCACATCTTTTTATTTGATAGAATAATATAGAGACAGAGGAAGGAAAGTCAGGGAGAAAGAGGAGATGTGACCTGCAGCAAAGGGCCGCGGGTCGGACTAAGCTTTAATTGTGGGATTTGAGGGCAGTATGAAGTGCATACACATACACACACAAGAATTCAGACACCAAATAAAATGGCAGAGAGTAAATATAATGCACCATATAGTAAATAGGAAGTGATCTGGTCACAACCAAGGGGCCAGCACTTGTTCACATAACTGTACAAAAACATCATATTATGTCAGTATAGTATATTTGTGTGAATAGGAAGTGCCTAAGGGGTTCACCATCTCTGTGGTTTTACCTTTGACCTTTCTGCTTGCCCTCCTTTTTGTTTTCACTGGACTTTTTATACAGTATTCCAGAGCAATCAATCATTTTCTATGTAGTGCTCCAAGCAATGCATCAGGTGATATAGCCTGAAATGTCTCTTCCCTACCATATTATGTGGTAAAGAAAAGGCTATGGACCACTGACCTTCACTGTGGTGAGTGTGAAGCACTTGGACCAGCTGGGTCCACTTCCCCAGCTCCTCCCCACCGCAGGTCTCCCCTCTCATGTCGGCTGTCTCTCCCGAACACAGAGAGATTAATATCAAGTGATTGGCAGCCATGTTCTCACTTAGCACTCCAGTCATGGTGCCCCAGGGTCTCTGCCAGTCGTAAAGCAATGGTGGAAGTGCCATTGTGGCTTTCACTGTCATTTAGCCAGTACCCAGCCCCAGCAGACAGAGGATGAAAAGTGCCAACGGCCGCATTGAATTATGAGCTCCACTCAGCCCCGGCCATATATACAACCCAGCACAGGGAGCCATTTCCTGCTGAAATGCCTCTTGCTGCAGATTACTGAGGTAATATTTCCTGCACTGCAACTAGCGAGGTTATGGTCCGCAGGCAATCTACCTGACGCAGCTTTTGCCTACAGAGCCTCGACTGGTATGAAAGACGAGGTGCTGGCTCGTGGTAAAATTGCCCTTTTTATCACACGGTGGTTAAAAAGCTGAGATGATTTTTAATGAGGACAACAAGTTTAACTTTTTCACACCAGCCTGAGGCCAGAAGGGCTTGAACAGCCACCATGTGCATAATTACATTCGGGTCATATACCCTATTATAAACCGATATAACCAGAGTCAAATTAAGGTTGTCCATCTTGAAAGCGTCTTTCTTCTTGATGGAAATGGACATTGGGGATATGCTGGATCCTGTATGTGTGTGTGTGTGTGTGTATGTGTGTGTGTTCCTGGCTGACATTTTGCTGATACAGAGTAATACTGGCAGACCCGCTGGTGCTCTGTCCTGGAGGGCAGCCATAGACAGAAAGAAAGAGAGAGAAGGAGGAAGACGGAGAGAGAGAAAGAGAGAGAGAGATGGCGAGTGACAAGTTTTAAATATCAGCTCATTAGCCACCTGTAAACTCATCTAATGAGCACTCATGGATTTTTCATTCCCTTTAATTGGGTAGAGGTTGGAGAAAGGCGAGTGCACTTGCTTGTTTCCCCTCAGGTTTGTTATACTTGCCAAAGCCTTAACGTACACACACACTACTCCAGTAGCCAACCAACACCCACCCTCTCCAACTCACACATCCTGGATCGATATAAGCCGAAGGGGAGCGCCCCACAAGCTCCATTAGGCTTGCATTCGGTCCATATGAATAACCACTGATGAAGTAGACTGACTACTTGACAGTATTAATATTCAACGTGCAAAACATTAAAAAAAAAAATCTCACTCGACAAGTGTTCATGTGTTCAGGTCGTTGATCAGGGGAGAACTGTAAGTCAGAACGTGTAATATTTTCAATGTTTCATGAATGCTTTTACAGGAGATATTAGAGAGAATTTCATATCATATCATATTTACTATGGGTTATCAAGACGTTGAGCTGTTGTAACGTGTGAGGATGGACAAAACTGGCTTTTGAATATTTTGCTTTAAAGGAATAAACATTTAACCTTATTCACCCAATCAACTACAATTAAATGGATTGGTTTGATGTTATGCTAAGTGCACTCATCTTCTTCACTCCCATGTGCCCTTCAGAGATCTGGAGCGGTTGGAAAAAATATAGAATTTGCATAGGTTAGAGGGAAGAGAACTCCTATCCACTGTCCTACTTGCACTACAATATATCAAGTAAACAATATGTATTTATATGTTTAGCATATCAGCTATATAATTAAGGTCTAAAGATTGAAGATTGTTGTTTTCTTAAAGCTGCATGAATAGATTTTTTGACCACTTAGGGGCAGAAAAACTCCACAACAACCTGGCAAACATGTTAGCAAAGGGATTGATGTGTTTATGACCACATTTTTTGAAATCTCTGTAGACATGAATATGTCTCATGTACAGCAAAAAGTGTGCAAATTAATTACTGTTGGTTTACAGTATATCTTGCTTAAATGAGCCACTCGTGTGCTCATTTCATCAGCCTTAAATCCTCACTGGTGAAACTCCAAAGACAAAAAATAAAAGAGAGAAAGCTTTTGGCAGCCTATTTTTTTTTTAATACCATAAACTACATGAACAGGTACTAAAGGTGCAGTACATGAAGTGTTACTGCTGAAGTGGTAGAGCTGCAGAGTGGAGTGATAATCGTCCGTGGGATTGTCACTGTGAGCGACCCCTTTTACATTACAAAGTAGTTTGATTAATTGTTAATGTAAAAAAAAAAAAAAACACTGATTAGGGTCCTGTCTTCTCTACAGATCACACCAGAGGATGATCGGTTACTTTACAATTGTATCCACCTGCGTTTTTCATGATCGGCAAATCATCTTTTTTTACTGCACCAAACCTGCAGTAACTACCATACCAACATACTGTACAAACATCTCTGACACTGCCATGGACAATACAGTCTCTGTTATCTTATGTTATTATCTAAATACATTCCTTTGCTCTTCTTTTCTGCCTGCTATCACATCATAAATCATTCTAAATCATGGTGATACTCTATCCTATCCTTTTACAGGTACTGAAGGTTTATAATATGAAGAGTTTTTCACTGCTCCTTCACATGGGGAAAAAGCTAATTTCTGTACAAGATCAAGTGTTCACAAGATGATAACATTATTCTTTAAAGCCAAATTCGGTCCTTTTCCACACTCAGATAAGTGCCTTTGATTCTTGACAGCCCTGGCATTTTCTTGAATTCAACCGCAGCGCCTCATGTCAATAGCGGCTGCGTTACTGTTCCTCCCTCTCTGAGATCTAACAGGGAAGGAATCGGGCATGTTCAAAGGCTCCCCTGCAGAGAAACAAAATTTCAAAGGTGCTCAAAATCTCATGTCTACATACCAGGGCCAATCAAAGTAAAATATATTTCATTTGCTTTTAATGACGTGACAAAGATGAAGGGAAGCATTTGATGACATTGTACTCTCTATTATATTCTGTAAGAAAAGAATGAACTCTGTTCTTGCCACTCGCAGTTGTTGTAGAATGTGCACCTTTTACAGTTGTTACACTGATATTATAAGTCAATGGAACATTTTGATGGTCTGCTGCAGTGTGATCATTATCATTTCACTGCTCTTAATATGTTTCCGCATTGTAATATTCCTCATACAGTAAACCATCTTATTCCCCACTCCATTGGAGCCTTAGCAGTAGCGAGAGGTAAATCTGGTGCGGAACTGATGAAATTACAAACCTTATGGGGTTGTTGATGAGCTGGCTGGTGCAGAAATTTGCAGCTATTCAGGTGATCAGTTTGAGTAGTAAATCTGAGCGGGTCAACTAGCTTTCAGCTGTTTCAAAATATCAAATCAGTTATTAATGATGTCAATAATGCAGTTCTCTAATGATAATATAATACATAATCCATCCATCCATTATCTATATCCATAGGGGGTTGCGGGGGGCTGGAGCCAATCCCAGCTGACATTGGAAGAGAGGTCAGCTAAGGGCCGTCCACACCAAGAACGATAACTATAAAGATAACTATAAATATATAGTTTTAAAAAGCTTTCTTACTCAAGTGGATAGTGGAGTCCACACCACAACTATAATGACAACGATAGTTTGTTCTAGTTCAGAAACCTGACCCAAACCTGATGGGTCCTGACAACAGTTCGTGAGTATAGGTTTCGGTTTAGGCCCATGCAGAACTCTAATGTGCATAGCTCACCGTTGTCAGAATCACACAGTAACTGAAAGAATGCAGTGACTGTGCCGAATATTAAGCATGATGCAGCTTGAACATGTACAATACATACGTATGGTGTTTGTGTGCTATTAACCAGAAAAAATCCCAATGCTGAACAATAAATCAAAATGTGCACAGTAGATATCTACAATGGCAAGGCCATTAACCCTTTGCATGAAGTTTAAACCTAGCTTTAGTCGTAGTAGTTTTTCTAATGCACAAAGTGAGGTTTGTATGTTTCCTGCAAAATCAACAGTGGATTTTTTGAAGAAATGCTGGGAACCTAAGCATCAGTGGTTTCAGCAAATGCCCAAATAGCGACACGTTTACAATTTAAGTGACAAAACCATCTAATGGCTAAGATTTATGACTATTGTCCACAAAGACCACATGAGGAAATAGTGAGATGTTATCATAGAGCCACAGTTGAGGGTACAGGTCAGAGTGGATGCGTAGCTCAACAATACGTTGGTCTTTAACACTGTTGTTGACAACTGACATTAGTTAACCACTGGTTAATTTCTACCAGACAGCCAGTGCAGTTAAACTACAGAGAGAGTTTCTCCTCACTACTTCCTCCCCCATCCTCTCACTCTTTCCATATCTGGCTCTTATTTTTTTGACACCTGCCTAGACGTGGTTTCTTGTGAGATCACATAGAAAAATTTATGGGACCTGTCACTCAGATGAAGCATTCGTTCTGGGTGTCATTCTTTATCCCCTATCCTTGCTATCTTACTTTTGTTCCCTCTTTTTTGTTCCGCTCTTGCTTTCTTTTTTCTTTCTTCCTTTATTGTCCTTCCCCTTCATCTGCAACATGTCCACAGACAAAAGACACACAAGCACCCACAATCATAGCATTGCAAAGTACAGGCAAATTTTTTTCTCATGTCTTTACACGTGATCAAACACATACTGTAGTTTTGTATTATTGCTGAAAATATAAGATTATATAAGATAGAAACCTTCCAGCTCACACACCATGACAAAAAAAGCTGACATTTTTATTTCACTTGCATGGGAATTCTTAGTTTTTATCATTTCTTTTCTTCACATGCACAATCACTCCTATCTCACAGTCTTCTAGTTACCGATAGCCCGCAGCGCAGCATAGCAATACAAAAGGTGATTTGAAATATACAGATTTTATTACACTACCCAATCATTATCATAATTTTACGAGTTTTCCGTCACATTTTTTATGGAAACTGTTCGTCTGATGGCTGTGCCGTGCTTCTACTCTGACATCCCAAATCCGTTTTGCCACGTGCTGTCATGATCCATCAGTTTAATTTGAAAGATCACAAGCGTACTTAGCCACAAGCGCCGGTGCAGTTATTCAATAAAAAGGCCATGTTTCATTCTTCATCTGTCATGGAACCAGCGAGAAAAATGCAAGGGGAATGCATCTTCCCTTTCATTCTGAACACAGAGGGCTTACTCATGAGACCTGCCATTCAGAGATCTGTAGATAGGAGGTCACAGGAATGCCAATGATTTTCTAAACGTCCAAAGGTCAACCTCATGACACTCATGTTTCTTTTAGCACATAAGAGAATACGTTAAAGAAAGGCATGTGAGATGAGAAGGGAATTTTGCTGGAGAGGAAGGATGATTGGCACCCCAGGAAAGAAATCCAGGAAATAATATAGAACACGAACAGCTTTCTGATTTGTTCTTGTGAATTACAAAAAAAAAAAAAAAAAAAAAAAGAAATAACCCATCACAATCTGCTCAACAGCCCCTGTCTTCAGCGAAACTCTGACCCCAGCACTCTGAATTGCGTTCCTGTTTTCCCCTGCACATCGGTCGTGACATAACCTGATTATTCCTAATGCTTTGGACATACTTTATTGTCAATCTCAAGCCAATAAAACCCTCTGACACACTTAGATGAGAAGATTGCTACCACTCTCATAAAACTCCACTCGCGTAAAATATGAAGCTACATCCAGCAGTTATCTTTGCCTGGAAGCAAGGGGAGCAGCTAGCACCTCTAAAGCTCTCTAATTAACGCATCTATATTGTTTCCTGGTGTCTCGCTCTCAGTGACTACAAAGCTCCAGGAAGTCACCGTGTCTAGTCAATAAGTGTCCCCTCACGCAACCCCATAAAACCACAAATTGCCAATCTTACACCTTCTTTTTGCACAGATTATCAGGTTAATTTTTGAGATTTTAGAGGTGCTGGTAGGGGGATTTTGTTACCCTTGAACCATAAACATCACACATTGGTTTGTGGAGGGCCGCTCTGAAGCTGCAAGTTCTGTTTTTTTGCATTCGCCATCTTGGTTTTTTGGAAACAGAAGTGAGGTTATTTGGACGAGAGGGTAGCGCTGCCTCTATCCTGATTGGGGGCCGCTGTGGTAGTGACTTGTCAATCACAAGATAGCCCAAACCTAAAGTATACCCTGTTTTGTTGTCTATTTTACTCTGAATGTGACCACAATTCATAATTTATCATGCCATACTGAAGAAGACTTGAATCTAGCGATTGAGACCATAAACTCATTAGAATGTTTACTGAGGTAATAAATCAGGTGAGAAGTAGGGTCATTTTCTCATAGACATCTATACAATCTGACTTGTTTATGGAGCAGGTGGAGTCGCCCCCTGCTGGCCATTACAAAGAATGCAGGTTCAAGGCACTCCTGCCTTGGCTTCGCTTTTCAGACCCAGAGATTGCCACTTGCTTTGAACAGGGCCAGGCTAGCTGTTTCCCTCTCTTTCCAGTCTTTATGTTAAGCTTAGATAACCGGCTACCTATTTTAGCTTCATATATATCATACAGACATGACGTGGTATTGATGTTCTCATTTCAATTCCGCAAGAAAGCGAAAACTAATATTTCCCAAAATATTGAACTATTGCCTTAAAGGGTCTCTGTGTAGTTTTTTCTTTTTCTTTTTCTTTTTTTTTTAGTAGTCTAGTAGAGCTATGGAGCCATTTTTCTTTGAGTGAGTCCCCATTTAGTTTGTCTTGTAGGAGGGTGATGCGATACACACTACTGCCTATGGAGTCACATGCTAGTAAACATGAATATAAACAATGTAGATTCAAACTTTTGGGAAAAAATGGCTTTGCAAATGTTTTATGGGAAAGGAAATGCATTCATCACATTTGTTAGACCTCAAGGATAGACAGAGTGTCTTTTGGTGAGTTACACTGAAAACATAACTTTTGTTTGTTGACAAGAAAATTCCACAGGGAACCTTTAAGTAAATTGAATTCTACTTATTTCAAGTGTAATTACTAAGTGTGTTAATGGGTTATTTCTCTCTGAACAGTTGAATTTCTCAAATGATGTGTCTGTTTAAGAAGTATCGTCATATTTTTTTTATAGGTTACCTAATATTAACTTGCATTTGAGAAGAGAAGGTTGTGGGGGTAGCAGTCATTGTGTTTTTGACTACCATGCAAGTCTGGGCTCCATCAGGGAAATTATCTCCACTGCGTTTCCTTTGTACATCTTGGAAAGTGATTTGATTAAAATTATTGAGCAGGTTGTTCCTGTTATTAAGCACTTGATTGGACAGTGATACTTACTGGTCTTTGTAGACCAAATAATCCATTTGTCTCCATTGACAGACAGTATTAACCTAAATCTTGCAATTTAAGTTTAATTTAAACCTTAATTTAGTCCTAGGGCTAATCTAATCTTCTTTTAGGAAATCTGTACAGTTGACTTAAGATAAACTCAGGACTATTCTAAACCATGTCTGAGAAGAGGTCATTTCTCTTTATCTAGTTTTAAGGGCCACTTTATTTTAGTGCTAGGCCAAATTCCTGTCCTGGAAATTGGCCCAAAAATGGAAGCCAAAGACAGTTCCTCATTGTAATTTGCATGCTGGCCCTAAGCAGCAGTTTAGTTGGCTTATACCTCAGGCAGCCTGTGCCAAAGCATCCTCCAAATAAAAGTCTGCTTCATCACAGTTGGGGGAAAAAAAAAAAAAAAAACTTGTTTTAAAACTAAAAAAAGCACGGTATAGAGTTTCCCCAGTGTTTCATGATGTCCGATGGCATTTAGATAGGAGGCAAAGGGCTCTCTGTTTGAGTTCATTAATGAAAGTCTAAAACACACAGTGAAGGCAGATAACTTGGAGTAATTCCTTCTAAAGGTCAAGTGAACCTCATGCAATTACTGAGTGAAGAGCCAAACCCAGAATATGCTGGAAAGAAGAAGAAAAGAAAGGAAAGAAAAGAGGTATGTTTACAGTATAGACCCCATTTTCCATTGATTAGCTGCTTGAATGACATCTCAATTATTCATACTGAAGCTGCACAGGGTTCAAAACTAAATGTTTCGACACCCACATCTCAGGCAACAATTTCAACATCATAGCTGAACATACATTGTCAGTCCTCACATACTTTACATAGAGACATGCAGAGACAGACACTCACACTATTACTGGGCCATTTATTCCACATCAATACAACTTGCCATTTAAAAGTTCGATATTAAACGAAGTACTTGATAGTCTTTATTTCTGCTCAGTCTCCCGCTGGTTTCTTCACAACCTTTCTACTTTGTCTTCTGCAGACACGCCTGAGTGTGTTGCGTGGCGGATTATTTTGTTGTGTTGTCTGTAAGAGAAAAGAGACCGCGTGAGGCAAAATAGAGCGACTTATTATATTGAGCTGTCCCAACAAGTGAACACCTAAATTATGATCTGTGTCTCTTTATGGGGAACCTTTTTGTAATCCTTCACTTTTATCTTGTCAAACATATTAAGTATCTGAATGTCTCAGATTCCACTCGGTCTCTGCGTGGCTTTTTCTTTCTCGCTCTCATTATCTGCCGTCCGCCGAGAAGACTCTGGCATCGCAGCACAGAGAACTTTTACCAGTCACCTCGCACCATGGGACTCGACGTTATGTTGCAAATTGTGACACCTCCAGCACAGATGTGACAATGAGACAAGTCCGTGGTCCTGCCATAAAAGCAGAGCTGTTACTAAATGAATGTGCTGTTGTTTAAAACGGAGCAGTTCTCTATGACCCTCTTGGAAATAGTTCACATACTGTAGTTCTTTATTTATCAGTAGAATGGAGCTCATGCAGCATGAAGCACGGCTTTTTATTCAAGTAATAAAACTGCAAAAAAAAAAACACAACCCTTCTGCATGCTCTGTCTCTAGTATCCTTTACTCTCAGTTGTTAAGATATTTGAAGAGTTCATTTGCAAAAACAGGTATATCTCTTTTTATTCATTTTCCTAAAGTTTTTTTTCCATTATGCACTCTTCGGGTAATCAATCAAACTGGTGCTGGGTTGTTTGGATTAAGAATCAGTTTTTGTAAATGAGCTTTTTATATCAACCTAGACCAAATTGGTGGCCCAACCGAAGGACTGCTAACTTTGCCAAAATTTTTCAAATAACTTGTCCAACACTGGATATAGATAACATCCCCTAAGCTCTCAGTTCTTTATTTATGTGGCAGGACATGAAAAAAGAGGCTCAAGCTTGATAAACTCTAATTCCTGACAGAGATATACTCTTATTTATTATGTATAAACACAGTTTGGCAAAGAATAGCTCCAGCACCTCTCTGGGGACTAGAGCGAGGCAGAAAGGAAGGCTTCTCTAACCCACAATATGTTCTGGCCCTTTGGGAGGTAACTGTGTTCTGTGCAGATTGTAAGTCATGGAACCATTTGGGCCAGAATGAATAAGTAATGGAACACAGAGTAGAGCAAGAACAAGCCGGCTAAATATTTCATCCCTCCAGTCCTGTGTTGTGACCTAAAACGTGGACTGCAACAACAGACTAATGGAACTTCGAAAATAAAATGAAAATGAATGAAATTGTTCCCACTAGAGCAGAAATTGTTTCCACATGAGTTTGGTGGGGTTTGAGGCTGGGAGGATTTTTTTAATGCGGCAAACATCAAAATGCTCACTTTGAGTCTCAAATTCTCTATTTTTACGGACTGCCTTCTTTGGAACAGTTTTACCTGTGGTGGTTGCTTCAGTGCAGTCAGCAGCAGGTGCTGAGGTTCAACTTAGCAGGGGGTGCTTTTTGCACACTGTGGAGCAAAGTTGCACAGCTAGGTTCAATAAATGCAGTAAAGACCTTTTAAGTCTCTTTGAGTCTGTAGGAAGCATGCTGATTTATAAACTGTTACCACTTGGCACATATAAGCATCCGACCTGTCATATCTACGATCTAGATTAGTCGTACAGCTTTGCTCTATCGAAGCTATCAGAAGGAGTTTTCTTTGACATGAGTGGAAACTGGAGCAGATGCTTCACCGTGATGGTCCATATTTTGTAACACCAACACTTTAAAATAATTCACCATCAGAATTATGGTGAATTAACAGCATAGTTTGCAGCTATCACACATGCTTTTCTGTCTCGTCGATGCTTCAAAAACTGGTATTTCACAGAACAGACATCAATTACCTTCTCTGGTACACCCACAGGGTCTCTAGCAGCATTTTCATCCTGTTAACAGGAATTAGGGTTGTATGAGTGCATGAGCTGTCATTATGGTCGTTGTCTATCAAAATCTGTGACAGAAAGTGCAGTTTGTGGACACTTTAAATGTTATGCTTGATGTCAGTTTCTTGTTAGGGCACATTAAATCATTTTATTTGCAAAACCTGCTATAAAATTTAACAGATGGCTTGACTGACTCATAGATAGGGAGGCTGATTGATAGATTTAGACCTGCATTATTCAGGCCGTGAGGTATGGCTAGGGCGACAGGGAAAAGAAAGTTGAGAGATGACAACAAATTAGACACTGAGCAAAGTGAAACTGTAAAACTGTAGGAATAATAAATTGTGGTGCTATGCAACTACAGCTCATCTGTCAAAAAGACAGCATTGGCTTCAAAAAGATTTAAATAAGACTGAAAACAAGAAAAGAAGTGCGCTCACACAGTTGTCATCAGATAGGTGCAGGATCTGGGACATGTTTTATGTGCAGAGCACGGAGCTCTACATGTTTAAGTCGATAAACTGACAGCTGAGTCTTTCAAATGGGAGTGTGACTAGTAAATGATGACATAGGCTACCCAGAGGAAAGAGGATTTTCAGCATTTTGAGCTTTGTTGTAAGTCAAATCAGCCCAAGCAAGCGATCGCAGTCTTATTGTTAGTTGTGGAGCGAGGGGTATTTATTCAGAAATGAAATGCATCCATTAAATAATACAGAGAAAGAGAAATAAATCTTACTACCATTTCCAAAATTGAACTCATAAATTGGCTTGACATTTGTGATTGTCACCTTGAAAATAATGATTACTGATTAATTTAGAAAGTGACATATTGTCAGTTGATGGCTCATCCTTCTCACACTTTTATTGTGTGTTTGAAATTGTGCTGTAAACCAGATATAATCAATTTGTAGCTGACAACATGATCAGCGACTAAAATGTGGACTGCAAAATCGCAAAAAAAAAAATATATATATATATTTATTTAGAGAGCCACTCATGACTTCATATCCACTAGCTTCTGTAACTCAATGTCTCTCATTCAGCGTTTCTCTTCATCTGTTTCTGGATGAGTATCTACTGCAGCATGTTCAAGTCAAACAATGCTGAACTTGTTAGCATTGGCCTTTTACATAAACTCCAACTCAACAACTACATTGTTGCTTGGTTTTGTCCATATCCATAATATCCATCATCTCTCTCTCTGTAATGTAAGTTTTCCAAATTTTTAACTGTAGTCTCTGCTGTCTAAAACGTACACAAACATGTCTGAAGTAGCCGTCCACAGGTGGTGCACTATGTTACAAGGTCCTATTTATTGGGGTATATGTGAGCCTTGTATTTACATTCATATCTACTGTCAAATTCTGAAAACTGTATAGTTGTGATTAATATTAAACTGGAATCTTCTGCATTTATCGATACATTTTTGTTGGAGGGCCAGATTTGCCCTCCACTGGTCCATGACTTACGCCTATAAGAAATGACGTTCAATAAATACTGCTAAAAATCGAAATATCAAATAAACAACAATACTAGTTTCTTATTTATTACTTATTTTTTCATTACATTTGCACCTCTTCCTCCTGATGATCCTATCTCTGTTTTTGTCAATTAACATAAGGTTTTATCAGATTTAATTATTTAACCTCCCACTCATTTTCCCATTAGTTCCCCAATCGTTATTAGAAAGCTTATTTAATAAAGATGAGGTCTCTTTAATGGGTCTTGATTACTTTGACCAAGTGTAGGAAAAGAGCAACAACGTCACGATGTGTGATGGTGACTCGGGAGTTTTTGACCACTGTGATGTTTATTCATGCCTCCTGCGGTGGGACTATTGTGTGCAGCTCGTCCTGCTGTCTGGTAAATATGAGACGCCTCAAAAATCGGCAGTGCAGGGAGAGGACTTGATTCACAACCCTCATTAATAGTCGAAAGCAGTGGCACCATCTAATTATGAAGCTCATCCATCAACTGTAACAAGGGCTGTCATCGATATTTAGTTGGGCATTAAAGCCGGCACGCTCTGCTTTATATGCTAAGCGAGACGCCACAAAGAATTTGCAAGTTCCCAATCTTGACACTAATGGCTTTCCATAATTTAATGAATGATGTATTAAACCGAGGTGGGAACCTTGGAGAACCGGAGGAACGAGCGGGGAGACACAAACAAAAGTCACTGCCTGTAATTTACTTGAGAAACTCCTGACCTATGCAAAGGAAGGAGTGAGGGAAGGAGGCACACTGTCACCTCGCCACCTCTGGCTGAGATGAGCGGGGACTCGGGTGTTGACGTGCTTTTCTGTGTTGAGCTGTCATTGGAATGCAAAGGCCAGCTCTGTCTCTTGCTAATTAACACCTCTTAATTATAATGAGTTGACTGATCAGCCATGCGTAGTAGTAGGAGGAGAGGAGAGGATGGATAACAGTAGATGTTATCAGTTATTAATCTTTGAACTACAGCAGTTACACAGCTGAATGAGCATTGTGACCAAATACCAGATAAACTTTCAATAAACCTAACTATAATGATTCAAACTTTAGTACACAACAAAAAGGATGAGTTCTGAATGATGGGATTGTTCGTCTCAATAAAACATGGATGATTATTTGAAACGGCTACTCTAACATTATTTTCAGCAACATGTTCATTCATATTTAATCAGTAACAGAAACGAAGATTTGTGTTTTTTACTGTGGGCTTTGTTCTCTCGGGTGGTGAGATAATATGCAACATCAACACGTGCGCATTGAAATTCTTCCTTACAGGGCGGCATTTTCTCCCTCTAATGAAGCCATTATTTTGCCGCTATCAAATTTGGTAGTGTGAGGTTAATGGCTTCATTAGGCAACAAATCGCCTTCCAGGGCCTGTGTAATGCACTTTGCCTGTCCTGCCTTGGCCATATTTCATCGTTTGCCATCTATGAAAGTATTAAATTACGGGGAAACAGATTAGCCCAGGCTAACAACATGGAATGCTTTTATTGCAGAATGCGATTCAGTTTATGATAACAACTGGGCCCATGCTGATGATTTAGCACCTTATGGGCAGGGTGCCAGCACTGATACGTGTCTGATGCCTGAGAAAGCCACAGATACAGACATACAGAAAGACAAATGAGAAGGTGAAAGAGAAAAAGACTCATCGTCCTCCAGACTGGTCCTTCTGGGGCACGAGTACTTGGTCAGAGTGTTTTGAACGTAGAACCTATGTCTCTTTTTTGAAAATACTTCTCTGGTTTTTGGGTGGGTGGCTGCGCTACCATTATAGTCTTTCACACCCAACCTGGAAAACTCTAGAGCCAACTCAATTTGTTATCGTATACTACACTCCTGATCCAGAGTTTTTAACAAGTTAGTCATCATTGTATGTGATTTTAATATTCATGTGGATGTCGACAGTGATAGCCTTAGCACTGCGATTATCTCATCATTAGATTCGATTGGCTCCTGTCAGAGTGTAAATAAACCCAGTCGCTGTTTTAACCACACCCTAAACCTTGTTCTGGCATAGGGCATTGAAACTGAACATGTCATTGTCTTTCCACAAAATCCTCTTTTATTGGACCATTATTTAATAACTTTGACTAGATTTGTATCTGATAGTGACATAGCTAAATTTAAAGATGTGATTCCCTCTGCATTTAATTCAATGCCATGTCTCAATATAACAGGACTCCTCCAATACAACTGAATGTTATTATGTTACTACTATACTAAAAGTACTATTATTAAAACTGTAAGTAAGTACAGTCCTTGAGTGTAAATGTACTTAGTGGCTTTCTGCCACTGCTTGCCACTGGTATTGTGGTGTTTGCATGTAAAAAATGTCACTCCAAATCACTGCACATTCATTGTGGTGGGCAAGGTGTCAGCTTAGTGGAGTGTGCAATCATTTCACAGTGTTTTAAAAACAATTCTGATGCACTCTTTGAAATATGGACATGAGCCTGTGATATGTCTCTCTGTAAATATGGGCAGCCATGCACTCAAAATGCACGGTTGAGCCGGCGATGCCTCACAGCTAACTCTGTGTGCAGCCATAATGTTTAATTCATGCCTGTGTGTGTTTGACTGATTCCATTCCAGGTGAGACTGAGACAAGCATCGTGACTATTATGTAGTTGGAGGGGGTTCTGTGGCAATAAAAATGATAATTGAGACTCAAGCTTTTCTTGAAGTTGTGACGTTATTCTGAATGAAAGGTTGCTACAAAATCAGGGATCAGGGTAAAAACCCCTCTCGAATGAAGCCTGGCCATGCTGTCCAGCAAACAAAGCAGTTCTAAGGCAATATAATAGTATCTATTAGATCCATTAGTCACATCAGTTAGATCATGTTACAATGCCACTGCTGTCAATATATAAATAAATAAACACTGGGTCAGGAGCTGTTGTCACTGATAACACTTGATTAATTGCTCATCAGTATTTAGTGTCTTTCTGCAAAAATCTACATTTCACACATTGCTTAAGTGTTCACTGGGTGATGTTCAATGCTTGTGCTAAACTGAGTTAATAGTAAAAAGAATAATATTTCTTTTTCTTTTCAATCTAACCACAAGTCATTTAAAATCAGACGTGTTTGTCATTTAAACTACCCTAGCTCCTTTTTAGAGGATTTGTAAAAATGTGATGTACGCTATAAAAGAGGGATTTCAAGTTGATGTTCAAAACAGGAAACTCAGCTTTTATGGTTTCATCCACACAAGCAAGAATTCTGAATGCGTTCTACATTTATCTCTGACCTGTGCTGCAATTTTCTTGGCATTCGTTCATAACAGGCAGCCACAGAGAGATAATTACTACCTCTGCTTGGGGGTAATATAAAGTTAAAAACCAGGATAATTTTTTCACATTCACCAACATAAAAGATGTATTTACAGTTTATATTTATCATGATAAAGTATCCAAAGAAAAGCCTTTTTACCAGCCCAATCATCGTGATTAAAGAGAAGTGGAGAAAAAACTGTACAAACTACATTAACTGGCTTTAGAGAATCTCTTTTTTACCTTTTGGTTGATGTTCCACTTAAAATGAGATTAATCCTCTGTGTATTTGACAGATAATTTCATTACATGGAATTAGAGATTTGGGACAACCAAGCCCTAATGTAGTCCAAATGAGCCTAAATGACTGTATTAAAAGGGTTTGTGGAAGCAACTTGAGAGCAAAACAGGGTTTAGTCAGTATGTATTTGAACATTTCATGCTCTAATTCAGTGCTTCCCAAACTGGGGGGCATTGATGCATGGAGGCTCACATGATCTGGGGGGGGGGGATGTGGATTGAAACTAGACTTTAATGAATCTCATTCATGCCAAACAAAAGAGCCCTGATGCTGTAAAGGCTACCAAGATTGTGGTTGGGAAAATGTATTCAGACAGATAGATGGACTTTTGATGTTGAAGAAGAGAATAAGCGAAGTGATGCTAACCAAGCAAACATTCAATACCAAAATATGACAAAACCTATCTTGCTCTCAACTCCACAGTCAGTATAGCAAGAAGGCAGCATGTACTTTTGTGTCTAAAAACTCCAGTTTGGGCAAAGATACATAGGATATAGGATTTTTCATTTCCATAATATATACTAATGACTTAAAAAAGAATCTACTTGGCTCTTTTTGTTGCCAGTTCCCTCACTTTTGTAGTGAGTAGATGTAAAGTCAGTCCGTTTACGCACTGGGGAGGACATGTAAGACATGAACATTTTTCATAAAATTCATAAAACATCCGTGCAGCGCAAAATTGATATAATTTCATCATCCACAGTTATGAGAGTGTCTGATCAATATGTTAGGCTTTCATATGTGCATACACACTCACACAAACCAAATCTGAAGGAGAGTCAGTCCACTGTGAAACAAAATTGAATCTTCATGACGATAAAGTGACAGAGCCTGTCCACATTTTGCACAATTAGCTAATTAAAGCATCCCACATCAGTTAGCCATGAACGTATTAAGAGAAATAGACAACATGTTCACAAGATGGCACCCCATTGGATCCAAAGTAAGCTGCTCACTGACACATCTAAACACATTTACAGCTGTTTATTTTGTAATGATTGAGTATGGCCAGTGTGCATCATGTGACCTGCAAGACAACTATGGAGGTTGAATGAATGTGATTCATGAAGGAACAATAATGAAACAATAGCACTCTGATGGTTGACAGGCCATTAAGAATCAGGATGGCAACATTTATTCCGACAGCAAAGCACCTTGGTGGAAAAAAACACAGAAAAACGGAATTACTGTGGTACAAAGATCACCAACCACAATCACGCTTAGTCTAAACTGTAAATGTTGCTCCTGAAAAGCTAATTCATTGTGTTTGCAAATTCCTCTTTGAGCAATATCACTAATTACTATGGACAACAGTAACACTGAAAAACACCACATTCCGGGTCTCTTAACTGTCCGATTGCACAAGGCTCATTTACATAGAGGTGTACAGGTAAATGATTAATGAGAGCTTCAATTAGCTTTTTGAGCTGATGTTGTCACACTCAACCCTCACCTTAGGTGTCAGTTGTTACACTTGACTCTTGTGATTCTTGTCCCTGGCTCACAATGACGATCTCCTTTGAGGCCATGATATGACTGGAGACGAGAGTTTACGGAGAAAAAGCTAAAATCGATTCATAATGAATACCAATCAATCACTGGCGGGGAAGGTGGGAGTATGTGGCAACAGAGAGAGCTCTCTTGGTCTCTGGCATCTGCTTGATTAATGCCTTGTCTCGCAGTGCGTGGTGACCGGGACTCCCATAATGCATTGCAGACCACTGTCTGGAGACTTAATTTTCTTCAACCTCAATCCCCCTAAACTCTCCCTCGTAGCTTTGCGCGATGATGCCTCCCAGCTGACCAAGGCAGTAATGCGGCCATTAATAGTGTTTCCATGGTGATTAATCACAAACCCTGAGAGTCAAAGCTCTTTGTGCTGCCTTTGTTGCCCTTGGAGTGACACACATGTGCAAAACCACCTGTGCAAAGCCACAATGAAAACAATCATTCAAATCAATAAAGCCACTTTATTTCAGACCATATAAACCCACTACATTCAGGTTCAGAAAAAGCCTAACAGCACTGTTGTATTCTGGTTACATGTTGCATGTTTTAAAGGTGAAGCTCCGGTAGGTGACACATGGATTTAACAAATGAGATGAGGTATGAAACGACGGATAACTTAATTAGATCCCTGTGGGAATAAGATCACTGCAGCAGGAGCAGTAGCAGCAGTAACAGGATTCAGTAGGGAAAAGGACAAAGACAATGAAAGAGCATGGATGAATTCAGATAATAAAAATTTATGAAACAATAAATAAGTGAAATGTATGCAATTGTTTGGCTCCATAAAAGTATACTCATCCCTGATTAAACATGACAGCGATGAAGATACATGCAAGTTGTAAGAAGTATATGTGATTTACATTTGGTACATTCAAATGTTGTCAGCAGATATAATTACACATTTTATGGAATGTGAAATCAAAATTAGACATATAGACAGATGCTGGTGATCAGCTGGTGGGAAGGGTTAACATCTACAAAATAGTGTCCTTCAAAAATCATTAGCTGAGGGTTGTTAAAAGAAAATCCTTTACAGATAATGGCAATAATTGTAACATTTTATATTTCATTTCATCTATATTCATAAATGCTTTTGGCACTTGTATTTGTGACACATGACTTCATTGTGCACAATATCTTGTAGAAAACACACCTGAGGTTTTGGGAGTTTGGTCTACACAACCTCAAATCCCTTTTATTCACAGAAAATGTTTGTAAGGTTACAAACATTTTAGAAAAGCTGCCTTTATACTTCACTCCAAACAAGCACAATCAATAATGGCAGCACATACTAACATAACAAGCTCCTGGACTTATTTTGAGGCTCAAGGGAAATTTATTTAAAGTATCTTTAGAGAAAAATTAAGTTTTAGCCTAGGGCACTTAAAATGGCTGAATATAGAATTATTGAAATTGTGAGCATAGATCTTTGCGAATGGTCTTTATTGCCTTCCCTTTCCTCGTCAGAGGCCACAACAAGTGCACACAAGCAAAGCCTGGATTAGTGGGTAATGGCTGGCATCAATATGACTGTAATGTCATTTCGTGATGCATCCCGGTCGTTACCGGCCCGGCACAGAGTGGTCCCCAGCTCGCTGTAATGACTGGGATGTCAGGAAAACAAATGTTATTACGCAGCAGTATTAAATATAGCTGTTATTCCTGTGACAGAAGAGGGAGATACGAGCAGTCGAATGATTTCTAATCTGTTTTTTTCAGTCAAGCACACTGCTTACTATGTTTCTTCAGTGGCACAGAAATATTTCACTTGTGCAGAAACACTGGCTTTCTTTGGATTTTATTGAAGCCGGATTGACTCATTTTTAGCTGTCGCAATTTTTTAAAATATTTTTTTATTCTGTGCTATGCAAATCCACTAAAAGACATATCATTATTAGCTAAAGCGGTGGGGGTAGGACCTCTTTGTTAGGAGCACACTGTGGGAGATAAAGCTGAAATAACTGCGTATTGCAACAACTAGTAGATACATGCACTCACTACTCTGAAGCTGGAAACATCTACAACAACAACCACGAGAGTCATTTTAAAAAATATATCTATACTTTATTTTTTTTCCCCAAAAGATTTTTCAGTTGTTCAGACTGTGTCTGCTTTCGGGATTACAAAATTAAAACAAATTGCAAAAGCAAAAGAGAGAGTCATTTTAGACACTGCAGCAAAAAGAGAATCAGCCTGTATTTGTATTTATTAGCCTCTGGGGTGTATAATGGTGCTTTAACTGAAAACTAGTCTTTTTTCTGTATCACTCTTTTCTACTGTCTACTTTTTACTTTACTTTTTTTATGTGATGTGATGATTTTATGTTAGTAAGAATAAAAACTAGTCTATGTATCCAAAATAGAAGGCACACATTCTGAAATATGATATCGAGAAGGATTTCATTATTAGAATATAGTATGTTGCTGCGCAGAGTGCATCCTGTAATTTTAATATAATCCTTTGGTTATTTGTTTTCTTCTCTGTTCATTTAAACAAATGAACAGAGCGCTTGAATCTAAAAGCAGACATTGTGGTTGCACACAGAGTATTACAGTACAGTACAAATTTGCTGAAGGGACAATGGAACATTTGCATGGACATTTATTGACACAGTTTCACAGTGGATGGCGGCGCTCATACAGCACTGCAGCATAACAGGGCATCACTTAATGAGAATAGAGGAGAAGAAACGGGAGCTGCATCCAAAGGAAATAATGAGACAGCTAGGGATTGTTGAGCGAAGTCAGAGGACTACTGTGGTCTGTTTCTTGCCATAATTTCATCATATACAGCAAAGACTCCAACGGATTTCATCTTTTGCAATAAAGTGATGATACAGTACATACTGACTGTATATATTCAGATTCAACTTCAGCTCAACTTTGGTGTAGAGTTTGCAGAGATTATGATCATATGAGTATGCATTTTATGTCTGTACCTGAATTCCTGTTGATTTGTTTCCCCTTTTATGCTCAATTTTATACTCTCTATTGCTAAACTAATGAGGCTTTTACTTGACCTTAGTTGTACGAGCAGTACTCAGAAGCCTTCAGATGATCAGGCTACACAGCTCCCCTCCACTGTCCTTCATTAGGTGCTTTTACTGCTTTTTGAAAATTGTCTCACAATTTGTTATTAAAATGGACACCATCTCTCTGACAGCACTGGAGGATTTAGGGCAATGAGAGAAATGGGCTGGCTGTGTCCCCCAGCTCAGCTCATCCTCCATCAGTGCTGCTCGAGGTGTCTGGCTCCCTCCGTAATGAGAGATTTTGCAGTGAAGCGAGTGTCTCAATCTGCCCTTGTCTGCGCTCCACACATTATGTCAATATTACTGTTGACACAGGTGGAGGAACATGTCTTTTCCCATGTTCCATGTGTCAAATACTGTATGTATTTGTGCTGCAGTCCAGATGTACAGTAAACTATGCTGGAGGCATAATATCCTTTCAACCATGATTCAAACTGGCACGTTGATTATGTAGCAGGTGTAGTCGCACAGAGAAGTGTGATTTATTGTCACACATGGGAGTTCTCTGGTGGAGCCACTGACCAGCTGGATGTTGACTGTTTTTCTCACCTGTGGAAGGAAGGACAAACTTGTCGTTCCGTCTCGATGAAACCCGACCAGACTTGGGAAAACTTGAAGCTTCCATTCACACGTCAGATTCAAAATGACTAAAACAAAAAAAAAAAAGACTAAAAGAATAGAAACAAAACAGTCTCTTTCAGTGCACTTTGTGAAATAATTTTCTGGCAGAACAAAAACTGGGTCATAAGCATCACATCTGCAACTTCCAAACAAATTCTGTCATGCTAGTGCAAGTTATCGTACTTGTGTTGAGTACAGAGTAGACATATTGATCAGTGTATTAGAACAGGCAGCAAGAGCCTTATCCTGTAACTAAACAGATACAAGTGTGATCCACACAGCTTGAACTTTCCATTACCATCCGTTTGTTAATCAATAACTTGCTCTGCAGAAGACTGTGAACCAGTAATTAATCATTGATTATAAGCCGGTGCAAAGAAGTATAAAGCTAAAATGGTATGTGCAGTATATTCAACAGTTAGACACACTAGTACATGTATTACAGTACTGTTGGGTCAAGTTATACTGCAATGTTTCCAGCACTGTACCCATCATTAACAAAAATTTACATGGCTGACAAAGAGGAAACTCTGCCTTTTATCTGTTCCCCTGTGTCTTTATGCTACTAGGCTACGCTTAATGGCTGCTGGCTGTAGCTTTATATTAAACAGACACGGATATGAGAGTGGTACCAATTTTCTCATCTAACCCCCAGCAAGAAAACCAATGAGCATGTCCCAAAATGTTGACTTACTCCTTTAACATGTAGACAGCGGCACAGTCTGGATTCTGTGTGACGAGCAATTGAATTCGACCTGCAAACCCGGACTTTTGGGCGTTCTGCTCATGTATAAAAGCAGAGTAATACCTCATAACTTCATGCCATGTACACAGTCATTTAACGATGTCTGTTTTTATAAAACTGCAATCCTACTGTACAGCGTTTGTTGTATTTTGCTAAACCCAATATTCAGTATGATTAAAATGATGTGAGAACAGTTTTAGTTGATCAACTTCACGTCACAGCACCCATGAAACGACGTCGTTTTTCTCTTACCACAATCGTCTGTTCTTTGGGTGCCTCATTATCGAACACTCTCTGCTGGCAACACTAACTGCAGTGCTCGTCAAGAACCAGGCTCAGTAGGTTAATTCAAATCACAGAGACGAAAACCCACATTCCCTTTAACAAACCTTACTCGCCCTAATAATGTACCTCCCAATTTGCTCATTAACCACAATGTAACAAATATTCCCAACAGCTTCACATCTCTCTTAAGAAATCCAAATCCTTGTTTGTTTTCTTCCAGTTAATAAAGATACTAGCTGTTCGCCAGCAAGTACTTTGCATGGTTTCATTTTTAAATACTTAGCTTATGTGTTTCTAAAGCTCTTGCCGAGGTAGAATGTTAGAGGTCTGCATGGCAACGAGAAGAGGCTTCAAAAGGTGCAGAAAAGCAGTAAGAGAAAAGGAAAAGATGCATCATTAGGATTTTCTTACGCCGTCCTTGCTGCTAATTACATACGGTAAGAAGTCTCTGAGGAGGACGCGGTGCTGCTTCATGTCAGAAACCTTGGTGGTCGTTTTTCTCTCTCCCTCTTTGTTGATGATGTGGATAATGAGCCACCTGTCTTACTGGAGTCCTGCAATATTTCACTCAGTATTTCATCTGCTGGAGCGCGGGGAATAAAATGCTCAGTGTGGTATGAAAGAACAGAAAGGAGTGGCAGATTCTTGGCTCAGTTGCATAACCTGCACAGTGCACACTTTCATCTTTCTTTCCGAATTGTCTGCACCTTATTTTTTTCTAATCTCCAGACTTTCTGCTGAAGCTGAAATCTGTAATGTCTTTCAATAATATATCATCATCTGCCTGCTTTGTGGAGTTCTATCCATAATTGTGACATAATACATGCATTTACTCTACCCATGCTCTGCTATTGCTATTATGTTTATCAGGGTACTAATTAATCAAAGTATTGGATGGAAAGACATTTTGATCTGATGATGGCACTACAGGAAAAAATATTCATTAAAATTGTTGCCATGGTAATCCATCCAATAGTTGTCAGATCACTCTGATCTCAAATGTCAACTTAATGGTGGCAATAGAGGAAAGGTTAGGGGATCACCAAAGTCAATGGAATTCATCCTCCACAAATGTTTGTATAAAATTAAGTTTTTCAAAATGTAAATGTATTATTGTTGCAGATAGCCATATTCAAACTGAAAGACATAATGCATGCACAGTGTAGGAATTTTAAGTGAAAAAAAAAAGTTTAATATTTTAACCTTGAAGACAACTTATTTACCATACAGCCCTAGTTGTAGTTGTTGTGCACTCAGATTTTTCTGCCTCTCCTCCACCCTCAGAGTAGCAGTGGGGGTTGGGAAAGGAAAGCAGTTGCTTCTGCAATGCAAAATGCAAATGTGAACTTTGCAGAAAGCCCAACTTTGGTGCCCAGGTCTCCTTGGTTAGCTGAGAAAGAACAAAAGGACCAGTTGATGTGCCTCCATGTCTGACGAGGTGCTTATTTGTGTGGTTTCAGTGGGTGGTTAACAAGAGTGCTGTGGTGACTGTACCTGCAGATAACACAAAGGTGGTCATGCCAACTGTGGGTCAGTGCATAGCACTTTGAATGAGCTGGTGCACGCACAAGAGGAGGACTTCTCTGGTTTTCTCTCAAGCTAGAAATGTGGATACTTTTAAGCCCTACAAGCTAAAGCGGCGTCTGAGACAACATTGTTGTTGAATAGGTCAGTCAGTTCAAACCCCCATAGACTGTAGAGAACAAGTGTTTGCAAGTGGACAGCTTATCTCCTATGAATTATGTTTAAATGCATTTATTTTGCAGTTGAAAACATGCTTAAACAAACAAGCATAGAAGCATCTCAAAATGTACTTTTAATTATTCCTTATAAGAAATTAACATGAAAATGTTGAGGTGTTGCTTATAATGAACCTACAGAGAATTATCTCTTGAATCTGCAGCTACCCTCGGTTTTACAGTGAGTTTCAGCTCATTGTTCAGCTGTCTGACCCGCAACTTTGTTGGTTCACTCTCATTGCACTGAGGCGCAGTGCACTACCTGACCAGCACCAAACAGCAGACAGACACATTTAGCAACTAACTGGTGAACATAGCAGAGCATTTAGTAGTTGGTAGAGACCAAAACAGAGCTAAAACAATCAGCTATTGTAGGTGTACATGTAAAGAGACAGTAATAACCATAAAGGGCATGCATTAGTGTTTGCTAGAGTGTCTTTAAGATACTACCACTTGGGGGCACCAAATAAGGGACTTTTCAATTTGTAAACATAGTGGGTTTAAACAAGGTGGGGTGTAAGGTCTGCTATTGGGGGTTTTGGCAATCCATACTGGTAGCGTGTTTCGAAGCGTTTTGCGGTCTGACCCCCGGAACAGATACACCTCTTTTTTTTTTTTTTTTAATCAAATATCATATTCCTCACAGACTCCAAGAAATGCTTCAGTGACGTTCGTTGACGTGGCCCCCTGTGTTCGTTTACACTCCTCCCATTCAAGTCCATTTTTTCCCCCTTGCATGCTCAGTGAAGCGCTATCTTTGGAGACAGCTGTTCAGATCGCACAATTCTCCAGCTGTCTGTGAGTTGTGTACCCAGTTTCACTATGAGCTGTCTGGTTTCAAGATAGTCATTTAGATTGACGGTAGATGGGGAAAAAATAAATGAGAAGCCTACCTGAAAGCTATTACTGTTGAGCAAATCGTCCGAAGTTCTTCTACTCAGCTTGGGAAAGACGGTTGTGAAAACAATGTTTTTCTGGCTACTTTCTTCATAGGTTCACATGGACGCTTTGCAGGACAGTGATGCTGCATCTAATAGTATCTAATATGAATTCCCAGTCAGCCTTGTTTTGTGGCTGTCTATCCCTAAAGAAGCTTTACGTCTCATATTGAAAATAAAAAGATTATGTACTGTGATTGACCAGCTTTGTTTAACATCAGGAGGTAACAAAGATTAATGGAAATATCAACAGACATGATGTTTGAAAATGCCAGACATAGCAACTTATGTAATGTAATTTATTCACAATTGTGATTGACTGCTCAGATTTATTCATCTTGTTGCTTGACTGCATGTTATTCAAGTATTCAGCGTCTTTGAAGCCTGAGGAAATGTTTTACTTCTGATAGTTACGACCCAGTTATGTCTAATGGGGTCAAGAGCATTGTTTATTTATATCCCAAAATGTCATATAGTTAATCAGTTAAGCCAAACAGTTTGATACAAAACCCCACATTTTTATTTGGGAACAATGTAATAGGACAAGGACCGCAGTGCATAGGGATTTGGGAAAAAATTGGGAGAAAACAAAAACTATATATTTTTTGGGCTTGCCGCTCCCTCATTACCTCCACTGTAGGGCCCCTGAGCCTCATAACCCCCAGTTGCCCTGGTGGAGCTGCTCTGTGGATGATAGGACAGGCTGAGGTTGCTGAGCAGCTCACAGACCAGTAAAGGAGGATGTTTCTGAAAAGGAAAGCATTGCTCTCTGGTTAAATAAAGTCATAAACATTGATTTTAACACCTCCTGTTCCTTTTAGAAGATGCTTTGTATAACTAACCTGGTTGAAAAGCATATTCATTAGATGGAGTTCATTGCCATTGATTGTCACAGCTGTATAGTGAACGATGGGTCAATAACTGGCTCTGCATGCTGTCATGTTTATTGCCTTGTTTAATAATCCATCTCCATCTTGTGGGAACAGACTGTATCGTGCATTTGCATGATGAAACAATGGGGCACATTGAGTGTGTCAGCTGCTTCTTCTCCTACATAATGGTAATGTGATCATGAGCAGTGATGCAATGCATGTTATTAAACAATAGCTCATTGGATGAACTACATGTGTCACCAACTGTATGGGTGCTGGAATGTGCCGGTGAGCAATGACTGTCATCGATACGCTTTGATTATCCCTCACAAAAAAGTCATTTTGGCAGTTTGCTTTCAATCTCATCAGCCCACACTGTCTGTCTGCAAGATATGTAGCAGTAGCAGTAGCAGGATAGTACACGGCATGTTCCTATTTTTTAAATTAATACTTTTCAAGCGAGAACAACACTTGTATAGGTGTTGATTATGATTCCGAGCACTGGGTGCTGGTTAAATATTGACCTGATTTATTCATTGTTATTCCTGAATAGTTCCTGAAGTTTATTTGGAGTCAATGGGGAAATTAGACTGGGAATTTAAACCATTCAGAAATACACTGCCATTGAGATACAATGGCAGTGTATATATACACTCCTCCTCAAAAAACAAACAAAACAAAAAAATTCCTGATTGGTATTTGTGACTGTGGCCCTGAGATAAAAATAAATAAATAAATAAAGTTTTCTGACTGTTTTAGTGATACAGTAGATGAAACCTACTTTTGTAAACTGAGGCACAAGTACAGACTACAGTGCTACTTCATCTTAGCAAACTTGGAAGTAACCAAAAGTTTCATGACTACAGAGGCTCAGTGAATCTGTTATCTCAGCCTGTAACACAAGTACCAAACAACAAGGAATGAATAATGTGGTCCAAACCCATTTCAGTGCAAGTCAGAGTGGGCAGTGAAATTATTGACCTGGCATAGAGGAGACAAACGTTGCTACTTCACTGCATTGATCTGTGGAGGAATGAGATGTATGCACACACTGTCTGTTATTTGCAGAATCACGTTAAAGCTGAGGAACGTCATGAAGCTGAAGCATATCTGTCTGCATCAGACATTGTCAAGAGCATAGTTGTTACTAAATACATTAAAGAAAGCTCCATCTTATTCAAATGCATTCACAATACCAGGACCCTGAAACTGAAGCAGCTAAATGAAATTCAACCATCATTCATTCAATTTTTTACATTTCTGCTTTTCCTACTGAGACATGTCAAAATGGCCTTGGCGGAAAAAGGGTCCTTTATCAACCAAAATAATTGTGCGCATGCAGCAGTATTCATTCAGTTGTTTTGGTGATTTACAATTAGAGCAACAGCATAGATTTGTAGATATTTTTATCTATCATAAAGTATTACTTGCACTTAGTGCAAGGGTTAACAATAAATATTAGTATACTTACTGTAAAATGAAAGGAAAGTAAGGGCAAAATAATTATTTATGAAAAATGGTCAGCCAAAAGGACCCCCTTGTGACCATCTGGACTAAAATATCACATTACATATGCAGTATACCATATGCAGTATAACTAAATATGCTTGATTTTTGAGTTTTGTGTTAATTGACACCATTGTCCCTTAATGCATTTCTTGTAATGCATTGGAAACTGTTGAAAGTGGTGACACAATTGTATAGAAAACTCTCAAAGCAGTATGGGGATTACTGTTTAGTGTGTTTAGTGTATACTTATATACATAGAGTTTTTTTTTATGTAGTCTTAAAATGTCTGTCAAAGTGAGTCATTTTTAAGACTTGGCAAGCTGAGTTTGTTAATTATCTGCACCTTTGTGATTGATCAAACATCTTTTAAATTCTCTTTTTCCCTCAGCTGCCTAAAGTCACTCTTTCATTGGAGCCATTGTTTTTTGTTCTTTGAGTTTTTGTCACTGCCATTTCTGGCTCCCCCAAGGTTACTGCTGCCTCTTTAGTCTCAGTGTTACCCCACTGGTATACTGCGTAAACCACAGTGTAACAATAGAAAGCCATAGCATTCCAACTATGGTTCTGTTTTGCACACACATTTGACTTTGTTTTGAGCATGAAGATGTGTTTAAGCCACAGTGCCCAAAACATTCATGCCACAAATACTGTAATAATGCTCTGGACCTGGTAGAAAAGTACAATTTAGGCATTTAACGGACGCTTTAGTCCAAGTTTACAGTACCTCCATTGGAAGAGATTGATGTTATCAAACATTATAAGTGCATCTCAAACATGTGTTCGGTGTAGCAGGAGATGAGACTTTAGTAAGAGCTAGAATGTGTCCAAAAGTGTGTGTCTGAAAATGGGGGGTGGAGGACAACAGTGACATTCATCTTGAGGCAGCGCAGTGGGCGCTCCGCATAATGGGGGTTTGAACATGGCTTAGAGGAAGAAGCAATTCCGTTCACTACCCTGCAGGTGTAACGGGTTGTGTCCATCTGTGGACCCTTGTGTCTACGGTGCAGGAAGGACGGCATGGCCACACAGGACTTGCTTTCACTATGGTTCTCTCTTTATTCTGGTACAGAAATCAGCAACACACAGTTGTCATCAAGATTGTTTAATGCATCTGCAAGCATTCAGATCTCCAGCTCGGGAGCACAAAAGACTAACATAAAATACATTTTCACGTTACAATGCTATTGTAGTCTTTCTCTATACATTCTATAAATCAAACATATGATCGTATTGTGGTAATATAATGTATGAATTTCTATAGAGCATATAAACAACAAGAGATATTTTCTCTTATATTCGCAACAAAAATGATAAAACATTCTAAATAAAATTGTTGTCTAAAGACATGACAAAAACATGTTATGACTGTTGTACAAAAAAACAACAACCTTGCATCAACAATATGTGAAACACACATTTAACAAAGCCTACCTGGTACAGAAATCAGCAACACACAGTCGTCATCAAGAGTGTGTAATGCAACTGCCAGCAGTCAGATCTGTGTAACAAAGAGTTGGAAAATGACTGAAATAATAATAATCTAACATAATAAATAGAAAACATTACACAAGCCAGCAAGAAGACAGCTAGCTAACTGGCATTAGCTCAACATGCAGCCAAAAGTGCTACTCGTGTATGAATTATCGTGCACATAATGTCTGCAACTTCCAGTTACATGCTCGTAGTGCTTACAGTCAAAATGCATGCTACTGGTTGCTGCAAAAACAATTTTAAAGCAGTAAACATAAAAATATTGCTCACATGTACCCACCTACAGCTCCGGCATATTATCCTTTGCTGAGGCACGTATTGTGCTCGAAAAGGAACCCTATCTACCTAACCTATATGTTAACCCACCAGGTGGCTCTAAAACTATATATATGTAAGAAAAGCATATCATTATGTATGTATATATATATATTACCTTATAACAAGTAAGAGCGTCACTGACACCGGCACCCATCACAACAAAGAGTCCAAAACAAAGTCTACAGAAGGACCCCCAAACATAAAGTTTCATAGCGAAGCCCTTCTGGCCAAAGGGGGATGTGACTCGCACCTACGTCGTGCTAGCTGCAGTTCACCCAATGGCCACCGGTGTCACTAAAAACAAGGACAAGCAGCTTTAAAGAGATGGCTACTGAATAAATGGTTGAGTACCTTCGTCATTATGTCAACAGGTTTCTTAGCTGGACGTTTGAAGTATTTCATTTTCATAGATCATTCAGCAATAAGCACTAGCAGATACTATAAATTGTAAAAACTGCATTTGAACTTCTGCTTTATGCTGTTTTTGCTGAGGTTAGTTTGAATATGTGAACTGTTTTCCTGAGTGGGAGTCTTGTCCTTGAGCCTTCTGTAACATCACCTGCTTTTTTGGTTTGCAGTTGGATGACAGGCACCTGTGTCCTGTTTCTGAAGGAATGTGGGTATTACAGAGAAATGTCACTTCAAATTGCTTTGGAGACATCGGCGCATTTTATGTTTATCCAAGGCAAAGTTTGTTGCATTCTGCTTCGTTTCTTATGTCAAAACAAGATTAGCTGTTTGCTTACTGCTGTTCAAACCATTTGAAAGGAGTCACAACACTGAAGGCTGCACAGTATGAAGTCACTAAACTAATTAAGTAAAGTAGTACAATAGTCTGTATCAATCAAAGACATTTTAAAACCAGTCGAACTACTCTGATAAGAAGGAAAAACTAAAAAGATTTGTCTTTCTCTTCTTTTTTTCTTTATTAGTCATCACTGTAAGGAGCAGCGTCCCACTAGGAGGAAAAAATCATTACCTCGCACTTTGAGGCTCCCACTCTCTCTCTTTGTGCTGCACACATAAGGTTTGGCGCTGCCTTCCCATGCGCTGGACGCATATGTGCTGTAAGTAAAAGAACAAAAAGACTGTGAAGTCGTATCGCCTCGTTCCCCCTGGCATATTTTAAACGGCCCCTACTGTGCACCCAATCACCCCATTCATTGTGCTTGGATCAAACAATACTCAATACTTTTTCAGGGTGATGCCATCGAAGGAGAAGACAAAGCAAAGCTGTAGTGGTAGTGTGTGTGTGAGAGAGAAAGATACAGAGAGAGCAAGAGAGAGAGAGAAAGAAACATGATTGATTACACAAGTATTACAGAGTATGTGTGCAATGCCACCCTCTGTGGTTTTGATCTGCTCCGAGTTGGGAGTGAATCCTATGTGCCTCCTGGGGTTCACAGGCGTATTTGCCTTTTGTTGCACCAATGAGAGAGTGAAAGGAGGATGAGACAGACAGAGAAACAGAGGGCGTCAGAATGACACAGACAAAGGCGCAGCCAGACTGCGAGAATGTCTGTGTATCTGGAGCGAAATTTTCTTTTTGTTGTTCAAGTGGCGAGATTTTCAAAACGTATGCGAAAGCTAAGATGTCACTGTATGTCACAATTTCTGCCACCGCGTACGTCACTGCAACACGGGTAATAAGAGTGATTTGTGTGTCTGTCAGCAGGCATTGTCACCAGGCAGGGCTTTAGTCATCAGCATGCAGGATATTTATGTTGCCAACAGCCCGATGAGCACGCTGCTATCCCACACACACATGCTGTACAGTACTATTGAGTGAGTTTTGTACATGCGATCCATCCGCTTCCTCATGGCTCTGCAGTTTGCGTTACATTTCTGACGTAGCAATGAGGAACGATTCTCCGGCTGTGAGATCAATGTCCTGCAACGGCAACTGAAGGCGCAATTAAAATACCACAGCGACAATAGTAATTGCTGTGAATTGTCAGGTTTGTGACACGAGCACTGTGACAGTGCGGAATATCACCACAAAGCTTCAGTCCGTTACTGCAGGCAGGTGCAAGCATGTGTAATACATAAAGAATGTATCAATGTCATTGCAGCATTTGTCGTTATTAATTCATGTATTCTCTGGTGTACATGTACACTTTGAAAATTCAATATATATTTAAATAAATGATATACTATGTAAATAATAAGAAATACATGTGTAATATAGATAAACTGCAACCGTCAAATCTGTAAAGAGCAAAGCACCAAATGACCAATGCCAAACTTTCTCCTGTTGTTATATTTGCAAATGTAGGCTCTCCTCTCCTCTCTTCTGCTCTCCTGTCGTCTCCTCTCCCCTCCTCTCCTCTCCTGCAGAGGGTGCCGTGGTTCTGTTCATTGTGCTGTCATTGCTTCTGTCAATTGCACATATATTGTACTGTGGCTCAACGAAGTACGATGCATTGTTGTTACCTAAAAGTATTTTATGTTTTTGGAAAGAAACAAAAAATCATGACATTTCTAAAATGTAACAGATTTTAGGGCACAAAGTACATAACACTCAAAACCTTAAAATGAACGTATAATTTGATATCTAAAGTTATTCTGACACTGCCATGCAAGAGGCTCCATTTTTTACTGCACTATATGCAACACTGTTTTGCTGCTAAAGTGTTTCTTTCCAGAGAGGAAATGTTTGGTAAATTAGAATTATGTTGTCTCTTAAGTTAGCCAACCAGGAGGCAAATTGAATGATAAACCCTCCCAAGTGAGACATGAGCTTTGTATTATTTTGCTGCTTTTCTATTTATGGACATCAATATCTGCTGGAGCCCCCACAGTACAAATGAGGGATAGATGAGGATAGATGCAGGTGGGGAGATTTATCATGGCTTCTATTATGGATGTGGTATTCACAAAAGGAAGAGAATCCAGCATTGTGATACCTATTCAGATATTCCTCTGTGTACGTCTCATAAAAGACATATGATTGTGTATTCAACGGTTGACACTCCTATTGTGACGGTAACAAAAAAACAGAATGCATGATTGGATGAGTTTTAATCCCATCAATACAATATAACCTGATGCAACCCAAGGTCATCATAAAGAAGTCATTCTGCAGCTCAAAGCTCACCTCAGAATGTACTCAATCGAGAAATTAACAAGATGGACTTAAGCGTGAACAAGGACTGTATAATATATAGTATCAGAAGATGTCGAATCCAAAGTTTCTTGTGATCTCAGCAGCAATCAGTGCTTGCGTACTTGAGTAATGAGAACTCAGAACATACAGTACAGTACAGAGAACATGGGTCCTCAGAGGCCTATGGTCATTGAAAGGGTCAAGACTCTTTTATGAGTTGAAGAACATGATAAAGTACATGAAAGAAATAAGAGCGGCATTTTATGCGAAGATGTCATTCAAAATCTAAAAGTCATTCGTGTTTGATTCGTGTTTTCATTGGTGGAAACCAACATGGGGGGGGGGGGGGGGGGGGGGGAGTGTCGAGCCATGGCTTCACATCTGTCTCGAACACACACATACACATGTGCACATGTAAACACGCACATCTTGTCACTAATGCATATCCATTTGTCTCTGTAAAAGCAAGGTGAGCAGTGCAACTGGAACTCAAAGTGCTTTGTTGCACTGAGGGACTCTGTGTATCTACCCTGCAGGACATCCATATTTCCCCTTGAGGGGCCCCAACTAAATAACGCTTTCATACTATTTCTATGCCTTTTTTTCAGCGCGTCCTTTTGTTTTACCCTTGGGGGTTGGTTAAAAAACAAAGTGCTCTGTGGCTTGCTGTGTCTCCGTGGCAGGACCCCGCAAAGGGGAATGTGCAGAATACTGCAACCCAGTCCCTCACGTGAGTCATATGTTCTTTGTTAGTGATTTTAAATGTGTTCTGTGATAGTCACTAGTGCCAGTGCAGTGGTACTAACAATTAGATGTAAAATACTGTGCTACAAAATATCAAATTTGAACGAAAGGGACTTTAAGGGAATAACTTTCAAAATGAGAAATATTAACACAACTTGAGAAAATTGGAAATCACGCACACACGCACACAAACAATCTGTATCGCTCTCTCTTAACTGAATGATCTTTCAACAGCTGTAGTAGTCTCTTTTCAGCCATCCCATCTTTTCATACATCCCTGCTCTTTCCTTGGGCATATGAAGGTCAGTTGAAGGTAATGCTGGGGATTATGGGAGCTCAGTGACTGGTTCCTCTGCCTGCCATGAAAGGGTGAAGTTAATGGCTCAGAGAGGAGTGGGAGGTCTCCAATCTCGTTGCAGCAGGCCGTGAAAACGGATGCCTTTTATTGCAGATTGACCCTCACAAGCTGTAGCTGGAGGCCTCTCACCTGATGTTCTGGATGGGGTCCTGGGGAGGATCTTTGTTGGATTTACAGTTAATGTACCGGTGTTAATGAAGCTGCTATGGTCTGCTGGCCCCCTTTGCCATGCCATGTCGCAGTGTCCATCCCCTTGTTGATTGCTGCAGGTCTGCTGTGGGTCATAAGTGCCAATAAAGTTGTGGCCTCACCACCCCCAGATGACTTTGTGTCTAATGGGCAACAGTGGGTGGAAGGGTAAGGGGGTGGGGGTAGGGGAGAGCCTCTTACTCAGCTCTCCAGTAGTAGTAGTTAGTCCAATCAGTATTAGTAGTTGTAGTCATAGTATTATGAGTGGCAGTCGTTAGCATAGCAGAGCAGAAGAGTTAGTAGTAGTCAAATTAGTAGCACTTGTTGTAGTAGTAGTGATTGTAAACATCTCTGTAGTTGTTGTCATAGCAGTAATAGTAGTAGCTGTAGTTGAAGTTGTAACTGAAGCAACAGGAGTAGTAGTAGTATCAGTAGTTGTAGCAGTGCAGTAATAGTACTAAAGTAGTTTTAAAGTCATTATAGTAGTAGTATCAGTAATTTTAAGCCTAGACATAATAGTAGTAACTGTAGTTGAAGTCGTAAAAGTAGTAGTAGTAGTATCAGTAGTTGTAGTCATAGCAGTATTAGTAGTTGTAGTAGTATAATTAGTCGTAGCAGTGCAGCACTATGTGGACTCCCATTGTGCCACCCTCACCTCCCCTGTAGCTCTTTGATTACTGCTGGGCTCAATGTCATCCAAAATATGGGGTCTGACAGAGGTGTGAAGGGCTTGGCAGACCCCTTACTGGCTTTAAAGGAGATGAATGTGTGTGTGTGTGTGTCCTTGTGTGTGTAGAGGGGCTGTGAAAGAAACCGAGTGTGGGTCACAGACAGATGGATAACATGCTGTGTAAGTTACTGTTTGCACCCAATGACATTAGTAGTTTTATGTAGATTTTTTATGAAACAATGTGGATTTGATAGCTATGGCTCACAGAACACTTAAGGTTCTTAATGGATCAGAAGTTGTTTTGTACCCATTAAATCACCAGAGGAAGTTGTCAGAAATACTTTATATGTAGTATTCTGCATCAGATTTCTTGTCAGGCTGTATAAACAATTCAGTTTCAGTATGTTTACTGTAGGCTGTATTGAAGAACATACCAAGATGAATGCTGCCTTGGAGAACACTTATTATTTACAAAGCAGAGCAATGGATGAAGATGGATTTAGTCAGTACTACCAAGACACCAATGTATCACCCGTGCCCTCACATTACTATGATACAGTATGGCATATGGTAAATACACATCATATACAGCTTAAGTATCACCCCAGCACAGCAAACACTATGCAGCCAAGCTGGCAGGTGTCACACTTAAACACAGTTTTCAAATGTGGATGGAAATTTGGGAGCAATGTGTACTTGTTGACTTATGTGAACAACAACTTGAGAGTTTGTATGTCCTGAGGTTTATGAGGTTTGAAAATGCCTGCTAACCTTTGAATGTAAATGTACCTTTGTGACGGAGGGCATTGTGCAACTACATTGTTTCTGCAGGTGGCAAAACAGAAAAAGCAACAAGTTCCATAGCAAGTAAGCTTTTCAGTTGTCATTTACAAGTGGAGTTTACTACACTCACAATGTGAACAAACTACAGAAATCTGTGTGGTGTTCTATGCATATGATGAATCGGGACTTGTTTGCAATAAATGCTATACTATTTCACATAATGATGTAATATGTCAAGACACAAAAATACACGCTTGTGTGTCTCAAATGTTTGCTTGCAGGCGGTTGTTGCTGATACTGCGGTCTAGCTGCGAATTCTTCAAACAGTGGCTGGTGTCCATATTCTGTTTCTGAAAGACTGAAGAAGAAAAAAGACGTTTCTGTTAGAGAAGAGAGAGAAAGTCCTCTAGCAGCCGTAGTGAGCACAGGAGGAGATCAGGTTGTGTTATTATTATGGTCTGCAGCTGGAGGAGGTTGGAGTTAATGGATGTGTCAATGAACCGTTGGACTGCACACAGGAGACTTCTGTTTGTTTCCTGTTTATTACCAACAATCAATGTTTCTTTTTTAACCATGATCACAATTGTTTCCTAACATTCACTACGTGGTTATTATCGTAACCACGACGACAACGATTTGTCTCTAACCCTAACCAAACTTCAACCACAACTTTGTCCCATCATAAAAACAGATGATTTGTGATTTGTAATAGTTTGGAAGGCACAGACAGTGACGCGTCCCTCTGATAGGGCTGTCCGATCAGAAGGTGCTTCAGTGTGTTGTTCTATAGGACAAATATAAATGACATATTTTGTCATTTAATTTTGAGGACGTATTGGTTTCTGGCTGCGATCCCCTGTGCAGATTTGTGGAAGCCGATTTGTATCAGATGTTGTTCGTTTGGTCCATCAAGCATTTTGTGACGGATCAGATGAGTAAATCGTTAACACAGCACACTTGTGAAATCAGCATCCTCTGTTTTTTTCTTATTCAATACAAAATGAAACTTTATTTTGCCTTTATTTAGCAACACATATTGTATCTGTGTGTTTATTCTGAATGATAACAGAACAGGTGGGACACAGGTGAAAATTTAATTATAAAAATATATAAAAAATGTAAGCACTATAGTTGAACATTGAGTTGTTGTTTAACCTTACTTTGAGGGAGCTCATTTGTCATTTGTGTAAATTATTCATAATGCTGTTCTACAGGCTTCGCTCCCCCACCGAGGAAAATTCTTTCTGGGAAACAATGGTGTGTACAGTGGAGAGTGTTAAATATTGTCTTAACTACTGGAATTGAGAGGCACTATGCCTAGTGATGAAATAATTGATTTGCATACTCTGTAGTCTTTGTAAAACATCTATCCATCTATTCATATACTGCTTACCCTGTTCAGGGCACCAGATGGCTAAAACCTATCCCAGCATGCACTTGGGTATGAGGCAGAGTACCCCCTGGTCAGGCTGCCAGACTACCCTTAATGATCCACAACACCACACAATGAATTATTAGAACCTTAGTGTCAGGATTTAAAGCATGCCTCCACTATTGTAGACAAAGACCTCGATGTTGATGAGAGCATCAACACGCCCCGACACGTCAGCTTCTGCCACAGCACGGTAAACACAGTGAGACCTGTGAAATGATGAGGCCACATTATTGTTTGCTTTGAGAAAGTGATTGCACTTTGATGTGTGGGGAGGTTAGGGGGACGGGTGGTGCCAAGTGGCCCAGCACCATTATTTAGCACTACATCACCTCCCACTCCATCCCTATTAGCAGGTACAGATGGTGCTCCTTGCGCCACGTCAAGGTACTCACAGCTGGCAAACCTGAACTACGTCTGGACCGCTCAAATAACAGACCAGATGGAAGATGGGTCTATTAGTGTATGAGAGTGTACACGCGTGATCACACACATATAGGGGGTGTACATGTGTTACACTACAAACTCAGAAAGATCGGAAGAAAATTGAAACACTGGAGGAGTTGATGTACTTGGAGGGTAAACGAGAACATATATGCCAGAAGTTAAGATATACAATCAGAATTTTGCACATGATTGTTCTGTTCAGTTTGAGTATGCAGTGTAAAGTTTTTTTTATAATTTACTTTTTAGCCCTGGTGGTATGACTGTAGTTACTCACTTGCTCTGTGGATTGGAATCACTGCTAATGGGTGATGTTTTTTGCCCCCTGAGTGAAATGTCGACGAACCCCTGACTTTTCAGCTAGTGCATCATTTGATATTGCAGAATGTTGTGTTTTCTATGTGTATATGTCCATATATTGTGCGTCGGCAAGTTGCGAGCTCAACTTTTTAACTAAACTGCAGAAGTTATTCCTCTACTGGAATGCTTGGCAGTTTACCAAACAGCTCCAGGTGCATTACCGCTGCGCTCTGGATCGGAGGGGTGCTGACCCTGATTTGAATGTGGCCCCGGAAAACCAAGACGGATTTTGTCATTGGAGAAACTATCGCTGCCTCCTCAGTGATAGATTTCTTCCTGTATTATAGTGTTTAAAAATAATAAAAGCAATGTAAGAAAAATAAAAGATGTGCACAAAAATGCAGTGTTCATCCCTGAAACCAGTTTTACTGCTCCTTTTCATTTTTACTTTTTGTTTTTTTGAATGTAATAAAAGAATCCCAGGCTTTCTAATGGATCAGCTGTTTTTAGCCACATACGGTACCTTATGCCAGCAGCTCCTGGATTTCACTTCAACCTGAGGCCCTTGTTCAAGGTCAACCCCTTTCTCTCATCCCTTGTATTTCCTGCCCGCTGAATGTCTATTGTGTACCTATTGACAAATAAAGGCATATGCGAAGCACTGCTGGAATCCTTCTCTCATAAACAAACAATTTCACGATACATTGCAAGCGCTGACCTCGTCTCAGTCACGGCGCCTGGGCACCAGGTTTGGCCTGTCCCCTGTCTGCCGGAGGTGCAGCTGGCCCTCCCTGTCAAGCCTGCCAAGCCACGGTCTCCAGGCAACAGGCTCAGGGGCCACCTGTCATTTTGGATCAATGGACACACCTGCACACCCACCTGTCCACAGCCTTGTCACACGGCGAGACGAAAGGAAAAAGGGAGAGGGAGTAGGAGTCATCCTGGGTGGTTGATGAGCTGATTCTGAATAAATGGATGGGTCTGAATAGCCTGATTTAGAGAGACGTGATTGAGGCTGACAGACCTGAGAGAGGCTGTTGTTTGGCTCTGAATGTTTGGGTAATAATGACTGATCCTGGCTTTTGTCTGCCTGTGCTTCCGACTGAGTCGATACATGTACTTTTCATTCGCAGAGATGACTGTTTGCAGGCTTTGTCATCTCTTTCTCATGTAACAATTCATCACAAAGATCCTGGTGTCTGCTTTTCAGCTTCAACACCTGCCTTTTTCCTGCAGAAGCTCAGCGCCTGTTCTGATTAGACTGGATTCGTCCACTGAATCACAGACTCTGACAGTTCACGTTCATCGTAACACTTAATGTCTCTTAATACTGACAATTCATTCTTATCACTCCAGGAATCTTCTCTTTCATAAATGCATCAATGACCTCTGTGTAGACTAGAGTAATTTTGCTCTGTGCTCTGGATATGTTCTGTATGAGTGCCGGTATATATATACAGAAATGTGACTAAGAGCCTCAGGGACCAGGGCAGAAAAAATCCCTATAGTCATAAGCTATCTATTGTAGGTTTAATGGATTCGTACATATCTGTATAGCAAAGCTATATGATGTCTGAACCCTGAATTATTTCTTACTATGGTCTAAGGAGGTTACATAAGACACTATACGGTGGTCATGAGATTAGAATGTTATATAAGTTATATACATTGTTCCCACATGGCCCTGGTTGCCTGAACTTTAGTACAGAAGCCGAGTTGCAGCTCACTGCACTAATATGGCAGTTAAAGCCTGCCTAAGAAAAAAACACAGCAGGGTTTGCGTCAGAAAGCTGGAATTGGGGGAGGTTTCTCCACAAACAGGATTCATAAATGCATCTAATTTGAAAAGTGATTTAGGTTCACTGGCCACATTTAACTTCAATACAAGAAGTAGTTTTCTTATAGCGCAGACAAAAGTAAGGTTGTAGAGGTTATGGACACTGCTGAGTCTGCCTTATGCTTTAAGCATTTACTTTTTCATTATTTATGTAAGACTACCCTCTTTTCCTTACGTTAACCAAGAGGATTAGTTCCTGAAAAACATAAACATTATTAACCATACTGTAATTGCCATGAACCAAATCTTTCTATAAGTCTTTAGGTGCTTTTTCTCAACCACAGTGCTTGTTTATTATTATATTATCCTTTCGACAGATTTATTACTCAAGCTGTACACTGCCAAATTATTACATCTACTGTGCAGTACATCTTGAACTTCACATATGTGTGACAGAAAACAGTTATATTTTCTTAAATAGATTAATTATCAGAATATGGTTGTGTGCTAAAACTCATCTACACCACTGTGCTGAGGTTGTTGCCAGGGTCCATATGTGTGCAGCATCCACACGCACACACACACACACACACACACACCCACACACGCACACACACACACACACACACACGAGAAGCCTGAGACTGTTGCAGCTGACCTTAGTGACCACAGCCAGGATTCAATTCTTTTTAACACAGTCTTCAGTGTGCTGCAGGTCCAGGGTCTGTGGAGATATTTCCAGCACCGTTGGAGCACATAGTCAAATAACAGATTTCAAAGTAAGCAAGGCTTCTTAAGACATGACATGATGATTTTCTTTTTAAAAGCTTTTCAAAAGTTTTTTGTTTCTCTCTCGAGGTACAGTCTGTGTGATGGAACTGGTTCTCCAATTATCTTAAATACACTTACATTGTATAAGCCTATACTTAAAGGTACTATATGTAAAAATGTACATGCATTAATCGCTTTGTATTGCCAATGTGTGAATGGATTGCAACGTAACTTAAAAAATTAGACCTTCCCCAACTTTTGCGGTTGCCTATAACAGCCTATGGACTGATTTCTACATAAAGGAATGTTTTTTCCAGGAAAATCAGCTGCCTGGTTCTATCCCACAGACCCTACGCAGCCCCACTGTCTCTCACTACACAAACAGAAATTAAATAATTACATGTAAAGTTTGGCATTTACATTTTATTAGTTGCATCTCTATCTTTACACCAGGACCCTGTGCAGATCTGGCAGGCCAAGCACATCTGGTACCTACAACTGCACCAGTCCAACACAAGCGTAAGCACCAAAAAACTAAAGTTTTATCTAGTGAAGCCTTTTTGGCCAAATGGGAATGTGATTTGTGAGTCATGGGAATGTGACTTGTGCCTATGGAGTACAAGCATGTACGCAAGCACAAGCAACAGGATGCTGGCTGCAGTTCACTTAACAGCCACTGGTGTCACTACTAACAAGGACTTTATGAAACTTAGACGGTAACTTTAACTTTAACTCCAAAATGGGTGCCGTTTGTCACAGTTACACTGAGTGTGAGATAGGTTGGCAAAGTAGTTTAGAGATAGAACAGTGTGGTTCTGTCTGTACTGTGAATGATGACTTATTACTTAACTTAAACTGCTCTAATACTGTATTAGTATGGTTCTTAATGCAAAATGGTTATTTCATTAACAATATTATCTAGACATTATATGTTTCAACCCCTAGTTACTTCCCCTTGCACCATCCAGAAATGTGAATTATAAACCTTGTTTTCTTATTATCTCATTTACCTCACATGCCACCAAAGTCACCCTGTGATCCATGTAAGAGGCTAGGAACCAGTGGATGTTTTACTATTACATAATAAAAGTCTTGTTTGAGAACTTATCATCGTGTGAATTCACACTGCAAGCATATCCACTGGGACTATAATTAGTGATGTCTAATGTGTTGCCCTTTGGGAATTGTCTGTTTCGGGTTTATTCAGCCTAATTAGAGGGGTTTGCTATTTTGCTTAAGGAATGTATTGAGGAGCTGTCTTCTGTGCCATAATTGTATCTACGAGCTGCTGCTGGGGATGCATTGATGTAGTTCTGTACAATTTGCTAAACGTTCAATATTCATATCAGTAACACAAATTTACTTGGATAAATAGTTTTTCCTCTTTTTGTGGACTTTTGTGGGAAGAATGTCCCAGTTGGCCTTGGAGAGATACCAACAGCGAGAGCAAGAGAGAATAAAAGAAGAAAAAGGTAGCATATTTACAGGTCACGTGTCAGTGCCACGGTCCCCCTAGTCTAAATCCAATACATTCAAATTGTATTGAAATTCTAATCTGCTTGCAGTGCAAGTTGTCAGCTCTATTTCGACTTGTTTCCTACGTCCTGTCACAGTAGAAATCTGTACAAAATCAACCGACAAGGAAAACACTTAATTACCTTACTTTGTCAGTGTCGAAGCTGCACTTATTCCAAATTCAGTACAGTGTGAGTGGGCAGCATAATACTTATTGATTTTGTGGAGGTATGTGTGACTGAGGTATGTGTGACTGTTTTAAGGAATGCAATTTATACCCCTACCCAGCATACCCACACTCCCATCGTAATTTAGGTCTGATTATGCCTTCGTGCTTCTGTAATTTAAATATTTACCGGGCACCCTGTCAACACCCACAATCTTCCACCCTTCATTTGCATATTGATAAGGAGGCCAATAGGGCAGAGAGGTTTGGAATAAATACAGTGTGTCATCAGCATGTGCTCACTCAGAGCTGAAATTAGTATGGACCTTTTGGCCGCTGTTTCCCCGCAACAGAAGTGCCTCTTTAAAATTGGCTATGAGGGGTCATGATACCCCTGGGACGACAAAACAGACTCATATTTAGAATGTGCAATTGCGTAAAACCTTCCAGGATTGAGCCACACACAAGACAAAGGCAATTTACTTTTCTGCAATGTGGTGATGGCAAAGATGTGACTGTAATTTAATGAAAAAGACATCAACAGGACTGTTAGAAAAAAAAGGGGATAGTCTATGTTTTAATGTTGCATTATGTTTCCCTCTCTTAGTAACTAAGCTTTTGAGCTTTAAACAGCATTAAGATGTCATTCCAATCAACAATTTCAATCTTGAACAGGTTCACAGCTTTTCCCAATGAAGTAACAAACAAATACAGATAGTGATAAACACTGTCTTCATGTAGTCTTAGAGTTGTTAGCATATTATTTTTCTGTTAAACATTGGAACTCTCCCAATTTGGCTTCTGATGCTACTGGCAATAGCTTTCAGCTAGAGTTTCAATGTACCAATCTACATATTAACACAATGTCTAATATTAAAGATACAATCTGACACAGTAAATCTTTATGAGTGGGCTAGAATGGGGGACATATTAAAAGGAAGATAAAGATATAATGAAAGGGAAGATAGGTAAGGGTCAAGTTATTGTCACTGACGCATTGGCCTGCAGGATTTTCAGTGCAGTGAGGCAGCTAGTGCACTGACTAAGCTGCATGGATTACTTTAAGGCACTGACATAAACATTCTGCTGCACTTCCCAGGGTGCCTCCAGTCCCTTTTGAGCGTGATGCAAAGAGACAGTGATGCTCTGAGGATGCCAGTGGGAACCCTGACAGAGCTTTGAATAAACAAACACTCTGGCTTGGAGCTACATATGGAGTGGCGAATAACAAGCAAATCCGACATGTGGATGTGGTACACTGAGGTGAATGTATAAAAGTAATGATGCCCGACCACGAAGCTGAATATTCACTCTTTTCTGTGCATTCTAAAGTTAGGCCAAAAGTAATCATAGGGCTTGAGTAACTCTATGAATGTATATGGCATTTGAATATTGTTTTAAGCCACACTTGAGGAATATATGAAGTTCAAGTCCATTTAAAACAAGCTTAATTTCAACTAGAAAACATAAAAATGTGTTCCTTGAATTAAGTTGCATGTTCATGCATGCCAACTATAATTCAGTACAGTATTATATATGTAGTGATGGAAACAAGTTTTCCCGTGATTTGTGGTAAGCCAGCAAGTTAGTAGAAAATTGGAATGGGTTATTGACTCAGTAATGAGACCCTCATGGACCTGCCAGCCAGCGTCATCAAACAGCTGACATCATGAGATGCAAAATTAAAAGACGTTAGGGCTGGGTGATATGACTAAAAAGTGAAATAAAAATTATTTTCAAGCCCAGTCTCTGCACAGACTGAGAAAAAAGTCAGACAGCAAAAAAAAAAAAAAAAGAAGAAAAAAGTCTAATAGATGCAACTGTTAGATTCACTACAAGATAGTCAGAACCAGGAGAGTTCGACAGTCCCGTGAACTGTGGCAGATGCGCATATACTGCTAAATGGTTGCAGTTTATGGGACTTTCGTGACAGTAGTTAATGTAGGCGGCTATTATCTTTGTTACTTTTTGACTGAGTATAACCTTTTTTTGAATGCTGTCTCGATGTACGATTACAAGTATTGGTTTTATAAGCTTTTAAAGCATTGACGTATGTATTATGCAATTGTGGTATGGAGGTACTTAACATTTTGGAAATCAAGTATACCTCCAAACTTTCTACAACTTTTAGCTCCAATAGTGGTTGAATTTCTAAATTGCATATGAGTCAGTGTACAACTGCCAGATTCAATTCTGACCAGGAACACGCTGAAAAAAAAACCACTGTTATAACAAGATATTTTAGATTGCTGTGTCTTTCAACAGGTATGTTGTGTGCCAAATTTTCTCAAACTACATATTATTCATTAAACACCAGATTTCAAGAGATAAAATCCATGTCCAAGAAAACGTAATACCAATTTGTCTTCTACGACTGATGTGTATAAACAAATCTAACATAGATATGTAAGCTTTCATTTATCAATGAGTAAATACAGATTTTTTTTTTGTGGCTGTAAAAAGAAGCAATATGTGCATCAGGGTATTCTGTATGTGTGTGTGTGTGTGCGCGCACACGTGTGCATGTCTGGGGAGAGTAAGCTTCAAAGGGGTTGACATTGTCAGTAAATAACTCATGAACACACTAAATGGGTCGAGGACAGAGGAGTCACAATGGCAGTGTCCTTTATGAAAAATCCAGTAGCTGCAAGTGTGTGAGTTTGATGCTGGAGGGAAAAACCTTGGATGTTGCCGTATGAACCCCTCATGTTGCACGTCACTAGAAAAGAGGAACCTTTATTCAGAGAAAGATATGTCTGCACCTGTCCCCTTTCCATCTAGTGCCGTTAAGAGTTAAGTTTTAGTTTCCCTAATACTTTGGATGACATTCACATCAGCCTCAGTTGTATATTATGTGATAGTGATAATTAGCAAATACATGGTAAAAAAAGTTGGTGAATATAGTAAATAAACATTAAACCGGCTAAACATCAGCATCTTAGCATTGTCATTGGGAAAATGTTAGCATTTAGTCCAAAGCACCACTGTATCTAAGTACAGCCCCACAAAACTGATAGCATGGCTGTAGACTCTAAGTCTTGTTTCACAATATAAAGAATAAACTTTCACCAATACTTCTCCCATACTCCCTGCTTTAAAAGCCAAACTGAAACCTAGGTCCCAGATGGCTAAAAGTAAACTGTGATCACAACACAGGAGGTGTGATGACGGATAATTATAAACAAAAAAAGTGGACCACTAATATGCTCGAAGTGTTGCTCTCATACTGACACACTGGTGCAGAATACACAAACTAGAACTGTACTGCCTCCGTCTTTTTTTTTGCACAGTGTCGTAAACCTGCAACATTTAATGCTATAACTGTGCACACTGTCATGTACACTGAATTTAAGTGACAGGGAGGCTACTCTATAAATGGAAAATGCCAGTATGTGGTGAGGAGCCAAGCTGATTGACTTGTCAAGATGCAATCCCTGGTGTGCCAATCAAGCCCTCTTCTGCAAGTACAGTCCACTCATTCCAATTACACCACCACCATCTTGCATTTTGGATCTGTTGTTTATCTTACTGTTTCGTACGGTGGCTCTGAGAGCACAACGCACTGTAACCTCCGTGTAATCTCTATGAAAGCTTGCAGAAAAAAAGCACGAGTACTTTCATCTGGTGCACAAAATGCATCTAATAAAAATCAAATCAGCTCAGATGACTGTTCTGACAGCTGCCAATAGAAGATTATATGCACACAACTCACAGGATGTGCTTCAGCTGTATCCCACAAGACCATCCACCATGTGCTGTCAGTCTGGTCGGTCATGTATTGTATTTGTTTGCTGACATCTTTATTTATTTATCGGTGTTTAGCATGCAATCATGGTTGGCACCAAACTCCCTGATGTAAATTATAGAGAGTCAATATTCCGATCTCTCTGCCGGCTTTGCTGCTATAGAGACTTGGATCTGTGCCACGCATGTTACCCACACCTCATATTGATGGTAGAGGCAACAAACATGGTGCGCATAGAATACTAATAAGGAGATACAGTAGTAGCTGCTATCTGTTCTGAAGTTATGTCGACACACAGTGTTCCTGCCCAATGGCTAAAGGGGACATTTTTGACATGCAGGCTCCTCTTGTTAGAGTTTTTGGAGCTAGTGAGTTCATCTGGCATGATTTGAAATTATCTGAAACAACTCTCTTATAGCGACTGGGTCAAATTTGTATTTCCTCTATTGTTTTTGTTGTTTGGGTGTATTATTTAGAAGGCACTTAAAAAGCAAGTTGGAAAGTAGTTAAGGAAACAGAATGTCATGCAGCATTGTGTCTTGTAAGGTGTGAAACACTACTTTTATGAATAACAGTAGTTCTGAGCCTATATAAGTTCTCATTAAAATTGATTGCACTACAATCAATATACTTGAAGCGGCTGCTGCCTATAGAACTTGGAACAGAAGTTTCTTTAAAATGTCATTATTTTCTTCCTGTTTTAGCTTTTTAAGGTTCCTCATGTGCGTTACACAATACATTACTATTAAGCAGGATTGAGACAGAAGGTGCAAGCCTTAGATGTAGTGTACATTGTCTAGGTGTGTAGTTCAGATGCATTTTAAAGAATATTTATTCTCAAATGTGGTCCAGGTCTGGTGTTTTCTGTCTTATTCACCCATATTATAATATGGGTGGTCGGGTGGGTTGATGGGTGTGTAGTGTGTCTGACTTCCATGCTTTAGACCGGAGTTCGTGCTCTCTTGTTGCCATGTGAGATATAATAAAAAACGTTGACATTTAACCTGGGATTTTTCAATATCTTCCAATATCAATGTTCTTGTCTGGGGATATGATTGGACATTCACCCCATCTGTCTTTTTTCATCCACGTCTCTTAATTGGTAAAGTATAATTCCTGTACTTTCTCTCTCTTTTACTATCCCCTACTCCACCATCTCCGGTCTCTATGCACCTGTTAAGAGTTGAATTATCCAATAAACCACCCATTGTGTGACTGTACCCAGAAAGCCTTGTCCCTGTGACTCAGCAGGGAGCGGGCAGAAAAATGCATCCTTCAAAAAACCTGCTGGGAGACGCGAGCCCGACCAAATTGTCCTCCATTTTGGCTGAAATAGTTCATCCACTTCATTACGGGGGATGGAAGCAACCTGCCACCTTCCCAAGGTGTTTTAAACTAAATCTAACAAACTTTCAAGCTGAGTTGAACAAGCAGAGCAGGGTCCTTATTGTCCGTGTGCTTTTTTCTCTTTCAGAACCGCATGGACGGCCTTTATCACACAAATTGCAGTGTTGCGGTGGGACTGTGATGTCAAGCCGCATTGTAAAAATGACACTCATGTTGCATGCTTGGCGGAAACCCAACTACCCAGGGCTTTGCTTGTGTCAGAGTCTGCTGATGAGAGAGAGACTTGTTGGCATGTTGCAAAATTGTTGAGTCTACAATGACTGGCACAGGTAGTGTTTTTTTTTCCTCAGCCGTGCACAATCCAAAAATGTGTGTTAACCAGTGACGGAAAACAAGTAAGTAGGAGTCCTGCAGGATAGAGCTGACAGTTAAATTCAATTTACTGTAAATTTCTCCTTTGGCTGATCCGGCACAATGGTTTATTTTACCCTTTATGAAAGGGGTTTATTAATGGTGAATAAATGGTCTACAAATGCATTATGGGTAAGTTATTATAGCTTGGTAGCCAGACGAATCTGCGAGCTCATGTTTTGTTTTCTCTTGCAGATACAGGCCCCTCTCCCATTCAGAAAGATTTCCTTGGTACTGGCAGCACCGTTGTATCGGGCAAACCAATCACAACCGTTTATTTAGTATGAGGCGGGTTTAATTGGATGACTGACAGAGAGGAGAGTTCAAACATCTTTGTAAACAACCAAGATGGCTGCCGCTCATGCGGAGCGTTTCCCGACCGGCTACAGCGGCAGGATTAAACGGTCTTGATGGTACATTTTCCCTAGGTTCCCTAGATTCCAGACTAAGACATCTGGCGTTGCCAATCTTAAATTATTAAGCATTGTTGAGAAGAATTTTTTACACACAAGTAATTATATTCCAGATGAGGATCTTATGAAAGCTTTGTCCTAGTTCTAGGGTGACATTTTCTTGAAAATCAAATAATCTTCCCTTTGCTTCACGCTACACATGGATGGTTTAGACTTCACTCCATATTTTGAAAGCGAGATGGGACCTTTTTTAAAAAATGTTGACACAACATTGGTTAGGGCCGGAAATCATAATCTGCCTTCTGGGAAGAAAACAACACCTGCTGCTTCCCAGCAAATGTAGAGAGAAATCCTGTATCAGCTGCATGACATCCCAGTGTCTCATGAGGTGCAGACGTTTCTGCCCACATATGAGGGTGACGGTCCGCAGGTCTGGGAGAGTGTGGGTACTCGCACAGATACCAGAGCACATGTATTGACTTTGACGGTAGTTACCAGCTGCTATATTATTCCTTTCTATTCCAAACAGTGCTATATAGGTGCTTTAGATGTCATCATTACATTGTGTTATTTGCTGTTTTAAATGACATTGCATCGTAGCATCGTAGACATGTTGATTTCCAAATGAAAAGCCTTTGTTTGAAAATCCATCTGAAATGGACTTACTGCACTGTTGCTATTGCCTGTGTTTCCCCGTTTCTGATCTGCTCTGGTTTTCTTTCAGTAGAGGGGATTTAAAAGTAATAAAAGAGATCACATATATCACTTGCAATCCAAAAGTTGAAAGAATAAAAGTTTTGAATAATATAATCCTTAATCTTTATTCTATGTGTTTACCAAAGGACACTCAATTGCAGTATGGGACTATTTATACAGCCAATGAATATTTGATTTAAGTGAATCCTTTGTCTAAAAGTAAAATGCGTGCAAATAGATTATGCACCACCCCATCCAATGCTCTCTGTTGTGCACACTGATTTGATTAGGAATGTGAAGCATCACTTCATAAATATTTATAATACCTACCATTAAAGCTAGAGTTAGAAAGTTGATTAGCTACCCAACCCTAGAGGGCCTTGGTAGTATTTTGTAGAGTGCAAACAATAAGCATGTAGAAGAGGTCACATAAAACTGCCAAAATGCAACTGAATAATAAAACTGGAATGAACTTGAAGTGCCCTGAATGACTGTGACTGTAGTGACTTTGCAACACCGCGGCTAAAACACTAAAAAACACAGACATAAAACTTTATGTCTATAATACTTAAAATGTGTTTATTTTATGTATCAGTTCCCCCACAGGATATACTTTTTTAACGTATATGTTTTTTTATATTGATTTCTATTTGCTGACTATTTTAAATCATTCAGATCATTCACTGATAGAATACTGATGCTAATATACACTCACCGGTACAAGTGAGTACAAGGTATACAAGGTGTACCTAATAAAATGACATTTCTGTCAGTTAAAGCCCCGTCTGCAGCAAAGCCTGGGTGTTATAACAATAACCATGCATGTGTTGGCTAGTGCTAACAATCACGGTGGATCGAGGACACATGAGAAATGTAATGTGTTAAAGCGGTGCTCCAGCATTTAGTATTGTTTCATAAAGCTTAAGAACACACAAGACACAGATTTAAAAAACAATTGTCAAAATCGAAGCAGCAGAGGTCGAGATATCCTGCATAAGTGCTGGATTATACGTTTTCCATAATCCAATAGTATATTTTTGTTGGAAGTGGATATTTAGTCTGAATGGTAACACCCACCTTTTTCAAACTTCGTGCAAGGAGTTTGTAACACAGTTATTGAATGACCAGGATGAAATCACCATGGGTTATTTACTCAAACTTTACAACAACTACGTTAACAGTATTAGTGCTCTTAAAAACTGGTGACCATTATATGTCTGTTTAATATATTTTCTGTTCATGCTTAACAAAAAGAAACACTTTTGAAGATGGTCAGCAGCCATGTTGATGCTCCAGAGCGCAGAAGAGAGAGATGCAGGAGTCTGAGGATATTGTTCTTATTCTAAATAATATAAAAATCCAAAGAAAAAAAAAAAAAAAAAAAAAATTCAATTTACAATGAATTTACCCTTATAACTAGTTCCATTGTCATCCAGAAAATTTGCCTGACTGCATCTGCTAATGCCGTTTTTTATAACAATGAGCAGTGGCGCTATTCATTACGTTCATCAGCTGTTGCTGTAGTTGATTTTATTGGGTTTTATCATTAGTTTGATCTTATTTAATCCACTGCACTTGCTGGTAACTTCTGGTCGTCTTCTGGTCTCGCACAACTCCCCCCCAAAAAAACACATGTCAAGTAACTCATAAAAGCTACACAGCTGCTCCTTGAGGCAGTTCAAAGCCTCGAAAATGTCCAGACAGGTCAAAGCAGCCAGCTTTGAGCTCAATAACCCTTCCCCACGTGTTTTGATATTTTGGCACTAAAGGTACACTAAAACAGGGATAAAGGAGAGTTGTTTAAACCAATTATCTTATCAGACGGGGTGAAAGAAGAAGGAAATAAGAGGAGACAATTTGTCATAGTGCACCACCATATCGGCATGCTATATTTGGCAGGGCTTTCGGGATCTGATCTGCTTTGAAAAGTGTAAGCTACTGAAGATGAGTGAAGATTACTTCTGTTAAAATGATTGTGGTGCTGATTAGGTTTTTAATCATATGAGTTCTGATATTTTTACCTTCTCAGTAAAGACGCAGTGAATCTGTTGGGGTTGAACTTCATTTTTAGGAGGCACTTTGCTTAAACATCCTTAAATGAAGGAATGCTGTTTTTCTAATTAAAGTTATTACAAAATATAAACTGTGCATGATGAAGGAGGGGACAAATGATCTGTTAAATGGCTTAATACACATAAACATAAGTAAACGAAATAAACATACAATTTAAAACACAATAAAAAAATTGTAAAGACACATTGAATGATATTTTTAAATGCGTAATTTAAAAACAAATTTGATTAATTGCTTCATCAACATTAATGGACCATTAACAACAAGCTACATTGAATTTATCTTTTCGTTTTTTATAGTTAACCTTCATAAAAGTCTATGATTATTCCAGTGCACACTCCAGGCTCCACAGATTGTTACTAATCACGACATAGGCCCAAAATAATTGGGCTTCATACAAGAACTCATACAAACAGATTTGTTTTTCAGCAGCATGTATGAGTGAAGTAGCAGAACTTGTTGTATACACATATATTTTATCATAATATTCTAATATCCAGACATTTCTCTAAGGTACGAACTACATTCATGAGTGGTCCAGGCCATATGTGGGCCTATGTACGGATTGTCTGCTGGTTTGACTTAGGAATCATACAGAAATACCTTCATCTGAATGAATCTGTTTAAATGTGATACTGAAATCAACTAAAATAAAATATGTAACAACAGTAAACTTAATACACCTAAATATTCTGTTCACCATAAACACAAAGGTGAACATCATCTATTACAATACCTGACAGTGTAACATAACAGCAGGAATACAAACATGTTCTTATATGAGGCCCGTTGAAACTAAACTATCAACTTCTTCTCAAAAATCCTGCATGACCACAAAGACCATAATGTACGGGCACAAGTCCATCAGTACAGAGCCACACTGCATTCAACAAGAGGAATGGGGCCTTGTTCATTTGGATTTCTCAAGTTCTTCTACAGAAAACTCTCCAAGTTAAGGAGTTGGTGGAGGTAAACCTTTCACCACGCTTGGAGTTACAACTCTCAGGTACTCTCAGGTGTCTCATTCTATTTGTTGAGATTACCAATACCTTTGCTATTTTTTTGATGGCTCACCTGCCCTGACGATCTTATCAGTGGCAGATGTGTAGGCAGTACTTCAAACAGAAAAATCCAATCTAACCAATTAAGATGAATGATACACATCTCCAACTTATCAAGTTCCCCAGATACATAGACACTCTTATCAGTGGACACACACACACACACTCACACACACATACACACACACAAATTGCATATACATGTGATCATATGATACTGGTGGGAAGTGTGGATCATCTGATATCAAACTGAGTGAGCGTGAAAGGACATCATGTGCATTGACCATATAAAACAAAGTAAGATCTTGTTAGAGTTTACTCTTGAAAGTTCATAGAAACACATATCTACCCATTTTAGACTTAATGGACACAGTTTTACCCATCGAGATTCGCTCCCACAGATCTCCCGAAACCAAAATACCCACATACCAATGAAAGGTTTGCTGTGAGAGAGACTGATGGAGAGCCTAGGAGCAGGAATTGAGAAGAAAGAGAGATGGAGATGGTGAAAGAAGTAGGAAAAGATGTCTTGATTACAGTTACTGCCACACAGCCTCACTCCAGGCAATTTGCTAAGACTAACACATTTTCAGTGTGTCTCGGCTCCCTGCCTATCAGTTGACAGAAGGTGTTGGATTCTGAAGTAATGTAGGAGGTCAGTGGAGAAAGGTGCCTCTGGCATCCAACACCCATTCTCCTGGGAATATGCTTTAAAAATGTCACCTGCTGGTGCTACATTGCTGCTTGTCACAGATTTGAAATGACAGTGTGTACATGCAGATGGTAGGTGCTGGAATAATACATTCAATGCCACATTTTATCCCTTCTTAAAAAGTTTGCATATATTGTAAATTTGCTATATGTGAGCATGTAAATATTTCATATTCATTTTGATTTTACCCTAATTTAAAATTTAAATGGTTGACTTGAATGTTTGAAGGCCCAAACTAAAATCTGCCGAAAGGAGTGTTAGGGAGGATTTACACAAACACTTATACTCACACACTTGCAAATGTGCACACACAGATATTGTCTCAATGTCATAGCAACTGCAAACCATCATGCCCACACTGGTGGAAGTGCCAGCCGCTGGCTCCCTCAAGGATGACAGGCAGGTGACAGCACACCGAGTGAGGTAGCTGCATGAGATCATCTTCAAAAGCTGTATAGCTGGAAAAATCTGGTCCCTTGCCGAGGATGTTCCAGAGGAAATGTAATTCCTGCCTGGAATTAGTTTTTGTAATGCTCAGAAGGGGTAGGGAGGTGGACGGGGTGGATGGTTATGTGTACAAAGCACAGGGGTTTGACACTAGAGACCTGTTCATGTCCTGCACACCTTAATGCACAGGCTTACCGGGGCTTAAGCCCCAGGCCACCGGCCAAGGACCAGCAGCATCACGAGACATGAAAAGAAAAGTTTCAATATATATGTATATTGTTGACACACACGCTAAAATAAAAATGTATAATAACAAATATTTGCATGGTTTGCACTGCCGCCATGAGCAATATTGGGCCAGGGAAGTCACACAGTGTGTGGCTATGATCAGTGTAGTGTCGAAAAAAATATGTCGTATGTATTTCTTAGTGACGCTAAGAAACGAAAAGAAAGTGAAACAGAATAAAGTTTTTGTGAAAGTTCACTGACTTTTTGCCAATTATAATAAGCCAACAAGCAGCAATGTAGGTTAGCAGCTGCAAGCAGATGACCACTTCCCTCTCCCGCCTAGTGATGTTAACGTTAGTATGTCTGCTGCTGTTGAGGACGGATGATCCAGCACCATCCATGGTTGGTTGGCACACTTTTCACTCTTCTGTCATATTTCTCAGACGTGTCGTATGTTAAAATACTACGATTAAGTTCGAAGTTAAAAAACATATACAAATGACAAGTTCACAAATTATTCTTAAAATGATTTTATTAATGATTAAAGTCAAGTTGTGCACTTGTGTCAAACAGGCACTTTCACAAAGCTAAAAGGCTATAAAAGTTATAAAGAATTAAGTAACATAGAAATAATTTGAGCATTTGTTTCAAACCAGAACCAGAGAACAGAAACACTCAATAGTAGGGTTGCAGCTCAAAACCAATCTTTTGGATCAGCCCAATGTGTTCATTAACAATAATGGATCAAAATCCTATGTACAGGGAGCCAGAGAGGGGGAGTTTCAACAGGAATAAAATGGATGCTCTCTTTTTGGTCTTTATGAGGAACTGTATTTTGAACAACTTATAGCTTGTAAAGCCTTTGCTGACTTTAATTCTATTTCCCCAAGGAGGGCAACTGAGTTTACGTAGGGCCCTTAATTCCTCCGAGAATATTAACCAAATCCTGATGAAAAGATGTCTCATGTAAACACCTCAATCTGATTACACTGAGTCATTCCAAAACACTTTTTATTTGATGGAGTAGAATGATGATTTAAACTTTCAATAATTTGTTCAAAGGATCAACATTTGTCATGGATTCCCTTTCATATTACTTTCTCTTTGCAGAAAAACCTGAATTTTTCTGCATGTTTCTGCACTTCAGTTGGTTGAAGCACTACCACCTCTTCAATTTGTCATTCTCATCTTTCCCTGGGAAATCATCTATGAATTTGTCGTGTTTACTAATTTCTGGGGGGGAAAACACAAGTATCACCTTCTATTCACTAGATTTAGATATTGTATGGTTGGATAGAGCTCAGTACAAAGCCACAGCAGTAAACCAATAGAGTGAAAGGGAGCGTATAGGGAGGGGATCAGGGTGGATGGAAGGGTCACACTTTTAACAAGAGATAGGCAGGAGATACAGAAGGATCTGCAGTTGCACCTCAAAACTGCAGAGCAGCTTCTTTCCTCAGGCTGCAAAACTCTTCAACTGCACTCAACGATTAAAGATATTTTTTGTGCAGCACAAAGGGATTACAAGTGTAATTTATTGTGCAACCTTGTGTTGTAGAATGACAAAAAATGAGAACTAGGTCACTGGGAAACTGTAGGGCTGGCTGCTTACGGTACTGCCAATCCCACTGCCAGTACACTGACATTTATGAGAATGTAAGCTACTATAACTTTTCTCAAATTCTAACATTTTATAAAGTTATTTGCTATTGAATGCAAGATAAATGCATTCTCATGTTGCATTATTGTTAACTTATGTAGGTATGTATGGATATAAGGGAATGTATTATTTGTGCATTGTCATGGTTAGTTAACCTGAGAGGACCTCAGGGTCATTCACACTTGGCATTCATGTGTGAGCACCCTGTGTAGGTGTGTGTAAGTGCCCGGAGGTAACGATAAGATGTCGACCCTGTTGATGTTCCCTACTTCCCAGGTTGAGGGAAAGTATATGTTCTGTTCTATAGTTCATGTTTTTTGTTCTTTTATATGTAATAATTCAAATGTGGAATTCCAGAGTTCGCCTGAAACAAAATCAGTGCATTATCCCTGAAGAGAGCAGATGGTCATGGGGAAGGTTGAGAGTTCAGTAGACGGATGGAGGTAGGTGCAAAACCATATTGCCCTTCTTGTTCTGAGGGGCAGGGATACATATTGACGTCCAGAGGGCCTGAGGTTGTAGTAGGTGTTGAGGAAATGGCATACATTTGAGTGTGGCTTTTGTTTTGGCCGTCCTCTACTGATTAAACTGATCAAAGCAATTTCCTTAAGAAAAATTAAAGAGGAGTTTTTTAGCAAGGGAATATATAGATGTTTTTATTTATTTTCACAAATCATGTTTTTTTTCTACACTCTTGGGGAATATCAATCAAACTGGTGTTGGTTTATTCATTTTAAGAGGGGTGTTTAGCCATTGCAAAATAGCTCTGTATATATTGGTTAAGTGTCACATAAGGAGCAATGAAAAGCGCATATCAAGTTGTGTATTAATGTTAGCTTTGCAAACACAGCCCACATTTTTAGCTTTGCTCATTGTGGTCTGACAGGGCTTATGGGGCATTTGCTTGGGACAGACTTAATTTCCATCATGCTGTAAAATGAGACCGACCTCCTCAGGGAACAGAAGAGAGTCCTCTGGCTCCTTAGTTATTATGACTGTCCCCATAGGAGGAAGAAGTGGGACATTATTAGACAGCTAAAAAGTCCACAGAAAGAGGACGTCAGTGGATGGAAGGATTAGCAAAACACAAATTGTATGATGACGATTAACAATCACACACATCCAAACACGCTTTGGTGCTTCACATTCTTGGCATCAAATTGCTGAGCAATAGCATACTGGTCTAAATGGTCAGTTTTGTCCTGTTGAGTATGCAAGACATGTCGACTTTTCAGTCTCATTTGTGACATTGTGCTTCTCAGATATGTCTTCAGCCTCCTAAGTGCTGAGAAGCTCCTCTCAGCTGAGGCTGATGAGCTTGGCAAGACCAACAGCAGTGTCCTGACCTCCCCGAAACAAGCCTGCCAGCAACCCCTAGCTTTTTTATTATGGCAATTGCCATTTTCACCATTTTAGTATTGCTTGTGTTTGGGTCGATATTCTTCAGTGTTGGCAACATGCTCAGTTGAAGTTTCAACTGATGTAGGTCACAGTCACCTGCATAGTGTTTGAGCACAACCTCTAATTCATCAGTGCAGTTTTCCTTCATCATTGTTCTCACAATCAGACCCTCCAGACTGACATTTACTGTGATGCCCAGGTTATGAAACCTCTCCTCAAGCGTCTTCACCATCACTGCAAAGGAATGTTTAGATAGAGCAGCACATCTTTAATGATGGTTGTCAGTGTTGTCTTCATGTCACATGACAGAAGACAACTGTGACTTGCCCTTTTATGTGTTGTTTGTTGATTCATCAATGATCAATCACTGATTGTGATTTACCTTTTTGGCTATTTCAAGTACGCAACCATGAGCGTACATTCGTAGAATCTTATTTTGTGTGTCATGTCCCAGGCACTTGTACTCATGCTGAAGCCAGGCAGCAAGATCCTGGGAGTCTTGGGCCTGTGTACACATTTTTGCATTGCATTTGCAATGCTCACATTTATATGCTGTACATACTTTTACATATATGTATTTTTTCATTATTGTTTTAAATATCTTTTCATATATTTTAGTGCAAATTTCTATTTTATATCGTATTTTACAGTACTTGCCTTTATTTCTGTTTTTCATTCTTATCTTGCTATATTCATTGTTATGCACCAAAACGTGAACTTCCTTATATGTACAAACATACTTGGCGATAAACCTGATTCTGAGATGACTTGTAGGAAATGACATTCCTTTGCTGATCCCAGGTTTAAACTCCTAAACTCTAATGAAAAAGAAAAGAAAAAGGCAAGATAGAAAGAGTGCGAGATGGAGAGGGAGACAGATCCCAATGAACATTTGACATCAATTTAATGTGTACTGCTATCCAATCTACATTCCTCATAAGTTTAAAATTAATGTTTTGAAAAGACAACCGCAAAAGTTGTGGAGGCTCTCAACAAGTCATTGGACCGACTGCCTTCTTTTCTTCAATTTCTACTTTCGTAAACATTTATAATAGATCACTGACAGACAGATGGGATATCAGTTCAGTTTCATCAGAGGACATTGCACATTCATTGGGATCATACTTCTTTAGACTAAATGGGCCTCAACTGTTTCAGTTATTGTGCAGCTTTCTGTCATATTTCCATTACCTGCATCTCACTTGGCCCTGTGCCACTTGACTCTCCCTGCTCTGCTGTGCTGTCCTCCTGAATGTAGTGAAAGCAACAATGTTGATGAACATAGACATGACTTGAATGTGAACTTTCAAGGTGTTATAATGCAAGTGTGATACAGACTTTTCTCTTCCTGTAAAACAGACACATGCTGCACTCAGGGGCGTCAGCTGAAGCCTTATCGCTATCATCATAGGTGCCTGAGCAATGGAGAAAGTGGAATAAATGCATCCCCTTTATTCAATTAGAGAGAGCAATGTTATGGTTTTACTACCGTGCTTTTTATGTTATTAAAAATAAAAGTATCATCACATATTCCCCACAATCAGGTGATTATATTTAAGCAGCCTATATCAATGATCATTTTACTGTTTTCAGCAATTGACAAAAACAAGTAATTAAATAATCACATTTTTAGACCACCCTTTGAGTTAGTTCAGCCAAACCCTTGCTGGTCCTTTACCACAGCACGCTTTGGCTGTCAATCACAGTCTGTCAATCCACAATGTAAAAATACTCCAAAATGAATTTTTTGACAGATAACAAGAAATAAACAAACCATTAACACAGGGACACAGGATTAACACTGGGAAAATATATTTTTCATTTCATGGGGCCTTTAAAACATAAGGCTGCCATTCAATGTTTTTCGTATTGTTAATTTATACCATAAAAAGACCAAAACGATGTTAGTCCGTGCTATTGCTCTGAGAAATAAGCTATACCTGCCTTCAACTACACAGGAAATACTTGTTCACTTTTGGTTTTGGTCGGTTAGAAAAATATAGAATATCACCACTCTTATTCTTTACTTTGTAATTTGGGAAAAATTAAGAGGAGAAGATGCAAAATCCTTACACAGAGGGACCAGTAATTATTTTACTATGAGGTGACATTGAACTACCATGTAGCCTCTGAACAAGGTTTCAAACCAGGCAATTTATGAAGTGGGTTTCCATAAAATTGAAATATTAAAGCACATTTCCATTACGACCGCTGTCATAGCCAATATTTTAAAACATAATTAAGAATAAATAATTCATCTTTATCAAATTAATTGCTTTTTCTATTTACAGTTTGGACCTGGGGCCTGTCTCACATGAAGCAGGATTACTAAATTTTAACACCCTCAAATCTGGAATCTGGACTATATTTAATGGACATGTATGGCAAAAAAGGGCTGTACCAGGTTTGCATTCATGGATCTAATTTTGTCTAATTTGTTTTTTATAAGAGACAAAAAAAGGCCTTTTAAGATTTAAGAAATTACTGTTTCTTCTAAAAGGCAGCACTTAACACATGAAGGATAAATATGCAGCCTTTATTCAACAAAATTTCAACCAAAACAAGCAAAATATGAAGATGTGACCACTACTACTTCTTCACTCTCACATCCCCAATTACACCACAGTTCTGCCCTGGAAGAAATGCAGACTCTTCGTTTTTTCCCGTTTATTTGGCAGCTCTTTGAAGTCATGTCCACTTGCATATAATTGATACGAGCAGCCGTTTACAGGGTCCTGTTCAAGAAAGACTGCCAATTAGACTGTCTGTCACTTGCTGAACCCTAATGAGAAATTACGCCCTTTAATCACTGTAAATGTTGATACTAATGGTGAGCTTCCTGCCAACCCTCCACGTACCTTGTGAATACGAATCGCCAGGCATTAGACAGAGCTGACACTAACCTATTTATGTGTCTTGCACTTTATGTGAGGACCTGTTCTTCAGCTGTGACAGTGTGTTCTGTGAGAACTAAAGAAAACACTGAACTTGGTGATCCTCTGTATTGATTGTTTTTGATGCTGCTGGAGGGAGACTGATAATGTTTTTGTCTGCAACAAACAAAAAAGCTCAATTCAACTTTTTGAACAGGTTCATGACAGGCTGCAGTACTAGTAGGGTGATATTAGTGTGCAATAATTTCCATTCAAAAATGTTGGCATAAACAGAAAAAAATGTTTGTAACAAGGTGACATCCTCTCCAGATACAGTGAAGATTGAAACCCCACCACAATTTTTGTTAATAATGGATAACCACAGTACATACATGTTGGTTACTGCAACACAAGTGTTATTTAGTCACAGGTTTATTTCCTAGAATTGTGTTTTTCGCATTTTTATAATATTGAGAGCTTTATCTGGGTTAGAATGGTGAGTTTTGAAGGATCTAACCAATTACTGAGTCAGCTGGACTCCAGCCTTATGTTTGGGCCTTGCCAGAAAACAACACGATCATGGACCAAAACGCCTATGTTTTTCAAAGAAGCTGAGGAGGAGCGAGGCTTCTCCTGGGAGAACTAATGCCCCCTTAGCAAACATACACAACATTTAGAAGACAATAATTATAGAAGTTTAAGGGAGTGCACGTCTGCACTATTTTACACCATCACTGGGTATCTTGGTTGAATGTTCAGACAACAACACCAAGCAACTTTTGCTTGGTGTTGTGGCAGTAAAGGTTTTAATTTTTTTAAAATTTTGGTTTCAATGCATTTTTGTGTCCTCAAGACTTTTGAAGATCGTGATGACCTGCATTGGATAGAGGAGGCACAAACTTTTATTTATGCTAATCCCCAGAAAGATTGCATAGTTCCCTAAGGTATTTAAATAATGTATAACACTTTGTGGGATCCTGGCAAATGTGATGACACTAAAGCTCCCAATGACAAAAAGTCACTTTAGTTACAGGAGACAAAATACTTTCGGCCTACGACCTTCGTCAGTGTCACAGTCATGCAATCTAGATGCTTCCTAAATAACAAACATAAATGGCAAGGCAATCAGCTACATAACAACCAATGAGAATTCAGCATTGGAACAAGGAAGAGGGTGGAAACCAGTTCAGCATAAAAAAACATCCAACAGACTCACCAATCCATCAAATTCCTTCACATACCAAATGTTAATATGTTTTCTGGTCAATTGTTGTAAATTACTGCTTCCATTCTTTATGGAGAGTAAAGGAGCTTTAATAGAAGACAAAAACATCTACTTATCCAGAATGCCAAGGAAGTTTGGGGGATTTACTTTCAAAGCTTGTATGTAGCTTAATGTTTTCTAAAATTTAACACACACATACTAATCACATACATATAGAACTTGCAGTTGCTACATAACATATGACCTCTATTTTGTTAGTTTTTACCTTGTGCTGTCACAGAAAGCACAGATCACATAGTGCACAACATGCATGGTACAATTTTGGTAGTTTTGGAATATATTTAACACTGATAACAATGAAGACCGATGCAAGGGTTCACACATTCTAGCAAATGTATGGATGAACACATGAAATCCATCATGAACATGCACCTCCCCTGTTACTTCCCATTTTATTCCTGTCCTGAGGTCAGACACCAGTGCAAACAATGTATTCTTGTTCCATGGTTACATATGGAGGCCTGTAACACGGCTCTCATTTACAGAGATGATTGATTTTTACCTATTACTTGAGTATGTATATTTCTTAGTCATCATTGGGCTGCGATGTCTGCCTCCTACACATAAGCTATAAAGTGCATCACATCAATAACATCCAAACGTCTGTGACAAAGGCACTGGTGTGCTTTAAAATAACTTCACTGCTTCAGGCACACAGTCGCTTTACAGATTTCATTTCACAGCAGAAACTTAACAGGCCTGGGCAATGGCTCTGCAGGCTCACAGTCAATATAGTTTTTTTACATTGCTGAGGGATGAGCAGATTTACAGTATCCTGCCATCGAATAACAGTGCTCCACATCTCATTTCAGTGTGTATTCTTCTAGCCCCAAAGCCACTAGGTTCAGTAGAGGTGGGGAAGCAGCTCACCACCCAGACACATATTTCACATATTGTCTTCCCTGAGAAGGGACTGATGTACCATTGTATGACTTCTCTCCTCTCTTTCTTATTTTCTAGCAGTGTTGTGAATTTTCAAATGGATTGTACTACTTTATAATGGCGTGGTTAATATAACTAGTTGAATAAGATTAATGTTTATGGTAAAACACTGTAAAGAGATCATACAATCCACTTACCCTTTGCCAAACTCCACCATCCTTAATTACAGTTAAAGTCAAGCTTATTTTGACAGGCTTAATCTTAAATATTATTTAAATATTTTATACACCCTTACTATACTCTCATGCACACCACTTCAACAATCTCAAGCTATTTACTGCAGGTCTGCCACGTTTAGTTACAGTTTTGTTAGAGTTGGACAAGTGCTGTTTGCAGGGGTTTAGCGAACGCTCAGTCACTGCACACATACTTAATGCAATAAAATCTTCTTAGAACAGTTTTTTCTAGTGTATTCTTAACAAAAAAGTCTAAAGAAGCAGTTGTCAGAAGTAGCTGAGAGCAATACATGTAAAATAAAAAGGGTGATTTGGGAGTTTTTTTTTATCATTATTCTAAATGCAACATTTAAAATAATCTCATTTGAAATGAAAATAAAACATTACATTGTTATATATTATTATTATTAGCTCCCAGTATCAATCTGAGCAAAGAAGATATTTCTAGGAGGCAAGAGGCAGTGTCCACAAATCATTTCTAATAAATTCACCTCTGAGGTTAGTCACGATGACAATAACCTAAGGCACTTCACTGGGTTACATTGATCCGTGTGACTGTTGCAGAACAGTGTCCCTCTCCCTGGGGGACCGGTAGGAGGGACAGGAGACAGAGTTAGGTCTCACAGGACGTAATGGGTCAAGATTGACAGATTTTTCCACTCGGAGGAGTCAGTAAAAGTTTGCACTGCCTCTGGCACATGACATTTCTCAGTGTGCTGTCTGAGATATGGCAAATAGCAAACAGAATATGTTCTTTATTGCTACCTGACTGCGTTCCTACCACCACATTACTCCCTCCACGTCTCTCTTCTTAATGCACTCCTGAAACGTTAACACATTCTCTCTAAGTGAAATATGGTTTAAAAGAAAGTTAACACACACTTATGTGCACACACACGGGCTTGACCCTTGAGCCTAGCTGACGCAACCGCTGACCACCAACGGACTTTGATGAAACAAGGTTTTGGAACACAGTGAGTTGCTCTGGAGGACGTGTCACCACGCTTGAGGCAGCCAACGTCGTCCGCAATTGATTTCCAGCTGACATTCAAGCGGCTACCGGTGAAAGATGACCTGTCAGAGCAACTCAAGGGAGCATATCTAGCGAGGCATCACGTAGGGAGACTCTTGCGTGAGATGGCAGGTAGACAGACGCAGGAGACCCTGAGCTGAGGCCTATTGGGGAGCCTATCTTATGAATAGCCCCAGGTCAATGAAAGCTTGCTAACAAGCCAAGCAGGCAAGTAAGTCAGTAAGTCATACTTTTTTTTTTATTTATAGTGAGGACCGCAGTTTGGTTGTATGTGCGAGTGTAGACTGAGTGATAACACATAGAGCACTATTGTTACGTCACGTGTTTGAATAGTGGCAAATTCCAAATGGAATAAAAATGATTAAATATTGATTGTTGTAGTGATATATTGTAAATGATAATAATAACTGTTTCCCTGAATTTTCTGTTGCTAATCATCAGCTCTTAAATGTATATATGGTTCACCAGTTGTTTGGACTGTAAGGCCATACAAAAGGCTTGTTTTAAGAGGGACATTGTGCTCACACTCTCACACATAAGCACTATCAAGGTAGCAAAATATGAACTTCATGCAGCACTACACACTGGACTTGATGTAGCATCAGTTGTCTCAGGAGGACTAGTCCTCCTCCATTCTCCCACAGATACGCTGCCTGCTCTTGCCCACGCTCTCCAGGGACCAGAAAGTGTCACTGTGATCTTGGAGGCCAGGGCCACGTGTCTGCTTAACTTTTTCCCACCATGGCTGCCTTGGCCATTTCCTACTGCCGTGGAAAAGATGCTGTCTTTAATCTGAAGTTGTCAGGGCAACAGTATGTGTTGAGGCCAGGAAAAAAGTTTAGAAAAGGTTGTAGAAATATTACATGATATCTTCATTAAGGTTACACTTGTTAGGGACATACTCTTTTATATCATCAAAAGGGCAAATTAGATCTTAAATATGACACAGTCTGGTACAGTCAGCACAGCTGAGATATACAGCCTTTGGCAAAAATTTAATTTTGCTGGTTTTGTCAGCATGATGATTAAATCTCCCTTTTCACTGAAAATTCACTCAAACATACAGTATTATCATGGCACACTCTTTTGACTAAATGCTAGCTCTGAAAATGGTGCGTGTGGTCTTGTTGTGTGTTTTATACAGTATGTTTAATGTATGAATAATGTGACGCTAAATTGCAAGACTTGGGAAAGTGAGTTAAATTATAGACCCCATTTAAAAACAGTTATTTCATGCCTTGTGGGCGAATCTGATTGCTATTTGATATCAAAACAGCCCTGTGTGGCACCCCAGTGGGAGTTAAGATGCTGACTGTACATCATCCCTGATTTGAGTCCGACTCGGGACCTTTGTTGCATGCAATTTTCCTTGTGTTTCCCCTCATTTCCTATCATCTCTCTATTTTCTGAATCTCCACTAAAAACATAAAAATGTTGTGTTGTGCTTATGGATAGTTGTAAACTGTTATTCTTGTAGCTAAACTGCTTAAATGCACAAGCTATTCTTCTTCTGGCATTTATGGCAGTTACCAAACAGCTTCAGGTGGATTATGCTGCACAACATGGGATGGATAGTAGAGACGGGAAAGATTCCCAAGTCAACAACTTATGAGCGTTCACTGGATATTTCAAGACAGTTGCAACATTACAAATAGTTTTGCATTAACACTATAGGGGGTCGACCCTGATTTGCACGTAACCTGGAAAAACTGAGACGGATTGCAATATGGTTTGTGATCCAACCAACGAAGATGCATATAAATCTAAATGAAATTGTTTTAAATTGCATCTGGATTTTATCCGGACATAAGCTGACATCCAGACACTTGAAGTATAATTGAGGACAAACAGTCTCAGTATGCTTTTAATAAAGTGCTTGGCAGATAGTCTTAACAGCATCTGAACCCATCCAGTGATTGGGCAGGTTCTTTGAAGTGTGAAAGTTTGCAGGGTCTGAACTCCTCTCTCAAACTCCATATTTTTATTCTCCACACAACTACTTCCATCACTTTTTGTGTGGACAGCCGGGTGTAACACTGTTAGTGAACCCTTTAAAAAGTCTCAGTTATTCATGGTACTGTATATTATATGAGGCAGAGCAGTACCCAGGGGTACAATGCTGTATTTGTTTGCTGTTTGGATGTTTTGTGTGACTTCGGACTTAATGAAGTGAGGTGACACAATTTTCTGAATCATCAGCTTCATCAAAATGAAGTTGACACCACCCGTTATTTGGCCACTCCCTGTCTCAGCTCACTACGGCAGCTGCCAACACCTTGAAAGCCAAGGTCGCCCTTTAATAAAAACATCATAAAAATCTCTGCCATTATCCGGTTAAATGGTGCAGAAGATTTGGCTTTAACAGGACTACTTCCCCCTCCAAGTGCTGTCGAATTAATTATGGGCAAAGTGGGAGGCACTTTTAAGCTAATCAGATGTTATCAAAAGTGCGTGTGTGTGTGTGTGTGTGTGTGTGTGGGTGAGACTGATGAAGGTCACTCGTTCCTGTGACTAAGTGAACACTGGCTTAAGAGCAAAGGCTTTGATTTGCATGATGTGGAAAGTCATGCATGTACCCTTTCACATGGAGTATATGGACATATGTTTTCACTTACCCATGGCAATGAGGAAGCTAACATTATTGAGGTGTGGAATACATTTTATTTTTCTGGTTCTACACTTTTAGCCACTGTGGCCAAATATTAATTGTGGTGGCCACCATACAGTAACCTCCACAGCTGAGGGATAGTTAGGGGAGGCAGACGTTTGCTTGCTCCACATTTTCACATTCATATTCAAATAACATGGAGACAATAATCCACTTGAGGAACCAGGATGTAAGTTTGAAGATGTTTATAATTCAAGTTCTAGGATGGTGAACCCCAAGGTTTACAACTCCAAATGATTAAATTGTAGTTTGAGTCTGTCTCATATTCGCACTGACCAATTTATTGCAAACAAACCAAGAGTTGTAAACATGACATCAACTCATTCAGCGGACAGTTTTGGTGACTGACAACCTGCATCATTAGTGCTACATGGACCCACTGGGAAAAAATGAGTGTTTATCCTGGTGCCTGACAACGAGTCATGCTGCACTTCACCGTACCTTAAGTGGTTATTTATCTCCTCTGGGGATTGCAAAGTGGTCACGAAAAATAAATGTTATACTGAGGACATTTGGAGTTGTCAATCACAAGTGTAACTGGTGTGGTACCAGCCTGCTGGCTCAGTAGTGAGGCCTCAGTTAAGGAGTTCCAACCATCAGACTGGAAGAGCTGTTCAGGCTCAACAGGTCAGACTAACATCACACAAGTCTTCATTTCAACACCTTTCAGCTAATCTAAGGCTGTGTTCAGACCACACTGTGGCACTGCAGCAAAAAGCAATCTCCTCATTCATTTCAACTAGACCACTGCTTTGGTGTATTGGGAGGTGCCACCGCAGACGGCTCTGGCAAAAACAAAACTGATTGTGTTGCAACTCCACAACATCATCTGGCAACACACTGTGTTGGATGAATATGTGTAAGTGCTGGCACATGCTTTAAAGCTGTCAACCGTCAATTTCCCTGCTTTTCTCCTGATGAAACGTTCAATTAATAAGAACTGAACGCTTTCCAGACAAAATAACAAAAAAAAAAATGATTTGCTTTTTGAATGTACTGAGTAGAAACAATTTATAAACATGTTTTATAATAATAATAATTAAGTTAATAATTATGGAAATTACTAGCATTAATGTATCTCCGTAAGTGCATTATATATTTATTTCATCACATACTTTGAATATGAGGAGCTTTGAACATTTTTATTAATATGTAATTCAGTCTATTTCACTCTCTATATAACTTTTTTCACATTTTGTCTTCAAATGAGCCTGTGTGCATGTGTCTGGGCCCACTTGGTATTTGGGGAACTATTGTGATAAAATTCACACTGAGTTAAGGATACTGGGAGTAATAGTTGAATTGAGGTTTTAATTACATTGGTTTGATTGAAACCTATTTGGGACAAATTCAAGTTTATTGGCATTGTTTAGTTCTTTAAGTGACACAGTAGATGTTTGATTAATTTTGACTGTATTTGTTAATCATGAACAAAACCTAATTTTTAATTCTTAGGTTAATAATTTACAAATACAGCTACACTTTAATAGACGGTAGCCTACTTTTAAATGTGCATTTTTTAACCATTAACTGATCCTTATTTAATTTTAAAACTGGTAAACATAAACAAAAGTACCTTAGATTCTGCACCCAAAGCCTCTATTATTCCAATCCATTCCCAGGCCATGGCAGTCATTTTGTGGTAACGTTTCTTTCACCAGCAATACTTAAAATTCTCTGGTACATCGTTCATTTGTGCAGGGATATTTGTGATCAGGATATAAAGATGCTTAATCTGGATGAGAAATCAACCATGAAGTGAGAGCAGTGTGTGAATGTTAATACTTTCACTGAGAGACAATAACATGCTAATGTTACCTGAGTGAAACAATACAGGCAATAATGATGAGATGGTATGAGATTAATTCTTGATCTTTTATTGCAACGTTACGGTATGCAAACACAATGTAGAGGATTAAACACTTACATTTTTTAAAATAAAGGGGGGCTCATCCCTGAGGACACCTAATTGAAAAAACACAGTCTAGAAATCATTGTCAGTATCTCCCTTCACCTCCCCTTAAGCTCTGAAATCAAGATTGATGATGTGCATGATTCGGGAGTACAATGGCACCCTATTCTACACTCCCTCCTTGTCTAGGAGTTTTCTTATAAGCAGATAGCAAGCTGTGATATTCAAAGTGACACTCAATTAGCTGTGCACTGGCAGTGGGACACAGATTGATAGGATTCCTTTGTCCCTGAATGCAAAAGCACCAATCCAGATATTGTCTTTGGAGTCTCGCAAGCTAGATTCTTTCCCGTAAACATTTACTCATATCATAAAATAAATAAATAAATATTTGTTGTCAAAGAAAGAGACACATGTTTTGGTATGTTATTTTGTTTTTTAGGCTCAAAGATGCTTTTGGTGGCCATCAATCATTCATGGAGCATTTGATAGAAGGAAAAGTGAGCTACTATTTGTTACTGTTCTATAGCATGGACATAGTATATCTATAATTTAATTACGATCGAGTGCTTTATGCAGAAGTCAAGACAGTGTAATAGAAAAAAATAGTTATACTATCACACTGCACTGATGCTCCCTTAATACTAATCAGCAGTGTTTTACTTTAAACTGCATATTTCTAGGTGGTGTGCAACCTGAATGACATGGCCGTTTAAGCTACCTCAAGCTCATTTACAGCCCCTGTGAACAATGGTAATGCTAATGTATAGAGCCCAGATAAACTCCGACCTGATATTGTCATACCAAATGTTCAGATGAATAGATCAGTCAGTAACTAAGTGCATTCAGTCGTTCAGTTGTTTGAAATTCCATTTCTAAGTCTTGGTGTAAAGTCCCTTGTCCCTTGTCCTAAACAATATATTACATTTAGTGCTAACTGCCAATGATTTTGTTTTATTTATATATGTATACATATGTACATGTGTATATGTGTTTCAGAGTTACTAGTATTTATATAATTTGTGTGGGACAGCCAAGTATACTAACTGATGTTATTTGGTCATTTAGTCTTTAGACATACAGGAAGTTGTCCTCACTGCTGCTTCAAAATTCTCACAAACATACAACACAAACTCTTCTCAGCAAATTAGTGAAAGATGGTTATGGTGTGTAAATTATGGTCCCATCTAGAGTAAAATAGATGGTAAAGCAGGGTATGTTTCAGGGCTTGGCTACCTTGTGATCGACAAGTTGGACCACAGTGACCTGTCTGCATACATGGCACTGTGTAAATTTAAATAGCTGTAAACTTGTTTTTGGGTGTTTGTGTTTTTGTCTTAGAACTTTGACCATAGGCTGTATAATAGAAGTGGAAGTTGTAATATTGTAATATTTTTGGCACCTGCATACATGCATATACAGTATACAAGAGGGAGCATACACTGAAAACTTGTTTCTTCTTTAAACCCACAGATCATAATAAATAATAACTAGCTGAACATGGGAGTAATTTGTTAGAATATGTTTTACTGAGTTCTATGAGAGTGACTCTAAAGCAAGAGTTCACCATGACAAATGTATAAAAAGAGGCTAGGATACAGACAACATACACAATATATACAGAGTTAAACCACCTGTCTTTTTGAGTCCACTTTCTTTAAGGTCCACTGTGAATCCACCTAGGTTAGTCTTCAGCCAGTATTTTAAGGATTAACTCGTCCACTCCTTGAGACAGTAGCACTTGGCTGCCCAAGCATCCAGAGGGAGCTATGAGAGTGGCCGCTGTTGTAATTGCTCTAATACGATCAACCGGCACATCAACACTTCCCCACCCACACTTGGGGCCACAAATTATAATATGACACTGAATGCATAACATGTCTAAAACTATTTTACAAGACATTTAATGGATTATCTTAAAGTTCCCCTACAGACACGTTTTAAAGTATGTCATTTGGAGAAATATGCCCGCAGGACTACTGGTCAATCTCTTAAAACCTGGAACGGTGCAGGAACATAATCTTTATTTCAGAGGGTTGAAGTGTGCTACAAGATGCAGCAAATTAATTGTTGTCAGTGAAGAACTGGATACCATGTACTAATTAACCATTGTACTAACAATGTACAACTTTAAGTGAATTAAACTACAACCATGTGTGCCTGTATTAATTAAGGTTAGAAAAAAATTACCAAAGGTACATGAGATTTTAAACTTTCCAGCATTGGCTAAATGTCATTTAATAACTGTTTCTTGCCCTCAGCAATGACCAACAATACTGTTGCTGTATGGAAGAGATCTGATGGCTGGACAGCATGGGGTACCATTAAAATGAGATGCACTTGATAACGTCAGTTTTTACTAAGAAAGTGACACCTGGATAAGATGAAATGTAGCACCCTGAGGACACCTGTGTGACAATTAACTCAATTTTCAGTGCCATTCATTAATCGCTGGCAGTTTGTCAACCTCATTATGTCAATTTCCAGTATGTTTGTGCAAACTGCATGTGGTGGAACGTCCAGGTGCCAAGCCGCTTCTGGTCACCTGTTCTAGCTTTGTTGTTAGGACAGTAATTAAGAAGCCCATTATTTCTGATTAGCGCTCCTTTGCATAATTAATGAATAAGAAGCTATGTCCAGATGGCTATTTCATCACAAAATCATTACTCATCTTGTTGAGCAGGACCTTCAAAGCGAAACAATACGATAACATATTTTCGAGTAACATAACATAACAATTACTTTGATATTTAAAGCATGTAAAGCCTCAGTTTCTAGTTTACCAGGAAAACCACCAGAAACTTTACAAAAATGGTCAGAAATTTTTTCCCTGTGATTATGTTTGATATAAATGTCACATGGCAACAAAAATTATAGACAACCAGACAACCCATTTCATCCACTATTTTCTTGGCCTCTGGTTTCCTCCTCAGTCCTTTTCTCTGCAGTCAGATCAAAACTCTCTGGAGTCCACACTTGACCTCAACTCTGTTAACCCTGACTAAGCTCAGTGGCAGTTACTGTTTTATCACCTGAAGAGAGCACCAACTTTTCCTTCAATTCGTGCTAAAACTAATTAAAGTTGGGGCACAGGAAGCGTCTGGCAAGAGAGAGGGAGACGGAGAGAATGAGGTTGAGTGAGTGCTGTTGGGAGGGGGAGATTAACAAGTGCAGGCAGAGCACTGTCTCTCAGTCGCTAATCCTTAATGTCACAGATATGCGGTAAGCTGGGGCCTTTGTCAGTTAAAGACTGCCTTCAGATCTACCCAACTCTTTGTCTGCCGCTGTGCATCCTCCTCCCCTTATACCCTGTGCTGTACCCTGACTCTTCTTCCTACTCCTTGGATCACGGATAAACATGGGAGCACTCACTATTCCAGGCGAGATGAAAGGCTGCTGGGGGTTGAAAGAAGCAGCTCATGCAGCCGAGATGGCTTGCCATAACACCAGATAGATAAAAGAGCATAGGGGGAGAGAAGGGAGGTGTATAAGGAGACCCCATTTTTGTGTTTACATGTCACAAGGTGACTTCAACAGATTTGTTTCATGCCTTATTAAAAAAGTTCCAATTAAGCCTGAAGAAGTTGCAAAGTTGGTATAGTTGTTTAAAAGGGTGTGTCATTTCATAAAATGTGATCTCACTATACTTCATAGGTGGTGCTGGTCAGTTCGTCAAATTTGGTGCATTTTTGTAATCTAGCAAAACCACATCAACCACACAGCGATTGGTCGGGTGTGCAGAGGTGCTAAGGGGCCAGGGTTTTCACCTCAGTCTCAAGACCCAGTCAGAGCAGAAAGTAGCACAGCGGAATTCCTCCAGGTTTCTTCAAACAATGTCTTTCTAGAAGATTAGTGACATAGTGACTTCTTGCAGGACTGTACAATTGTACAGTACGTACAACAGTAAGTGAACACATCACCTTCAAATGGCCATGACATTTGGCGCTGATTCAGACTTTGTCTTCAGTTCAGTAGTACTTTCAGTCTATTGCTAATTCAAGCTGTCAAGTTTAAGAGCTCGGCTGCCACTTATTTGATACAGTTAACACATTATGCATAGGATTTCTGTGGTTTAATAAGCTTTCAATGATAAAGCTGTCTAAAAAAGCTAAAATCTACTAATTCGGTCATTGACAATGGTCAGAATAGTCAGTTGACTTTACAGATGCGGTTCACACAGTTGAATAAAAACAGTATTTTTACCATCGATTTTGGTCTCATAACTGTTATGGTTGATGGCAAAAAGGCCCAAGTTCACCAAAGCTGAACTTGAAGCAGAAAATTCCCAGAGCACCCAAGTAAGCAAATCCACTAATCCAGGCGATTACATTGGAATTGATTTTGTTGCAAAATGCTGCCATTTTAAATGCAGGTTTGACAAATCATCCAACCCAGTTTATTTGAATCATACCAGGGTCTTAATAGTACTTTTCAGATTGGTACCTGCCCAAGTCTGGCCTGGTTCCAGACTTCTTAATTGCTCCCTACATCTCAAATTGTTTTATTCTGTTTGGTGCTGAAAAGTGACGCCACTGAAAGGTCATGAAGGTGATGAATTTCGGATGCTCTACAAAACAATCAAAAAGGCCTGTTACACATCGCCATAATGTCCAGTCCATAGCTTTAATGAGCTTGGCCTACGCACTTCACCATCATGTGCTTCTCTAGAGACACAGCAGATTGAATAATCATCGATGGCAATTAGCTAAATGAAGTGGATCAGTCCATGGGACTTAGTGTGCTCAGGGTCAGTGCAGGTACAGGCAAGCAACAACAGCAGGTCCCCCATTAAGAAACAATGACAGTGTCCTTTACACTCTGGTTTCTGAGAGCAACTTCTTATAAGTTATGACATTTGTCAAGAGCACCAGTGTCTTTACCTGTCACGACTTTCTTGTCATTAAAAAAATGTTTTGTCTGTTCCTGAGCCTGTTCCTGAGTTGGCTGTCCCAACCTATGTTTCACCTATTCCTGAGATGCAGTCTAAATCTCCAGATCCTGTGCAGCAGTTCCAGACAACAGAGCCCATCGTGGAACCATAACCAGAACATCAACTGTAAACAGAGCCTGAACTTCAGGGGTCCTGTCTGCTGCAGGGCTCTGTCTCCTGTCTCCCTGAGGGGCTCCGTCCTCCTCAGCTGGAAGTTCATGGTTTCTGTCTGCCGGAGACTTCCGGCTTCTGTCCTGAAGGGTTGGGATGTGAGTTGATGAGACAATTGAGCTTGCATGCATTACTGTTCGCACAAAGCTAAGCCAGTTAGAGAATGATAGTTGTAAATATGTCTTGCTAGAAAATTATAATTATGATAAGGCTTGTGGGTGATTCATATCTATCATTGCTAAAAACCATAGTGTCATAAATAAAAAAACAAAACCAGTTTTGTTATTTTTTTTTTGTTTTTTCTGTGGCATACCCTTAGTGTTAGTGGAACAGAGTAAACAAAAACTCTTGTTGAAGCAATACTTTAAGTAAGTGTCCTCCCATAGTTTTTCACGTGTGATTTTTAAAGTGTTCAAAAGATTGAGCCTAGTGCTAGAGCTTGATTTAATTAATAATTAATAGTTGTGAGAAAAAGCCACTACCTTATTTTTGTAAATTTCGAAAAACCATTGACCCATAGATTTGTCACTTGACATTTCCGTTTTGTTTTTTTTTGCAAGCTCTTTGTGACCACTAACTGAACAGCATTGCTCAAATAAGTGTACTTTCATTAAATTAAATAGGGAAGTGAACATGCCTGGTACTTTGTTCAAAGACAGATATCTTAATAAACCCTGACACTTACATGCAATTGTCAAGGCTGTAAATGTTTGCAGTGTATGTTGTATCTCCAGAGTGACAACCATAATCCCCTCCAGCTCCTTATCATGCACTTAAAATATTTATCTGTTGTATAATCCCTAACCAGAAAAATGGGATAAAGATTTCATTACATACAGCATGAGCCTAGTGGTACATTACAATGTTGGACCAAGAAGCGGGAGTCTCTGATTAATGTGCAATCAATGTAATGCATAGTCCATGGTGTAAGTAAGTATTTCAATTTACCATGTTGAGATTGTTATTTTTGCTTAAAAATGGACTTTTTCATCATTCATTATTATTTCTTGCAATAACTCCTTATAGGAAAAATATTATGATAGTGTATTTTAATTCTCCACCAAAATGTAGTCGGCATAACAATTAGGCTACTAAAAAAACAAATGGCAACAACTTTACTTTATTACTAAATTACACATAAACACTGACACTACAATTACACAATAGATCGTTAACTAAACATACAAATGAAACTACAGCGAGGGGATGAAGGAATAATGAACCTTTGGCAAATTATACCATGTATGACCGTCACTGGGAAAGCAACTGGTGAAAGGTGGTGGCAAATTTAAAGTCACGTTTTGTTATTCAGAGTCAACTGTTACTTAGGTGTCTGTGACCTGGTAGCTGCTGAGTAAGCGTGGGGCATCAGAAGTGAAGGTGTTGCAGCTGCCTAGTTGTGGATGCCGGGCCCCCGCTGCCCCCGCTGCCAAAGACAATTTCTAAAACAACCGTACAATTACATGATTTTAAAAAACATACAACTGTGGAATTTAGTTATAAATGATAGCAACACTTCTAATCTAGAAAAAAGATAAAACTATATTAATTTAATTTAGTCTTAATATAACCGTCAGTTGTTCCTGTTCCTGTCAGTCTGTCTTCCCCCACCGGAGTGCACAACATTCAGTGCAATGTTCATTTTACATATCACACCATATATCTAGTCTCAATACTTTCGCAATCACACAATGGGCCCAATGTTTGACATTTTATTTTTATATGACGCCATAACAGCTGCATGGAGTGTGTGAAGACTTCAGTGAATAATCATGTATTCTAAGAAACTCCTGGGCTGATCTGGAGAAATATGTTGTGACAAGAACATTTGCAAGTTAAAGGGTATTTGGCAAGTGCCTTGAAAAAGAAGACAGAGGGAGACAGGAGGGCTTCGTCCTTCATTATCATTAGTAGCAGTGTCTGATATGCTGCGGATTGTCCAATGGTGCGTATAATCGAGGCTGTCTGTACACTCAGACCTGCAACTGAGAGTGACTGAATGGCTTGACAAGAGTGTAGTTTATAGCAGAGGTGTTGCAGGCTGGTGGATCCTGTTAAATATGCATCACGGTTCACTGGACACTCGTGTGCTGTCAGGTTGTGAGCTCCACTGAGCCATTTGTTAAATCTTTGAACAGAAGGTCAAAACTCTTGAAAAAACTGAACCGACGTGATGGTGGTGCCTGATTCTGATGTAGGTTTGCCACATTTCTCTCATACACAAACAAACTTTAATCTACACATACACACAAGCAAATATACACATCCAATGGTTCACATCTTGTCTCATATTAAAAGTCTGCGTTGGACATCGACTGATATAAACACGAGTATGGTCTTTCTCTAACCCTCTCCCGAATTGTTTTTAGCTGTCTTACCTCTGCAGTCTATGTAGGAACAATCAACTGTGAACTCTTTGTGGATACATTTAGTTTGAACATTCTGTCTGATGTGATGAAGCAGCTTCACATTTTCCCCAGAATATCTTAGCTTTTTCAAATAGCTACTGAGTAAAATAATTTGTAGCATGTTGTTGTCTATTGAATTCAGATAAAATACAAGGTTTTAGCTCAGGGCCCAAACCTCTTTTTCACTTTAGACTGTTTTCACATCTGAAATGTTATTGGGGACCAGCCAGGTTCAAGGCAACTACTGCAAACATAGCCTATAGTAGCCTATAAAATCAAATACAAATCATGCAATTTCCTGATGGTAGCAAATGTTAAAGGTCCATGGCCACGTGGTTGAGAATGCATGCTTTAGGTAACAGCAAGTTATTCTATCAAGCATACAGTAATACTTGGCTAAATTAGTTATTAATGTTTAGTTCATTACATTTCTCTGTGGGATGTAATCCCTATTACAACTCTGGATATGACTAGTCTGGTTCAGTCAAAAACACACTTAGCATCGGCTATCAGCTCAGGTCTGAGTACAGGTCAGGGCATGGTATCATCAGACTCATCCACAGGTATAGTGACTCTGTGAACCACTCTCGTTTACATAGATTATCGTCCAGGATTCAGTCTTTGCTTTGATCCCTTGCTTTGAAGCTGACTTAATGGTGCACATAAGAATTTCTGTCTAGACAGTATAATACCCTTTGAGAGACAATAACCAGGAATCATCCGTATTTGAAATAATGTTCCTAAGTTCATCAAAGGAAAAGTAGAAGAAAGCATTTCAATCAAGAGGAAAAAGGACAGAGAATACAGATAACAGATAAGAGGTAAAAATCAGTTTCATCTTAAAAGGAACAATTTAAATTTAAAAGTAACCAAGACAAATGCAGCAGTAACAGTATCATAACACTGGTTATCACTCACAGATTGTTTGACAAGTGTAATAATACATGACCTACAGTAAAACTAGTCATCAACTAAATTTATTATATAATGTTTTAGTTTACTATACTGTGAAATGCCTGTAAACAAAGGTGTGAAAAACAACTATATTTCTTAAAATCAAGATCACAAAAGCAATTACAGTCTTTGGCCTTCTCTTACAATAAGTCACATAGTTTCATCTTTCATCTGAAGTAAAGCAAAAAAAAATAAATCCTGCATGAAAATGTGTTGACTTGCAGAAATCCTGTGCACTGTGCTATATCTCTTACTGAAAATGTAGTCAGGTATGAAGGATTAAATACAGCAAGATTTCACACTGATAGGAAGTGAGCTGTGAGATTAGATAGAAACTGATGGGATAACAAGCTGTCAGCGCTGTCTAAAACATATTGCAGCTAAACTCGGAATAGACGGCCAAGCAGATCTTACGTTTCAGCTCAGAAATTACTGAAACTAACAGAACATACCTAATTAAAAAGATGCCCAAAACTTCCAATTGTGTTAATACAGATGGTCCAAATTATCCATTGCGCGCTCTCTTTCACACATACGCACACACATGCCCACGCACATTACTAGAATACTGAATTAGAATGATTTATATGTTGAAAACTGTTTAAAATGAGTAGGTTGGATAATGTAAAAATGTCACTGAAAAATGAAAACAATGAAAAGAAAACTAAAAAGCTACTGCATTATAATTATAACACACAGTATGGACAAAATAAAGATACAGATAGGGACTTTCACTGACAAATTGTTTGAACAAAGGCGTTCAAAAGGCAACTCCAAAAACAGGCTTTGCTTTAAGAAGCACCCCTTAAGTGAGCTCTATCTCTAAATTTGCATGTTATCTGAGCAATCCTTCTACTTTCATCTGCTGCTGTAAACACCTCAAAAACACTTAATGAATAAAAAGACCAAAAATGAAGAGAGTCTGCCATTTAATTATTAATAACCTTAATTCTCAATACAGATGCTTAAAAGAAATAACATTGTGTCTTTATTAATTCATTCCATTTTCAGGTAAGTTTTTTATACCTTTCAGCAAAAGGTCTGTATAATTGTAGCAAGTTAAAGCTGCTATAATCAATATATTTATGCGAGCAATAGATCAAATTACTATGTGAATGTGAAAAGGGTTGCAAGTAGTAATGAACACACAGATAATTATCACCTAACGCTGCAGTTCCCCTCAGCTTTGCTCTTTGTTTCTCTTCGATTTTCCAGTCGCATCAGGCAGCTGTTCAACAAACAGCCAGTAAAAACTGACCTGCCCAGCACCAAACGGAAGAGAAACACAGTTAGCGAAGAGCTGCTGGAGAATTAAACAGCTAAATAAAACCGATAGTTCCCATATTGCTGCAGATATTGCGGCAGGTGGCAGAAAACCCGACACCAAAGAAATGATAATGTTGCCCTGTATCTGCGGCAGACATGTTAATAGGCAGCAGTTTACTATCACTTGTTTGCTTGCCATATCAGCTTAGGCAATATGTTAATATTGTGTTTAGCTTGTTTCCGCTGCCTACATGTGGCAAAAAAAACCTCCCCCTTACCTGTGGGCAGGATACCCCTGATACTGCAGCTATTTATTTACTAGGAAAACTAATAATCAGTTGTTCAAACCATAGACCATTTGTCTTAATGGAAAAATAGAATATTAGGAATAATAGTAAGGAATAAAACCTTTCTGGTTTAACTGAATACAGAATCTGCGATGCTAAATATTCATAATATCCACAATTCTTTTTCTTGATACAGATGACAGAATGTGACCATGCAGACACCTTTTCCTACCTTTCTGAGATGTAACATATTCTAATCAAAGCACTGCGCACATATATCGTGGAGGTGGGAGAAAGGTAAACATGTCTGCCTCCCACCCGCCATTGTTATTGTTTTGCTGCCCGACATGCATGTTACACGTTACACCAGATGCCGACGCTTTTGTGTTACACATCACACTGGTCGGGCGTCTTTGGCTTCCAGAGCTAGAATGCTATCTAAAATCACAACTGGGGCAACGTAATGCTGGCGTAATGATGGGTCTTCTTTATGGCATTATTGCGGGATCTCTGCGCAAAAAAGGCTTCTGTCTCTCTCCCTCATGCCCACGCCCACTCACAAAAAGCACATTGTAGCACCCTCAAGCAGCAGGCCTTTCTGCCAACCACTGGCAGTGTGGCTCACAATAACATCTGTGGGTTTTCACGGTCCAGCTTTATTATGCAATCTGTGTACCACATGGGAATCTGTCACAGAGCGTAGCAAAGATAAGATTGTGCCTATTCCTCCCATTGCCATGTGGCACTCAAACACAAGCAACTGCTCCTTGCTTAAAGCAATATGCAGCTTTTTGCCTCGAGGCTGAAATGGCATTTTGAACGGTGCCCTTCTCCCTTCTGTTGGTCAAGTTACCAGCGTTTGTCACTTATCTTGATGAGCTGTCTGCCTTGAAAATGGCATGAAGCCGTATCTGATAACCCAGCATGTAAAGCCGCCACCTGTGAAAAAGCAAGTGACAAACAGGCTGATTTTAACCATTAAAAACAAGAGCGTTAACTTCCTTTATCTGCACTTTTTTTCCCTTAATGTCTAAGCCAGCAAAAATAATTCCCATTTGGAAATCATGAGGACCTTGTATACATCACTCATAAGATTTATCTTTTGGTCTCCACAGGGAGAGAATTTTCACCATCTCAGCTTAGCTTCTAGGCTGGGAGCTGATACTTTTTTTTCAATTTACATTGCATCAGTTCTGAAAACACTGAATTACTTTAATCAACTAAAAAGAACTGCCAGAGAAGTTTGCTCTTAAGCCGGCAAAGACTTAAGTCCCATCTGCATGGTTTCTTGTCGCATATCACTATAAAATATAACAAGTCTAATTTAAAGAGTGACAAACCTGCCAACATGGCTTGCCCAATACCAGGGTAAATTTAGTTTTATCGCTTTGTCTGTGTTAAGGAGCAGAGAAAATCCAGTCTAATTTAATTTATAACTAAACATTGACACGTGTTCTCGTGTTGGTTGTGAGTTGGGTGTATAGATGAAGTGCACAGACAACTTGCTTCAGATCAGGGTGATAAATGTCTAATTTTGAGATCAAGCTGACAAGATGAGAAATAAATTGAATCTTTTTGAAAAAAGAAAAAAACGTTTAATCACATTTTCATGGCAATTAAACAGCACTGAAGGCCAGCGATATGAGCTGTAAAAGGATGCTGTAACATTTGAAGGGTTTGACAGTCTATCGCTTCATTTCTGTGTCACATATCGGAGGAAAACGAAATCCAATTGGAGAGACGATTGTCACACTACAGATAAAAACGTCACCAAAATTATATTTTATCATTATATTCAGGTATCGATGTGGTACGACTTTACATATGGCAACATTTAAAAACACACAAAGCATGAGACCCACACAGACATACAGACAAATGACCTTTATTTCCCATGAACCCACAGCAGCTTTGTCTAGCCACAGATCAAATTCAGTGGTAACCAGGACAACAGTTATTGGATTTACCATTCATTTTTATCAGACCCATAGAACCCCTTGATGATTTTGCTTCTCTTCCTATATGTTGTTTGACGTCAGGTGTAAAGGTTATAGCAGGAACAGGTTCAGACTGTACTGTATGTAAAGCCATCTGCCATACAAAAACGTTTTTTGTGGCCCTTAATGCACTGCAAGCAACTATTGTACTGTTTTATAAATGGTTTTAAATCAGCTAGTGGTATCTGTTGTTAGGGCTGATTGACTGAACTAGGAGATCACTGAAGAATTTTATAGCATAAAATGTACTTGGGACCAAACAAAGGACAGGGACAAATTCACAAATGCCTTTTCTAGCAGCATACTTTAGATTCTAATAGTTCTTTTAAAACTTTGAAATTAGGGTTGGAGTTTTAACAAATCAGTGAATCCATTTATTTAATCTGAATCCTTTCAAACCTCTTCGTGAACCCATTTATGTTAAATACTTAACTTTTGAAAAATTCTCAAAATATAAATTACTAAATGTACCTGCACTTAACTATTTTTATTATAACGTGATTATGTAAGCTGTTATTACTTTTGAGTGTCATGTTTATAATTCAAAATGACTATGTCAAGTAAAGGCCTACCTTGTAAAACTTACTAAACTTCAGCTAACCTGATCAAGTTTTCTATAGAAAATGTATGTAGAAGTTAACTTTTCTCTGACTTTCAGGCTATATTTTCTTTTATGATGCATAACCTTGTAATTGTACTCTACCATATTATCTACAAAACTAATGTATAGTCCAGTAAATGCAATTTGAATGGCTAATAGTTCAAAATGACCAGAATAAATCTGTGTGGGTTGTTGATCAGTACCAGTGACTCAGTGATTGCGTTGCCAATTGCTTAGATTTTATGCTCTCAAAACTCATTTTCTAGTCCAGACAGTTTTTGGAACAAAATATTCCCTTACCTACCTCCTGCCACAAACACTCACATTTTAAACTGTTCAGCAATGAAAGACAGTGCTAAGTAAATTAATGTGAAAAAAAAAAAAAACATCTCCAACAGTCCATCTGTTTTTGAAACCACTCATCCTCTTCAGGGCTGCAGGGGCTCAAGTCTATCCCAGCACACTGGGTGAAAAGTGGGGTATACCCTGGACAGTTTGACAACACAGTTGTTCTGATACTCACTTTGTTTGGATGGTCAAATATTGATGCTCAACAACCCCTGAAATTCTATAGTAAATATAACTTTGCAGTCTAAATTCAACAAAGTTTTTCTCATTATTACCCTTATTATTAATATGAGGAAAAGCAATTTGTCTTTGAAGCTTTTTTTGTTATATTTGTGGAAATTCTCTTTACATTCCGACAGCAATCAAAAAATCAAAGGGTCTGACACAAAAAAAGAAACAAATATACATGTGGTTACGGTACATTTGGCGGTTGCAGGCCTTCTAGTGACTTTCAAAGCTCCACCAGACTCCCTGTCCTTTTAGTGGCGAAATGGAGAGTCTAAGTTTAGCCTTTTCTTTATGGCTGGTTAGCGTTGACTACCAGCTCTATGTTGCTGTCAATGGTACACAGAGCGGCGATCAGTCAGTGTACCTGACCCCACATGTCACACATTATGTCGACACGAGACCACGCCTCCCGCAGTCATTGCTCCCCCACTCCTCTGTGTTGCATTATTTAAAATATGCTGGGAGAGAGGGTTCTAGCAGAATTTCAGGGTGTAGTTAAACTTTAAGTCTAACACCGCAAATGGATCAGTAGCAATTAACATCCATTTATTTTTGGAAAGGTATTGACTAACCTATATGAATGACATGCATCCCACAGTCCTGCTGTCTGCAGGCAAGATAAACAAGCAAGCATGCCCACCTCTGTCTATTATTCCATGTATTAATATACAGCACCCACAACGTCCCTTTCTCAGTCGAAATAGCAGTTTTGTGTGCAGTTCCAATTGTGCAATTCAGCTAAAACTACAGTAAGTTGTAGAATAATAAAAAGTCTTTACATTATTAATGTCTGTTGGTTGTATTTTTATTAAGTGATTAATTTAGTTTTCTGATACTCAGTATTTCTGGGTGCCTGTACTGTACATGTACTGGCTACTTACAAGACAAACTAGGCTCTCCCTATGTTAGAGTTTGACAGTAAGAGGCTGTTTTACGTGGAAGGCAGACTTTTTCTGCAAGTTATTAACTTTCTCCAAAAGGTCGCTTTTTGACCTGCCCACGGATGAAAGAAAAAGAATATAAAAAAATAAAGGACTTTCAAAAGATTATCATGGCAAATCCATTTTTTTTCTCGCCTGTCCTTAAGAGGAGAGAAAACTATTTAGATCAAGCTTAGAAAAATGGATCAGCAGATTTTTTCTTCTCATTTGCCTCTCAGGGCTTCCATAAATTTCACATTCATCAGGTGGAAAGTTTCACTTGAAAGCTCAGTTTAACACCTGCACATGTAGGATGATTTTGTGACATCACAATTTACACAAGTGTGATGAGGAAACTTAAAGGCACAGTGGCAAGCAGCTTGTATACAGCTGTTAAACCTCTTAATGAATCAATTAAAAAATGTTTGCAAATTCATAGTTCATGGCTTTTTTTTAATGAGGGAGAAGTGCATGTCATTTAGAAGAAATTTTAACGAGGTATTTGGACTTTTTTTTTTTTTGTGGAAAAACCACATCAGACAACTTATTACTAAAAGCAAAGTATTCTCATATGTCTAAATGTCTGGAAGGGATTTTCAACTGATAATTATTATTCAAAGGACATGGTGATGAAATTATAAAATTGTTGCTTTTTGTAAAAATGGCCCAACATCTTTGGTGGACCTCAGGATGTGGGCTATACTTTAAATGAATTGACTGTATAAACCTGGAATTTGTGTGGAACAGCTCCATAGGATAATGATGGCTACAGGTAATTTATTGAACTGAAGAGGAAGCGCTGAGATATTAGATTTTTTTCACTGTGTAGTTTGGGCTTGCCATAAGACCCTGCAGCCTCTACTCCCACTCAAAGATCAAAGAATCATCAAAGAGTACCTTACTTGCAAAAGCAGCAAGAGCGTTTTACCAGCAGACTCTCCTGTCTTGATGTGTCAGTTTTGTTGACCAAATAGCTCCCAAGGATGTCAATTTTTCCGGGGACGGTTCCAGAAGACAAGATATGCCAGATTTAGAGGACTCTGATTGATTTACTGGACCGCCGTCCAGGTAGAAATCTTACCAGGACACCCAGCCAGCCATGCAGTGACAGGGCTAAGAATGTCAGAAAATTAATACAGTATAAGTCATAAAATAAGACAGGAGTGAAAGTCATTGCTCAGAGGTCAGTTTCAACCCAAATAAAAATTGTACATGGCACACATGTCCCCTTATGACTGTCCATGTGGATAGATTCATTAAGTGAAGATTTATTTTAAAGAGAAGATTTACTGAAAGCAGGTAGCTGTAGCATCACTTGCTCGACACAAGAAAATTGATCTGTGGTCACCATAATTATGTCAGAATTAAAAGAGACTTTTTGAGTCACTGACTGAAATGGTTAAGCAATAAACATGGAGCAGCACGACAGAGGATAAGAAGAGAACATGAAAGGGAAAGAGGCAGAATGACGAGAGGGGGGTGAGACAGAGGAGGTAAAGTACGGAGGAAGAAAAGAGATAGAAGAAGTCTGCTGGAAGCACACTGCTATAATAAGACAGATGGATTCCCACAAAATGGCAAAGCAAGAGCAAAGGCAAAAGGGGGGAGAATGTGTGGAAAAGATGGGTAATACAAAAAAATGACAGAGGAAATAAGCAATGGGCTGGCGGGCATAGAGCACGGAATAAGATGATAGAAAAACGGGCAGATTCTAAGAGGAGAGGTGGAAGGAATATAGCGGGAGACAAAGTGAAAGGTGGCAGAGAGGTTCTGCTGGAGCAGCTCGTTACTGCTGAGCCAACTCATGCTCTCTTGCCATCTCCAAGAGCTAATTGGCACTTCCAGTGTGAAAACTCAAGTCTGTGTACTCGTTCTCACAGACATGCTGCACACACACTGACACACACACACACACACACACACACATGCCTGCACACACGTAGGGGGTAGAAAACAAATCTAGACACCTCATAGAAAAGCACTTAATAATAATAACTTAAACAAGCTATAATGCATGACAAAGAAAATTATTGACAAGATGGTGTATAAGAGTGGCATTTCCTTTGCTGATACACTGTTACCTCACAATGAATTATCATGCTCACATATCAAATGGATAAGGAGAAAAATACTGTATACATGGCACACTGAATTCTTTTGAGGTCTGAGGTCTTCTGAAGGTCTTGAAGGTGTCCAAACATTGAATTACATTTTATAACATTATAACCGTGAACAGCCTTAACAGTAATACTATAAGAAAATAATGGTCTGCAATTAAGAGGTCATGCCATGTACTTTTCTTGCCCATTCAACAGCCTACGGAGTGGTGGGACGGACCAGTGTCTCGTTCACCTGTTTTACTTAACTTGAATCAAGAACCAGATGGAGAGGTAAGAAACAGCAGTTTTCTAGATCTTCTACACAGTGTGTTCAGTTTTATTAACATATTGCATCCTGCAGTATTTGCCTGGAGGCATGTCTGAGTGAGAGACTTTGAGGAATGGACAGCAGCCAGGGAACACACACACACACACACTCTCGCTCTCTCTCTCTCTCACACACACACACACACACACACAGATACAAACATATCTCTTAAAACACATTAAAACTTGTGTCCGACAAAACTCAGGATGATCACATGGTGGTGAAATATTTTTGTGCTTGTTGATATAAGGAACTTTTCCCACTAAAACTAAGGCGCACATCAAGTTGTATTTGGTGAACAGTGCCTCCTGTTGCAGAAAGCATATAATGTTAAAACTTTTACTGTCTTGTTGAACATACTCAGCAATTTCGCTCTCAATTGCAGATTAAATGAACACGCAAGGTGGTTTAAGAGTTGCAGAAATGGCATATAATTACTGTATCATCAGATTTCTCCAAACATTATATGCAACATAATCCAAACAACTGCACAGTGAGTGCATGGTGTAAGCAGTCCTGCACACTCTGGAAAAAAGCTGTGCTCATGCTGTACACAGAGTTTCCAATCTACTGTACTGTGGATATGGACTGATCAGCATTGCCAACATCAAAAGATGAAAATGTTTCTCAATTTGCAACATTTCTGTCTTTACTTGACTAATTGGTGTTTATGTTGTCAAATTGGTGTATTCCTACATTATTTGTGTTTTGCAAAACACTGAGCCTTCTCTTCCACCATAGTTTGGATAATGTTAATTGTTCTTTTCATTTAGAGCTGAAGTAACTTTAGATATGGTACAGTTGTACTTATTTTTCAGCTGAATGTGTCAATGTCCCCACTTGCTTTTGGCTGAACGCTTTCTACCAGATAAGGATGTTGTTTTTTGTCCTCCATCGTGTACAGTGTATTGCGCTACAAAGGGAAAGCTTCATAGCTAGTGTGGACAGGAGGAATATATACAGTAAACAGTGACACTTTCAATACTGCCATATGTGAATATGTAAACAACATTATAAAATATGCTGGTAGTGAATCAAGCATGAACTCTGTACAGGGCCACTGTGTGTGTAAGCATATTAACTCCATGGCTCATTCCAGCTCAGTACAGCAAACTAATGCCGAAAACCAAGAAACTTGTAGTGTTTGTCAGCCTCAATGTTTGAGCGTGAAGTATGTAGCGAGTTAAGATGTGGTTAGCCTAGTTTAGCTTAAAGACCAGAAAAAAATAAGCCTACTGCACAACCTTTAAAACCACAAATTGTTGTTTTAATATTTCTGTTTGAGTACTAATGAAACAAATGAGATACAAGGTGTCCCTTTAAAGGTTTGGTGGGCTTTTATTTTTTTACTGGACAGAGCCAGTCTAGCTGTTTAAGTGGTGCTCCACACTTAATGTACAGTTATAAGACTGATATCAATCCTCCAAAGAGAAGGAAAAAACAAAAAGTGTTTTTTTTTCAAACTCTCAGCTATTAAGAGATGCCTGGAAACAAAGTAAGCCAGATTCATTATATCTGTTGTAGTCTTAAAACATTTTGTTTGGTAAGTATCCTCATCTGAATATCAACCATAAATCTCTCAAAGTTTAGTCTATTTAACTTCACATTAAGAACCAAGGACTATGGAAGGCCAAGATCATGCAGTTTTTCTAGCCCCTGATGCTACGGAGTTCTCCTTCCCTTGTGAGATTTTAAGCAAAATTGGCTGATGTAAGTATTGTTTGTTGGAAAAACCTAAATACCTTCTGTCCTCCATGAAGTGCACATGGTTGACCCTTCTGAAGAGAGTGAACAGCCGAAAGTATTTTAAAGAGGACACCCAACCATTCCATATCTAGGAATGAGATCTAAAGATAATCATTAATTGTCAATGCTTCATTGCGTCAAATCATTTTAGAGAATTTGTTTTTGTCAATTTGGCTTTTTTTGTGTGGAGGACACATGCATGTTAATAAAAAAGAAAAACATGCCCCACAAACAAAGAAGTCTGTTATCATTGCCAGCGAATGTGCAGTAATCCTACCAAAGGAATACAGTAATAGAGTTATGTTCTCTCATAGTTGAAAAGGTAATTTCAAAATTTGTAAAAATACAACCCTGGTTTAGATTAGAAATGCCCTTGTTTTGGTGACAGAATATTTCTATTACTTGCAGAATCCCCAATCAGCAGAGCTGACCTTTTCAAACTGAGGTGCTATCAGACAGTGGGTCTCGCCTTTCTACATCAAGGAAAATGAGACTTCCATTACTGGCTGTGGCACCATCTGCTGCTCCCACAATCTCTGTAATCCGAAGATGCCAGCTGCTGACACCTCAATCACATTCACCGTCTCCCTTGGAAAATTTACCCGCCGACCACAGGAGTGCTGCAAAAACCTGTAATTCCCCAAAGTGATGAGGCAGACTCTTTTGCTCTGTTTGATGGTAGTGGAAATGTAGGGGACTATAAAGAAAGATGGTTTGACTAGAACATGCTATCAGAAGCTTCAGTCCTCAAGTAAGTGATGAATTCTTGATCGGTCAAAGGCTGAAAAAATATGTACATTTCACAGTCTTTTCCAGCAGGGGATGCAGAGAGGCGGGCGGCGAGAGAGATGAACCAGACTGTATGACATCATACTGTGAAGAAATCATAAAAATCTGTGCTGTATTATTCATTAAGGGCTAGTCCTAAATAGGCAATCTCTGAATTAATGGACACTATAAAATCCCAAATGTTCAAACAGAACGATAACAAGGCATGTATGCCAATCCAAAATGTCTTTATGACTCTTAACCAAATAACATATTCAAACATGTTTTATGAGTCATAGTTTGTGGTGAGAGTTACACATTCAAATTAATTGATATACTCGACAGTCGCCCCTGGAATGCAAGTATCCCTGTTTGGAATTTCTGCTGTAGGGGACCTTTCCTTAAAGAGATAAATTAAGTATTGCATTGTCTTTATAACAATCCCACTGCTCCCTAACATTGACCCCTGATACAATCATAGTGCGCTGCGAATGAAAATGAATAATCTTCAACTGGTATTACATGTTCCTTTTGGAAACGTATTCCCAAGATCTTAATAATTCATCAACACTAATGTAAATGGTTGATAAATGGTACCATGACTAATTTATTATTATTGTAATATTAGAGCTGAAATTGAGTAGATGTGTATAATTTGGAAAGAGGTTCTATTTTAAGTGCAGCCCAGTCTGAACGGTTTGGCTGGAGAGGGAATTATTATTAGCATAAAACATGTTGATAGGAAAGTGTACTACTATATTTTTTAAATAGTATTTTACATATTCCACCCACATATGCGCATTTCATTTAGGGATCAAGGATGGACGCTCATGAAGAAAGAAAGAAAGTGTGATTTGCTTCTGATTCACAGCATTTCACTTAGTACTGATCTCAGTGCATCGTTCTACCCTGAAACAGACCACTTTCACCTCAGGGTGACTAATTTTTCACCTCCTACCAGCCAAAGGCAACCAAGCGACAGGCATAACACGAATCAATAATTTCAACTTGACACCCAGTGCTTTACATCACGCTTGCTTACCTGGATGCAAGCTAATTTTCTTTTAACCCCCATGTCCGTCATCCTGACACCCGAGGGCCTTTACAAAACATTTTAATGCCCCACACCGGAGCTACCTAGCCTCCAAAGGAAAACTAGTCCTGCCTCAGGAACAAGGCCTTTAATAGCATATTGATCAAAAATGAATTGAGTGCACGAATGAGAACACAGCAAAGCACAAATAATACAAACTACCCAGTCTTGGCTAAATGAAGGTCTGATCGATGCAAAATTAATTGCATTCCTCTCAGAACACAGTGGAATGAAAGTGTTGGATGTTGGATTCCAAAAAAACAAAAACAAAAACCATAACACCAGAACAAATCTATTAGATATTGTTTTCTAGTCTTCTATTTTCATCAACTCTAATTTAACAACTTGCAATGATTGAATGCTCGGGGCTGAGCAGTCAAGTACTAACTTTTTATGAAAAAACAGATTGTTCTCTTCAGAAGCTTAAAATGTGCTGTGTTGTTTAAAATACTGGAAATAAAAAAATAAATAGAAAAAATCAATTTCTGAAGAAAAAAGATTTTATTATTGTGACCATTAAAATAATTGATAATGAATTGATTAATAATAAATAATTAAATAATTTATATTTTGGGAAATACACTTCACCCCCAAAGGTTGATGGGATCACTTCCGTGCCTGTATGCTAACTATGAAACAAGAGCCAGTGGGCCATTAGCTTAAGGACTGGAATCAGAGGAAAACTACATCATACCAACAGCTCTAAAGCTCACGTCCTGGCTCAGTACAGCAAAGTTATCTTTGAAAGGCTTCCACAGCCTTCTTACGTCCTCTGTCTCCCCGCAAGGACACTGTCCTAATCTGTCATTTGCTGGAAAGGATGGAGGAGCAGGTTTGATCGTGGGTCAATACCTGCCAATGATGCAGCAGAATTTTCAATGACCTAAGGGGAGATTGGCTTTTTAAACATGACCGAAGTAAGTGAATCAGAGGGCGAAGGCCACAGGGAGCAAGAAGGGTTTGAAGTGTTGCTTTAGTGTCATGTCAAATGAAAGTTCTGCCGATCGCTTTCTGTGATGACAGAATACAAAATTTGTGTGATCTTGCCCCTTGTCATGTTTTGAATTAAATGACACATTGTTTAAATAGATGTACCCCGACAGGCAAAGCTGGTGCTTGAAGACCAAAAGTCCATATGCAAATTGGCGTATAGACTCAGACGACATAGAAACAGGACAATATTCATCTTAATTTGGGAGGCGAAATGGGACAGCAGATATGAGTTTGGGGCATCCAGGTTTTTAATTTTTCGAACTTCCTTCCTTATTTGTGTTTAATTTATATGTGATGACATTTTTTATTGTTATTATTCTGATAGCTTACATTTTTGTTCATAGGACAAATAGATTTGCTGTTTGTCAAATGTCTTTTTTACTACTACTAAAGGGGGGAACCAAAGTTGGAAAATTTTAAATCCAACTCATAATGGTTTTACAGACAATTTTAGCTGATATTGACTCAGTCCTGTTCATTTATGTCCGTTAATTCTGTTCAACATATATTTCTAAATTTCTTTACTTTTGTGTGAATCTTAGCTAACAGCATTGCTCGAGGGATTGCAATGGCAGTTTGTTGGTCTGTTGGTTCGTCACTTTGGTCCAGACTGAACTATCTCAGCAACTGTTGAATGACTTTGGTGATCCCCTTGAGGTTGATATTTTTACTGCAAAAAACAATACTTCAAATTTACCTTGACATTAAGATAAACTCAACATCTACAGTTTAGAACTGAGAAGGACTAGGTAATCAGCAAAACATAATGACATAATCAGTAAAAATGCTAATAAAACTCTTTTAACACCATTAATAGGCTGACCAACCTCTCTGTCATCAGGTAATTTTCTTGAAGCCTTGAACCTGCAGTCATGATGCCTGGATACATCTATGTTTACCAACCACAGACCAATATCAAACCTCCCCTTTGTAAGTAAAATAATAGAAAAATTTGATTTCGGGGTCATTTACAGTACTGAGACAGCTCTCATTAAAGTTCTGAATGATACTTAGAAAACTGATTCGGGCAAGATTTCAGTTCTAGTCCTATTTGATCTTGACACAGCTGACCACTGGACAGACTGGAATACTGGTTTGGGCTCTCAAGCACAGTACTAAAGTGGTTCCAGTCATTCAGGAGAGGAACTATTTTCTCTCAATTTTTCTCTATTTAACATTTACATGCTTCCACTTTGCCAGATTATACAAAACATGGACAACAGGATTCATGTCCAGGCAGGATTTACAGAAAGTATTTCTTTCCAATTCTATCAAGTTAGATTATTGTAATGGTCTTCTCTCAGGTCTCCACAAAAAAAAAACAACACTACTGTTGGAGTGCACAGTTCAGGTCATGAGCTGCTACCTGTTTCCAGAGTGCAAAGTGAACATGGAGAAGCAGCATTTATTGCACCACAGAGCTGTAACGTACTTCCACAGGATTTAGATTTGCATTAACTTTGACCACTTTAATCCAGATTAAAAACATTTATTTACTTATTTATGTTATACTGAATATTAGAAAACTCACTCACTTATCCTGTATTTATATCTCTGTTCTTAATGTTGTAGTTATTGATACATACTATCCATTTACAGGCCTTAAATATAATTATCCATACCTTTCGACCAATGTAAACAAGCATAGTTACATGTGAGAAATCTCAATTAACTCTGCTAGCCCTGTAATGGAAATTCATTTATTTTCTGCATTTTGGTGAAAATATGAGTGTTTGGAATATGCCAATCATAAAGAATGACAGCAGGGAAGTGTTTTATTTAATTTAATTTTTGTCTGTGAAACTGGGTCACTGTTGGAATCCATTATAACTGTTTACAGGAGGTGAGTATTTGATCATCAAAGCATCAGTTTTGGGTGGAATATTCCTTTAAAGATATAATACATATCTTTTCTTTTTGTTGAGTTGTGTACTAACATTATCCAAAATGTTTCCAACAATTTCCAAACCTACAGAAATCCATCCTTTTAAGGTAACGGCCCATTTCATTTGGTTGCCTGTCAATCGCGTCATATCCCCTTTGTGTTCATCAGTGTTGTGGTTGTCTGCCAGAAGCTGTCATGAATTGACTTTTTATCCACTTTAAGCCATGTTGTTATGATACACTTTTCTAGATCTTTTAACTTTATATTTTTAACCTGATGAAAGATTTTAGTCATTGGGAGTCTGGATGTTAAGTTATCAGAAAAACGAGCTGAGCAGCTCATCCTGTGTCCTCTGATCAGTGTTGGAGAAACACTCATTTTTTGTGTGTGAAACTGCTTTATTAAATGTTTTTATTGGTTTTAATCTCTTGATCTATTTGTTGTGGAATGAGGGAGACCTCTACGGATATTTTGGCTCCTGGTAAAAACCTCCCGAAGGAATCTTAACGGGGAGAAGCTGTAATGACGGCAATGGTGGTGAAGACAACAACTCCCATGATCCCATGCTACTTCATGATGTCACCAAACTCTGTCTTTTTTTATTGTTTTGATTGAGAGACCCCATAGCGGCAGAAAATTACATATTGTGCGTTTAAGGATACAATGTCAACCATCATTTGGCATTTGTATGTCAAATAATAACCCATTTAATGCTATCCTCACCCTTCTCTTGCTGTGCTGCTCCAACACCTGAACTATTTGCTCTGTCCTCCTTTCTCTCCTGTAGATTTTCCTGAAATAGAAGAGCAAACTCATCTCGGAAAGAGAGAAATCAAGTTAGCCTGTTAACACATAGATCTGCAGTACATTACTAGATGAAGGGCAGGTGATATTAATATCAACATGATCCTTCAGGCCCCAGCCTGTTGAGCTTCAGTAGCAGAATCAAGGTACAATGACTCATTATAAAAGTGTCAGATAACTGATATGTTGGACTGTCATTTTGACCACATTCATATTTATATTTATTGTTTTTCACGTCATTAAGACTACATCATGTAGTCATGTTATGTTATGATTCACAGCAGCATATAATTGGGTAGGCGATTTTTATACACATTCTCCACTTCAGGAGGAAATACTTTACTGTTTACTCCACTACATTCATTTGACAAGTTACTTGTCTGATTAAGATTCCTATATAAGAAAGAAAAAAGTAATAAGGTGTTAAAATTCAACACATTGTTGGGTTGAGCGCATTCCATTAAGGCTGAGTCCTTTCCGCAGCAGCCAGGGTTCAAGTCCAGCCCAGGGCCCTTTGCTGCATGTAATCCCCTCCCCGTCCCTGCCTTTCATCATAATAATAAAGTAGAAATGCCCCCCCCCCAAAAAAAATTCAACACATTGTTAAAGATTGACTTGTGACCTCTCACAACAAACAAGTGTGAAGTTTTTTCTCACATTTCAGATGTCTACTGAGAGTTGTGAATAGTTCCACCAAAGAGTGAGTTCCAATCAAAATGTCTCACATGATGCTATTTTAATAACCGTTCAATGCCCAAAGAAGTAAAATGATCTATTATTAAAATTCAAATACAGATTTGTGTAGCGAGAACTTTGTTTTTTCTTTCTACTCCCATTAATCATCGTATGACACCCCCAGATTTATCTTGTGACCCTTTGGAGGGGGCTTGACCCTGACGATGGGAAGCACTGGACTAAACTACGTAGGTGTATATATAGAAATTAAAACTAGCTACACCTTGACCAGCTAACAGCTAGTAACTACACTACTTTCAGTACACACTGATTCATCAGGATTAACAATTGAATAACATCATATATAATAATATATCAGTCACATGAAAGAAAGTAGTATTTTTATTTTAATACTATGAGTACAATTTGTACTGTAGGTGTAGTATAGTGAGAAGGGTTATGATGTCAGCACAGGTATGATTGGAAATTGGTAGTCAGCTAGTGCAGCAGGAGTTACGGTACATTAAAAAAAAAAATACTTTTTTGTTAGGACATTTCCATTCCCTGCAATGTCAGATCTTGTTTAACAATACACTGTAATATTACGTTTTTTTGTGTCAGTTACACACTTACACGCAGAGTAAGATGTATGTGGCATTACTGCAAGACACATAGAAGAAGACTAGTTCCAAAAAAGAATGGTTAGAGCCCATGGTCGGTCAAGGAAGTGTTTTGGTGCTGTAGTACCACCAGCTTGTATGTTGTGTCAAGTCTTGCCACAAAGTAATAAAACTGAATGTTTTCCTACACCACTTACTGTCGCAGTCTGGATGGGGTAACATTACAAACTGTGTTTAACCGTGACTTTTCTTTTCCTTCATGTTGGGCGTGTGCCTGTCGATCTCCTCCGAGCCGGACTGAAATTACCTCAAGTGATGTTGTTGCACTGTTATTGTTAGGCCCTCTGTAGCCCACTTGTGTAGCGGTAGGTGAGCTATTTTCCCCTCACCAGCTCTTGTCCACTGGTATGTACTGTACAGACAAACATATAGCTGCTTGACAAAGGTATGCATGGTGGGAGGTTACTGTCTTTTGGCCTTTTTTAATTAAAAGAATGTACAAGTACTGTATGTTCTGTATCCTTCATAGCATTGAGATATATATATATATAGTTGATGGTACGTTGTGTAATAACATCACTTACTTCACAGCCAGGTAACGGATAGATCATGAGGACACATCAATAAGACACCACATACAACACAACTTTATGTACATAGTCATGTCTTTTAAGTAGTTACTCACAAATGTACAATTTTAAAACACCTCTGAAGCATTTGTACTTTTATAAGACTAGAAAATTGTGAGCACATAAACTTCATTTGCACAATTTATTCATACTAAAAGTATATAAATATTATGCTGAAATTGCACATAGCTGGGAAAACTTTTACAGGCCTGTATATGTTTTGAGAATTTTATATTAATGCTCACATGGAGAGCAATTAAAGCCTCCCTGTCTAGTGAAAGTGTGTTGATACTGAGCTTGCGTAGAACTGTGCTGCTGGGTTTGGACATGAGAAAAATGCCATACAGTAGACTACTTTTAATAGATACTCCCATTGGGAGAATTTTGACAGGTTGTCAAAACACCTCTGTTGTTATTGGACATTGTCTCAATGTCTTAAAAGTCTGAAGACAAGTTTTTTTTTTTAAAGACATAAACACATTTATAGAGAGTGGGGATTTCGGTGCGTCTCGAGGCAAATTACCTTATTTCTAGTCGTCCTTCATTGTCAGAATGTTTGATGTCTTTTTTATTGCACTACGCTGAAATGTTCTTTTATCTGGATGGCTGAGTATTTTGAGACTGTACTAATGCTTTGTTTTTCTGTGTACTCAGCGCCTATTGAATCAACATAATTATTCATTAGAAGCAAGGATATATACAGTAGATATTCATATACGTACACACCAATGCTGTGGTTTCATCTCAAATAAAAACATGAGGGACCTCTGTGAGAAGTTTGGTCAATGTGGAACATTTTGCACCATGTTGTGGCCGGGTGGCACTTATGTGTTTGGATGCATGCCATTTTAATTGAATATCCAACAGTAACAATCTGATGCTCTGAACTATCTGCTGAAATTGTACATACACCCATCTTACCGTTGTACACATGTGTGGACATAAAATCCTTCCAGTGAACATACAGGTGATTCTACATTTTTGTTCGACATACTGAAACCATTTTGTCAGCAAGCCAGGAGTGTGCCCTACAGCGATGAGCAGCACAGATGGTTGTTTTAACAGCAGGTGAGGGAACTTCAAACAAAGCAGGGTGATGTCAGTTAGGGTCTAGATGTTTAAAACATCAGTTCCTGACGGCAGGCTACAAGGTCACTTTAGAGGGATTCATTACTGATTCTCTTTGCCAGTCATTTTTCAGGAGAACAAGATCATGTCTGATGCTTATATTTCACAGCGCATTCACCAGGCCTTCTGTGAGGTGTCTGTGGATATAACTTTTACTTTTACCCACATATTTATCAATATTAAACCGAAAAATAGCTAGTCTTCAACTTTCTGCCAGAACAATGGTGCATTTATTCACTTTATGTATCAGTGTTGTGAGTTTCCTGCTACTTTGTCTATTTTGTTGTCTTCTAACAGCCGATGCAGATGTGCAGTTTTAATGGTATTCAAAAAATAACAAATCTAGAAACAAGACCATGAACCTCCAGCAGCTCCATGAAGCTGTACGCACTTTGAGCTAAAAAAACATGCTCACAATGACAATAAGTGGCTGATGTTTAGCAGGTACCATGTTCACCATCTCAGTTTATTGTATTAGCATCCTAAACACTTGCTGATTAGCACTTAAAGCAAAACGATGCTGATGAGAATTCCATTAGTTTAAAGTTTTAAGTGTTTTCAAGGATTTGGTCAAAGTATTTAAAATTTTGACCTGATGATGGCGCTAGAGGAGCAGTAGAAAATGTCAGGGGAACACCAACAATGGGATTCATCTTCTGGGGACCATGAATGGCTGTATAAAAACAATGGCAATCCATGCAACACTTGTTCATATATTTCAGTTTGAATCAAAGTGGTGGACCAACAGACAGGCCCATGGTGTCTTAACTAAAGCCACATAGCTAACATGGCTAAAAAAAATCTTGAGACACTTAATGGCAAAGGGTCATTTCCCCATTATTTTTCCCCCATAAATCAAAGGAAATATAGGACCGAATATGACATTGGTATGTTATGAACTTTCACTGATAAGAAGATAATGGTCTCTATCTTCATGCCAACACAAAGTCAGTGCTATCACAAATGCACAGGTAAATTTTACATGCGTTATAACACCATGAAATTGGCTTCCGCCTTTTTTGTAATTTTATTGCTGAGCTCCAAATAAACCGCTTGTGTTGAGGTGGGTGTAGTGGTACATCTGAAGTTGTGTTTATGCAGATCAGGTGGGGCAGTGCAATTTTGGTGCTCAATCACTCATTATTCATTACCAAGCTGGAGCCCTGGAACCAAAACCCTGTTCTCTGCAGTGGTGAGCGATTGTTTTGCAGCTGCGCCAGCTGTGTGCCCTGTACTGCCATCTTTTGTGGAGCCCAGAGGAGAATACATTAGCAATCTGGTGTGTTTGAAAACTCAGGTGTTTATGCAGTATAGCTAATAGTGCTATGTGAGGGGACAGTATTGGCGTAAAGGTTAGAAAAGCGTTAAAGTTAAAGATTAGCACTTTCCCCTGCCTCATGACCACTGCTGCTGTGCCCTTAAGCAAGGCCATTAACCCATATATGCTCCAGTGGTGCTGCTCAGTGGCCAACAGATCAGACTGTGGTTGTACAGGGCAGCCTCCAGGAGTGAATGTGTAAATTGTGATGCTGGGTGTTTCTGCGAAGGAGCATTTGCACTCAGTAGTAAATTAAAGGAGAAAAAAATACAATAGTGTTCCTTTGGAGGTATATGATTACACAACGGGAGCAAATGCCCTGGTACTGGGGGCGCTGAGGGTGCTGCAGCACACCTTACTATCAGACATTTAAAAAATTAGCACTTTTATTATATTTTTTTGTCTTAAATAGCCTACAGTTTTCTTGCTACGCATAACAGCTGTGGGTGCTTTGAAATGTACATGGTGTTCAGGTTTACTATGAAATGGGTGGGCAGATATAAACAATCCTCACCATTCAAATTAATTGAAAAACATTACCAGCATACAGTGTCTGACATCATTATATAGTACAGTGAGTTTCTCTCAATTCCAAGTGCCCCTCAGCATCCAAGACGAGTGTAAGAAAATGGCATTGCAAAGACTTAGAATGGCACTGTAACTGTGTTTGTGCTACTGTATACAAAGAGCCAGCACAAAATTTGGTCTGGCTCTTTGTATATTTATATATATAAAGAGCAGCTACCTTAAAAATAATTATCTTCTGAGTCCCTATTCTGCCTTGAAGAACGTGAACAGTAGAAAGTAAATAAAGGCCATAAAGATTTGAATTTTATAAGCAACCGAAGACCCAACTGTGAATTTTAACTACTACTCAATATAATGCAACCAATAGTGGATTTTTGAGGCTGATACTTATCGATATTTTGAAGTTTAAAAAAATCTGATAATGATATAGCAGCCGATAGTATTTTTTTAAACATAACCACATAAGATCTTGATACAGATACATAAAAGCTGTTTTTCTTTTAAACTGTGACACATATATATAGTAATACTTCAATACATGCTCTCTGATGGACAAACTATGTGATGGTGATCTATTTTCTAATTTAACTCAATTTAAATTTAAAATTCTATTTATTATGGCCTTCCATACACCACTATCAGTTGAAAAACCTTCCCCAACAAAAGATTTGTATGGTAAGTACAGTATAAATTGAGTTCCTCAATAACCCACAAGATTTTTTTGCAAATATTAAATGAGGTATTATAAAGACATTGCTCATTCAAATGGTGATGGCTTCATAACGAGTTCCATAATGGCACAGAAATGAGACCTTGGGACAAGGAAAGCAGAGACCATAGGGACAGATTGGGTGGGGGGTTGGGGGTCAGACCAGACTTCAGGAAGAGAGAGGCAGAAACAGATGAGGAGAGACTTACATGAGTAGAATAACAAACAGCCCGCAGGAAGAAAAGATGTAGAATGTGAAGGGTGCAGTGAATTAGTGTTAAGATAAAGACATCAGGGACCTGTACCGCAGCCCTGCAAACTGTTTTCTCTCTGTCAGTAGAACAAAGCAGGGAGCGGGAGAGCCATACAGTATGTGAGTGAAAACAGCCCACCTTATCTGTCAGGCTATCAGTGACAACTGATGAGCCGATGGACAGCTGTTTGAAACCATCAGAGTTTGTTCCAGTATGAATCATTTTGACACTTTTTTTCACCAGATTTTGACCTTTAAAGAGGGTTTTCTGTCCCGTCCAATCACAGATGCAGAAGGTGAGGCCCAAAAATGCAAATAAAGATATTGAAGCCAGAGGCACAGCTCTGACATTCAATCCTCTGAGGACAATATCATGGATGAGGTGCAAAATCACAAATTACAGTGATTCTCCACAGTTATGGTTAAGAAAAAAGAATTTATTATCTATTATTTTTGGGCACTTGCTTAACTCATATTATTTCTGTTGTTTTTAATCCGTGTAACAGTTTAATTGTCGATATATTGAACAATGTTTGATTTTCTGTTGTAACATTTTTGACACAGTTCTGACCAAATACAATGTAGCCCAGCCACTGGGGGATGCACAAGCCAGTGCATTCTTAGTGCTGGTCCCAAGCCCATATAAATATGGGGGGTGTCAGGAAGGGCATCCGGCATAAAAAACCTCTGCCAAATCAAATATGCAGATTATAAAAATATCTGATATCTGCTGACGACCCCTAACAGGGAGAAGCTGAAGGAGAAACACTGACCAAATTGTGTAGTTGTCCTCTCTGCTGCCATCTTGTCGACTCTTGTATCTTCCTTGGTTGTGTTACCCACCTTCATTAGTCATTATTAGTGAGTTCAGAGGAAATTTGGGGATTGTGGGGGATTGCTGGGTGATAAAGGCAAGTGGAGTAGCCAACACACTCATGAGCTCAAGTTTGGCCAAATGAGCCGATGAACCAAACAGAAATATGCTAGTCAAGTAGGAGAAGTAAGTTTTAAGAGTTCAGGGTTCTCAAAGTAAAACAATATGCTACTGATAGATCCACTGTCAAGGCTTGAATGGGCATGAAACTCTCCTGATTGAATTATAAATAAAGATGTTGGAAAAGATGTGGTTCTGTGGTAAAAACTTAAAGGAACAACACTGTGTCGATAAAAATGGAAGAAGTCAAGCATGATCTCTACAACTAAAAATTATTAAAGGGAAACTTTTTGCACATCAAAGTTTGTTTACAGCTGTTGGGCAGTACAGTAACACTAGAATTTGTGTAAAGCCCTTTTGTGTGGAGTCTGATAAATGGTCTCAAGTGATGTCACTTGGTGGGGTTTACACTCATAACTGAGGAAGAAAAAACCGAATTAAAAAAATCTGTAGGTGTGGAATTAGAAAGAAGTTAGTTTATCAGACCTCTGTAACCTGCTCCTCATCTCTGCTTGTGGCTAGCAGGTTGAGGCTATCCTAGTAGCAGCTGGTGAGGCTGAGGAGGGATTCTACAATAATTTAGAGCCATTTACTTCACTGACAAAGAAAGAAAAAAAAAACATGAAAGTTTAAATAGATTACTATCTATAGTATTGTTGAGACCAAGTAATCGTGAAAAGGAATCTTCTAAATACTTATTCAAAGTGGGGTAAAACACTTCCAGAACTAGCACCTTCTCCAACTTTGCAATTTTTTTTTAAGGCACTTGGTAACCATGCCCATTTTCATACCCAAGCACCACAGGTGCAAAAAGTAAATAGTTGCTGGTCTCAGAAAGTTACAAAAATGTCAGGACCTCTAAAATCCAACCATCCAAAGAGTTCTGACGCTACTTAAAGTTCTGAACAGCTCTTCATTTGAAACAAGCAGAAGACTTATAAGGACAGTCAACAATAGCAAGACAGGTTGGGATGAATGTGGAGCTGACAGACATAAATTGTCGTCACGCATTGTATCTTCACCTGAAGTGTGTCTGAGTCTGTCCATCATGCAGTAGAAATTGCAATTACTCTTCCAAACTGATTGATGACAAAAGTATAACACTACAGAAACAAATCCCTCCACTGTCAAAATGTAGACACTTCTGTTAGGCGGATTTTGGATCTGCTCTAAAATCATAAACACCCATCGAGCAGTAAACTGTTTCAAAGACCACCACCATCAACAGAGACTAACAAAACCTTCTTGAATTCACTTCATCATTGTGATTAAGGCTGCCAAGTGTTGGAAGCACAGGAAAACTAATCTCATTTTGTCCAGCAAACGTGATAGCACCTTGTTGGCAAACTAATCAAGCATCTGTTGAATTTCATTGATCTCTGAAAACAATTGACTGCTTCTTGGATGGAGAAGCAAAGAATACAGCACACAGTGACACCTCCAACTGCTCCGTTATATCAGTCAAACTGTCTAAAAATTGTAGATACTCTATCTAGACTCTCTTTTTTACTGATTTGGGGCAATTGATTGTACCACCAATGCACTATAATGAGTTTGCAATAAATATTTAAGTCAAATTACAGGCCTCAACTGCTGTAAGTATAAAAAGGTTCATAATTGCTATGCATTATTATCAAATTACATGTTTGAATTAGGTGCACTACTCTGAGGAGCTAAAACCAATTCAGAGCTTAAGGTAGCGCTTTATAAGTGCATTACTTCTTTCAATTAGCACAATTAGGTCAACTTTAACAAATAGGTGGAGGTCAGTCTTCATTACAGAACCTCTTTTCTCTTTGTGTCCTCAGTGGAAACACCAGTTAAAGTCTTTCAGAACTATTAACAGTGTCAATGGTAGTGTAATGTGACAAATTTCTACCTCTCATTGAAAGGGACTACACCTCATTGATGACTTGTACAATTTGACTGCCACCATTTTCAGTGGTCTGTCTATTGATGGATCCTGATAATGACGTATTTTTGCGAAAGTCTGGAAAGCAGTGCAACGCAAAAAAAAGTAAATACACTTTGTATTGTTGTGACAGACAGCTCCTGTAAAGCAACCTTGTATGCATCTTAAAAAATTGCTGCAAGATACTTTACTGTAATGTTTTTTATTGTCTGGAATATTACCTAAGACAGAGTTTGTCATCACTCATAATCTCTTTTGACCTAGCTTTGGCCTTGTTTTCAAAATGTGAAAACTGAGTCGAAAAGGGGGAAGGAACGAGTAAAGTGTGCTTAAACACTTTGTGTGCCCAAATGGGATGTGTTCAAGGCATGGTCTTTGTTCCTGAACCTAGTTATAAAACTTCCTTAATACTTCTTCAGGTGAATGTGATGAAGGATTTTATGTGAAGAACTGCCACATGTCCCAGTGCCAGTTAGATTTGGGTCTTAACTTGACTCATCAGTTAGAGTTTCAATTCAACTTTTTTCTTGTAATTATTAGATCAAACTATTATTACTTTCATCAAACAAGTCATTATCAAATAATCACAAGAAGCAAGTTTGGGTTTATTAGCTCAATGATTAGCACAATTAGAACTGTATCAGCCTGACTGTTTTCACACTTCCTGACTGTCTTCAGTAATGCACCCAGGACAAATGCACTGTAGCTGTAGCCTATGGACAAGGTTGCAAGCAACAGACCAATTCAATTGCTTGTGTATCCATGTGGTGGAAGACAGATGACTTCTACCAACCACTTTCTCACATCAGCTACACACAGAGGCTTGCGTTCCATGTGAACGATCATGCTCCCTCGATACATTGTGTCTAACACCAATAGGTGATTTTGTTCCTCCTAGTGTTGCGGGTAGATTCCATTACAAGAACGACAATGCCATTATACTTGAAGGTTAACGACAAACGTGGTCTATCAAAACTGCTAAATGGGACTTTAATTTACCTGCTTGAGTGACCCTGCATGTGTAGTACATGGTGTGAGTTAAATTAAGAGACGCCAAAAACCACAATGAAGCATTTACCAGATGCACAAACAAAATGGGCATGCACCATAACAATGCAGTTGTAGTTTTGGCCCCCATTCTACTCTATACTCCATATGCATTCTTTATTATATAATCCCCGTTCTCATTCTTTTAATTCTCAATTATAGATGTAAAGATACATGGGGACTTATCCCATATGACAAAGGCTGGATGATACATCACATGCTGTTAGTGCATTTATGAATACACTTAATCTGAGGTACAGATGCTAGGTTGTGGATCTGAATGAACAGAGGTGAACTTTTTATATTGCTTTTGACTTAACCACTACCAGATGGCTCTAAGGACAAAAGCAAAATGATGTGCAATCAATAAAATCACCATTTTTGTTTCTATAATGAGCCTTTTTATGAGTTTTTAATGTCTTACTAAAATGTGATAATTATTGCACTTATTTGTTAATCTCATAATTTACATGCACTCATAGCGACCTTTAGCAGCACATTAAATATCAAACTAACCTGTTTTGTGGTGGACATTTTCATTATGCTGTTGAGAAAAGCACAGTGGTGGATCTGGCCATAGCAGCCATTCAGAAAGAAACAAAACATTAAAAAAAAAGGCTTGTGACTCATGTCACTGGGACAGGCATTGCCGGGAACTCCAATTAAGAGAAAGGCCTTACTGAGTAATGAGGTGAAATCCATGTACGAAAACCTGTCGTAGCTGTCCATTCCTATGTCTGCTCTTCACGCAGCCATCAACAACATCACCACATCCAGGGAAAGAGTGGAGAGAAACTTGACAGGCAGAAGTGTTTGGGTTTTTAATGGCCATTACCTGCTCAGTGTTGACAAGTTACATTTCCTCTTGCTCTACTCCCGCAGGTCAGTATCGCTACTGGCACAAATCAAGGTTGCTTCAATCTTTGTATCTATTTTTTTGGGCAAGTTTTGGGTAATAATGATTATTATTATGTCTAGATAGATTTATAGATAGATCGATAGATAGGTCTCCATACACGCATATTATTCTATTTGTGTTCTCATGTAAAGTGATTCAGTTCCAAGGGATCTTCTCAAAAGTTTACAGCAGAATTAATTTAAATTCTCTTGACCTAGATACAGTATGGTGCAGTAATATGCTTTCAAGAACCTTTGAGCTAAAACTCTTCACAATATTTTTAACTATCCTTTTTCAGACCACACCATCAGCAAAAGTGCACTCAGTGTATCTTGCATAGAAGATATATTGCTATACCTTTTTAAATATGAATCCCTATAACACTTCCAAACCCTGCTGTGATTTTTTTTATTATCTGAAAAGCAATTCTGAAACCATAGCAGATATTTTTCTCAAAAAAGTTAACATTAACTTTGTGTTTTCTGACAGCCAACCTACAATATCTTCATAGAACAAAGTCAGGAAAAGCAAAGCTAGGCCTCTGCCAAGCAACCATAAAAATTACTCTTTGTGCTTGTGTCTGTGGTAAGAGGTAGTCTGAAAATCATCCACTAATAACTTAAAACTGTAATCTGCACATACAGCTCTGTATATCCATTAGTTGTTTAAATAATATATTTTTTTAATTTCTTTAATAATGTATGTATGAATTTATTGCAGTGAATTCAATTTACAGTCAGCCAACTTAAGTGGAATGGATCACCATTTAAATATCGAATATACACAAAGCTGATATTTGGTATCTAGGCTCCGACCTCGTCACTCCCCACAAGGAAACACCAAGTTCAGCACAGCAGGGAGTAGGGAGTGACGATAATAACCTTCCTCCTAGAGAACAACTGCCCTTCTAGGGGATACGCTTAGTGCCTACGGGTGGAGAATGGGGTAGATGGGAGCTTATCAAATGCTATATGAACAAGTTTACACCGAATTCACCACAGTAAGGAGTGGGGAGTGACGATAACAACTCCTCACTTGGGGAACATGAATTCATAGCCTGCAGATGGATAATATGGTAGAGATGGGCCTTTTGAAAAGTAACATGAACAGTAGCAGCAGTGGCAGCATGGCTCTCAGGTGAGCCGTGTGGCAGCAGGCATTGCAGCAAAAGGTGGATGAGATCACCTGAGTACATAGCCGTAATCAAAAGGGTATGTTGGATATTTGTTGCAGTGAGAGGATTATGCCATTTGAATTTAGCTGCAGGCTTGTGTTGATTGCCTGAAGTAGCTTGTAGGCATATGTTTCATTTATTACTTTATTTTCCTACAGTAGCTGGCACCCCTAATATTTTTGTTATACTGCCTATGCCAGCAGCTGGCTCTGCATTGCGTGGTTATCAGCTACAACTACAGTTATAATAAGTTAGCTCTTTGCAAAAACAGTGCTCAAACAGTCGGCCTTTCAAAACACAATAAACGGGAATTAACAAACATCATCTGGTGATGGAACGCAGAGGGCACACATCAGTCTCATCACGTATGCATCAATAGATATGAAATTAATAGAGGCATTACAGGCAATGTTACAGTTTCATGCAATAACCATTTGCATACAGCCCAAGCAATTACAAGGCGAACTGAAGATAAACATGCTGGTCTACTTTAATTATAGGAGCAAAGAAGAGGTACTGCACTCATAATCAATCACTCAATTGACAAACACAATTTCCTAAACTGTAGGTGCATCAGTGAGTGCAATGTACACTATGATTTCAAGCGGCAGCTTAGGGGGCTGACAATATAATATATATATTTATTATTATATTTAACTTGGAGCTTTGAGTAGAATCCCAAATTCCCTGACACTGACATACCTGTTTTTGTTGACATGTATAAGCCCATACATGGAGCTTTTTATTAATCATTCTTTATGTAACAGTCTTAATTTGAATGTAAGTCTAAGCTTCAAAACTTGCTGTTAAATCTTTTTTTCTCCATATTGCTCGTGTGGGCGAAATGCTTTTCTCTTATCTTTTTCTGAAATAGAGCTGTATTCTGCATACTTGGTGTTTATGAACTGGTATTCACCAGTTTTCATCAGCAAATGTAATTGCATCCCCTGAAAGTTTTACTCAACCACAGTTTGCCTACGTCAAGCCTTTTAAAGAGTCTGTGAACTCCGTTCACATTCAGTTGAACTCTGCATCATCTTGTGCAATGATTAAAATACCTTCTGCTCTCACTTTTCTGAGTTCTTTTTATCCGATGATGCCACAGTATCCTTAAGATAAACCCCTACTCAGACACTCCTCCTTCATAGCTCCCAAAGGTAAAGTCACTCAGGGAGAAATGCCTGCCAAATATCTATATCTAGTGCTGTACTCTCCCAATCTTTAGTCTTAATGCTCAGTCTATGGATGCCTGCAGCAGGCCTCCCCAGACAGATTTTGAATCAGCATTCATATGTTTGATGACACAAGGAGTACATAACTCATTACAGGAAAACTGTGTTTATGATGGCTGCTACGGGGCAGGGAATGTTCTTTTTACTTTTAGCCTTTATGATGCAATGTTGATTTCAAATGACCTTGCAACACATGATGAATTCAGGTCCTGTTTCACTTGCTAACCTCTATGTTGTTATGCAGTGCACAATGTGTGTTTGTAGGTGAGCTACTGCACAGACAATTTAAACCTTAAATGGCTGAGTAGAGCATTGCAATTTCAGGCACACAGCTGGGCATGAAACATTACTCAAATCAACTTAAAGACCTCTCACAGGCACTGTCAGAATTACTCTACACACAAGTAGACTAATCTTGCTTGAGATATGGAATAACAGCATGATGGAAGTCTGACCTGCCATGCCCACTGAATGAATAAAATGTGTTGGTACAGCAATCCAAAAGTTACCATAAAGGAAAACATGTTCAAACATTCCTTATCTAAGACCCTCTCGTCAATCATAACTCCTCCCTCTGAGTGGCTCTCCTAAAATCTCCTCAACGGATCACAACCATCACAATAAATGCAATAACTTCTAGTAATATTTTTTGCCTTTCAATAAAATAAAACAATATAATGAAAAACATATACATCCTCAGATAATAAGTATTTAACATGGAATGGAATGGAACATCAAGAGTAGTTACCATACATTGTGATGTGATGTGAATCATTAAGGAGCAATAATCATAGTGGGGTCAGTTGTTCTAAGCGACACTAGCTGCATGGCTTAATGGATGGCAATGTTGGTCAGGCACTCATCCACCGCTTTGGTTATCTCAACAACTACTGGATGGATTGCCATTACAGTTTGTACAGACATTTTTTGTCCCCACAGGATAAATCCTACAGACTTCGGTGGCCCTCTGACTTTAAATTTAGCACCACCAGCAGTTTTCACTTGTCCAGTGAAATATGTCAACATCTACTTGACGGATCGGCACAAAGTTTTTGTGTGGAGGTGGCATGTGTGTGTTTTCAGGTGCAGATCTTGGCGCATCCTTGTGGAGAGTGTGGATTCCAAATATCAACTATGTATATATTCTGCATTCAGATGATCACATGAGCTGACTGACTGAAATCAAGACAAATAAGAGGGGATGACATACAGTATATGCCAAATTTATTTTCTCACTTGAGCATGCAAGAATAATTTCAATTTCCAAGAGCTAACACAAGCCTTTCAGTAAAGACAATAACTTGGGTCTGCTCGTTTTACATAACTAATAGAGCAGTGTTGAAGGGAGTCACTGGATGCTAAAACCTCATTATCCTGTCTGACGACCTTGGCACATGTGCTGAATGAGAAAGTAATGGCTCTTAAACGCTGCCAGAACCACAAGACAGCCCTTTTTAGATGTGGTTTAAGGACTGTCAAACGTCCATGCTGTATCCCCTGAATTGCACTTTCATTAGAGAGGAGGGAAAGTCAGCAGTGGCAGTTTTTATTTGAAGAATATGTGTGCCATTAGAGGAAGGTAGATACAGGTCCATGCCCTCTCACACAACATTTTAAGCAGCCAATTGCATTTTACGCAAACTTATTCTTCAACATTGTAAATCGCCTGCTTCCACTGATGTGTCCATATATATTTAACTTTGGGGGAGTCACTTCTATGTCAAAAAGAGACTCACAAATAACGCCTAAAAATCCTCCTTCAAAAAGGCATTTTTGCAACAAAGTGACACACACATGCACCATTTGAATTACTCTTTCAAAGGAGCAACAACACAGAGATGTACTTTATACAAGATATTGCTGTCTTTGATACTTTGTAAACATTTATAATTTTCTCATACAGGCGTCTGTAAAAGATTGTTCCAATCCAGTACAGCTACTCACATTTTAATGAACACAAAACTAGAAAGGTTTCAGAACAAAATATATACAGCTTATTTTTGCAGGTTTTTAGAACAACAAACAAACACAAAGAAAAGTAGAATTACACTACAGTAATCAATACAATATCTTACTGTAAACTCAAGGAAAAAAATAATTACAGAAAAATTACAGTGTATACAAAAAAATATTTTTTTAAGGGATTGTAAGGGATGGGGTGGATGGTTTATGGATCCCGCCTTCTGTTAGGGTCCAGCCCCATCACTTCATCCACATCACAAGCAATATCATCCCTGGCTAGGCAACAGGGAAAATATTGTGGTTGAGAAATGGGGGAGTAAGGGGGAAAGTATACAACTGTGAAGTTATTGTGGTTAGTGAACCAGTCCCGGACCAGAGCAGCCGGGTGGGAACTAACATTATCCCAGATGAAAAAAACAAACCTGGGCAGCGTTATGTAGTGCATCAAGAAATGTGACTATGTGTGCAGTATTGTAGGGACCTAGGGTGGCATAGTGATGGAGAACTCCTTGGAGACTAATGGAGGCACACAAGATGATATTTCCCCTGCGCTGCCCAGGGATATTCACAACGGCTCTTTGTCCTATAACATTTCAGCCCTGACGCCTGGTTTTAGCTAGATGGAATCCAGCTTCATCACTGAAAATTAACTCACGAGGCTGTGCAACTGCAGCAAAGTCCAGGACTCTCTGTAACAAAATATGCATACACTGTACCGTGAATATGGTGTAAATCAAAACACACGACTACAATGGCTACATTTTCACACAAGGATGGTAGTGGAGGTGGGGGTTGGGTTGGGTCAGACACATTCAGTCAAAACTACAAGCTATAGGCAATGCAGGTGTCCCCACACCCATACACCTGACTTGGTCACACACTGCTTTGTTGAATGTATCTATGCCGTGTCAATAGTACACAATCTGCTGCCATCACTGTATCACAGTGTAGTGCAGTGACACTTCGCACAGGGTCATAAAGAAAGTCTTTGAGTCTAACGCTGTTCATCTCAAATGGGACTAAGTTGGCGTCGATGCAAGATGTGGCAGAGTGTCGATATACTGACACAGTTGATATCATGCGATGTTGTTTGATCTGCGATGATTCACTCTCGCACTTGATGCAGGAGGATGTTGCTGCCAACCCTATATTGACAACAGCCAGTTACTGTTCATGGGTAAACAAACATGGTCTTCCACCCTCGGGAAAAATATGATATCATTGGTTAGGTCCTTTATTACATACTGTACACAGTAACACCAAACTGTATTACCTGTACCTCACTGCCCTATACCTATTTTTCATAGACATAATATTGTAGGGCTACATTGTATTCTACTGTCATGCAGAATGATGTGCAACAATTACATAGGTACAGTTTAGTCTAGAAAGTTGAAGACACAACTGTACTCTTGTCTAAATGTCCATATTATGGATACTACGTGTAGTGACTCAGGTTATGCTTGACTCTCTGCCAAGCCTCCCTCATAGTCAGGCCATGATTCATGACATGGTCCACCAAAGTGGCCCTAATGTCGTCAGAAATATGTCTCTGTCTATTGCCTGGTCCCCTTCTTTGTTCTCATCCTCATCCTCAACCTCCTCCTATTCCTCTCTCTCTTCCTCTCCACTTTTTCTTCCTCTCACTGCTTCTGTGTTTGCAAAGTTCTCACAAAAGGGGCGATCTTACCTGAGGTCTATTTGTATGCTCAGACTGATTGGTGTTCAATTAGTGTATATATGTTTTCGTGCGTGTGTGTGTGGGTGATGCCAATTTCAGGTGTCTTTTGCATTTTGAATAGAAGGGTTTTCCCAATAATTGCAAGAGATTTCATTCTTGAACGAAGTGTGTAATGTGAGAAACATGCAGAATTGCAAACAAAGCAAAGCAGAAAATGTGTTTGTGGCTTTGTTTAAGGCAGGTTATCAAAGTTAATGTTTTGATGCTTTTGTCCAAGCATTCACTTTCAGTGTGTAAGCAATGAGCAAAAACTGTAATACAATATAATGTATGAAATGAATGTGCATATGTAATGATTTAACCAGGAAATTGAAAAGAAGTCTTGAATGGAACACATCATATGAAATGAACACAATGAAATAAAATGAATAAAATCTATGAATAAATGATGCATTCAGATAGTTAATGGAAACAAAAAAGAAAGTACACTAAACTTTCTTAAAATAAGCTAAAGCTTAAAGAGAATATTGTCAAAGTGTCAATTAATATTGAGATTATTGTAAAGGATAAATAAAGAATTCATAAAATCAAGAAAATAGAAGAGGGCGTTTGTGTGTTTTGATGTTGTTGGTGTGTGTGTGTGTGTGTGTGTGTAATTATTCATTCTTTACAGAATTATAATAGCAAAATGATATTTACAACAATATATAACAAGGTTATAATAGCAAAATGTAATGATTCAATTACTTACAGATCAAATGTTTATTAGTTGGGTTTTAATAAATGAGATACATTATAGGCCAATCAACCAGGTTAACTGATATATACCAACAAATAAATGATTAGATATTAATTAAATAGTTAGAAATAAGTCAACACTGAGTTGTATTTCTCAGATTCCACTAGCTGCCTTATAACAGCCTTTTTGCTGTTATACTCTCACATTGGGCATTTCCCCAAGTAAATATGGGAGTTTCTCTATATCTGTTATGTCTTAAAATTCAGGGTGTATTTTAATGATGTTGGGGAAATGTTGGTTTCTCAGAGTTTGGTATTTGGGGCATGAGGTGAGGAAGTGTAGTTCTGACTCTGCCTCTTGTCTGTTACACTGGGAGCAGAGTCTCTCCTCCTCTGGCAGCCAGCTCCGTCTATGCCGACCTTTCTCTATCGCTGGGATAAGTTCACTGAGTCTGAACATCGTCAAGGCTTTTCTTCATTTAGGATTTTTGACTGTGGTCAGATAATTTGCTAATGTTAAGTTTCTCTTTAAGGTCAGATAACATTTTAATTTGCTCTGTGTTTTAGTGGTTTCCTTCCAGTATGTGATATAGTTTTCTTTCTCTTGGTTGATAATTTGGTTTGGTCTGACTGGGTTGGTGTTGTGTCCTGGTCATGTTGGGTTGTCGGGACGGACCAGCTGGCTGAGGGGACTCTTCTCTGGCTTCAGCTCTTGGCTGGTTAGAGCTGTGTGATGGTATGTTCGGGGGTCACTCATTTTTAGGTGATTATAAAAAATGTTATAGCTTTCTTTTGTACTTTAAGCTTGAGGGGGTATTTATTGAGTTTTGCTCTACATGCAATGTTTGGGGTCTTTCTCTGGACATGCAGGATGTTCTTACAGAACTCTGTGTGGAAATATTATATTATTGTTTTGTCCCATTTGTTTTCCATTTTTTGTTGCCAAATTTCACTGCCATAGAGAATTATCTGTTCTAATACATATTGGAAAATGTTTGCCAGATAATGATTGAAGTGTCAAATTAAATATTTTTTCTGATTGCATTGAAGGCTTGTCTCTCAGATCTTTGTCAAGCTCTTTCTGTGGAGCACATGTTGAGGCCAAGGTATGTGCAGTTTTTTATATGTTAGTATGTTGTAATTTAGTGAAAGAGAAAAGAGAAATTGTGTGTGTTTTCCTAACTTCTGGAATGCATCTAGAAGATCATCATTTTAGTTTTCTTTGGGTTAACTGTAAGGGCCCAGGTCTGACAGAATCTATGGAGAAGGCTGAGGTTCTGGTGTAGATCTTCTTTTGTTGGTGACAGCAACATGCAAGTCATCTGCATATAGGTGACCCTTAATTTCAGTGTGATTCAGGGTCAGGCCAGGTGCAGTGGACATGCAAATTTATTAATGTATAAATTGAAGAGAATTGGACAAAGATTGCATTTATCTCTCCCTCTCTCTTTATCTATCTCTCTCTCTTCTGACACACACACACACACACAGAGAGAGAGAGAGAGAGAGAGAGAGAGAGAGCGAAACACACACTTTAAACCTTGGGAATGTCAGATCATACTGAATGTTTTACCAGCAGGCAGAAAGTTGTACAAATGCTTCTTATAAAGATGTCTCTGTGGAAGTTTTATATAATGATAAGTTCACTACCATTATGTCAGCAGTAGCTTCTTATGTTCGATTTGCCATTTAGACTATTGATTAAATATCATATTTGACTAAGAACAAGGCTGTATCTGTGTGAATGCCAAAGCTTGTGACCTCTGCTTTGAACAATGCCTTAGCGACCTAACATGACTTGAGCAAAATGAGGGGGGGATCTCTGGGCAGACATGAAACCTGGGCTAAAAAGGTACAGGTCAGAAGAAAAACTTTTGATGCCCCGAGTGAAGAGCTTGGCAGCTATGCACTCCATCAGTGCCAGCCTTCAATGCAAAGGGACATGGACTTGGCATGCTTCATAGAGTTTTAGAGAGAGAGCACTGGAGCCAGAGACCAAAGTGGGTGGGGGAGTCTTTTATTCTGTCAGAACATTGAGGATAGCTCACCTCACAATTTCACTATGTACACACAGAGTGCAAAACTGTATTCACATTTGACTTATATTCAGACATATTCTACATATTCGCATGTATACACATGTGACGCCTACAAATGTATGGTCACAATTGTTAAGTTATTTTTTGTAATTAACTGTGAAAAGAATACAGATTGGAATACATTGTTATAGTGGATTTGATTAGTATTTTTGAAGGTGTAGTTCCTCAGTTGGGACAGGAAGGAGGGGGAGTGTCCACTTAAGTGAGCACTCGTTGCGTTAGGGCTGCGTGAGGCTTCAGCTCCTCGGACAGAGAACAGCCTGCTGAATGAACACAACTAACGTTTCCTGTCCCTGTTTTTCCTGTACAAAACAGGTTAGTATAGGTGTTATATCATCACAATGCATTTATAAGTACTTTAAAAGCGTTCCTCGTGTTGTTTTGATAAAGTTTGATGTAGAAAATAATAGATTTGGTCAGCTGAGCAACTTTCTGTTTGTTCATGCGGTAATAGAGTTTTGCTTGCTCCCGCGTAAACACGGTAACTTAATGGTGGCCTCACTGACAATACTTTTATTTATGGTCGTCGCAGCTCCTTGACATGTGTACCCCCACTGAAATTGTTTAGCTAAGGGTTCGAGTGAAAGACTGTTGTTTAAAGCTATGTGTTTAGTCACTCATACAGGTCCTATCATCATGGTACTATTGTAAATGGTGAATAATTATATTTTGGTAATGTTAAATGGACAAAGATGTTTCTGTGATGTAGGTCTACGTATTGTTTATATTTTGTAATTGTGTTCAACTATGTAATAAAACAGTGAAGTAAGTAGGCTTAATTAAAATAAAAATAAAAAATTAAGTCAAATCCATTTTGAAGCATGTGAGCAGCATGAACTGCTTGTGAGTCGTAGTACACAATAAGACTTTGATAAGCCAAATATTTCTGTTTAATGTGCAGTAGTTTCTTTCACTTTGAGTGTAAGTGAAGTGTCGGAACCATTGTGTTGTAAAATGTAAATTTGCTTCAAGAAAGATAGTGTAAACAAGAGATAAAGTATGTGTAAATAAAGCAAAAATGATTGAGATAAATTCTGTTTAATAAAGACAGAGAACAGCCTGCTGAACGAACACAACTAACGTTTCCTGTCCCTCTGTTTACTGGTCACTCTTGATTTGAGGCCTGTAACACATACATTTTTTTTTAATGTATTTTTGTTTTTGTCTTGTTTGCTTTTATAATGTCTGCTCCAAAAAGGTGTGATGTAAAACACTTCACTTATTTACATATCATACATATTAGGCTCTGGTATGATCTGATAAATTCATTTAAATCTTTTTCTTCTAATCTCGAGTGGACAGTGGCAAAAATATTGCATCACTCAAACCCCTCAGCTGGTGCTGCTTGTGCCCAGGTCCCTCATTCAATGACAGTGGTATCCTTAAAACCTTTCATTTGGTGGCTATTGGTTCAAAAATAGAGAGTGGCTGACATTAACACGACACACAATTTTATCTTGTTTTTTGCCATAATTTTTTGGCAATTGTTAATTTCAGTACTTCTAATAAAAAAGTATTATTCCATTAGCAGTGTTAGGCATTAACACATTACTTACTAACATGTTATGGTAACGTGATTACTTTTTTCAGTAACAAGTAGTGTAAAGGATAACAATTTGATATTCCGTAAGAAGATCACAGTTACTTATCCCAGTAATGCTCCATTACTTCAACTTTTTTACTGTATGGAAGGTTGTTATTATTGAGAAAAACAAACAATTAGGGTTTCAAACAGATTGGAAAAGCAGAGGTTGACATGGCTAAAGCTGTATGCAAACTCATGGACAGTGTCGTATTGTGGTACCAAGCCCCTAGAAAGTGCGCCAGGCTTTGAAGCCAATTTGACATAGTGGCCAAACCGTGTAATTACAACTTCCAGGTCCGAGAGGGGCCTAAAAAGCATTTTTCCTGCACACAATCATTGGAAAGTAAAACGGCTATAAAACAGTAGATAAATTTCTTTGAGCGTCACAACCCCTGCAAAATGACTCTGTCAGAATTTGATCCATTCGGTCTAATAACGGTATGCATTTATCTGGGTAATTTCTCTACAGTGGGTAGTGGCTTTCCTGGCTTCATGCCCAACTGAGCAACTTCCATAGGAATGAACGGAGAACGCTATTCTATTTAAACATCCATGGATAATACGACCAACATGAGTGCCCAATATGGCACCAGCTTGATGAGCAGGGACAGCTAAATATAGCAGTTAAAGTTTACTTCAAAAAGTAAATATTTTTAATTCACTTTATTGTACATGTACATTTTATTTACTACTTCTCTAAGAAGTATAGCAATGACACTGCTAAAATAAAAATCAAAAAGACTGACTGACGTGATGTGCAGTGTTTTTGGAAATATGCCTCATGATATACAGTATCTAGAAGTGTATGATTCAACTTTACCCATGGTCTAGTGTTAAAAAAGTAAACAACAATTCGAATCAAATCGAGAGATAAGCATCCTCCTAGTCCTACTGTGGGCGTATAGGAACTTTGATTTAGTATCCTCTTTAAAGCAGCAACTCATTTGCTTATGATATGAATTATTGCTTTGCAAACTAGCTGGCATGGTAGTGAATGGTGATCATTAATTTTTGACCCATGATTAAAAAAGATAAAAACAACTTTCTGAACAGTCATTGATGGGGAACATTGCTAATATTAACATATATAGTGTGTACGTATGTTCATATGTTTACGATGTTAGTTCATTCACCAATAGTTAATTACCAGTTAGCAGTTTACTCATAATATAAAGCCACTAATGCAAACAAAAATAAAAAAAAAACAAAAAAAAAAAACAAAGAATGATAAAAGGTTGTCAAAGAATGATTGAAAAAGCTAGGCAGTCAATAATTGTTAATGTACTGGATTTGATACTGTATTTCCAAGTGTCTCTCCCGGCATGACATGCACGTGTGCTGTGAGGGCAAACAACAACCTAGCAGACTTACACTCAGCAGATTTTGTGTGTTGTTTGAGTGCATGCCTGATATTCCAACTCCGGGGATTTGGCTATTGTACTCTCCCCAGCTCCCCGCTGAGTTGGCATAGTGATTCAGTATTGCATCTCTGGAGACTCCTAGTGTACAGACTGCTGGGCCACAGAGCAACACAAACAGTTTATACAGTGCAGATAGCCTTTCTGTGGCAGGCACAATGCTTTAGATCGTGAAAAGACAAAAGGGAAAGATGAATAATCGCCTAGTTTTAACCATACAATTAGGTACACGTAATACACCCAGTCAGGTCAGTGTATTGTTGGTGGTTGTTGGATCTGTGCAAATGGGTCATCACAGACTGTCTCGGTTCATTCATGATATCTCTTTGTTCAAGGCCTCAATCTCTGGCAGGGGAAACAGCGTGGCCCTCCGCCCGTCCTCTTGACTCTCATTTGTGCCAGGGTAGATAGCACAGAACCAGCAGGATTTGCACTGTGTGGTTCAATTGCCAGTGTCTGCATGGAGGTTTCCTATTGACTGGATTGCACATTGACACTGATGCTACCCCAGACTGAGCAGTTGAACAGAAGGGAAATCTCAATATTTAATAACAAAGTCATTTGTCTTATGGCACAGAATACAGTGCCAAACATATTGTTTTATCACTGCACCATAAAAGTAACAACCTTTCTATCATCACTGAAACATGTATGAAATGTGGCATCATCTCATAGCAAAATGACTAGAAAGAACTTTGAGAAGCTACAGAATTGATTGGAAATAAATTATTTCTTTAAGGCAATTTAGTGATAAGAGCTAAAAAAATGCATACAATATACCATGCTATTACCTAGAAGATAATGACCGAGAACCTCATCAGTTCTGCCACATCCCTATCTCCCCAGCCAGACTGCAAGATAACTATATTTCTTAACGGATCCCCCATGCCATGTATTTCACTCTAAATCCTCCTTTACGGTTTTCCGTTTTCTCCTGCAATGGCCAAATTGAATTCTTACGCTGGAGATATGGCCAGGGTGACTTTAAAAAGTGTCCAAAGTTCAAATAGCCTGTACCTTTCACCAGCTCTGTGTAAGAGTTATTGCTCATTCAGTGTTATTCGGAACAGAGGGACACTGGACATTACAAGGCAAATAAAAACTACAGTGCTGAAGGAAATGCTAGGATACTGGGAGAATTCTCCAACGAAGGTAAGAAAATTCAAAGTATTAGCATTAAAATGTTAAAAAAACACACTGTAAATAATCTTTCAGCGTGCTATTATAACATTTTCAAAAGTGAAAATGTGTTTCATACAATCTCTTCTACGGTGATATTCTGTATGATTCATTTGAAAAAAAATACAAAGACTCCCCCTCAGGTTTAGGTACTGACCGCATATAAGACGTGCCTTAAAGCACTAAAAGATAGATTGTCACCTCAGGGTCAGAAAGTGCAGTTAAAAGTCAAAAGAATACCATGTGGGCATTCTAGGAAAATGTAAACTGATCAGTGACATGCAGGCGAGACATAATGGAAGGTCTGTTTGGACCTTTTTACAGTTATGTTTACCTTCCTCTTTCCCGAGGCTGGTATCTCTTTGTTGCCGAGTCCGAGTTCATCTCTGTAGAGCTGAATTTGTCTGCCGGTGACCGTTGTCACCCCTGTCAGTGCTGTTCTTAGTGCTTCACACTGTCTGTCAGGTCAGCCGAGCCAGGAGCTCACACAGAATCCCAAACTAATTGCTTTATCGGAGCCTTTTGTCTAAAGGGTCAGAAATTGAGTTTGCTAGTAGGGCGAGAGAGGGAATTATAAATCGAAAGGGATAGGGTAAGAAAAATTCAATTTGTGCACAGCCCTTGTCAGAACCGCTTACTTGTGGTGTCCAGATTAGAAGGGGGAAAGAAAGGCAGATAACAGCATTACAGCGGGAACAAACACACTCTTGTCTAAAGGGCTAAGCGCAGAGAGTAATCTAATACCTGACACAGACATGTCCGAAACCCATAGAGTTGCCTCCGTCAGAAACTGATGTTAACACCAGTCACTTCACCCACTGCAGGTCATTGACAGTCTTTTTTTTTTTTTCTTTTTTAAACACATCAGAAGACAGCAGGATAACTCTTAAAAGTAAGAAAAATATCTTATTAAGGCTTATATCTAACATCTTGACAAAACCAAAAGCATGTTTTAACACACCTGGCCCATCCAAAAAGCCATTGGAATGGGCTGCAATAGTCAGTAGTTTAAAGTTTTCTGTTTGCAGGACCCATGTATAAAAATTCCTAGGAGGCTGGGCTACGATTAATGCACAGTGCAACATGTCATGCTGTTTGTGGTCATTTTTCACCTTCGAGCTGAAAACATCAGACAAGTACTGGATCATTTATATACCCTACAGATTGTTTTTTGGATGATGAAACAGCATGGCCACACCATATTCCTGCCTGACTTTGTCTAAGAGCAATGACATGCTTCTGCCTGGGATTAGACACATGGAGATTCATTTTATTTGACACTAAATTCAAGCTTGACAAATTTTGATGAATTGAACAGAGTAAACAATACACTGATGACTATCTATTTACAAATAACAATCACTGTAGTTACAATGACTCTATGGAGGAAGCACTACTCTCACACTACAGTACTCTTATACATATATATATTGTACACTGAATATGATAATACATATTCATTAAAGGAATAGTGCTACAATTTGGAAAATATGCTAATTTGCTTTCTTGCCAAGAGCTGATAAGATTGATACCTCTGTCATATCTGTCCCTTAAAGGGGAGCTCCACTGATTGTGCACATCAAAGTCCATTTACAGGTGTTGGGGAGTACTACTTCATATGTAAATAAAGTTGTAAAGGGAGCTGTGTGAAATCTGCTAAATTGTCTCAAGTGATGTCACTTGAGTCAGTTGGGGGTGTAGGTACACGCGACCAAATCTGTGACCGAAGTGTCCGCAGTCATGTTGCATTGTGGACGAAAAGGAGGAATGTGTGGAATAAAAAAGACGATATATTTAGTTCTGCTGCATCAATTTTGATCCTTTTTTAACTGTCCATTGTGAGTGCAACTATGTTATAGGAGGTAACACTGTCAACTGAGATAATGTGTTACGTGGGCTTTAGAGGTGCCGGTAGGTGGGTTTTCTCACATTTGTACAGAGCCTGTTTCCCCCCGTTTCCAGTCTTTATGTTAAGATAAGAGAACCACCTGCTTGCTGTAGCCTTAAACTCGGCATAGAGACAGGAGACTGGTATTGATTTTGTCATGTCTCTGCAAGAAAGTGGATCATATTTCCCAAAACGTTTTTAACACCAAAAGACCTTGTTCTGATAAAACAGATTATTGTTTATGTTCAAATCAGTGTGTCACTTTGGACAAAATCTGGGCAAATCCTATAACGAGTTACCAAGGTGAGATTACTTTGAGCATACTCATACTCAACAAAGCCACATACCTTCATAGAAACATACGTAAGACATAGTATTTTAAGTTTATATCTCCACAAATGCTATCCATCTACAGAGGTCAAAATAAAACTAAAGGTGAGTGTAGGCAGATGCCGCTAAATGGCACTTTAAAATGTAATCATACAATATGCTGACTACCCAGCATGTAACCAAGGACCTATAGGTGTGGATAAATTAATGGAAAACTTAACAATATATAAAGATAGCTTTTCAGAGCAGCTTCAGTGCCTCGAATATAGTGAGCATTATTGGCATTTCAAGGTTCAACTAAACTAAAAGTTCAGTCATTAGAATTTTTCTTTTTTTTTTGTACTCAGTTTTGAGCTGGGTTATGTGTCTGAACAGAAGGCCTACGAAAAACATTTTGTGATCGTTACAAAACACAGTTTTTCAGCCAGCACCTTCCCCTTAAATGCTGGCGTTGATATTTGCTAATATGTTAGCCTGAAAATCATTTTGGGAAATATTGGTATGGTTGTTTGCTGTCTAATCATCAAGTCAGATGAGAAGATCAATATCAACCTCATATCTGTGTGATCATCACTGGCCAAAGTTAGAGACTGTAATTTTTTTAGGCAATAATATTCTGACTATTCAATATGTTAGTAGGAGATATGCATGAATAATTGCATATCTCTATTTTGGTTTGCTGTAACCATAAAGATTGCACACTGTGACGGTATAAAAATTCCCTGCTGATAATTATCAGTATCAGTAGCCATTGTGCTTTCTCAGTTTCCCCCTTCCTCATTTATGTCTCCTACTTTGAAGAATGTTTTATTGTTAGTGCTTTTAGAACTGTGGGTATTTTATTGTGATGACAACTTGCATCTTACCTGCATTTCACATCATTGTGATAAAGAACAATCTGCTCCCTGAGAAGAACTTAATCTTTAGAGGAATTTAATCAACAAAAGGTCTTGTTTTTTACTGTTGATTACTTTTATTTTTGCTACTCCTCACTGTCACCAACACTGAGTGGGTCTACAAAATAGACACAAGCAGAACAGTTCATGACATAAAAATAGGTAATGTGTGTTGAGGGGTAAAAGAGAAACCAGGGACATGGATCAATATTTGAACATGATAAAAGATCCTTGCTTACAACTGCTGTCAACACGGGTGTGTGGAGCAGGGCGTAGCTGAAGCGATACTCAAAATCAAAGGCCAAATACACCAATGTGGATGAAAAATGATCTCAGAGAAGTGTACGTTTTTAACAGACACATTTAGTGTCTACATTTAGTGTCTACTACCACAATAATTATAATTACCAAATTATAAAAACAAAATATAGACATAGGACCTTTTCTAAGAAACGAGTTAATTGCCTTTCTTTCAAACATTGCTAATATTAATAAGTGTAATGTGTTGAAAAAGCTGTTAATCAGTTACAGGTTCCAATCATCCATCCATCCATCAGGAGCCCGTAGGTCCATCCTCATAGCCACATCCCCCAGCTCTTCCTTGGGCATCCAGAGGTCTTCACAGGCCAAGTGGGATATGTAATTTCTCCAGCAGGTTCTGGATCTGCCTTGTGGTCTCTTCCCAGTTTGACATGCCTGGAATACCTCCACAGAAAGGCATCTAGGAGGACTTTCGATACAAAAGGAGTCCGTGCCTTTAGATTCTCTCCATATTCCAATCTTGTGTTTTCATTTAGTGGTGGGATAAGCTATGGCTATATGCCTGTAACCATACTTTTAAGTCATGGTATACAAGAATTTTATACAGCTGTTATATCTGAACACTTTTTCTTCAATCAGCTGTGTTTATTCAGTTTTTAAGAATAGAGATTCACTATTTGTCAACCAGTCCATATGAAAAAAAAAAAAAGAAAAAAAAAAGGGATTTTCAGTCTTGCTCAGAGAAATTTTGTGTGCTCATTTATCCAAGTTACCTAAACTAACTTTTCCGTCTTCCTACTTGAATATTTAAAATCATACTTACTGGGGATAATACTGCTATGCCCGTGGCATGAATAATACAGTATTCTATTTCAACAGCATTCCTCCTAACACATGGTATTAGTTTTGCAGGCATCCTTCTGAATTTAGGATTTTTTTTGTGTGTTTGCCACAATGATACCACAAGGGGAGTGTGACAACAAACACACACACACACACACACACACACACACACACACACACACAGAGAGACACTTCACACTTTACTGACGTAAAAATAGTAGGCAACCATATAAGCTCACATCCAGTTCAACACTGGTTCAATAACTGAAAATGAACATTAAACAGGCAGATTTTTTAAAATTTTGTACATTTTAAAGCAGTCCTTGACCATGAATATACACCTGCACAGGTAGCATGAAGATGAGTAACTGTCTCTACATGACAAGGTTTGGATTAGCCACACAAGGCTTATCTTAGAAAGCTAACAACCTCTTTGTCACACTCTGTCAGGTTAGTCTGAAATTAAAGAGAAAAATTAAGAAGGAAAGTGTCTCAGGATGTTCCAGATGTGATATATTTGTATTGTATCAAATGGCAGTGGAGTCATAGTACTACCATAAAAGATGAGCAGCATGCCTGGGGCTTAGTTTTTAAAGAGGATTTTTAAGGTTGCAAACTTTAGGGCTGGAAAAAGCCAAATCTCTTTATTGCATTTTTTTGCACAGGTTTATAAACATACAAAATAAAATGTGCATGTGCTTTTCAAGGAGACTAAGGGAAAAATTATCTTTTTGGTTACTCAGGGGAGCAATTGGGGGAGTGAGGAAACTGCTGTTGTACAAATTGTCTGATTTGAAAAATAGGAAATAATGTGTGGGAAGTGGGTAGGCTAAACCAGGTGAAAGACAAATACACCGTTAATGTAAAGATCATTGAATTTTTTCATGCCTCTGTCAAATAAAATACAAAATGTAGGAAATATGGCAATGAAGGTCCAAACGTATGATTATTAAAAACTGGAGCATGAGTAGAGGACCTGTGCAGGTCAAAGTGTTTTCTGAACTGGGCCCAGATTTGTACTGTAAATGATTCCATGATTCACTAGCCTGGCATCGCTAGACTAATTCGCAAATGCGTATTAGTCTGGAACCTCTCAGTTCATTTTCGATTTCCAAGGGGCGTTATTGACAGCCGGAAACAACCAATCAGAGCAACAAAATGCCGTCCTGTCCGAAGTTCGGCAAACACATTTCTTAACATAAAGTTTAAGTGCAGTTGTTTGTTCTTCATTTAGAGAACATTTACCATACTGTCCGTTTAATACTGCTGCTGTAGCCGGCTGCTGAACATGGCAGCCATCTTGGATATTTACAAATTCCTGAAGGGCGCTCATCTCTGTCAGTCATTGAATTAAACTCACCTCATACAAGATAAATGCTTGTGATTGGTTAGCCCCAGCGCCATAGAAAGAGAGACTCAATTACCTCTGTTGTAATTGGGGAATGCGGAAGTAACATGTGTTGTGGGACAACCAATAGTTCCAAACACTGTATAGTTCCAGCGTTGGAGACCATTCATTTTCAGTGTTACCCAAGCACGATTGCTGGTAAGTTGATGAAATTACTACCTATATTGACATTTTAACGCATTAGCGGACGTCTTATGAATCTAGTCAATAATGGTATTTATTTAACCAACTTCAGTAAATGTTGGTCAGCTCGTTCAATTCTCGCTCGTTAAACAACCATAGCAACACTTCGCTAGCTACCATAACCAGATGTCCGTTGGCCTACATTTACCTTTTAATTGCAGTTATTGCTGTTCATTGGCATTTAAAGTTTCTTTGTGCATTAGATTTATTGTTAAAGTTGGCAACACTTAATTTCGACAGACATCTGATTACAATGAATAGTAGCTAGTTCAACTAGATAACATGGCCAGTTTATAGATTGCAAGGTTGTGACTTTGGTTAATTCAGCCATTAACATTACACACATTGTGAAGCAGTGCATCAATAAAAGGTGATAAAGAGATCAGCAGCATAAATGTGGATGATCACAGTAAAAACTCAGTATAACTGTAGGTAGTCAATTATATTTAAGTCAAGTCAATTTAAAGTTAAGACCATACCCTTTAAATTATTAACAGAGATTAGTTATATCTGCAACTCCCAAAACTTAATCCCAATGCCACTTAATTAGCTGATGTTTGAAGATAGACGCTGATGCAATTTCTGTTTATATAATCCCAGTAAAATATATGATATTGCATTTTAACATTTTGTAGGAATGTCATAATCTGAAATTACTCAAATAATTTAATCACTTTAGCTAGCAAAATATTAATACAAAATCATCAAGTTTCCTACAGAACTTCTGAAAATGTGATAGGTGAACTCTAAACCCTCTAAAACATTAAAATCAAATCCAGTTTTGTCACATACACAAAGCTAACAGTTAGATAAATCCAATATAATAAAAAGGTGAATCTAACAGTAGAATAGAAACAGAATGTAGTACTTAGATAAATAAAATAGGATAAAATTATTAAGTGCAGGAGCTGAATATTTTATATTTCAACCACTTTTTAAGTGTGTGTCCAGTCTCAGGTTTGTGAGCAACAGTTGTGACAGCGAGGCTGGGATCTAGCAATATCACCCACAGGAGTCGAAGGGGTACGGGGGAACAGACTGGACCTTTACCCTCTCCCTGGACATATACCAAACTGTCTTTGTTGAAGACCGTTGGTTGGCTTGTATATTTTGCAGTAATAACCAAACTTCTTTCTTGGCATGAATTGAGCAGTTGCTGCTTGATGTTCACATTGTGTGCATGTTTATGTAAATGTATAACATAACATTATGTAAAATATGAATGCATCCAATATTTGCATTAATTGGTGCTGTCTACCATTCCCAAGAAATGCTATTAGATACATTGAATACAAGTGTTGTCAATATAGTATCATGTTGTGCCATTACATCAACAGACTAATGTAAAGTAAAACAATGACCTCATTAGCTGTCAAGTCATTTCTAGGTCTGTTTTAGGATACTGCTGCCTTGTGGTATAAAGTAATTAATGTAAATATATCTAAATAATAATAAAGTAGTAGACATAATGATGAAACATGACAGTTATCAATGGACATTATGTTAATTTTGACCGAAAATTGCTGTAAATATATTCAGTGCCGCTGTTTCCCGCCGAAAACCATTCAAACCAGCTGACAGAGGATGAGTTTGGAACTACTGACAGCTGCATGAACCATGTGATCGCGTGGTGGCGACGTCAAAGAGTGTTGCAACTCTCATCCTATGGCGCTGGTTAGCCCGATTAAATGGCAAGGAAATCAGTTTAATTGAGGGGCGTTATCAACGGGCGGACACAACCAATCAGAGCAACGAAAAGCTGTCTTGTCGGACATTACGTCTTGTCGGAAGTTTGGCAAAAACATTTAACAAAGTTAAAATGCATTTTTTTCTTTTAGAGAAAAAATTTACCGTCCAGTCAGTTTAATATGGCCGCTGTAGCCAGCTGCTGAATGTTCCGTATCGGAGCGCCATATTGGATATTTACAAACATACCTGAAGGGCGCTCCTCTGTCAGTCATCATATTAAACCCGCCTCATACTGGATAAACACTTGTGATTGGTTAGCCTGATAAACCGGCAAGGAAATCAGTGTTAAAGGTGAGGGGCCAGCCGTATCTGCCATAACAAATCAAACATGACCTTGCAGATTCGTCTGGTTTCTAAGCTAATGATTCACAAGTATCAGGTCAGCAATTGCTCCAGATTCATCCTCACCACTATCCACTGCCTCCACCCTCGCTGTCAGGTGGTTTGATGAACATTTCTGCCTAGTTTATTGTACTTTTTCTTGTGAGCTGTTTTCTCTCCATCTGTCCTCTGACCCAAGTTGTGAGACCCCAGCAGATCAGTAGGTTAAAATGTTAACACCTGAACATGTGGCAGCAGTGGCATTTCTTTAGCACAAATTAAGTGGTCTTGCCTGCACACACAAACACACAAAAACAGGTAAATGCTTAATGATAAGATAACATTGTCTATAGACACAGACATGTATATGCACAAAATAATGGTAATAATAAAAAAATAAATTTTTAAATATCATAAGAAGCGGTGCCCCGGCTGTCACAGGGAGTAGCGGGTTGACAGGGGTAGGACCCAATTGCAGAGAGGAGAGGAGACCGGCAGGTATGGTATGAAGAGTTTATTCCAAATGGGGAAACACAATATTACTGGGTGGTGAGGCAAACAGAAAATCCAGGGTCCAAAACAGGCTGGTGACAAAAACAGGTAATCCAGGGACAAGGCACATGGGAATGCAGCACAGACAACAAAGGAACAGGGAACAAGGATCTGACACTAGATAAAAAAAAAAAGTGGACCGGTATATATAAGTGACTGATTAGTGATCAGAGGCAGGTGAGAGAACAGGTGAAGGGAGTGAACTGATGAGGAAGGAGTGGCTGACAGGCAGAGAGAGGAGTGGAGACAGGTGTGTAGATGGGTGGGGGTGATGGGAAGTCAGCTGATAGGGTAAAGAAGGAAAGTCAGAGGGCATCTGGTGGTAGGTAAGGGGATCGCAGGTCAGGGGAACAGAGAAGGAGTCCAAGGGAGCAGAAGTGGAGACATGGAAAACAGTGACAACAAACAAAAAAGGAACATATCATGACACCGGCAGCTCATTGGGTAGAGTGCATCCATTAAGGCTTAGTCCTTAGCCTTTGCTGCAAGACTTCCTGACTTACCTCTCTGTCTTTCTATGAAATACTATCAAATAAATCAGAAAAGTGCAAGAAAAAAAGTGTTCACATAATTAATGATATTGATAGAAAAAAGGTCAATATGTAATACGGGCAAGTAAGCAGTGTCCCACCAAATGCGCATATATACACGTATATATTTGGGCTGTCAAATTAACAAAACGAATTTTAAAAAATTAACCCAAGTTAACCCATGTGATATCCGAGCCGCGCGTACTCAGGGAGCCACTAAACACCACCAGAGTGAATTCATGAATGCGCCCCTCTGACACCGTGCCATTTCCAACCAGTCAGTGCGTCAGTTGCACATGTAAATAGTTATAAAAGACTGTGGTTAATGTGGTCATCACTTAAAGCTGGAGTGCAGGACTTTTACATATAAATGAACGTGCGATACATTCAAGGCCTCACCAAACGAGTTCACACAATGCTTATTAACCCTCTCACCACCTGTAAGTCTCTCTATATTTCTATACTGGAGTTTTAAATCTGGTGTCTGTGGTGACATTCTTACGCTGGCGCACCAAAAACTAATGGACATCAGTGCGCTGGCCAGACTACGGGAGGTAAATCCAGAGTTGACGGAGAAGCACTAAGCTTGTTTATTAGACGATAGATGCCTTACTTTGTTTTATTTTTGTTGGCTGTTACGACCCCCATTTATGTTACAAACCCGGTAGGTTTGAGAGATAAGGAAGGCAACAGTCAGCCGATTCAGGCAACCTCTAGTATTTATTGTGTACGTGGGTTGTTAGTTTAAGATGTTACAAGTTTCTGTTTTGGTCGCACACAGAAATAGCCAACAAATGTCAGGTAAGACGTGGAACAAAAAAAAAGGCACTTCCTGACCAAACTTAATTCCTGTTTAATGATAGCCAGCCACCGCTGAAACGAATAAAAAGAAAACCTATTCTTACCTAACAAAAAAAATAGAACACGTTTAGACAGCCACCCACAATATCACACAGACAAGAACAAAGGCAAAACAAAGAACAGGCTATCTCAAAATGTACAAAAGAAAATAAGGTACACCTAATAGGCTATGCCTAGAGCTCAGATTCTACCGCATCGAATGCCTCCCACACATTTACAACACACACACACACACACACACACACACACACACACACACAGACGGACTGCTCAGGGTAGCTCACAGCCGCCACTGACATGTTTTCGAGTCGGCTTTTATAAAAGCAAGAGGTGGACCTATGATTGGCGGAGGTTACCAATGACGGATGGAGAAGGGACCAGCCCAAGACGGGAAAGACCGGGGGTCGAACACAAGTGGGCAGTCTGGAACCGAAGACCAGGGGGAAATCCCTCCAGAGGGATGGATGACGTCTTGATTGGCCTTAATTGGTAAAAGGGAGAACAGAACAAACCACACCACAGCAAAGACAAAGTTATAATGCCTACGGAACTGTCACCCGAGATCGGTCACATTGGCCAACTCTTGTAATGAGTTTCAAACAGAAACCAGAAGGGGGAGACAAAAGTTCCACACTCCAGATTTAAGCACCACATTGGTGCTGAGGTGATGGGCTTAAATATTAAAATTAAAATAAAAACCAGTTATGTGCACATTTTAGGCTGTGGTATGTGACAGGCATATGTTCAATGATAAAAAGATATTGGAAATTAAACAACTTACTGATTTCTAATGCCTCCTTTTAATATTTCTATTCTATGCCTTAAGCATATGGCACAGCAATGTAATTTTTTTGAGTTGAAATATATAATATTTGGGGGCTTCTCCAATAAAATATCAATATATGCGATCGATTTGATTAATTAATCAGCATATCATGTAATTAATTAGATTAAAAAATTGTTATCGATTGACAGCCCTAGTATTTATGTATACACACACACACACACACACACACAAACATAAATAAACATGTACACACACATATATTTATATACATAAACATGCACACACACACACACACACACTGTGTTTGACTTTTCTGTGCATAGTTTTTGTTGCAGTGTGTGGCTGTGTCCATGTGCATTTTTAAAGAGAACTTCTAGACTCTAGATGAGATTTTATTATATTCCACAAAAGTACGCCAATGCCACAGAAATTGAATTGAGGACATTACCCTATCCATCCATCCATCCATTTTAGAGTTGTTTGTCCTCGTCAGGGTTGCAGTGGAGCAGCCTGGTGTTCTTTTCCATTGCAATATCCTCTAGCTCATCCTAAGGCCTGTTTCTAGGAATGTTTCTGCAATTTACTCTGCTATAATCCACCGTGCAGCACACAGTAACCCCGACCCACACTTAGCTGGTTGTGGGTCATGGTAGTAGCATGCTAAGCATAGTAGCCCATATACCCTTCTCCTTAGAAGCATCCACTAGTCCTTTCATGATGATCACAAGGCGGATCAGTGTGTTTCAGGTCAGCTCTGGGGCCTCCCCTCTCCTCTGACCCTGTACACCAGCCTGGCTCCATGTTGGAATGCCACCAGAAAGATGGCATAACTCCAGTGTGTGCAGGGTCTGCCTTGTTATCCCCTCTGAGCAGATCATGCCCACAGCATCCACGTTCAAATACGTTATCAGGTTCCTCTAATTGCCATAGAGCAGCAGCTTACATGCTATCACAATCCCCTCTACCACATTATCGCGATGGATGGGATTCTTTAAGTCAAAGAATAGGGTCAAAAGTAATGTTTGCAGGGCAAGCGGAAGAGTCAGGGTGGAACAAGGCAGTGGGAAAATTGGGTAAATTTTAAAAAAATATTAATGTGGGTACAATGGTAGTTGTCACTATTATTTTCAGACGTGTCCACTAAGGTTAATAATTGGTGAAGTGTGGAGTCTTTGCAAATAACTCAAATATGGAAGCATACATTAAGCTTGCACACTTAAAAATCTGCAATTTAAATCCCCTTTGACATAAATTAGGTCTTTTGAGAGATGTCTAAACATGAAGAAAATAAACAGGAAAATAATACACATAGTGCCACCTGATTGTAACCAGTTTGGTCAGTCTCAGACAGACCACAGTTATAAAAGTTAAAATCAGAATCATTGGCAAAGTACACTGACACAATCCCACTTGACAGTAGCTCTGTGTGTACTTACACTTAGTGCCATAAACAGGGAGATATACAGGAAGATAACATAGAGATATAGTGACTAAGGTAACAAAGATAACTAAGATAAAAAATAAAAAAAATGATAAAGCATAGCCACTGTGTGCAGGTAACTGAATATAATAATAGACATTTGGACAAACATACTTTCATGCCTTCACATCTGTAGTTTGGTTAACTTGGTCCAGACCAATAAAAAAACAAGCTGCATTGTGGCCTTTTAGTTCTGATATGGGTTCATGTTCATACTGACTTTGTACAAATAAACTAAGAGGAGTAAACATGAAGTCATACAGACTGACATTGATTGGACCGTTTTGGGGACTGTCATTGTGCACCATCAGCACTTTGTCAGGACCCATGTTGGGAAATCATAGATATATAAATAGATAGATCAACTACATAATTTTAAGGTGAAATATCCTGAGCCCTGATACCCTGCAAAGGGAACTCAACTCAGTCGCTTGTGTTCACCATCTCATTCTTTTGGTCCCTTCCCAAAGCTAATGACCAATGACCATCACCACAAAAGTTGGGTACAATGCCCAAATTACTGTGAACTCCACACTAATCCTCCTGTCGATCTCATGCTCCATTTTAGTGAGTTACGCCATCACTTGGGGAGACGCAATCCCAACACAAAGGAGACAATCAACAGTTCTCCTGGTTGTGCTGCCTCAGACATGGTGGAGCTGACTCTCAGCCCAGCCTCTCTGCCCTTTGCTTCTCAATTCCACAGTGAGCACAGTCTGTTAACACCAGCACTTATTGCTTTCACATCCTCGGCTGCTGCAGGAGTATGTAATGCCATTTGATGACTCAGGCAATAAATGAATAGGATAGATAGATAGATAGATGGATAAAGTAGGCAGACAGACAGACAGACAGATATAGATATAGACAAACTGCTGCTTTTCTCTCTTTCCTGTATTAGATGGTTTGTTTAGCAAAAAAAAAAAAAAAAGAAAAGAAAAAAGACAGATTACCTCAGGATTCATCCACCTGCTCACTTTGGATAGCTCCGGCATGCTCGTCAGGCAAGGAAATACCAATTATATTCCAGCCCATAGTTTAATTACAAATCAGAGCTTGCTTGGTCCTGTCACACAAATTTGATTTGCAGGAGAAGGGCAAAGGAAATACAGAGCTAATTTTGTCAGGATCTTGTCAAGTCTCCGGAGGAACAGATCTAACGTAAAAGTGTGTCTGGCAGTCTCTGCACTCACATTTAGAATGAGTCGTCTTTCTAAAAGATCCATTAGTGTAAGATAAAGGAATTATTTTAAGAATGGTGTGTCACAGCATGTAGTCACAAGGATCCCAAGGATTGTATTTAGACATTGTATGTTGTTGTACATTTCTATATATTTATATATGCATCTATTTTTAGACCTACTTGTACTTGTTTGTACATAATAGTTTCTATGTTTATTTTCACTTGTCTTTGTCGTTCTCGTTTATAGCCATATGTGTATTTCTAACATCCTGTAAATTGTTCTTGTAACTGTGTAGTACACTGAGAGCAACTTAAAAGCAAAGTCAAATCTCTTGTATGTGAACACATACTTGTCCAATAAAGCTGATTCTGATCTCCAACAGATTTTTTTATATTTTTTTTTGTAAAGGTTCAGACAATCAGCTAAACATTCTCACACCCATTTGTCAATAAATGCTTGATGCTTTGCAGTTTTTCAAGATTATTCTAAGTTGTGAAGCAAAATGTTATAAAAAAAAAAAATGTAAAAAAATGACTGTAATGTTATAGGTATTACAGGTGGTCAGTGTCATCCCTGTGGTCATTCAGCAAAGTACAGTGGTACGACTACCTATTGTTGTTTAAGAAACCCATGGACCATTGCCAGCTTTTGCATCTCAATCAAACATGATGGGGCTTTACATTTACAAACATGAACAGACGCACCAGTTAGTACCATCTGTTAGTAGATTTCCATATGCTAAATATACAAGGAAGCACATGAAATGAAAAGGATTGAATCTTGCTTGCAGTGTCACTTTGTTCTATAACTGCTGGTGTGAACATGTAACTCTTATTCGCCATGGTGTGTTATTACTGTTTAAACTGACACAGACAGCAAATCTGCCTGGTCAGTTTTAATATAGTGTTGAAGACAAGTTTGAGCAAATAGCCATGATAGCATAATGCCTAATGGTTTGAGCAAATTAGCTTTTATGTTGCCTTCAGAATGCCCACTTGCCCAATGTAATGATGCAAGTCTGATCCTTTAACATTTCATTTGAATATGTGTGCATTTGGTGGCATGATAGTAATGTGTCATTAGACATAAAAAAAATAATAATTGTATGAATTGCTTCAATTGCAGTGATTAAATGTACAGTTGGGGGCAACCCTTTATTATTTGTTTATGTATTTATTAAAAAATATACAAGTTGCAGAAAGATGGCATAAAAGTGCAACATTTATACAGTATTGAAATGGAAAAAAAAGGATTTGCGTTACTTATAAACATAATACATTGGTTATGAGGCTGAACAATCACATGCACACACAATGACATTGCTAACACACTGATATTAAGCAGGTAACCACCTTAGGTTAGGGTTTGCTAATTAGCACTAATCACAAAGTACAGCTGAGACTGATGGGACTGTCATTAGGTTTAGTATGTATGTAATTACAAACCAAAGTATTGGATGTGGTCAAATTATACTGTTCATTGAAAAGTTAAGGCATCACCAAAGTTATAACAAATCATCCTGAGGGGGACATGAAGGTGTATACCAAACTTCATTGCAATTCATCCAATAGTTGTTGTGACATTTCACTAAAAGCCAAACATATCAAACTCATGGTAGTGCTAGAGAAAAAGTCAGAGGTTAACCAAATACAATGGAATTTTTCATCCGGGGACCATGAATGTTTGTACAAAATGTAATGGCAATCCATTCAATAATTGTTGAGATATTCTGTCTGGACCAAATTGGTGGACAGACTGACATCGTCATCCCTTTACAGCTGTCGGCTGTCTAGCATGGTTTTAAAAAAAAATAGATCTTTCCAAATAGACTGACACAGGTACTCCCAAAAAATCTGTGACTTTATGGTTTGATCAGTAAGGTCAGTTGTAATGTCATACACTCCAAAGTTTGTTTTATGATTATAATGTCATGGAGATATGTGACATTCATGGCATTTATACAAGTTTTACAATTTCTATTGTACATAAAAATATCCTCCTTTGACTTTACTACCAATCAATACTACAGAACAATAATGAATCCCTTGGCAAAACAAGAACAGAATCATACTCCAAGATCGGCTTTGTGAACTCTTTGTCAATCTACAGTGTACACAAAATTAAACAATGGGGAAGTACTTGAGGTTTATAGTTGGTGTTAAAAGTGGAATCCTACGTCAGTAAAATAATAGATAAACAGACAATGGAATCCGTTTTACTCTTTTGAAAGACGTCTGTCTCAGAGTATTAATTAAAACATATGGGTTGCCAGATTTTTGTCAGTCACAGCCTTTTAAAAATTCGTGTACATATAAACACAAAAGTCAGGCAAGAAATCCGACACAGAAAAATCACAAATGAAGATTTAAGTCTTCCATCCCCAGTTCCATGTGAGTAAATTAAGGCTAAAAAATGCACTGAAGCGACTACTGTGCATATCTGAACTCAGACATGAAAGACCACGAGGCTCCACCAGGGTGTAATTTTGCAAGGCTATTCCTTCCAGGAGCCTTTTTGCCAGAAATGACTCTCCTGCTTTAATTTAGTTAGAGTTATGATAATAACTGAAGTTCAGACGGAAGAAGCACACTTGGTCGGGCTGAGTCACTCCTCTCAGCCACCAATTACTGACTTTATACTGAAAGGGCCTTCTCCCAACTGTGCTTTGTTTTTCGCAATCCTCCACCCCCCACTCTACCTTTTCTCTCTTTGTTTCACTCTCTCTTTGTGTCTCTCCAGGTTACACTCATAAGGGGTTTCCACCTGCATCCTTAGCCTGTGGGCCAAGACACACGGTGTGTTATGTGTGTCAAAAAATGACTGCCTGTTGTTTTCTATGTAAACCCACACACCGACCTCAACCCGCTATGACACGTCAACATATGGCACTGTTCTATTTCTATTCTATGCTCCAGAAAAGTACATTTAGATCCTGGGTAGGCATATGCCAGCGAGTACTATGCAGGTAAATTGACTCTAAAGCTCTAAAGCAGTCTCTGAAAGACAGCTGCCTCAGAGTCTTAATGCAGGTCTCTGTCCAGTATCGTACTCTGTTGCGCCCAACAGCGTTACATCAGGCTGACGTTTTTGGAGCATCTAACTTCATATTAAATCATTCCGTCTTTATGTTTGTCACAGTACGTGCTGCTTTGATGACATGTCACTGACAGCTGTACTTATAAGAGACATCAAATGCTGGATGGTGAGGAACTGCCTTCAACTAAATGAAAACAAAACAGGTAATTTTATGTGGCCCTCCTAGCTCTGTCACTAGCCTAAGCAAAGCTCTTGGGCTACTTTTTGCAAAATTGCACAATATGCATTTCTTTGCCTTGTGTAAAGCACAAAAACCAGAACCCCACTGAGCTGAAACTTCTGTATTTAATTTGATTATTCCATATACGTGATCATAACTGCAATCATCAAAGGGATCCTGATCTGCTCAAATCCCTGGACAGTAGACCACAAGTACATGGCTCCATTGTCATGGGTGGATTGTCCTTTAAGCCAGAAGATCTCCCGCTCAGTGTCAATCAATGCGCCACAGAGCCCCTGAGTGGTTTTTAACAGGGCCCGCTAGCACAGTGAAGAGAAAGAATTATTATAAATACTATGTATATATATATATCTATATATTCTATTCACACATTTATTGGCACACGTAGGTTTCACACAGTCTAGAAACCAACTTCAAATTCACTGCCTTTCAGCTATGTACATATATCTGCCGCACTTTACCACACACATTCCGAATAGGCTATAAAATAAAAGGGCTCAGATGGAATGGAAAATGGAGTGAGTGACCGTGTTACTGTCCAGAGATAGCTCTCCCTCTCTCTCTCTCTCTCTGTCACTGAGCGTCTGCACTTTAACCTGTCCTGAGCCAATTAATCTGGCTCGGGACAGGTGTCTGAGCCGGCATGGCAGGAGGGAACTGTTTCCCTCTCTGCCTCCAGCTGGCACTTCAAGCACATCCCCGATGCCTCACAGTGTCTGTTTACCTGCTGTCCGAGCCAGTCAACCTGCCTCGAAGCAGTTGCACTTTCTTTGCAAAGTGGTATGAAACATTTTGTGTTGAACCAAAGATGAGACTAAAGAATTCTGTAAGCCACACCAGTGCCGTGGCTCTAGGGTTGGCAATGTTGGTCTGTCAGTGAATCTTCTGTTCCTTAACTTTGAACCCACTTAATTAAATTGATATGACAAATTTATTCCACTAAATATACTATTGGGGTTAATTAGATTAATTTACAATTTATAACTGGAAATTTAAATATTAATCCAAATCCAGAGCTGATTTTGCATGATAGATTTGATTAGCTAATGTTGTAAGGGCATTGTTGTTGAAATGACAACAACTCTGCCATAAAAGTGTCTCGTTAGAAACCTGTTTTGTTTTTAATGCCGTTATCTCGCTGAAGTAACTCACTGCAGTATTTCATGTTACGTCCTACTAAGAAAGTGGCACCCCAAACACCCAAGTGGATCCTTCAAGCGCTAGGATGACCCAGAATCTCCACAGTTAAAGTTCTTGAGACATTAAAAACATATAAGTGTGAAAGGATCTGCAATCAATAATCAATGGATTCTTTGCTTAATAACTCATGAGCCTCCGACACTCAGTTGAAGGCCCATTTTTGACTCAGAATAAATGATTCCCTCAGTTTTTGACAGCTGGATAGCAGACTAAGAGACAAAGGTTTCAGTCCCAGGGGGTTTTCAATCCTTTTTACATTCAGGGGAGCACGGGACAGGTGCATTATGGTAAAATAAAATTTTCACTGGCAAGTTGCAGTGACGCCAAGGACAGGTATGGTTCTTAATGTGTTTTGACCTTTGCCACTCAGGTAGTTCTAATGGTGGCAAAAAATACCCACTAGGACATTTTCAGAAAGGTGCTCAATATTTGATGCTCAAGTTCACTTTGCTTGCCAGAGGAGAGTCTGGGAAAATAGCTATTGAGGTTTGGGATGGCTTGTCTTTTCTTCTTGGTAGTATCCGTGTTTCCCCTGACAATTTTCTAACGGGGACAGTGTCTTGGTATTAAAATAATTAATTGTTACCATTTGTTATTTAAGAAAAAGAAAAACATTATGTATACTGTCAGAACTATTGTACTACTATTTACTTTGTTAAATGCTGGTGATGCCCTTTATTTTTTGTAACTGACATAGATGGAGTCTGTATTTCCAACAAGAGCTTCAATTCATAACAGTTGAGATCAAGATTTTACATTTCTAAAGGTTGTTATTTATTTTAATCTTTAGATGCATAGCTTTTATTAATGGCTGAATAATTTGGCTCATTACTGCAATACAGTGAGAGTCTTTGCAATATGTGCCCTGAATACTAGTCTTCAGTGACACTGACTAGGATAATAGGTCTAGAAAATGGATAGATGTATGGTGATGTATAAGCCTGAAGTGATGTTTAGGCTATTACATGTATATAGAATCTAAAAACATCCTTAAGAAATCTTCCAGTGATTATGACCAATGAAGCCACTATCAGATTCTGTTAATGTTACCAACTTTTTGGAGTATATTTCATAATATCCAATATTTTATTCATGAGCCATCGTTGCAAAAACCTTTTTCTTAATACAGGAAATTACACTGCCACTTTGGAGAAGTTCAACGGCAAAGATCATTTCCTTTTAGATGGGCATCTAGGTTTTCAAAAGATTAGAATTTAATTCACAGATAATTCTGACAAAAATGTATGAAAATATTCAAGTGAAACTATTGCTTGTATATTAGTTATCATTAACACTGTTTTACATTGTGTATGGGTGGTGAGGTTGACTACACCCTAGTGAAATACAGTTCATATAGTATACTGTTTGTATCATTGCATTGTTTGAGTCAGCCTGTGTGTTCCTTGTGCTCCTTGTGGCAGTATATACTGTGTAGGTAATATTTCTTTCTCACCTGCCACCTGGCAACCCAGTCTCCTATGAATTAAGTTGACTGTATATGCAACTGTTTAGTATTATTGAGCCAAAACTACACTCCCTAACAAATGCACTTTACCCATGTTTGAGTTAACATTTGTTAAAAACTATGTGGTAGCAAAGGACAAATTCTGCGTGGGTGATTACCTCTGAAAGATAGTGTGCAAAACGTTTTTTTTTTTTTTGCCTTCTGTCAACTCTTTCTGACACATACATCCTCTCATTTCCATTTTTCTTTTTCTTTTCATTTCTCCGCACTGCATTAGACAAATCCCCAAATTCTTTAAACACACTAACCAAATGGAAAAAGGTGGTTGCAATCTTGTCAGCACTGTAATCTCTATTTTATATGCCCTGTGCCTGCGTTTTGCTGGAACCTTGCACCCAGTGAATAATGAGAACAAGGTGAGGGGCCTCTGGAGTGTAATTATTTTCATTTGGGTGACAGTGGGGGGCTGCTCTACATTTGTCTCAACCATACGTGACAGTTTGCTATCTTCCAGCGGCGGTAATGAGCACCAGGCCCTCGTTATCTGTTGGGGATGACACCTCTAAAAATAAATGTTACCTTTCACTGTCCACACATGACAGGAGAATGGGAAAAAAATATACAGTAGAGCTAGTGTCATGAACAGAGGCGAGAGAGTGCCTTGTGGAATTGTTGTCTTTTGGAAAAGTATAGAAATACCATAAGAAAGGACAGGTCAAGGGAAGGGGAAGCTGTGACTAGTGTCAGGATGAATTTAATAATACATATAACCAACACACTACCACCACCACACAGGAAGCTTGTTTTATTTATATCAACAGTGCTCACAAATACACACACCAACTGCTGAATGGGACAGAAACACAAAGCGGTTTTTACAAGGTGAAGCCTTTGGGCAATTTTGTCCCTTGTCGCTTTGCATATTTCTAGAGCACCAAGCTTCATTGCCTCGTCCTTAAAAGTGGAGTCCGCTACATTGTTCAAAGTGGAGTAGAAATTCTTTGGCATTTTGACCTGGCAAAAAGTATTTTGTCATCCGTCAATGAACAATCCTTGCTAACCTACAAAGGATTCCAGCTGGTTTGTTTCATCTCTTTAGCTTTTTCTTTAGAGCTGGTCCAGCTGTGATGCAGAATGACCCTTTATGATTCTACATTTTCTTTCACCATAAATGCCCATATGTCAATAATGTGGGTGAAATAAATGCCCTTTACATGTTTTTTAAAATGATGTATTACATTCCTTAAGTCAACAAGCTTCTTTAAAAGGTGCAGTAGGTCACTTTGATAAAAATAACTTTTTGTCATATTTGCTGAAACTGTCACTATATCCTGACAGTAATACATGAGACAGATAATCTGTGTGAAAATCACATAAATCCTCTGGCTCCTCCTGGTGCTCCTGATGGCATTTGCAAAAATCCACCGCGCCTGAACGAAAACCGCCAATCAGAGCAGGAGGAGTCTCTAACGCTGTGTCAATCTCTGCTCGTGCACCCGCTGCTCAGCCCCCCTCCCCCCCGCATGCTCAGTCAAGCTCAGTATTTTCAGAGCAGAGCTTTGCAAACACAATGGCTGAAAAACAAGCAACATTTCATATATAGTTCATGAAATGAATTCTGAAGGACCCTGGGTTAACAGTTTAGGTCAAGCACAGAGGCTGTATTATGTGTAACTTGGAAAATAGCCATATGGGGAACTGAATTTGATAAATGTGCTCTTTATCGGACCACAAATGAGACAAGAATTATCTAGCATTGTTATTATATATTATTATATTATTACAATTATTGCTAGCAGGTTAGCATATGTTCCAGCTGAATAAAGCCCCCCCCCGCCAAGTCACGCTGGGACAGAGCGACACTGCTGCCCGGGCTGTGAAAGTAGTGGTAGAAAAATAGTGGTACCATAGTTTAAAACTAAAAATTTGACCACTGAGTCATTATGTAATCTTTGTCCATTATTGCCAGTATGTGCATTAGTTCAGCCTACACTTAAGTAAAATTCTAGGTGCAATCAGCAGGATACGGCTCTTTAGTCACATCCAGAGACAGCTGTCAGGAACCAAAACAACACTGTCTTCAGTCACAACCCGTGAAGTTTTCTTAAGTAAAAGTTTTTACCTTCGCTTAAAACATATTAGGTAACTGACATGGTACTGCAGAGATAAGACCTAACAAAGTTTAGAATCTGAAGCTCCATCACCTTTGCCAGGCGGGTAGTTAAGGGGTCCTGGGAGTATTAACCACAAAAAAACCTGCTGGTCTGGCTCTGCTTGTTTAGAAAGCTAAGTCATTGAGGTAAGAAAGGAGTGAGTGGTATTGCAACACTTGCAAGCCTCTGCTCATAACATATGGTAATTTTGTGGAAAAAAACATAGCACTGATTGCACCTTTAACACTTGTCCTTGGGGCCCAGGTCTCCCTGTTTTACTTGAATATTTATAGTTTGTCAGTGTAATTTGGAAATACTAAGACTTGTGACAGATATTCAAAATGAAATAATTTTCTAGTTAGCATTTGCAATGGTAAGAGTAGCCATGCCAGCTGCTGTCTAGACTGTTCATCAACCTAACCAAACATTACCAAACTCTCTGGTGATTGCTCACTTCAAAAAGGTAGAGTGGAGGTGAACCAGCGTTGCCATTGTTCAAAGTTTAGACTTTTGTAGCACAGACTCCTTTATGCATCCTATTGTGTATACTTCCAGCTATGAAATTTTAATGCAATGAAAGACAAATTTAGACAAAAAAGACAGATTTTTTCTTAAACTATTTTGTGTGGTTAAAGTAATTAAAAATATAAGTAAGCTAAATAAAAATGTTCTTGCCTTCATTGACATAGCAATTAAAAGGTTTTTTCTGGGTCTTTCCTTATGCTTGAAGCCTTTTCATTGGTTGGAGAAGCCCAGAGAATCTTCATCATTAAAAAGCCACTTGGTCAAGCAATTTCACACTTGTGTCATGTTCAGGATTTAAGTATGTGTTTTTTTTTCGCTTGCTGTGATGCTCTGTTTCATTCATTATCCCGTTTTTCTTTTTCAAATTGATAGGCTCACTCTTGGCATGAAAAATTGATGACCTCTTCCTTTGTGTACCACCCCCTCTGCTGCCCTTTGGTTTCAATTGAAAGGTGAGCGCTGGCTCACTGCCAGTCAGCCACTAATGGCCTTGGACAGCTAGTTTCCGGTGGGCCTTGTGGCAGGTAAGGGCTGTGTTAAAAAGCCCATTATGCTAATGCTAATTCTGCGGAGGGAGGGTGGGAAGATCGCCCCGACACTTCTCATCTCCATCATTACCGGCAGCACGTAGGGAGGGGGTGGAGAAGCTCTTTACTGCAACCTGAGCCTTTCCAGAGGATTTCAAGTGGGATCTGAGGGAGGTGTGGGCTATTCTCTTCTTAACAGCCAGAGCCTTGACAGCTCATTTCCACTGTTGCATGCAACACAGATAGAGTATGATGAAATACTACTCTCATTTTTGAAAATCTGTTATTGGTTTAGTTTTAAAGGAACAATCACAATATCCTTTTACATTTGGAGGAGGGACATTTGCCAGCAAGACAAGCCAAAGATTGATGATTCAATTTTTTAGATGGATTGTATTGCTTAATTCATGAGAACACAATAATTTTTTTTAAGTTTGTATAGCAATATGAGACAACTATTTTATTTGTTTTACAAAATCACCTTTTTAATCAAAATTCTAAAGTGAATGCAGAGAAGTTATAATATAATATTTAATATAAATAATACAAACTGAAAAGCATCATATATAAGAGGTATAGGACGTTATTTATATATATCCCAGAAATTGCAGATCATAAACTGGCTTCAAAGGGCTTTGCATTCCCCCTTGGTGTCTCTTTTTAACACACTGGGTAACTCTTGAGTGCCATTTTTCAACATGCAAGGCTCAGCGATCAAGTTAGCAATAATTAATATGCAACATCCAGTTAGACATCAAAATGAAGCTTGCTAAGAAACATTTCCATGTGCGGGAAAGGATGTTGTGAAATGGTCGCAGTTTGCTTAGGTTTAGGCAACAAAATTACTTGGTTAGATTTAGGAAACAATCATAGTTTGGGTTGAAATAAGTACGCAACATATGTACATTACATAACGTACATAATTTAAAAAGAAGAGGTCAACATAGTAAAGTTAAAAATAAGTCAATGATGACTGTTGTTTCACATGGGAAATTAACAACTCTCTCCTGGGAGAAATCCCTGTGTTTGACCGATCCAATCGCCCCGACCTCTTGCTCTTTATACTATGTGACCTTACTGATGGCACATCAAAACATTACGCAAGGGAGAGGCGCATCCAGAAATTATGGTAGAGGGGTACCAACCACGTTATAAGTGCCTTTTACACAGAGATCGAGCAATAATGCCATAAAGGAGGCTCGTCATTACACTGACTTTGCTTTTTTACACTTAACGGTTTGGCATACAAAATACTCTATTCATAGAAGCTCGATTTGGATAAGGAAAAACTCCCCAGAAAGTCCCTTTAACAGGGGAAGAAAGGAAGAGACCTCAGGAAGAGTATCCCTGTTCTAGGATGGACAAACAAGCAATAGATGACGTGTGTACAGTACAGACTGAAATAGCAATAGTAAGATGACAATATGGAGAAACAGAATGACAATATTAGGTAACAGGATAACAAACACATAAATAATATGGATGAGCATCTTGGAGGTGAGGAAACGCAACATTCCTACATAATAGAGAGAGACGAACAGTCCCCAAATATGTGCTTACAAAACACACACACACTTAAAACATTATGTCAGTGAACGTTTTAAGCGTGTGTGATTTATACAACGTGTTGACTGCAAGAATTTAAGTGAAATATTTGAAATACCTAGACCTTCTAAAATATTGAAGACCTCTGTGCTTGCTTCAAATGATATGCAGCCCTGAATGGTGGAGTTTATATGTATTACTGCATGAGTTCTAACTTTGCATCGCATAAATGATACACCAACAAAAAATGTCAACGGTAATATGCATCGGATGGCTGCCGTAACAAGACTTGCTCATTTTACAATTATTCCAAGCAGTGAGCACACCCCCATCACTTATAAAAACCATGCATAAGTCAGGAGGCACTGAGTCTGAATGTCCCCTCCACTCACTTTTCCACGGCTCATGAACAGGTTCAGGAAAGCATTGGTGGCATCATTAATGTGGATAGTCTGCTCCCATTCTTTAGTTTGTGTGTGCATGTGTGTGTGTAAGGTGTCTGTATATAACATGACTTTCAAATGTGGCAAAGGTCCAAATGTCTGATTCATGCGGTGTAGCTGAGCCCTGGACCCGTCACAGACCCAAACAGGTAGAACATGAGCTGGACAACCACCTGCCTTACTGCACACACAGTTTGAAGTGATGTAAACAAAAGGGATTTGCATCAGCTCCAGAAGTAAAGATTGCACATATTTGTGTTTACTTAATTTTATACCTGGTAAATGTACGTGTGGCTGAGAAAGAAATACTCTTAGAAAGAAGAAACTAATATTACAGATTTACAAAATCTTTTTATATTTATATCATTTATATTTCTCAAAAGGGCAGGTCACAACAATCTTTTAATTTCACCCTTTCAGCTAATAGTAGACGTTTTTTGACGTCATTTTCCCCTGTTTAACAATCTACCAGGTTGAGTGAGGAATCATCTATTTTTGTAAATAAAGCATCTGCCCCGGGGGCCCCCTGGAGGCACAGGTAAGATGGTCTGTTCTCTTTTGCTTTGATTTATTTACCTCACACACAGTATTTCAGCTAAACTTCAGCTGAGGTAAATATTCTTTCAACTTCAAATATCCTTCATAACACAAATATTTTAATAATATTTTATTTAATGTATTGCACTAAATATTTAATACTGAACAGGAAACATTCAAACTAGCATCCTTCTCAAACCATTTCTCATAGTATTATACAAAAGGTATTAAGATATTGCCACCACAAAAATATCTTACTATACAATACAGGAAATGGGGTGCTGCAGTGCGGGAGGGTGTGGTTGGATCGGGAATGACAGGGAAGCTCGGTATATGGGCAGAAGCAAAACAGAGGAATGAATGTTATGAGCTGGCTGCAGTGACAGAACTCCCTTCTTTAGGTACGGCTCCTGACGTCCCACCAGGCTGGTCCAGATGAACGTGGTAAGTCAGCGCAGGGCCATCTCCATCTCTTAATGGACTTTTGTGTCTGGCCATTGGACTGGGGGTGAAAACCAGAGTACAGGCCGATGGTGGCTCCCAAGAGGTTGCAAAACTCAGTCCAGAAACGAGAGGTGAATTCGGGCCCCCAGTCAATGACGACCTCTTTGGGGAGGCCGTGCAGGTGAAAGACATTGGTTTAATATTCCCGGACCCTGGGCGGTAAGAAAGTGAGACATTGAACCGGTTAAAGAAGAGTGTCTACCAGGCCTGACGGGAGTCAAGCTGTTTGGCGGAGTGGATGTACTCCAGATTTTTGTGGTCTGTCCATAACACAAACAGCTGCTTCACCACCTCCAACCAGTGTCTCCACTCTTCAAGTGCCAGCTTGACAGCCAGATGCTCCTGGTTCTCAATGCTATAGTTCCTTCCTAATCTTTTAGGAGAAAAGGATACAGGGATGAACCTTTTGGTTGGCAGCAGATCTCTGAGAGAGGGCAGCCCCCACTCAAGAATTCGAGGCCGGCTGTATGATCCAGAGTGGGTCTTCGAACTCTGGCTTGTGTTTCCCTTTACTATCCAGGAAATGGCGACTCTCTGGGAGGAGGCTCAGGAACCATTCGAGCACTTTCCCACGGGACAACCATCTCATCTTGCTATGGCAATATTTAATAGCAAAACAATTAACTTAATGGTGTTAAAAAATTTAGTTATTATTTATTCTTATTAACTGAGCAGAATTGTTGTGAGTTAGAACATGAATGCTTCATCTTTATGAACATGTCATTAGAAAGATAGTTTAAAACTCTGTATATTAATGCTGTTTTAATTTTGGCAAGAACAAGCCATTACACTTCTTTACTCTGAGAACATCTTTTATCTTCTTCACAGTTAGTGTTCAGATTACAGTAGAGCTACAATTCAAATAACCTGGAGTTAATCATCTTTGCATATACAGTACAGATAAACTCATAAGCTTCGAACCCACTCCAAGCTTGCCTGTGAATTCTTGTTTGCTGTGTTTTTCATTTAAATGCATAGCTAAATCACTCACACGCATTAAAGTGACAATTTTGAAATTTGACTAGTACTGGCTGGGTGACAACTAAAGGAACACCAATCAATGGAGGTCCATCCCAGCGCTGCAGCAAATGAAAATTTCTAATCTGATTATCATCAAAAGCACAATTAAGAGATAAGCAGCAAAGAAACCAGACATAATGGGAATGCAAAACACCAAAGCAATAACAATTAAGTACCCCCACTCCTATGATAATGGAGTCATGGCCTGGTAACAGATTTAAGGACTAAATGACTATTTCTCAATTCATGTAATTACAATATCATTCTGCGTATCCATTATTCCAGAGGTTGAAAGGTGAAGGGTATTGTTTCTGCTGCAGGATGGTGAATACAGTGTGACCATTTAACTTGGCATACTGTATGTAATTATCCTGACAAACCGCTGAGTCCCTTTGAAGGGCAGGGACATGGAGAACAAAGTCAGGTTCATTTATTGGGATTCCCTTTTCTTGTTCCCTTTTTTTTTTTTTTTTTTTTAAGCATACTGAGATAGCAGTTTAATAATAACAAGACAAAGATTTCATATTGCCTGAAAACTATTACTTTCATTGTCAACTACTGCCTCACTGTAATTGTTGTGCATACGACAATACATATCTTGAACTTGGGTGGTGCTAGAGGGCAAATCAGGGGCTCACCAAAGATGTCTGGACCAAAGTCAACCATGCCACCAGGATAAAAATTAGGACACTACTCCAGCGTGTCTTGTCAGTGGCAAAAGACTATATGTGTTTCAACATGCCTATTAAGACATATAACATTGTCTTATCATGCATTCCTCTACTGAATATATAATTGAGACATTGAGTGATAAGGGGAATTCTTGATCCATCAAATTAGTCTTGTGAAAAGTGAAGTGCCAAGACCGGATATCATATGGCTACCACAATCCTGTGATATATGTGCATTAGCATAGTTTCATTCCTTATTTGAATAAAGATGTCATCTGGAGGAGGAAAACGGTAGGGAAATCTTCAAAGAGGAGGCATAGCTTTGAAGGTGCCGCTGGTAGCTTCAAAGAGCAACATACATGTCTCCCAATGGGCTGGAAGCTCATAAGCGCATAATGAGAGATCTTTAGACAGGCCCTCTAGCTCCCACCTTTGTTTTCACCAATGCTTTCAGTGAACTGAAGAGATGAGAGAGTCCTGTTAAGCCAGTTCTTGTGTGAGGAACTGATTTACTGGCTCTATGATTTTATCAGCCTTCATAAAAAAACGGCTTTTGTCAATAAGCTGTTGGTAAGCTATTGTTTCACTCACAGCAAAGTTCAATATAATGTAAAAAGATAGCCTCTGAAATCTGCAACTTCAAGGTTCCCACCAGAGAGAGGGAGAGACGATACCTTTAAGAGCTTAACAATAGCCAGTGGAATGACATGTTGAATATTATCCTTAATTCATAAGTAGGCAGTTACAGCCATAACATATCCAATAAGACTTTGATCAGTGTTGCCAGGGGTTCCAATCCCAAGTGTTCAACGTTGTTCAAACAGCTGTGGCATTAGAAATGCCCATTGCTTTGTGGGTAAGAACAGTATAGGCCAGTCCAGGACTTGTAAAACTCCTCTGCCAAAACCTTTTTGATTTGTACTGAAATCATAAATCCAATGTAGCCACACAGGCAGAGACAAACTGAAGCTGCAGCAGGTGGCATAGCCACTCTAGACAGCTTAGGAGTGCACTTTGCTCAATCAAGAAGAGCAAATAAAGCCACAAAAGGAGAGGGGAGATACTGTTTATTTTTCTCCTTTCAAAAAGCTGAGAGCTATATTTCATTGAGCCATAACAGGTATTATTTATTTATTATGTGGCAAGCTGACAGATACATTTAAGACGGTGTGGAAATAATCCTTTAATGGTTACATCAGTTACACGGAGGGTCTCTGAAACACTTAATTTATGCAGTTTTGTGCTTTGTAATTGTCAAGAAAGAGAGGTTTAGAAGGTTTTTGCAGGAAAAACAACCCAAAAAAAATGGTGTTGAGGTAGGAAGCATTTTAATGTTTAATCAAGCTAGGCCTCCCATAATAAAGGAATACATTGTTAGGGGGCTTTGAAAAATGCTGCCTGTGCTTTTAGTAAAGTTCAGAATCTTACTGTGTCCATGTTAAGATTATGCTAATAGTAACCATTAGTTTTCTCTTAATCTGCTTTTTTCCCCGTTTCATCTGATCATCTCCATAACTCCTGAATATGCATGAGATTTGTCTGTCAGGCAGGTAAATGTACATAAACAACTGCTTGAGCGGAACATTTTGAGAGTTCTCTAAAAACATAACAATGACAATGTTCACTCACATTACTGTTGGATAATGTGAGTGAACATGTTGAAGAATAAATGTCTTCTCGTAGAACATTTTCTTGAGGTGTGGATGTGGTATCCAATCATTGTTTTTACGATTATCAGATTGTTAGAGCTGTGAAAATGAGATTTTAATGGTGATGCTTACAAGCAGTAAACATGTTGGTGAGAAAATGTGTGTGTGTGTGTGTGTGTGTGTGTGATTGATCGAAGAGCATAAATGACTCTCCATTACAAGAAATAAACAGTAATCAAAATCTAATAATCCACAAAAATATCTAAAATGCTTGCAAATGCTAGCACTGTCTATGGATTAGGTTTCATGTTTGCGTGTCCTATCTCACCACTGATTTTTCTGAGATGGATGCAACTCATACAGCATGAATTGAGGAGAAGACCCAGATAGCAAAAATCCTTTGGCCTCCTTAATTTCTGGCAAAATCTGTCAAACGGACCCAGGCCAGTCTCCTTCTAGCACAAGGGGCCAATACTGGTGTGGATCTGGTTTTTCACTTCTGGGAGTGGGCCAGCTCCAGAATGGATGCGATTATTTTGTAGTAATTTACTGGCCCGATCTGCTGGGTTACAGCTAATGTTGTACAGTCATCATGTTAGCTACGGTCATTATTAATAACAATTGCATGCTGGATTACTTTTCTTTTAATCTACGTCACACTTTATCACTATGTTTGCAGTGTGGAGATGTTACGTTATGACGTTTTCTCCAACAACTTTCACCCTTTGTGGATCGAGTCTTTGCTCTCGGTGTCTGATGAGAAGTCCAACGTCTTTTGGCCTCTCCAACTCTTCGAGCTTGACCTCTGGGAATAATTTCTGAATCTTCTCACTTTGTAACCTCAGCTTGTCAGCAGTCTTATGGGTACTGTAGTTTGTGTCTGATGTGAGGTCCAGCAGAGTCCCAATCTTCTGCCCTGCTTTGGCATTGACCTCCATCAGCCTCATGATGACAAGACATTTGCACAAGCCATTTCTCTCTAAAAGATCAAATTGGATCTTACTAGCGCTGCTTGTTATTGCAGTCCTGTTGGTGAAAGCCTTTTTGCATCTTTTCTGGGGAAAGTATTTGTTTTCAGGATGGTCTGGTTTCTCCATCTTCTCCACAATCCTCAGCTGTTCAAGCCTCTCAAGGATTTCTTCCTGATTTTTCAGGAATTTCAGGAACATGTCAAAGTTGTTGTCTGAAGTGACGCTATTGCTAGAATCCACCATAAAAACGAGCAGGTCTCTTTAAACAAAGTGAGGTAACTCGTTCTCTATAGATTTAATTACCAGTTGGTTCTTTATTGCACCAGAGTTTCCCAGCTCTGTGAGAGCTGCCAGGGCTTCTTTTACAGACGATAAACGAGTCAATGACTTTCCTTGGCTGGTTTCCCTTTAGATGTGCTATTTTCTTGAGCTCTTCAAGGATTTACATTGCGATGGTTGACTTATTTATATACCTTTTCTCCATGACTCTGAATGCATCTGCCACAGTGTTGTGGGTTAACAGCCTGAGGCCTTTGGAAATCTTGTCATCTATACTGTCCAGCAGTTGGATTTTCTTGACTTCAGCTGAGCCAGACGGCTCACCCCGTCTTTGCAGGCTTTCCCAGTCTTTCCTCCATCTGTGATATTCTCTTCTGTGGGAAGTGAAGATGGGAAGAGTAGTTGGCTCAATCCTCATAATCTGTGTTGCTGGTATTGGCACTGCTCTCTCTATCTCACATCCAGGTGTGTAGTGCTATTTGTTTAGGTACAAGAGCGCACCTATGACGGGCACGCATGCATGCACATGCACAGTTAAGTTGTGAGTGTTTTCATTAATGATTTACTTTAAAGATATAATTTTAAAGAGGCTGCTTTCAGGAACTGTAAATGTCTCCATGCATGCAGTAATGTCACTGCAGCAAATATGGTGGGACATTTAAGCAGCAGAACTAAAAACTGTAGTTGTAAACTTGAGAGGACAAAGGAAACTGTCCGGGGGAAACAGAATTAAACTTTTAGCTTCTGAAATAAATTTTTTAGACAGCTCTGATGGAGCTCAGAAGGGTAGCTGCTTTACTCCAAACAACTTTACTGTATCAACCTGAACTCTGTGTGTTTGTGTGACCTTATGGATGCGTGGAAGAACACAGAGCATTAATTAACATTAGATCTGACCAATGCTGTCTGCGTGTTGGGAGAGTGAAATGATCAATGAAGTTACCTTGCTGTACCTCATGCGTAAATGCGCACAGCTTCTCTTGGATTTACCGCGGTGTCGATATAACTGTGCATCACTAGTTTCTACACTGGTCTACAATAGTCAACTATAACTAAATATGAATAGGTTCATCATGTTCAGTATATTACATGGCAGTCAGCTGGACATCTTGCTAAGTAGTATTAGGCGATGCCACGGAGTAGTAGGTTGTTTAACTACATCATCGTCAACTTTTACCTTTATAGCTCTTCCAAAAAATTAAAGATTGCAGTTGTGAGCTCATTTTGGCTATACTTTGACCATAGGTCAGCTTGGACAATGTCTCTCGCTTCTTCAAATCTTGCCTCAGTTTTATTGGCAGTCTTCCATATGTCGCCCATGTGCTGTTCTCCAAGAACTGCTTCTTCCTCCTCTTCTGGCTTTTTGAGTTTCAGCCAGTAGTCCACGTCTGTAGTCATCATTAGCTTCAAGTATTGTTCCTAAACATCCAAGAGCTTAGTGAACTCCTCCCACAGCTCTGCTTCAACCATGCCATTTTCCCCTTTGTTGAGGAAGTTGGCCTGTCTAGTGAAGTTGCTTTTTGCAGTGATCCTTTCTTTCTTGAGCTGTTTAGCAGTCTTTCCCAGGACACCTTCCGTCATCTTGACCTCACGGACATGCAACAACAGCTTTTCGCTGGATGTCCTTGTTGCTCCGCATGGTTATCAGCTGTCAAGTTATTTGGGTTTTTCTGCTTCAGCGACTGCTTAAGTCCGATAGGACGCACTGGGCAACACAACTCCTTCTTTCTTTGTATTTATTGAAGCATTTAGGAGTTGAGACAGAAGCAGGTTCAAAGAGGCAAAGTACAGGTTTAGCAAGGAGGTGAGAGGAGCTAAACGCCTGTACTCTGAGAAACTCCAACAACAGTTCTCATCCAACGACTCTGCTTCTGTCTGGAAGGGGCTCAGACAGATCACCAACTACAAACCTAGAGCCCCCCACTCTGCTCATGACTTGCGCCTGGCTAACAACCTGAACGAGTTCTACTGTCGTTTCCAAAGACAATGGGACAGTCCAGACACCATCCCCCGTGACTCCACCCACCAGCCCCAGCCCACTAGCTTCACCTCTCCCACCAGAGCAGGGGCCTGGGCCTCTCCACAACTGCACACCTCAGAGGCCCCCTCACCCTCCACAGTGACACCTCTCTCAATCCTGGAGAGGGATGTTAACAGACTCTTTAAGAGACAGAACCCCCGCAAAGCAGCCGGGCCAGACTCCGTTTTTCCATCCACCCTGAAGCACTGTACTGACCAGCTGTCTCCGGTGTTCACGGATATCTTTAACACCTCACTGGAGACATTGCACGTTCCAGCCTGCTTCAAGACTTCCACCATCATCCCTGTTCCCAAGAAACCAAGGGCCACAGGACTTAATGACTACAGACCCGTCGCCCTGACCTCTGTGGTAATGAAGTCATTTGAGCGCCTTGTGCTGTCCCACTTCAAATCCATCACTGACCCGCTCCTGGACCCCCTGCAATTCGCAGTAGTCCATCTAATAAAAAAGATAATTTGAAAAATGCCTATTTCACCCTTTTAGATTCTCCCTCCCGGTCATATTGTGTTCCTATTTAACAATATATGCCCCCCCCCCCCACCAAAAAAAAGTCTTTGTATTCTTATATCAAAATCCAATCATGTTTTCTTCCTGTAAAACAAAATATGTCGTGTGCTTACGTAAGCTTGACCCAACCAATTTCAACTAATAATAACATGACATCCACCTATTAATCTTCAACTTTTAGCAGGACAGAGCCAAGATTCATTAGAAAGCTAGCTAGGAGCAGCATGGTACGTTGGTGTGTTTTGTTTTTTTCAACTTTCAAATTAAATTCTTCCAACATTGTGTCTCACCTGCCTATCCTGTTTCACTTGGAATTACGTCACGGTGCAGAAGCTGGTTATTCTTAAAATGCTGTTTCATCTGGACTTTAGATGCATACATGTAAATTACACTGATAATACACCTACATAAACATCATGAAATACAATATAATTTTCCAACTCCGCTAATATCATCCCTTAAACACCGTAATGACGCCCTTGATAACAAACATAACCCCACATTGTTGCATGAAATGCTGAATCAATTAGATTAGTTAAATAAAATGGGACACAGCACCGTCAAATATCAATGGCACAAACATACCACGTTACATACTGCAAACTGTGCCTCGGAATAACTCTTAAACATTCTATAATCAGCATCTTTATTGCAGGCAGTTTACAAATTATCATTATTAAATTATCACTCTGCAAGGGAAATTATACAATTATACATATACACTGTACATGCTGACAAGGTGTCTGAGGTCGCCTTGCATGCATGCAAACCCTATTTTACTCATCATTAAGGTTTTCTTATTCCTGCGGGAATATCAACTTCATCACGCAAGTAACACGTTTTGCCAATCTGAATGTAATTTGACCAAAGTCGGCATCTTATTCCCCCTTGATGACCCAGAAGTGCAAGTCAGTGCACAATTAAATTAATCTGACTCACGTAAAATCAGCAGCTCAGCCCCGCCTTCTTATGCAACATTTCAGAGTAATTTTGTCTTCAAGTTTCAAAAGGAAAGGAAGGAAGGATAATAAATAATTGTTGTATTTAATACTATTGACTGCTGTTTGCAAGCCAAATTGCCCCTCTGGGTCATTAAAGCTTTACTCTACTCAAATTCAATCAAGTTTTATCGTCACATACACAATCATACACAGTAAAACGTAGAATTATATTTTTAGATTCTTAAATTCTTAGAACTCTTACTCTACTTTCTATATTATGTCAACATCACTCTCCATTAGTTTTACTGAATTTCATGTTATTCTGTATTTACAATTTAAACATTTTCATTAGGAGAAAATGTCACTTTCAACAATAACTCATGTGTGCAGAACTTTTTTGCGCAAAAAAACATTTCATGAACTCTCCATCTGAACACCAAACAAGAACAATGAGAATGCCCGGGTATGTGATATGGAACCTGCACAGAGGCAATACCTCAGATTACACATAAAAGTCATTACTATCCTCATCCAGTCCATATATTAATTCAACACTGAGATTGATAGTAAACCCGCAGGCAGACTTAGATTACAAGCGCACCATCCTGTGAAATCCCCAAACCAATATCATATTTTAATTCGACATGTTTGGTGATGTGAGATCTTCATTCGTAGTCCAAGCGAGACGACTGCTATTCACAGACGCCAGTCCAATAACCTTTCCATGTGGATAATTACAATCTAAGCTGCTGCATTCGAGCAATGTGAAGGGCTAGTGAATGTGTCTGTACATGGGTTCCAAAATTAGAAAACGAAATTAAACAAGCTCTGTGTGAAGGTGGGGATGATGTAAGGCTGCACATGAAATATGCAATACTACACCTGAAAACTTTCATTATTGTACATTTGCCTGCAGATTTCTGAATTTGTTACACAGTCAGTCAATTGCTTTTTGACAGAAACAGTAGTATCTTACAACTGACTTGCTTCATGCATCCTATACTAAATAATAAGTTTTGACAAATATATTGACAGTCATTATTAAAGTAATGGTAAGTCATAAATGACAGGGCATTTCAGGCATAACATCACTCTATGCAGGTAAACAACTTTAAATAGTCAAGGTGGGTGGGTCAATGCCAGGAGTTTAATCTGTGATAAAGCTTTTTTTGAGAGATGTTCTGTAGGGATATGCTGTATCTGTGGAGAGAGTAGAGGTGGAAAAATGAAAATTGATTTCCATCCATCTTTTTCTTGACCTTCCTACTTTTCACATGTCAGGGAGACTTTGCATATTGACTGACATGCTGTCAACTATGGTAGTGAAGCAATGACTTGAGAATGCTTTCCTCATTTTTGCACATATAGACAAAATACAAGTCAGGTATAAACCAATGCAGCTCCTTTGCATTGCACAATGCCTGCATTTACCTACACACAATGAGAGACAAAGAGATGGTTATTTATTGATTATATGCTAAGAAATATATACTAAAGCAGGGGTTTTCATGGCTCAAAATGAGGCAGAGGTGGTACCATCATGATAGTGTGTTACAAACAAGCAACATAATTTAGGAGTTTTAATTATTATATGACGATTATCATGTTAAATCATTTTTTATTAGTTCTTTTAGGTTTCTCCACATTTTGTGTAAAGCCAGAGAGAATGCAATACATAGGGAGAATAGAACATAATTTATGATAATAACATTTCAGGAGTATGAATGACTTTGATAATAAACTCAATTAACATGAATATCAATATTAAAAGGCCACCATGCCTTATAACTAAAATAAGTCTTTAAGTGTGTTCATGTAGGCTGCTGTGGAATCTAAAAATAATTTTTGATGATCATCCGTTTTAAGCCTTAACGGAGAAGAACAAGTAAAACCTAGACAAAGAAAGTTTTTGTAAATGATACTACCACAGTAAGAAAAAAAACTGTTACAGACATAAAGTCATAATTGGGTCATTGACAAGTTGCTACCCTGTTGACTGCCAATCAGAATAGAGGCGTAGCAATGTATATCCATGGCAGCTCTACCCTCTCATCCAAGTAATGTCACTTCTGGCTCCAAAAAAACAAGATTGCGAAGGCAAAAATGACTAACTCAAGGCTTCCAAACAGCAGTCTACAAACCAATGGGTGACATCACGATGGCTACGTCCATTTCTTTTATACAGTCTATGGTGAGTCCCTTGTATACTGTATATCATTTGCAGTATTTGATAGTCTAATACCTGCCAGGGTGCAGTCAGCTGTCAAGTACAATTAGAGGGTGGACTAGAAGAATGTCATTTAAAAAAATTGCTTTGTACAGCACATTTTTTATGAATTAAGGGACAGGAGTGAAAGGAATTGATAGTTATGACCAAATGTGACCTGACAATTCAGAGACAGATTTATACATTTTATCAGAACATGGTCGTAAGAGCCAATTTTACCTAATTTGTCTGTTTCAAAATTGAAGATGGGTCAGAAAAGCGTACAAAATATTACCACAACCTTCAGCTAATTAAATCATAATGTATTGGGATTGACAGAAGAGGAACTTGTATTGCCCTCATCTGCTTCATGTCATTTGGAGAGAGTGTAAAGTTAAAAAAAACTGATAGAACGCTCTGGTGCGATGGTTCAGAGGGCTTCTGTCTGGATGATTCACACATACAATACAGCTTTACGAGACAACAGCTCTGGCAAATTAAAGCAAATATTCTCACATCACTAACTAGTGATACTATTTCAAGTTTAGTAAGTTTAGGAAAACACATGCTGATCAGCAGAGCGAGGCATGAGTTCAAGCTTCAAGAATACTAATTTTCCTGTTAGTCACACAGTGTTAATGTCTAATGACAATGCAGTGTGTAATGGAATAAATTACTGCCTTGCCTAATGATGACAATGCTACAATTCTGGGCAGATGATCAACAACCAAAGTTAAGTCCCCCGATAAATGCAATGGTCATGCATTAACTTCTATATTGGCTTAATTAATGATTTTTGTACTAAAATCTAAAATCATTGTAAAGGGAAGTAACACTAGTGTACAGTTGAGTTGGGATCCATTTCATGAGTGGCTGTTTCACACACTGAGCAATCACTTTATTAAACAGAGGCAGAATCCTGCATCAGGCCTTACTAATCACATAGATTACAACAGTTTGACAAGATTTGTTTTATGGGTGGATTACTGCTAAAGCATCACATTACCCTCTAATGGACCTAGTATTACTTCCACTGAACATAAAATTTCAACAGAATTGTGCTAGGATGCAATGAATCAAAACCAAGTTAACAAATTAAGCTACAAGTTAACCTGCACCAATTACCTGGTGCACGATCATCATTAATTTATCTATGAGTCACATAACCTTTAATACATATGGTACCGTAATAGAGGGAGTTGATCTGAATTGCTGTAGTGCTTTAAGTCTTCTCTATCTCTACTGATACAAATAGTCAGAGGTAAAAAAACATTTCCTCCACATGCTTAATTTCCCTTTGGATGTGCGTGGGCTACGAGGCCAGCACGATCACTTGTCTAACATCCATTGAGGAAAAGTGCAAAAAGAGAGAGACATGCAACGTGCAAACCTGGTGGGGAAGGTGATAAGGCTGTTTACCAATGTTCAGCCCATAGAGGGTATTTACATAAGCCGAGAGGCACATGAAAGCTGGCCAGCTGTGCCTGCACTGAGACTCTTACCATGTCTTTTTGGCTTGAGACAGACAGTAATGTGGTGTGCCTCGAACACTCTCCAGTATAATCTCACCTGCCAAATGGTGCCGAATACAAACAACCCCCTGTGACCAATGGCTCTCGTTCCAAAGTGGCGAATGAGAAAATACTTTGTGTAGCAGGAATAAATGCCTGGATTTTGCTTTTTTTGTGCAGAATTTTCTTTGTACTACATCCATAAAAGGAGTGTTGTTGTTCCCAAAATGCTCACTTCAACAGTTAACACTATTTATCATTGTGCAAATGAAAACGGGATGATCCAAATTCATTCTCCGCCTGAAGAACACCCTCTGATGATTAAGTGTGTTGCATGTTTTTGTGCCCTGATTTTCTGAGATCCTTTGAAGATGCACCACGCTTTGCAAATCTTATTATCAAGTCTATGCAATACGTCCGTCAACATCGTCACATACAGTAGCTTGGAGAGCTCGCTTCTCTGCCCACTGCTTAACATCCTGAAGATGTGATGAAAACCAATAGATGAAGGATGGCAGCACAATATTGCTTGTGTCACTGTGTTATGAGCAGCAGTCTTGGAGCTGCTTTAACATTGATTCCATACATCAAGGACAAAACATGTATAATGTTTATGCTTTGGCATGTGAAATACACTGTAATATGTTAAATCAGGGCTGGATAAGAGCGAGACAATGCTCTCAGCATTATCTTCAGATGCCCCAATATCATTACTCCAGCCAGAATTGCTTTGCAGTCGTGACAGGAGAGCAGGCACACCCACACGCCATCCCTGTATTAGGGGTTGACGCACCATCATGCCTAATTCAAGATAAATTGATCATTATGTAAAACACATATAAAAAGTTTGAGAATTTTATGGTGCATACATATATACAGTATATTTTACCATACATGTCTGTTTTTTGTACAGTATTTTAAAAAAGACACACTTTTGTTTTTATCTTACATAAAATGGCAGGATGATAAAGACCCAAACATCACTAACACCATCCACCATAACACATTTAAAATCTGGAGGATAGAACAATCACTTTTCAAGAAAAGAGATCTAAGATTTGGTGTGGCAATACTTGGCAATACAATAACTTACTATTTTCAGCTAGTTTTTCTTAACCTTATAAGTAAGGTTTTGGAGGAGCAACTTTTTTCTTTTGAATGGCTGCCTTCAGAAATTCAGGCTCATTATCCAGAAAAGACACGTCTTTTGCACATTTTGAAAGTGAGTTGTCAAGGGTGGGATCCTTGTTTTCTCCACCCTAATTTAAACAATAACAGTAGTGGTTGAGTAATTTGTTCTTGGACAACTATAAAGAGTATCACTTTCTCCACTTGTCTCCAGACAAGCTTTAGATGGTCTAATGTTTTATGCTTTATTTTTGGCTGAACAAAAAGTAAATCCAGCAGGCACACTGGCTGCATTTCTGATATATCATCTGTAAATAAGCACATTTGTGGCCACGTCTCTGTGCTGGTCCATCCTCTAAAAAAGAGGTTCATTGTTCAAATACTGATGAAGAGAAGGAAAAAAAACATGGGGAGCTGCAGCTCCTCTCTCTGCAGTGTCATCCACATTTAAGCATATGTAGTCTGTCAGAGAATTCTGGAAGTGTTTCTTTGGTTTAGCTTTTGATATGCCAACCTGGGATTTATCCAGTTATCCAGTCTATTTTATGTTTTAAAAAAAAACATATTTTATGTTATTCCCGTGTAATAAAGACATGGTACTGAGACAGAACCAGGCCTCTGGTGTCTCAGCACTGTCTCAAACAGACCAGGTTCAGCACCACCGCAGGTAGACAGCGACAATCTATCGGTGGTGGTGCTGAACGCTGACAGACCAGGTGTACTGTCTGAGACAGTGATGACACAGTCTGTGTCAGAATATAAAGTTTGACCTGAGGTGGGATAATGTGACCTGGCATAAAAACAAAAACTGTATCTACTGTCACAAATCTCCTCTGTGGTGTGGTAGATGAGTCAGAATCTTTGATCTTGTGTTATTAGGTACGTCCCAATACACATAAGATACATATACTAAAAAAGTGTCAATTAATTAACCTAAGAAAAGCACTTTAAATATCTGTAAAATATTTGGAGGCCTGGGGCCTAATTTATAAAAAAATTCTTAGATTTATACTTGAAGTCTTAAGATAATTTCAGACAGTGTGCTTACGTTTGATTCTTAGTAAAAAAAAACCTTGCTTCCACACGTTCTAAGAAGCCAGTTTGTAACTTGTGCAGCTGTGAGCTGTAAATCTCAAATTAAAATTGACATCACTTGTCTACAATCAGCAATTTCACTGATATAATGCTATCACAAATGTGTGTTTTGTCAGGAATAGTCATGGACCGGAAGAGAAGCACGGTTTTCAATGTCTTTCAGTATCGCAATAACAGCCATGGGTATTCCTTTCTAATTTGACACTTCATTTATAGAAGATCGCATCCTGTTTTTAAATTCCAAACACCTTGCATCTGGCAATTAATTCTTCACATATTTAATTGATAATTCCTATCACATTGTTCATAAAGCTAATGCAAAGTTCACCACAGGCTTGGGCACATATGCGTCCCAAACTGCAATACCCCTACATAACCAGCAGGAAAATCACTTCCGTCAAGTCTAGACTTTACTTAGAGATAAGATCATTTCCATGTCAGAGTAAAGTTTTATGTCGGTGAAACATTTCATCTATTCACCTACACATGCAAATGCAATTTTATTATTTAATGCACACAGCGTTCCCCACACTTATTTTAAAGTTCAATGCTAGAACATTTCCATACCTCCATACAGAATTTTTATGACTGTACTAAAACTCATGCAGATCCCCAAGACACTGAATTTTTTTACTAATTATTTTACTGTAGCATAAAACTTGAAGAATGAAGAAATGATTATTCTCTAGAAGTGGGACAGGCAGACTATCGGCCGTGGTGCTGAACAGCCAATCGATGCACTTTGAGCGCCGCATGCTTTCCTTGGTGTTGCCGAAACATTTGCACACGACTGGCAACCAGTTTTCTTTTTTATTTATTGTGGAAACTGAAATCTCAGTTCTTGTGTGCAGATGACAGTTGGCAAATAAAGACCGAATGACACAACCCTTAGTAGATTTTTTTTGTTTGCAAGCAAGAACCATCATCTGTTGCACAGATATGACTGCAACAAACAACAGGATTCACATGATCTCACCCAAGAAGTCCATTCTGACCTTGTCTTTATCTTAGTTCTTCTCTTATCATGCCTTTCCCTGTTTCAAAATGTTTGCCACCTGCACCTACTCCCTAACTCCCCACACATTCCAATGTGTGGAAAAGACTTTCTCAGAACCATGTGAAAATACAACAGCCTATTATATTCTCTGTTTACATAACTATGTGCATCAACTTCTTTCAGGACACTCCTCTTCAGTCCTTTAGCAATAATGTGATCTTATTGGAAAACACATCATTATAACAAGAATTTCCCTTACACATTCTTCAGAACAAGCTTGTCTTACAAAGTGACTTCACAGTTTATTTTCTTAGACATGGGCTTGCTTGGCTCAATAACTGACAATTTGATTTTATGGATAGGATAGGATATAGCAGCTATTTTACAGTTTTGAATTTTAAAAGGCTTTTATCAGAAGGGCCCTTCAAGAATGCCCCTTCTGTACTGAGAGTCTAGCCCCGCTCCTGCCTGAAACATATAGCACTTTAATGTTTCTTTCCTCTAGGACTTGACAACTAGGCATGGCACAGGTTTTTCTCACACTTTGGAACACCTGATCACCTTGAAGTGCTCCTAACATCAAAGAAACTTTAGCACTACTTGCCTAGCAACAGACCATGACTGAAGGTGTGAGAGAGGTTTAAATCTCTATCCACTGATTGTTATGAGGAATCTGAGATTGACAAACAATGCAGTGTCCTATCAGCAGTACATCCTAAGAAAATCCAGTGGATTATGGGCTTGTGTAGTTGCACATACTTACACCAGAGTGAGTGGAACAGAGCGAAAAGTCAAAAGGATGTTTTTCATACCTGAAGATGATATAATCTGGGGCATGTGATGATGAACGTTTGTTACGGAACTGCTGGCTATGGAGTTGCAACAGTATGTGCCTCAGGAACTAACACTTAAGTGTTGCTGTTCTGTACAATGTTCCCTCACCTGATACAATCCATGTTGCCACAAGGTTGCAAATTCAGTATGTTAGCCCCAACAGTGCAATATCCCTTTAACTGTCTATCCCACACTGGCCAAAGACACTGGTGCTGGCTTGTGTGGCCAACCCACTCCCTAATAAAGTGACTATTACCCAGTAAGCAATTAAGGCAACATTTTCCATCACTGCATTAACATCATCATATTTTGCATTGCAATTATAAGCATTTGTTAATCCCCTATACACTGACACTGTTTTTCAGTATAATTTGTCTATGTGACAAATACAATTAAATACTATAGATGTGTAACTCGGCCTTATTAAAATAGATATCAAAGTACTGGTTGCTAGACCTCTTACAGCTGACAAGGGCTCATGGGCATTGAGGTTCTTCTTTTCAGTCTAATCGCCAGTGTTAACAGTGTTTATAGATATGATTACATTAGTTAAAATAATTATCCGGGAAGCACTGGCTGGGCATTATTTGCCTTCCCACTGCATGTTAGTGCAATTATTGTAATTTTAGTTAAGAACATAATCACACTAATCATAGCATACCCTGGTGGGTTCTTACAGGGTGTCTGTCTTACACACATTTTTATCACATTGCAGTGACAGTTTTATATGTATAATAACATCATAATTCTTTACAGCTACAATCCTTTGCTACTATAAAGTATGGTCTTAATAGTGTAGGAATGTTAAGAAAAATGAGGGTTTGTCTGTGGCTAATAAATCCCATGAAAAGACCATAACCAACAATGAACTGATTGTCTTTATTGTCTTTATAACTAAAGCCTGATACAGCTTATTTCTGAGCCATAAAGTTCAATTGTTGTCCAAAAGCTATTAAAACACATCAGCCACATTGTTGCACTGGGTGACATGTTCCCTCATTATCATGAACACACACAGTCATTTATTTAGATTCAATCCCACATTCTCTGTCCCGCTGCCATAAATAATCAGTAACACACCAGATGTCTATTAATCCACTGCTGAAAATAGTCCCCAGCAATGCACCATTTACTCCTGTTTTAGTTGCATTTCTTAAAACCACAGTGCCCAACAAAGGCCCCAACTCTAACCTTTACTCTCTATTACATAAAACATTTGATTTGTAGGTTGACATAGCCAGGACACCAAAGGCTCTGCTAATTTATACCCATTTATGTTCATTTCTGCATACAAAAACAGGTAAGTTTTGATACATTTTAACTTTCCCTAAAAACAAAACCTTAAATAACTCGCTAACAGAAAACAAAAGAGGTTTTACTGCAGCAGGAAGTCTTTTCAGGGGGAGATGAGGTGGAGAACTGGGAGTGGAAAACACTCAAAGGCAAAATGATTGCAAAACTAAGCACCAAAACAGTGTGAAGGAGGTGTTGAGTAAGATGAGAGGGATCGCTGGGTATAAGGTGAACTAGTTTAGTTGTGTTTTGCATGGGGGCTCAAGGCCAGCGTCCCCTTCCCCTTGCTCAACCACGCAGACAGTGTACACCTCTCTCCAACTGACACAAAATCCCAAGAATATGGACACGACAGCTTCAGTCCCACACACTGAGCTCCATCTCAGCATCACAAGCCTGTCACAAAACTTCCCTTCCACCCAAACTGTCACAGTGTTACTGTCACAGTGTGAGAGGGGTGTTGGGGAAACATCACACACAGTCATTGTTTGTGCCCGGTCAGACCAAAAAGTGGCACACCAGAATTCCTTAGTGGGTCACGGCAGGTGCTGGTGACGTAGTGACTATACTTTCTCAATTGCTGGTAAGCAAATACAGTTGATTCAATGGTATGTATCTGAACCCTCCACTCCTGTATAATGACTGACTGCAGACCATGCTGCATTATAGAGCATTTTATCATCTGGCATAGCAGGGTTGTATAAAAATGGACGGTGATAGCTTTCTCCATTTAGGACTCTCCAGGTCTCTGTCTTCTCGGGTGTTCAACTTGGAGCTTATTAGAGTCCTAGAAAGATATATGGAGCACATAGACTATATTGCTTGAGTTCATGCTCTCAACCCCTTCCAGCCCACTGACTGGGTGTCTTAGCTGAAGCGTCCATACACAGGTGCCCCTACCTTTGGCTGCAGATATATAGGGTAACTCATAAATTAGTATGTGTGTGTTTTTATGGTAAGTCTTGAAGGTTAGACAACAATGTAAAAGGTTAAATTGTCACTATTTCAAGCCATGTGTTTCATACACATTTTGGTTTATTCTCATATGAATATAGGAATGCTCTTCTGCAGTTACTGCTGCTATTTTGACACATGTAATTCATGCTTTTATATAATCTTTCATATGTATACTTTTCTTACATTTGTAGTTGTACATGTGCACTTTCTAAAGCTTTCAAATTACAAATTGAAATTTGTAGTTACGAGTTTAGTTAAAAGCTGTGTTTAAAATGCTCAAGCTCAATAATTGTTTGTCTCACAACATTACATGCTATAACAGTGGTGGTGTCACTCATCTGGATTCTGCAGTCTGAACAAAACCCGTCTGACACATTTATATAGTGCATACTGCGGGTATTGTAGGGGACAAAGCACCTGTGAGGACATGTTACGTTCAGCTGGGCATTTGATTTTCCCTTTCCTAATAAACTACAGTCTGCTGTTGTGATAGTCACAAGTCCCCCGTGGGTGCTCAGTGCCTTGCCTGTGGTATGGGTCAGCAAAATGGTCAACGATGGCTGTGGCTCTGCCTCTGTGGGGAGTTGAACTTTCCCACTAACACAGCCCCACTGATTTTCCCCTCGCTGAAGAGGTGAACTCCATTCGCTTCCTGAGTAATTACACTCATTATCTTCCCTGCTAGCCGCCGAGTGGGGGAAGATGTTTTGATGCTGAGATATTAAGGTTCTGGATCTAAAGCCGAAGCTACGCAACCCTGATGTAAAACTACTGAGCTGGCTAGTTTCATGGCATCCAAGCACAGAGTAAAATGAAATCATGACCATGAAGTTAAAGTTCTGTACTGTAATCTGCACTGTATGTTTTTGCCAAAAATAAGTGATTCGCCGATAAAAAATGGCCATAATGTTTGACTGCTCAGCTATGATAGATTTGAAATCAAGACATCATTTGTCATGTCTGAACATTGGTAAATTATTGAAATATTTTTGTTTTGCATCGTGGCTACAATTGTGCGACTTCCTATTTTCATGTGGTCAGCACCTTTCCAACACTGGTGTGTGTTCCTCCTGTCTGTCATCATCATACATCTGAAAACCTTATGTTTTTGAATCCGACCAATAAGCAGGGTTCTTAGAGGCTGACTCATGTCTTAGCAAATGTAGGCTCTAATTTGCCATCCCTCTCGTCGGGATAGATATGGCTTCAGCGTCAGTAGCACCGGCACAGTAGGGGGCATCTAACATAAATATTTGAAGTCAAATACCAAAGAGTATTTCCTTATGTCATTCACCATTTTCATCACCATTTCCCATTAAATGACCAGTGGGGGATACAGAGCTGGAAAAAGGGACTGAAGTGAAGCAATAAATTCCACTTCCTGTCAGTATCCATGTTACCGTGGCTAATGCCTGACAGCCTCCGGGCCAAGAGCAAGCCAAGTTACACAAGCACTGAAGAGAGCTGCTTTATCATACTGTAAGCAGCAGGGAGAGAGGGAGCCACAGGAGGAGTATAGATTTATATTCTGTACATTGTTATGAGTGAACACAGATGGGGATCTCCATATAGGAGGATGTGCTAAGAGTAGGAATTGGAATACATTTCCCCATCTGGAGTGGATCTTTCATCTCTGAGGCTCCTTTTCCTTATTTTAGTTGCCTTTGTATTATACCTGCTGTATACTTTCTTTTTTCAGTGGGATTGTCCTGCGTGGCCTTATTAATTTTCACTGGCATCTTCCTTTCCTCCTTTAAAATTAACACCTTTTAAATTTTCTTTATTTCTTACTTATTTCTGATTTATTCCTTTTTTATGGCTGTTTCTAAGTGGAGCTATCAATATATCTTTGGCCGAGACAGGTGTATCTACAGAATTGCCGTGGGGATCGATAGATCTCATCTCTTTCTATTCAACAACCTTTCAGAACCTCTCTATTTCATTTACAGGCATGGAAAACCTGTAATTATTAGCTCCTCAAACTTGTGACTTTAACATAGATATTTAAAAAGAAAAAGAAAATATATTGAAAAGGACTCAAGTATTCAGTATAATGTTGTAAAGACAGTTAATTGATTGTGGAGTACAGGGCAGAATCAAAACTTGAGGGGACTCAAGAAACCAGAAACACATACTGACTGATTACATTTTTGGCATCTTTCATGAAATACTTGATAAAAAGTACAGCCAAGATACAAGACTGTTAGACAATGAGGGGACAAATGCCACCCTGTGTGCTCCCAGGCCCAGAAATAGATCTGGATCTCACTGTCTCACTCTTCACCCCATCAGACAAATGACAAACCTTTCCAGTTCAATCAGGCCTAACCTGGCCTATGGCAAACAAGCAACCTCATGCAGTGCAAACATTGGATGAATTCCAGGTTATTGACACTGTGGGCAGGTTATCAAGTTTGTGTGCTTAGATTAGTGGCACAGTGACAGAATATCTGGTGGAAAACGATTAAGTTTTGTTGCAGCACTCATCCTTTTTTAAATGTCATGCAGGTCTGAGTGTATACACAGATGCCTATATATTTGAACCTGCTTCACTTGATGATGACACCAGTGCCTGATGTATGGCAAACAAATGCAAGAAATGCATTAAAAAGGCACATTTTGCCAGTTTAAGGTCAATTTAAGAGCAGCTCAAGGAACAGTTCTAGCCAATGACAAACTCCCAATATTTCAGCTGTAACTAATTAGCTGATTATCACTTACTTTGTTGAAAACCCTCTGACTAACTGGTTTTAAATTATGAACACTACAAAAAGTTTGTTAATATTGTACGCACTGGATGGCTACATACGTGAAATTATGTCAAAAGGTAAAAAAAGGAATTCTTTAGAATTTGGATTTTGGTATTTCTAGCTTTGGAAAACTTTCTTCCAAACTACCAGGTGCCTCTGTCACTGGTGCCCCATGTGCACCACTTCAGCATGAGGAGAAATCCGAGGCTCTGCAAGCCTGCTGCGCCTGGTTATTAGAGGTGTTTAGTGAAAGGTCAATTCAAAAATCCTTGAAGAAGTCTGTGTGGTACCTCAAAAGGATCCAAATGCTCTTTAACCAGGTTAAGATTGACTATCTTATTTTGACAAAGACGGACACATCAGAGACTGAATAATACTAATCTATGTATGGGAAAGTCTCTGTAATCATGGTGCCACATTGCTGCCCAAAATCAATATGCCTAATTATCCTGGCTTTATGATGATGGAGCCAAGCACTGGTTTGATCAGGGGTAATATTTCCTAAGCTTGACCACACAGATCAAGATTGGCTGAACAATTGCATGGCTATTTTATTGTGCTGACACAATAAGATGGAAGCCCTGTAAGAAGGCTATTATTACAATGTATGTGAATGTATTGATTCTGTCAGTCACAGCTAAACTGTGGTTTATCAGTGAACAATAGCAGATGGAAAAAAAGGTTTTGCTTTCCATCCATTCACCCAAATATTAAGATGCAAGTCCCTTTGTTTTTTGTGGGTTGGATTGTCCCTGTGTCAAATGCGGTCATGCACATGCTACCCCCACTTCTATTTTCCCTCCATTTAGCCAGGTGGCACATGTGCTGCCCCTTTCTTATCGTCAACAGATGTAGAGTACCTTTTCTGCAATTTAAAGTGGTCTCTTTTTGAAGCCTATATTGGATGTGACACTTTTGAAAAAGCTCTCTTCACAGGGTTTTGTGAGCCTACAACCAATATCTTCCAATTGTCATTTTAAACGAAAATTACCCTGTTGTCAGTCCCACTCTTTTTTTGTCATCTACACCTGTGATTTTTCTTTCTCTTTTCCTTACATGTATTCATTTCCCCATTGTTCCATCTGTCCTCCCATTTTCTCTCATCCTCTTCCTCTGTCTTCCCACCCCTGCCATTCATTACTGTTCCCTGTGCCACATACCTGGTGGCAGTCTCTCATCCTCTATTCCACTGGGAGAAGGGTAAAGCAACAAAGCACAGCATGGTGGGAGCTGTGTGTGCTCATTCGCTCACATTTAATCATCAACAATGGCAGTGACCATCGTTCCCAATTTCTTCAGTCACTGGGCTGACACCAAGGGGGTGGTAAGCTGTAGCTTTATGCATGCTGATAAAAATATTACAAGACAACAATGCCTCTCACTCTCTCATGTCTTACTTCTCCAGCTGTAGTTCAATTGTACTTCAGGAGGAAAATCATTGGCTCATGAGGGTTAGAGTAACAGAAATAAATAAATCCCAAAGCAACACTTGAGCTGCTTCACTAACAGTATATGAGAACTGCATTTTAAGAGCCTACTATGTAATGCATGGTGGAAATGTCCACACAGCCACATTCTTAATTAATTAGCTTTCTTATGTTTTCTTATTGACGAACAGGAAAGGACACTGTTTCTGAGAGACTTGTTTTAGATTCAGTAGTTGTGTAATTCTTTCACGATGTTTAATTTGATTATGGAATGGAATTTGATACAGACATCCAACTGACTTTGGTGATCCCCTGGCTTCCCCTCTAGCGCCACCATGAGGTTAACATTTGTGGTTTTGAGTGAAATGTCTCATCAGCTATTCAAAGGATTGCCATGAAATGGGTTACACACATTTATGCCCCCCTCAGGATAACTAGTAATAACTTGGGCGATCCTCTCACTTAAAAGTGTATATATGTATACACAGTATATAGAACATTTGACCCATCAGCCTCAGCTGAACCTTGTGTTTAGTGCCAATTAGGAAATGTTAGCATACTAACATGCTTAACTAAGCTGGTGAACATGGTAAACATTATACTTGCATTATACTTACTTATATGTTAACATGCCAACATTAACATTTAGCTCAAAATACAGCCTCACAGAGCCACTAGCATGGCTGTGACTCTATGTCTTGTTCCATCTGTAACAAAGATGATAATTACCAAATCTAACTAACTATCAACCTGTATAGTGAGTATTGTAAAAAGGTTTGTGTTTTTATAAACAAATCACAAAGTATATATTAATTTAGCAAGACAGTAAGGTCTCCCTACTGGACAACACAGGAGTCTAAATAGAATATATTGTTTTCAATGGACCAGATCCACTCAATCTCTGTGTCAGTCAGTGGTGCTGTGCTTTCTTAGTTATGGGTTATTTTTGAATACCCCCCCAAAAAAAAACACAAACACAAACAAAATTTAATCCACAATGCCTTTGGCCATAATAAGGAATGATTACATAATCCAAACTTTTAAGAAACGTTTAAATGATTAAACTGAATCAGCATCTCCTGAGGCAGGTTGAACTTCCAGTGCTAACACAGAAAGTACATCATTTTTGATGAGTGTGTCTATGTTTGACGCCCACTTCAGGTCCCAGAAACCTAAAGGTTTCCACATCAGACACAGTGCTATTGGGCATATTGTCTCTCATCATTGCTAGTGATGAGGGACATGTTGGGGGGCTCACCCTGAAGTCCACTGTCATTTCCGCAGTTTTGTTCATGTAGCAATTACAAATTAATTGTTGAGAAAAACAATTAGGAATCATACATGGTCTAATAATAATATGCAAATGACATAATAACTGCAAATGATTAATTTTGTTTCTTTTAATAAAATACCATGGGTGAGCCTTGGCAAGAGAGCAATAGATTTGCTGATAAACTTCCTCCTTGATAACTAACCTGGTACTTTCTTCATGTTGCTGATATCTGGTAATTGTTAGCGAAGATCACAGTATAAGTCAGGTTTGCTGTAAACACGAGAATGGAGCCACGTATAAAACTACTGTAATGATACTTTTTATCTCAGAGGAGAGAGAAAAAAACCCTGATATTCATATTTATCACTTACGATAACCAACATTCATTGAATGTATTAATAAGAGAGTAGGAGGAGATTGGATGTGTTCCATCACTAGCTTCATTTTCTGATTCAGTGTCAGCATTGTTGGGCATCCAGCATTTGAATGAGTCATCATTATCAGCAAGTAGAGAGGAACCGCTCCCACAGTAATCACACAGGCTTCCCTGCTGGTTGGAATTGCTAATGGAGTTTCAGGTGCCTGATTTACAGCCCTCCCTCCCTATGATAAAACCTTCCCCTAATGTTATGCTATTCTAGACTCCTGGGATTGTATTAAGTGTTGAGAATGTCAAATGGCAGTGCGAATGCCCATAACTAAAGCTAATTAGCCAGGCCTTTTATTGCTACTAGATGTGTGTATGTGTGTGTGTTCTTGATTGTGCTGAATGGAGATTTGGGAGCATGCAACCTTGGTTTAGAATATATGCCTTTACGTTATGTAATCTCTAAATATGATGTACTGTTAGGAATGATGCAAAAGCATAGAAATACAGCCTTGTTTGCTTCTGTTTACTCACAGTGACAAAGACATTTACCCGGGAACATGGTCTGAATGATTACATGGCCCTGTTGTCTGTCCTCTTTTGCTGTCATGGCACGGCAATTTGAATAGGGGTCACGGTGGTGCCGACTACAAGTCTAACCTACAAAAAGTAAAATGGTCATGTCAAGGGTACTTAGTGCACACTTTTTTCTATGCACGAGAGCAAACAACCTGATATTGACATGGTGTGGCATAACTTTCCCCCTGACTGTTCCCCCTTGACCATCAATCACCAAGACGGCCCATTCATCAAGTACCCCGTCGGTCCGGCCCCCTTGTGTCACACAAACGTTTTTCCAATTTAAAATCTGATATTGATGGAGCACTGCGTCCTGCTGCAGCCTCTTTGAGCCTTGCCGGGGCCAATATCCTTATCCATATGCTCGCCTACTCCCCGTAGTCATAATTCAAGACACACCATTTCCATACAGGGTTCAGAAAGACATGCCTCAATTGGATAACTGCTGGAACTATAAGAAGATAAAGAGAAATACCCACTTCTTCTGAGTTGACTGAATAACCATGCTTGGGTCTAGTTGTTCATGCTCTTTCTAGTCTCGCTGTGGTCAAACCATACACCAAATGTCTCTCACCACTGTTATCAGTTTGAGCTGATGTTAATTGGAAAAAAATTCATAATTCATAAAAATTCTTATTCACTCACACTTAATTACATGCACATATTTTGACTCAAGTCACCTTCAGAAAAGTATGCAGTTTACACATGTGGCGGGAGCAGGAGCTTAGGTCTAAGATCTGGTTGAACACGTGGGAGAAGTTTGCCTTCACGGCCTCAGGGCATAATATGTTCGCCCGTTAATCTCTGTTGCTGTCGCAGTGTTTTGGCGTGAAAATTGTTGGGGCAACGTGAGGGCGTGAGACGGAAGGGGAAAGCCTGTCACACGCGAGAAGCGCGAGAGTTGGCAACCCAGTAAAGCAGCGACTTGCTTCGATCATTAAGACATTGTACATGTGAGCAGCAATTCAAAGCAAGGTCTGCAGGCTCGGCTCGCTGCAGTACCCCTCACTTCTACAGTGTTTTAGCTTGTTTCATGTAATTGTTTCGGTTTTAATAGCCCACAACTTTTACTCTTGTGAATCACTCTAACTGTTCTCATCAGCGTAATTTCCAGATGTTTCCAGTGGAAAACTCAATAAACCATGTACACTACCTGCCCAGCAGCAAAACGCAGACACACAAAGTTAGCGACCAACTGGTGAACATAGCAGCCAGGTAAAGTGACAGATCTGCCTCAGGAGTCGGTGCAGACCAAAGCAGAACTAAAATGAGAGAAAAAACACTTTTTCGAGTGGACAAAGAGGTATAGAGCACACAGAAAACCGAATTATGTGTTCTGTTTTGGTCTTAGTGTCTGTGTTGTGTGCATCATATTATCTGATCATATTAAATTTTGCATTCAGCAGCTGCCTAACATTTTAAAAATGTGTGATTGTTGACCCATACCAACTTTTGTACTACTACACACGGATGAGGTTTCAGTTTTGGGAAATCCTTAAAGGAAAAACAGACACCAGGTCAGCCGATGTTTTCAAGGCTATATTAGTTTTAAGGTTTTCTTCATGTGCACTTTGACCCTAACTCACAACATCACAACAAAACTGTAGCTTTTAATATTTTTCTTTCACAGATGATCTCACCTTGAATTTGATGTTTTGATTGGAGAGCAGGTTGTGTGTTTGTGAAAACAAAAAAGTCTTGTTTCTTTCATTCTACGTCTCTTGGCAGCCCTCTAATTGAAAGGTTCTGTCAGTAATTTGACCCCCTAAGATTCTAAGATTTTACTTTATAATCTGCAAATGGTAAATGCTTAGTGTGTTTGACAAGCACATGCTGCAAATATCATGGGCATACCAGAGATTGGCATTACACGAACTCCTTTCAGCTTTCAAGGCTACTTCCCTCTGTGCATGATGACATCAAAGTAGAGAGCACTGTGTCGAGATCAAACAAGCTAGGAAATCAGCGAAGCAAAGAAGGAAGTGTTCTGATGTACTTATTGACAAGAGCTTACAAGAGCTTATGAGGGTTATCAGTTAGAGGGGGACACTGAACAGAGCCAGAAGCCTCTGTGTTTTCTGTCTCCTTTACATGTCATGTAAATACAGCAATAAATTGGATGGAATAAACAAAAATAATTTTTCATCTGCAATGAATTGCTTATTGCTCTGATAACAGTCTATTAATGCATGATCTATTCATCTATGAATAGTACTACATATAGAGTCCATCTGTCTGCTTTGATTTACTATTTTTATTGCAGTCACATTAACTGCGTTTGTGTGTGTTTGTATTTTTTGAATACAACTGCACATGTGTGGACTTGTTTGATCAGACTGACACAGTCAAATTTGATTTTGGTCAAACTGTTAATGTTTTTCTGCAACAAGTAGGGTAGGGGACTACAATTTAATATGCAGTTATTACATTACGAGTACAAATCCCAGGAACACTCTGTTACTTTGACATATTGCGAGGTGAGCTTGTTCGATGACCAGCAGTTTGATAGAGGGTTGTATTAGTTTTCCTTTGTTCAGAGTTGGAGGGTGTTTGAACCCCACAGCTTTAAAGTGAAGTCAGGACTCCTGGAGCAAGGGGCTAATGTTAAAATAGCCGTTGATACTATCAGTAAATACTATCAAAACATTGGCTGACTGCTCGTTAAACCACAATCTAAATGTGTTAAATACAGAATATGGGATAATTATGTGACGAGTGGGTGTGGAGGCTTTGGAGTTACCAAAAGTAACCTTTGACTGAACTGGACTGAATAGTGAAAGTAAAGTAATGAGTGATGTAACAAATTACTTATTCAATAAGTAATATATAATGGGTATTTGGTAATATTTTTAAGTAACTTACCCAACACTGGTTGGGAGCCTATTTTAAGGAGTCAACACACATCAGCCTTTTGTATGTATATATGCTGCAAGTATTTAAGTTTGCATTACAACTCTGCTTTGCTGGTTGAAAAGGTCAAAGCAATATATTCTTAAAAGGGGGTACAGACAAGAAGATTGGATTAAGGACAAGCCCTAAGATCTTCTTTCTGAGGCTTCTCATTGGACAGCTGCCTTAATGGACAGGCAACATTCCACCTCTAAGCGGTTTGACATCTTGCTGCCATAAATAAACGCTAACAGGGACGCTCTATTAGGCTAAACAAGGCTCTGTGTGTCCCTGCAAAGCCAGGAAGCGCCCTCCTAATGGTACACTAATGCCTTTATTGGATTACGCCAACATCTCCTATTCCAGTGCGTCACAACTACAGCATTCTGTTGGATTTGATGGAATGGAGATGGCCTGGGTGGGATTGATATCGCCCAGGCTCAAGATGACTGCAATTAAGAATATTTCCAGCTGAAGATTATACTCATCTCCGATTACTAAATGCTTTTTTCGCCAACGGACACTGTGGATCTTTTGTACAGTTGGGACTGATTTCATAATATGTGGTCATAAGATTTGCATGGTACTCTCTGGATTGCTGCTTGGCATGTCAAATAAATGAGAGCACTGCACTACAAGTTACTTTCGATGAAAGTGTCCACAAAATTGCTTTTATGGTTTTCATACTGTCAAAGTGTAGAAAAAGTGGACACAGAAGGGAAAAGGATGAAAAAAGAGGGTAAAATCTACAAAACATTAATGGCTAATATAACATTGATTTTCATTAAATCCACACACACTTGTGCATTTGCAGAGATAAAAGACTATTATCATTTCCGCATTATTTACACTGCCCTGGAGGTTGCAAATTCTAACCTGCAGACTACGGAAGCAATTACTGTGCAAATAATGCAGATGGTGCAACAAAGTACTTAAGAAAATGGTTTTTCCATTAGACAGACACTTTGGTCTCGATCAGGACCTTGGTTTGTGTCTTCCTCTTTGAAATCACGTGTGTGTGTGTGTGTGTGTGTGTGTGTGTGTCTGTGTGTGAATCCACTTACATGTGGGATTGTGTGTCTGTGCGTGCACATTCTGCGTGTAAAAAGGCTATTAGTGACCTTTCAGTCAGGAATGCTACAAACCTGCTTTCCAACAGATTTGGAGGAACAATATTGTATTTGCCAACACATATAGAATAATATATACCAACCAATGCACAGAAACAGACACAAACAGTGACACACAAGCGCACCCACACACCCACACCCACACACATCATGTGTTTTACTGTTCTCATCTTGCATGCTTAATGCCCTGGTAATGGATCCATTGAGCGACCAGTTGAGTAGGCCTCTCACACCCAGAGGAGTTTGTTAGTGGTGGTAATGACAATGCTGATGGGGGCAGTTACCTTCAATACCTCCTCATCTCTCCTCAATAATCTCTCCATACTAAATACAACCGTCAATCACTCACAACTCCATATCAACACTCAACTGTTTGAAGCGGCAGGGCGTATATCCCCTTAGACAGCAGAACTTTTCTCTCTCCATAATTGCTCCTCAGTTCATCATCCAGGGGATCTTAGAGCCACCTGACCAAATGTTCATGTATTTGCTGACCTTATCTTCTCAAGTCTGAACAAGATGGTGCCCTGCTCACCTGGCTTTTCCTCATTCATAAGCTGAAATCACAACTGGTCCCGAAACCTTGGAAGTGCAACACAACTGTATTAATGGATACATTATGAACTCCACATACCTAATGAAAATCTATTACCAAATTAGAAGGCATTAGGGGTGCTCTGAATGTTATGCTGCTTTCAGTTGTATCTCACACAGGCATCACCTAATGGGTTCTATAGGCCTGACCACTGCTCCCTGTGGACCACAAATATGCATGTACTGTTGCATGGCATATGATTATGGACCCATCCACCCTGCCTGGTATAGGCTGTGGAAAGCATCCACTTTAGAAAATGACTTTTTTTTCCTCCATTTTTTTGTGTGATCCAAGGTCATAGGCTTGACTGATTTTGGTGTAATGGCCTTGAGTTCAAATATCTAACTTTTCTCCCAGACGTGAAATTATAAGGCAATGGCTATGTAAAATATTGCAAATAATTGTTCCACTATGTAAGTGCTAGATCTATGAGCACAGACAAACCTTTCTAACCTTATCACCCTATACTGTCCTGATTGGCCAAACCATTGCAATCAACGCTTATACACTTTCCCCTGCTGCTCTGCAGGGTTGAGTGGATAAGCTTACACGGCCTGTTCGAGTGAGCTGGCTCTAGAGTAACAATCATAACCTTTATTTGTTAGTATGTCACAGGATATAACAAGACTAAAAGTATACTGTACATCCATGCTAGTGGTTCACAGCAAGCCGCTGCAAAAAGTTGAAGAAGTTGAACCATCATGAACTCCAAATGCAGTGGCCGCCCTTGTTTTCTTTTCTTGGCAGCCCTCGGGAGTTGCACGGAAAGAACTTCAAAGATGTTGTATTTTGCACATATTGTTCCCGAGTTTGAGTAGGTGGTCATGAAGACTAAATATGCCTTCTCAAGCCCAGTGGCCACCATGCTCTTTCCCTTTAGCATAAAAGAGTACATAAATAGCAATGCCATTATTTTCCATTAGCCAGTAATAGGGAGAGTGGACCAAGCATTCACTTCTGGACATTGTTTCATAAGTACAGTAAGTAATTTTATGAGAGAGTGAGTTCACATGAGGGAGAGAGGGCAAAAGTATCTGGTACCCTGAGGTCTTCTGAAGACTTTAGGGTAAAGTTGTCCTAAATAACTGACAGTCGACTGATGGATGTACAACAGAGCTGGGGCTATTATTGGACACAAGGTGACTTCTGCAGGGCTATTTTCTCAGTCCTCTTCACAGGCGTATTTTCATATCTGGTTCATCTGGAGGAGTGAGGAGATGAAACCTCTGAGAGGGCTATCCATAAATGGCTCAAATGAAAGATTAGCACCGAAGTTTGGTAAAAAAAAAAAAAAAAAAAGAAGGGAGCAATAAAATCAACCAATCAAAAATGTAGAAGCCTACAGTGTGAGGCAGTGACTGGTTTCTTAAGAACACTTGGATGAGCACTCTTTTCTAGGGCACTGGGATGCCATTGTGACGCTGTAAGCATGTGGGTTGGTATTTCTCAAGGGCTTGTATGCATGACAAAAAATAGCTCTCTGTTGAAACTTTGTTGCTCATTAGGCATCATAAACACACCGAGGTTGGATCCTAATTGAATTATAATACGCTTGACAGCCTTGTTCCTGTACAAAACAGCAGTCACCAAACCAACTGAATGCAATTACTCATTATAGTTTAACTTAACCTTTTCAAATACAAAGATTCTGTCCATGACAGGAATATTTAATTCAGAAAGGTTTTTCAAGCAGCATGAATCCATTTACTGTAGGTGTGACACAGTTAACCAACTTAACCTTAAAACCTTCTTACTTTATAAAAACATAGTAACATTGAGTCTTTTTAAATATTTTCTACAAACCGTTGTTGTGATTGCATTATTAATCTCTATGCATCAGCTCTCACACACCGCGTATACATTTTACTGTATGTGTGGTAAATATCCGTCATCATTTCAGAGTGGCTAAATTTTCCCATTTTATTTGCTCTAATCCCTTGCAGCGGGTCAAGTGAGAGGAGAGGAGCAGAGGGAGAGTTGAGGGAGAATAATGCCATTTCAGGATAGGCCTTATTTAATTTACTGCAGGTCGATAGAGGTTCTCCAATTGCCTCTCCCAGATTAATAAGTAACCCACACGCGCTGTCCATCACTGTCCATCTCCCATTAGGCCTCTGAAATGGGGGCCCAAATTGCCTGGCAAGGTTGACTCTGATGGAAAACACACTCTCACACTCCTTTTCTCTCTCCGTTGCCATCCATTTCTCTTCCTCACTTTCCCCATTTTGCTATCAGGTTTCATTTTCAAGATGTACTCGCTGCAGAGCAAAACAGATCATCTGTGTTATGCACATATTATCATTCATATATGCTTTGTGACAATGAGTGAAAAGGATATATGAGTTGTAGTTTTGATGGTTATCTTTCACTTTTTTGCCTGACATTTCATGTTTGTTATTAAATGTGCTCAGGAAAAAGTAGTGAATGCTGGTCAACTTGCTACACAAATCTACAAAACATTTAGTGTCCAGAAAACCTGCCATCTGTACTTTGAAATATTATTCAGACTCTTCTCTCCCCTCCACAACTCTACAACACCATTACGATGGAGTTGCTCCCCTTGACAGTAATTGTTGCTTTTCATGGCAGCCCTTGGAAGGTGCTGTGAAAATATTCTTTTTTACAGACACACCCTGAGAAATATGATAAATTCTGGGAAAACTTGGTTCATTACGGTACCCCACGTGTTGTGTTAGCTGCATAGTCAGACTTTTGATTTCATCTCATACTGTGTATGAGATGAAGTATTTCTACGTTTTTTTTTTTTTTTTTTTGTCTTTTTTTTCGGAAATGTAACTGCCATTTAGGAATGACCAGTAAAAACCTAATCAACTCTGAGCTGGAAGTGGATAAGAAATGTTATCTTGATAGCTACTCCCGTGCTAAATATGACTCTCTTTCATAAACAGTCAGTGGTTTATAAAATAGATTGTCAGGACTCCTCTTTTAGTCAGAATGCACACAAAGAACCATAATCCACAATCAAACATTTGAGTCTATTAATTTAGATTACAGCAATTGTGTTAACATTTTCACAAGTCTCCATTTTACCAGGAAAGATGACACTGGGAACCCAGGATTTATAGTTTGTGTGTTCACATGTAGAAGGCTACTATAAATACTGATACAAAGCCTCCTTTTCAAAAAAGGTATTAATGGTATTAATGAGCATCTGTTAAAGCTGTTATTAGGGTAACAACACTTAGTGTAGTTATCATGGTTAAACTTGCGAAAACACTTGACAGGGCTTTACCGAATATATTTTGACATGTCACACAGGTGTAAATAATAAAATGAATGATAACTGAATTCCATGTAGCTGCTTCAGTTTCAGGGCCCTGGTATTGTGCACTGTCTTGACTTACTGGGACACTTGAATAGACCTTAGCCATCGTTGATGCTATTAGTAACGCCTGTGCCTTTGCTGCAATGACAAGTCAAAATGACACTACTGTGATACTACCTTTGCTACTTAGGGTATTACTCGGATGACATGTCAACCAAATGTAAAGAAAAGCTAAGTCATGCAGGACTTGATCATACATGCACACATTCTTGTACAATACTCTCATAGATGTAACCATTCAAACAACAGAACAAACACTTGCAGCAAATTCACCTTCCATGGCATGCACACTGTAGTTATCTCATATAGACACTTAAAATGATGGCCATATGTTCTCCTATTTCCACTATATTTATTAACTGGTTGAAACATCCAACTGAGAAGCGTTAACATTTTGCAGATGTGTTAAATTCAAGTTGACCATTCAAAATATAAAATGATATAGTAATACTTCTTTTTCATGCCTCAAAACCAATAGATGGCCATCAGGTGAATTCATGTTACAAGGCTACACAATGTTTTGGCTCTTGTAGCGAGATAATCCAGCAGAGGCTGATGCTGAGGATCTGAGTGATGATAACATATATTATCTCCCCACCCCAGCTGAGTTGAATGAGGATTCTCCTCCAGAGTCAACGGATAGAGATGGAGAGACAGTGGACCTGGATAAAAAAACAGCAAAGGTAGTACAGTGCCTGCCCGTTTTTAGTTAGGACTGTCCTCAACAGGAAAACAACAGCATTGCTCATTTGTCCAAGCGCTTGAAATGGCCTGTGTTTACTTTTTTTTAATAAGGGACCTTATTCAGTTGTGCAAATAATGGGTATTTTATTCCTTACAAAGAACTGTATTTTGTCTTGAATTAGAAATATTTTTTTCGAAAACACTTTATACTTTTTACACTTTATACATTTTTCAGCACTTGAAATAATTGTTTGCTGACCTGCATTTTGTTCTTAACTGAAAAGCAGGAATATGTCTCTGGTTTATCTTACAGTGGCCTTCATCAGAGAATTACAAGTAACTTTGAAGAAGAAATAGGTAACAAGTTCAGATCTTTTTATTTTGAATACTGTTCACCAACTACAGCTGGCATATACAGGATATGCTGCAGGTGAAACAGCCGCAGATAATTCTGATTAAAAGCCAACACTTGTTTTAGTATATCCATCTTGGCTTCCCTTTGCCAGTAAGAAGTTGCTTCCTTTTTGAAAGAAGGAAATAATATCACCTTTCAGCTTGCTGTCGTTGTTTAAGCCGAGATGTACGGGCTGTGATATGGGGTCCCTCGTGGTGTTCACAAATCAGTTTTGCATTTGTGAACTACCAAATCCCTTCTGATGCCCCTTGGTTTAAGAGATTTTCACATTATGTTATTGCCAGAGCACACTGTGCTCTGTTGTAGGTCGGATGCCTGCAGTACTCAACATAACAAATGTAATATCCTTTCTGAGCCCCTGCAGATAATCAGCCCAATGTATTCCAAGCTTGTAATTTGACTGTATAACACAAGAGTCCATTATTGGATGTGAAGAGACTGTGGGAGCGAGGAATTTATTATGATTAAAAAAAGTCAGTTGATCTGCAAATCAATGTGACATTCGGAGGCTGTGTAAAGTCTCTGTGTAATGCTAAATGAACGCTCATTTAGCTGGTTCATTCATTTGATAGTACAAAGGCATTGGTCATCGAAATTTGTGTTCTAAATGCCAGGGCCAACATGACGTTTTGTACAAGCAATGAGCACAAACGGTACAGTAGAGAACGTACAAATTCTTAACCTACCAAACAAAGTATATTTCTTTCTAGTCAAAGCAGAGAGATGATTGGAACATTAACTTTCACTATGAGATCTAATTCGCACCTATTTGGAGCTGTTTTGTCTGATGAATTTAGTCATAAGGAATTGATGAATGGAGAAACAAGCATTACAACTTTTGCCTCTCTCAACCGCTGCTTGGTTTGTGTGTGTGTGTGTGTGTGTGTGTCGCATCAGTTATTGTGTCTAGCCATGCTGTCTTAAAGGGACCAGAGCAGCTGATTGCAGCATCCAGCCAGATCTGGAGCACCCGGGCTCCACAGGATATAAAAGTCTCACTCTCTTGCCCGCCAGCGTCTGCAACCCCTTTTACTTTGCTTGGCCTTCGTAATTTTTCACTTTACGCAACATTATATCCACACATCCACACGCACAATACTTTTGTCACTCACTAACACACCTCACATCCAAATAAACTTTTCAGTCATTATTACACCAAGCAACTTATATTTGCTGCCATATTGTGACCGTTCGTGTACAAGCAGACTTCACTACACTGTTTGTGGCATTAGTACCTACCATAAATCTTTAACATTGAGTCATACTGTAAATATATAGTTTCTTTTTTTTCTTTTAAAGGCTCAGTCATTTTTCTAAAACTGCTGGGCACTGTAGTTTTTAGAAAATGTTACTCAAACAGGAGTAAATAGTGCATGTGTTGGGGTCTATTTTCAGCGGCGGATTTAATGCACATTTGAAGCAGAAATAAATGTTTGGAGCAGCAGGGCGGAAAATGAATGCAAATGATGCAAATGAAGCATCATCTTTTGCTAATGTTATTGATTGATTTACACTTTAGATTTAAAGAATTTGTACTGTATGAATCAGTTTACGGTGCTCGAAATTTGATGAAGACATTGATGAAATATTTGAATATTAAAAGACTAAAAAAAGGTCACTAGGTAGGTCATAGGTAAAAACAATATGGGTAAAAAAATGTGACATGACCAGTATTTTAGAAAGAAATAACAAGACCATGTATTTGAGATGGCTGCACATCATCTGAGAAGAAGATAGAGGATACAGAGACTTACAGAGAAGAGACTGCACTGTGAGTTAGATGTGATGAGAATTAAAGTGTAACAGAACCTCTGTGTCACATTACACTCACAAAGCATTTGTTAAAAGTGGTCTCAAAAGGTCACGGTCTTGGCACAGAGCTCGGGAAAGGGATCGTCTTTATGGCCATCACGCTGCTCTGTAAGGCAGCAGTCTGTTAACAACAGGCCTCTGCAACCCAACCTCATCCCTGCACTGTAATCCTAAGGTCAGCCATGCGTGTCCTTTCACAGGTTGATCTCCTCTGGCAAAATCAGCTGACCCCACTATCTTCGATGTGAAACACTCACCCGCATGTACCCCCCATGTTACCTCCGGGAGATATCGAACGTTTAATAAAACACACGCTCTTGGGCTCAAATGTCACCGTCCTAAGCAGGCTTCCGTCAATACCTCCCTGACCTTTCTCTGTTTAACTTTGCAGGATATCAGGCTTGGCGGTAGAGCAGAATGGAAGGCATAGAGAGGAGCCATGCTGTGCAAGGAGGGGAGGAGGGGATGGTTTGCACTGGAGGCGAATGAAACATTGAAAGGCAGCAGGACCTGGGGGGGGGGGGAATAATATTAGACCTGAAATGGCAAGCCACTCTCAGCCTCCAATAATCATTCAATCAGAGTGTGTCAGAATCAGCAGTGCAGAGCCAGAATAAGTTGACCAACAAATATTCCACCCATCAATTTATATCACTGCTCTCTTTTACACATAATGCAAATTACTGAGTGATGTCAACACCTTGTCATTGTTACTACTTTAGAACAAATTAAACAGCAAACAAAATTCTTCCAGGTTTTAGCAGAAAATCAGTTTTCAGAGAATCCAATTATCTGAATGAAAATGAATGACTGCTTCCACCTATTTCCATGCTGCAGAAATGAAATACAAAATGGAATAGACTAAACAGAGTAAAAGCTTCTCTTTGTCTCTTTGAGAGATGAAGGAGGTTTCACTCACTGCCTTTTTTTCTCTTTCTGTCTCTCTCTTTATCATGGTTGGCTTGGCAACAGGCTTCTGTCAGTCAGAATAACTTTATTCAAGCACGAAAACTGAACTTGTCCAGGTGGCACAGGTATTATTGACAACTTGTCCAAGTACATCCTGAGACACTCGGGAGGAGGAAATTAAGGCTATATCAAGTCATATTTTTCACTTTTTATTCCGTGATAGGTTGTGTGCTATGTCTTTATAGCGCATGATATTTACACAGCTGTGTTCATTTAATGAAGTGTGAGAATAAAACTGCACTGAAGGTCAGATAATCATCTCATTAATGCTTTGTTTGTCTCTTGTTCGGTATCGTACAAGCAGTGCATGAAGTTTCTGTGGAGAGAACAGCCTGTTCACAGAGCCGTGGATTTGGAGAATGGCAAATGTTATCGATCTATGTATCTACTGGAGGTAGAAAGGGAAATTTTATTATTGTCATAAGTAAGAACTTTAAATGACATGAAGAAGTAACCACAGTAAACTCTGATACAAAAGGGGTCATGAATGGTCGCAATACTATTTGCAGTATTTGTCACCCCATTGTTTTCTGTTTCACCTTGTGACCATTGTTCCCCTTTAACACTGGAGTTTTCCAGAGTTCAGCATGGCTTACAGACCGTTCCCCTTTTCATATGAAACAGTTAAGTATTTTTTAACGAATGCACCTTCAATGTCATGTGCTTTGAAAACCCATGAGTGCCAATTTAAAAACTTCTATATACAACATATGCTGCTAAATGCCATTGAAACTAATATGACTTTTGTTAATAACACTGCTGGTAATTATAATTACTCAATAGTCCTTCAGAGTTAAAGGTGGTGTTTTTTTCCTACCTGCATAAGGTTAAGGAAAGATCACATTCATGGTTAAAATAAACCAACTTTAACTGTTAGGCAGGGATGCAAAAAGTGGCCTCTGTTGTCAAACTCACACAAGAAACCGAGGGTCTGGTGGGTGATATTTGCCTTTACTTGATACAGTAGCACACAGTAAATAGTAGACAGGAAACGAGGAAACAGAGAGTAAAAGGTCCCCTGACACACTTGAACTGAGGACATTGCAATTACATAAATCCCAACTCAAACTACTTTTACCTCCAACCTGTCCAACCTGTCCAACCTGTCCAACCTGTCCTCTTCCCTAAAAGGTTTTGTAGCGCTTTAACGTAAGTGAAAGACCACCTTCTAAAAGCCAACAATCATGATTATCAAGACCATAAGAGACTGCTTCTCAGGAAAATTGTAAACAAGTCTTGTTTTAAACATTTTAACTGACAACAGATGTTTTTTTCTTTTTTTTTTCTTCTGGTTATTCAAATCTCTCTCTAGTCAAATTCCTTGGATGTTGAAACATGCAACACTTGGCCATAAGGTGCCCTGTGGAGTTGTCGACCTCTGGCAGTACAATGGAACAATTTTTTTTTTATGAGTGGGCCCCCGTTTAGTTTGTATCATGCACGCACACAAGGATGCGGCTGTGTGTTATGCATGCAACATAACTTTAACTGTTTACAAGAAAGGCCCACAAGGCACCTTTTTATTTGATTCTGATTCACTAGTCACGTATGATCAGTTTTCCCACCTCTGTCAGTCACCCGGCCACTCGCCACCTTTCTGCACAGCTGTTCTCAGTTTAGTCATCAGCTCCATATAAATAGACAATAATTCACTTTCCTTGTGGGTCATATTGTTCCTGTTGCCATGTATCTATTTCTGCCTAATTGCCTGACCCTTTATAAACTGTAGCAGACTCTTTGAATCTGCATTTAGGTTCAAATTACTGTTCCCATCATTATTGAACCGTGTCCAAAAGTTCATAAAGCCTTTTGATAGTGGGAGTTATTGATTTACCCCGGTAACCTACAGCAAAAAAAGAGCTTTTCAACCAAAACATTTCAGCTGAAGCTTTATACTTTAGTTTGGCCAATTGATTCCATGCTGTTCCACTGCTACAACCCAGGCTTCCATTGAAAACGCTTTGATTGGAAAGCAGTAAGTGGGATAACAAGATTAAGTGATTCCAAAGGTTCATCATGTTTTAAGAGAACAAAAACTATTGTCTTCACCTACTCCTCTGTCTCTGTCTTTCTTAGTGGCATCATTAAGATAGTGGAGATTATAGCAGTGTGGGATTAATGGACGCCCTCCACTGCGGGTCCAGGCACACAGGATCCCAGGTAATGAAGAAGCAGCATGAGTTATGGCTTCATGCGGAGCCAGGCAGATAAATTCGGAGTGCAGAAGTGGTCACTGCTGACTTATCACCCCTGTGGAGATGACTTAAATCCTCAGACTATGTGCTGCTTTGGTACAATGACATCTTTCACCCCAGGGCATGTTTGTAACTTTACCTTTTGAAGGAATAGCTGAGAGATGAGATGATTGATACCACCCTCGTGTTTATACGAATTTCCTAAAGTAAACTATTCCTATTAGATATACTGGCACGTGACTTCTAAAATAAAAAATGAAAAAATAAATAAAGAATACACAAATTACAAGGACTTTTTCACTGGGGCAACTATTTGAAATGTCTTTGGGAAATAAAATGTTTGTCTCTTAAAATACAATTTTATAGACGGTATTTCATTTTATTAATTTAAATAGATGTTTATTGCATTTTGCCTATACTTGACAGAGAACAACACAAAATATTAATATGGTGAAGGGAATGACAAAGAGGGTCCCTGGCAATAAACCAGGGGCATAACAGCCATATGCAACATGTCCCAGAATATTTCATTCTTGCCATTGCGCCTTTGACCTTCAGCACTCTGTGTTGGTCTCTGTGGGCTGTCATATGTGTGAGTGTGTCTGTGCTTGCCCTATGATGGACTGGTGACCTGCTCACACTATCAACCTGCCTTTCACCCAGTGCATGCTGGGAAAAGGGATGAAGTGTAAAGAGAAAATGTTTTATTTCGATCTGTCACTTCTCTTCATGTCAACACTCCCTGTCACGGTCTTTAGACACTTTTTTCAGATCAGTAATGATATGAAAGGTTGTCTTTGTACTATACTGTACTTAATAATATACCGATAAACGTAGAAAATGCTCTGACAATTACTGGCGTGTTTCCCAACTGAATTAAATCTTAACACCACATTCCCATAAAAGGTTAATATGGTTGATTCCTTGCAGGTAAAGTGTTTTTGGATTATGGATTATGAGGATTACTGCTTGTACTTTTGTACACCACCACACCCTTCTGATCATTTTGATGTCTCAGAAGTGATTCATAAAACCATGCAAATCCAGGACAGGAGTTCAAGTTCAGTACCAAAAGAGGTAATTTACCTATCATTAACTCTTTGTCGTGGATAGCTGTTAGAAAATTTGAGGAAGATTTGTCTGACATTAAGGTGGGTGCTAAATGTTGTACGCAACACCCCAGAGGAGTGTTTTGACTCAACTTGAGACACATCTCACATTAGCACTTTAACACTAATGTGTTTCCTCTGTGTGAATCTCTGCCATTTTATAAATAACTGACATTACAATACTGCATGTTCAACCTGGCATGAGTTTTTTTGATTACATAAAGGGAAACTGGTCAGTATAGTGATATGGAACTGACATGAACTGATTAGTCCCTGACATTAATTCAACGCCATGGCAAAGTCCCCTCAGGGAAGCCCACCAGGAAGTTGCTTTAGCAGTGGAGGTCACTGCCATGTCACACAATATGACACAAATTAATTAACAAACTGCTTAATTAGAAGGCATATAGCCTGGTGTTCATATCTGCAGGGGTGTATTCACAGTGTTGCACTCACAGGACACCTGACAGACTGTTTCATGCTGTAAAAAGCCCAGAGGAGATGAAGCGTGACTGGCTGTGACACCGTAATGTGGTGCGTCATGTCGAAGGTCGTGCCCTCTATGTCCTTGCCGGCATCACACGTGTAGACCGAAGAAGCCTCTTCCTGTAGCATGTGGCGTGGCACATTGTACGGGTCATTGGTCTTGCCTGAGCAGCCCCACGCTATGTTGTCCTGCATTTAGCCCATGTTTCGATTAAAAACTGTTGCCTATTTTCTGCAGTTTTTTTAGAGGAAGTTGTAGGTTTACATGTGGTTTGTCCTGTTAGTGTAAGATGCATTTGGATTTGAACACCAGTTCTTCTTTGTTCCAAATACAAAGAATTGCGGCAATGACCTAATTAAAGGCCAGGATCAATGCTGTTAGCAGGCTTCTCATTTTGAGGTTTTATAAGCTGTATCAACATTTATTTTGTGAATTAGCCTAAAAACTAAAAATCTAAACAGTTGGCTATTATCTTGTTAACACACATCGCAAGTCAGTGGCAGTGTGTGTACTGTGCACTCTGCCCATGTGATTTTAGAGAGTGAAATGTCACAATGTGGTTTGATATTTAAAAAGTTAGTGAGGACTTTATTTGCAGTTTTTGGAGACCAACAGACTCATGGGTTATTACACAGTTTCGCACTAGCTGCGTATGCTCGTCATTTTCCAACCCCTTCCACTGCAGCTGATAGCAGACAAATACATGGCCAACAGCTACTGCTAGCAGACAGTAAACAATAGTAGTAATCTCTCAGTTATACTTTAACCCTGCAATTTTTCCGACACTTGGGCGCAGCAGTAGGCTGCACATTGACATATGATACACTTTTACATTGGTATGGCAAACTTCTTAGCAAACAGCTGCTTATTTACTCACTTCTCCGACCTGACTCATTAATACCTTAACTAAAGACCACTTTTGAATGTAATTAGAATAACGAAAGGGAACTTTTAGACATCCCAGTACTGTTATCACTAAATGTGAACTACAATAAATAGGTCCAGCTCTCTAGGTAAAGACGAACATTCAAGTTGACTTTAAGTAAAATACTGAATTGCCTGGCTTTAAATGTGTTATGGATAGGAAGCAGCTGTGGATACCTAGGTGTATAATGTTGATGAAATTCCAATATTCACTAAACAGTACCCCAATCTAACTCAAAGTGGTTATTTAAGCTTCATGAGATGAGACTAAAATTGGATTTGACATTTCATGTCCATGTATTAACATTTCATCACAGGCCCAAACTCTGTTTTGGCAGGTCCATCTTTCCCTCATCCTCTTTGAAAAAGCCAACCGCAAATGACAACTTGTTAGATAAATAAATAAATTAAATGCTGATTGGACCACCCGATTGATGCAGACACATGCTTTCCATACTTTGTGTCAATTGCTGTCTTCCTCATTATGCTTGTTGGGAAATGGTAGGAACAGGTTTGGTTACTGGCAGATATCGAAAATAATTATTAATATCAATAACATTCTTAAAAGGGATTCATAATAACGGGTCACCACCCTGGGATAAGGGATCCAATAACTGAACCGTGGATGCAATCTCAAAAAGAGGTGTTCACTTAAAAATGTAAATATTTAAATACTATTTTACATTTCAGTGAAGATTCGAATCCAAGAACTGACCATCCCATTCAGCTTTTACCCCAACATATATGCACAAATAATCACAGAAAACTGCTCTTTGAAAATATAACTTAACTATTGAGTTTATTTAACTTTAACAATACCAAACAAAGATCAATAATACTTTATTCAGTAAGCATTTACTATACAAATAAAACAACAAGCAAACTTATTTTTAAATGGAAGATCTGACTGTATTCAATATGGCGTAATCATGATGTCTTTTTCTTGTTTTCTGCCTTCAAAATTATACATTTCAGAAGCAGGTGCAGAGGATAGAAAAATGCTTATTTCCAGTTATTTCAAAGTAATTGCTGTGTGTCTATTGAGTGTTATGCAAATGAAGCATGACAGATGTGTAGCTGGTAATTACTTGGCATTCTATTCATGCCATGAGTGAACAATTCTCCAAAGGATGGGCTAAGTTAACCATAAGAAATAATTTTGCCGCTATCAACTTACTTGATGATACTTGGTGACCAACAGTCAACAACAAGGAGCCCTATAGTGTTCCACAAAGGTCACAGGTTCAAGTGCTTTGAGAGCTTGCTAAAAATAACATGCATATTTTGGTTGTATTTATTTATGGACTTCCTGTTGCTTTAGAACAGCAACCTAGATATTTAATGACAATAGTTATAATTAGTTTGATGCTTAACTTAAAATGATTGATATTCCACTTTTCATCAACAACAAATTGATAAATGGATGGACTGCTGTGAATGGTGGTACTACGGAAACTGCCCAATATTCAATTGAGACTATTATTTTAAAATCGGCTGTTTCTGCTTTGAATTCCCTAAACTGTAGACCAAATGATATGAATATTTGATACACTGCAGCCTATGGTTCCATCAAAGTCAATTCCTCTGATTCAAGTTTTAAAACTGTAAAACTAAGACAAGGTTGACATGGCAAGTTTATTTATAGAGCACATTTCATTCAAGGTAAACTCAATGTATTTCCATTTTGTAAAGTGTTACATTAAAGTGTAAAACTAACGATGGCATGGCTTTCAGGTGAGGGGTGTAGCAGCAGGCATCGAAGCAAAAGAGGGAACTTAGCATTGATGACTGACATATGGAATGAGTACACTTCCAAGATTAAAAGTGTAAAAGTGTAAAAGTGTGTAAGAATGTTTTACCTAAATTCCACCAGCATGTCCACATTCCCACCAGAGGAAACAATTACCCTGGACCATGTTTACACAAATATTCCTGGAAGCCACAAAGCCCTCCCTCACAGCCACTCTGGACAATCAGACCACATTACCTGCTTCTCCTGCCTACATACTCCCAGCTGATTAAAAGGGTCAAACCATCATTAAAAAAAAATTAAATTGTGGACAGATGAAGCTACAGTAGCTCTACAGGACTGTTTTGAGTGCACAGACTGGCACATGTTCAGAGATGCCGCCCCGCAGCAGAAACAAATTATCTTGAGGAATAAACATTCTCTATGACATCATACATCAGCAAATCTCTTGCTGATGTGGTGCTCACAAAGACAATACAATCATTCCCCAACCAAAAAGCCTGGATGAATGGAGAGGTGAGGTATGTGGCAGGTGATCCAGAACATCAAAGCAGTGTGGGACCAGGGTAGCGGATGAGTTTAACACATTCGATGCTCACTCTAATTTCCTCAACAAAGAGTCAGCTGACAAGTCTGCCCAGCCTCCAAAGGACCGGCCGCTGTCCGGCCGGAGGAACCCTGCTGAGAGTAAATATGAGTAAAGGCAGCTGGGCCTGATAACATCCTCAGCCATGTATTAAAAAAGTGCCATCCAGCTGGTTGATGTCATCACCAACATCTTTAACATATCACTGTCACAGGCGAGTGTTCCCACCCGCTTCAAGACAGCCACCATCGTCCCTGTACCTAAAAAGCCTGCAGTTTCTAGTCTGAACGACCACCACCCTGTGGCACTCAGCCCCATTCTGTTGAAGAGAAACTGATTCTCCAGCACACCAAGAACAACATCCCAGCCAGCCTGGACCCTCACCAGTTTTCTTTCAGAACCATCAGGTGAACAGTTTAAAGTTGCAGTGAGAAGAAAACGTTATGTGAGTGTTGAGACGGAACGCCTGAACTACCTCGCAAGCTTTGCTTATAACGCAACGTGACTTCCACCAAATTCTATGTTATAAAAATGTATTTGAATAATCTAATGACAGGCAGTCCTGTCAATTCAGTGACCCCTCTATGGATGGGGGAACTGTCAGAGACCACACCCATCATGATGGAAAAGTTTCATCAAAAGATAACACTGATTACTTAGAGGAACCTTGTGTTGATTTTCAAATAACCCCATTTCCAACCGTTTTATATGTTTGATAGATTTTCTTTTACATTTCTAAACTCTACATCTCAATTTGAGAATAATAAGACCAACACAATTTGTTCAATCACTGCAGTCTTAAGGTTAGTGGCAAGGGCATCTCTTGGAATAAGAGGCACTGTGTCATATCTCATCAGAGCTTTCCAGAGCTTAAACTGTCTGGGTAGTTCATTTTGAGTTCTATTGCACATTGACTGCCTTTATTCCAGCCATCCTCTGTTTTAATACTCTCAGATCCTTGTGCCCTTCACGCCTGAGTAGAGGAAAAAGTGCAGGTTAAGTCACAGTGATCATGTAGTCGAGTGCAACTTACTCCACTGAGAGTTCGCTCTCCCTCCATTTTAAATGATGTTAATGCAAATCAATGGGGAGAGGAAGACCAAGTGCAAACATGTGAGATGAATATCAATACCTAGCATTTAATATAAAACCCTCTCTTCTTTCCAACCCACTACACTGATGGTCAACTACAACCTGCAAAGACTCAATTCTCAATTGCCCAGTTCAAATAAATCTGTTCAACCCACAGCGACTGTCAATATTAAAAGTAATCTGGGAATTATAGTAAAAAAAAAAATGAATTGTGTTTGGTCATGCAATCCTATCATGTGGTGTATACTGTAGTGGTTATTGCATTTTTCTTTTTAGGTTATGTATTTATTTCTTGTTGTAAGGTAAGTAGGCTTTACATGATTTTGTTTGCATATTGTAGCAGGGTTTAAGTGTATTTTGTAGTGTGTATTCAAGCTGATTAATATTAGTGTTCCATGATATTTTAATGCCATGTCTGTGTCCTAATGTTCTGCCAGCCTCTTCAGTTCTGGGATGACTGTTTCTCAACAAGTTCCACTGCTCAGACTGATCTTGGCTCTATCCCATTATACAAACTTGATGAGCACTAGAATGCTTAGACACGTGGCATGTGCATCTGTTGGCTTAGTGTAAGTGGGTCCTTTTCCTCCATCAAGGTAGAACACTTTGTGCTAACATTTCATCTGCAAGACCACCGGGTAGCTGTGCTTGGTTAAGCACGTGACCCACATGAACACATCTCATAGAGACAGACCTCAGTTACCATAGAGCTAGAGGGAACATAACACTGTAGTAACTCCACCCACGCACTCTTCACTTAGAACCTCTTACAAATTCACAGTATATACAAATTGTCATGCAGTGTCTTGCATCAAGTATGTGGCGAGGTTAATGCTTTGGCTTTTTCTAACAGTCAGCTGTGTTTTCATCACCTATAATAATGTCCTCAGTGTGGTAGCTCTGTATCTTCCTGCACACACGTATGTTACACACAGGTATGGATGGAGCAGGATCTTTGTCAGACTGTAACCAGCAATGTAGATTTGGTAGTGGTGATGTTGACCTTGGCCCCATTTACATTTGTCTTGTACAGAATCCAGATGTTTTTTTTTAATAGACATTCATGTAGACTTAGCCACACATATCCATCTACATTTGCAGTGAATGAATGTGACTAAGTACATTTACAAGTAAGTACATTGCTTATAAAATATGATGCTTTGTCATAAATTAAACTACTTAGCAGTATATACAAGGTGAAAAAATTAGTCGATTGACAGAAAATTATTCTGATCAAATAATTATTCATAGTTTCACACAAATGTGAGGATTTTGTGCCTTTCCTTTTAATCATTTCTTTTCAAAAATGTTACATTTTGGACTGTTTGGACAAAACAAGCATTGTGACTTTGGGCTCTGGGTAATTGTGACAACATTTCTCAATATTTTCAGAACTATACAAAAAGTGAGAAATGAGCACCATCTCAATCAACTATAACACTAACCCTGTTTTTACATTAATGTGCGAGTAATAATAATTTACAAATATAATATGTAATAGTGTAACAGTCATTCTTCTGTATTGAGTACTTTTACTTTTAATACTTTAAGTACATTTTCCTGATTATATACTATACTTTTATACTTTTACTTAGTAGTATTACTTTCACTAAGCTAAAGGATCTGAATACTTCCTCCTCCACTGTCCATTGGTCTGATCACAAATCTGATTCAATCTGTTCTCTCATCCACACAGATCATTAGTGGTTGCACTGATCAGGGATCAGATAAACAATGTAACAGCTGAACCTCCTTTATGATTGCATGTGTTGAAATAGAAATGGCAAGAATTTGTCTAAAAGCACCATCCAAGGTGATTTAAAAATCTGATTTCGATTCATCTTGAAATCCTTTGTAGATCATTTTACATTACATAGATACATAAATTGAGTGTGTAAATGAGGTCTTTGTAGTGATTGGTAAACCACTTTGAACACAGGAAATGTGGGTTGTGGTTTGGTTTTAAAACTAACCATGTGTGAAATGGAGGACACTCACCAGTGGCCCCTTGTAGGAGCTGAACACTTTCCAATCCATGAAATTGATGTGTCTGTTGGCTGTGGCGACCTACAGTTAGCAAGTCAAGTCACTAATTGCACATGATAGTGGATAGCAGAGGGAATTTACTTGGCTAAGGTCTGATAAAAAAAAAAAAAAATTAATTACTTTTTTTTAAACCCTGTCTAACTAAATTTCCATCTAATATTTGCATTGTTCAGAAATGTATGTAACTTGAACAAATACAAAAACAAAACTAGAAGTAGATAGTGAGAGTCCTGCCATTGATAGCACATTATTTTTTTTACTTATTTTCTGAATCAATAGCTATAGACGATCACAAAAGGGAAAAGTGCTTGAACTCCATCAGCAACCTATGAGTCTCCATCCTCAATAAACAGGCCACCAGTCAATCCAGACTGATGATCAAAACAAAGCCAATTAGGAAAAGGAACATGCTTGAATGACATCAACAACCAAAAAGGAAACTCTCAAGTCCAATTAGCTTTCACATATTCCAATGTGCCAACAGGATCAATAGATATAGACGATGAAAAAATAGTCTAACAGGACATCACTGGTCAGGATAGTTGAGGTCACTGAGCCGTCACACATCTCACTGTGACTTTGGGAGGAATAAAAACAGTTATGTATATGCCAAAATTAGCCTGGTAGGTGGAGTCAGCACTTGATATAAAAATGGACTATGCCGTTGTGTGTGCTGACGACCATAAAACAAAACAAAAAGCATGGCACGTGACATGTTAGGGTTGGTACCTTCCCTAGATATGATTTATTTTTTATCTCTATTCAGACAAAAGAGATTCACAGGAAATTATACACTTATGTACTTAAATTTTATTGTAATTTTATGTCATTGATAGAGGCCTCATTGTTTACTGATAGCACTCTATAGCTGTATCAGAGCTGTGTTAAATTACTACTAATGCAAACTGTAAATTTCCTACTCAAAATATAAAATTTTGCTATTAATGTCTGCTGCTGCTTCACTCTAAAGGCATTCATCCTGCAAATCACAGGGTGGCTTTTATTGTGGGGAGCACCCACTGGGCATGCAATTTATTTGTCACCAAAGTTAGAGCTGACTGGTACTGTTCATTTACAGTGTGTCTACAGGACAGGGCGACAGTTATTTTCAGAGATTTCTGTCATACTACTGAGCCATGATGTCGTGTGGAAAACTACAAAGAAAAATGACAGTTACTGACTTTTGTCTTGATGAAACCTTCTTCCCCCACAGTTTGTTTGGCTGCACTATAAAAGACACACGAATTGCGTTGATTGTATTTTTGACAATGTAGCTGCTCAAGGTGTGTTTGCTGCCCTCTGTGGTTGAAACATTGTGATTCTGAAACATGTATGGAAAAGCATGCATGCCATTACCACCAGTAACCATGGGTGTAACCAAATTAAATGGGATTGAAATCTTTAGTTATTTATCTTGACTCCAGATTCTATGAGTAATAGGCATAGCCCTTTAACAGCTGTTGCTATTGGGTTTATCCCCCGTGCAGCTCGCACAGTCATGAAGGTTTTTCTTTCCCGCCAATGTACGCTGTACATTAAGTATGTAAGTCCATCAGGACTGTTGCTACTGGGTTAAGGGTGAAGCTGATGTAGTCAAGCCCACTGTGACACCAAGCTCCACAAGCAGATAACATACACCAGCAAATTTGGGAGCTCAGGTCCTGACGGTGTAACATACTGTACACAAGGACCTGTGAGCAGCAACTGTACAGCGTACATTGGTGGGAAAGAAAAATCTTAATGACAAACCCAATAGGGACAACTCTTAGAGGGCCCACAGAATAGAGCTAAAGGATTATTATTCATCCAATTCACAGTCAACTCACGCTGTGAAAAGCCTCAGCACAGCTATCATACCGAATCCATGACAAAGTTCCTTTGAAAAATAAAATAAAAATAAAATAATCCATTACCATCACTTGTCTGCTGTTCATTTTATGCCAGTTGACATTAAAATGACATGGTTTCATCCCAAATTCTATTTTAAAGATGAATTATAGTTGCAAGTGGAGCATTTCTCTGCGGTTGTAAGGGAAAAAGAAAAACAGAAACTAGAGAAAGACAGAGAGAGAGAAAAAAAGAGGGAGATATGTCCTACTCTGCCCCCTAAGTGCCTCCAGACAGAACTGTCCTGGCGAGCTGTAGGTTGAATACAGAGAGATACATTTTCAGTCGGAGAGCCTGAGGGCTCTTTCGGGACCAAAGTGTCACTAAAACAGAGAGGCTCAGTATCGCAACACTTTCAGAATGGCTCAGGGTGACAGAGCATTGACATCACTCACGATAAAAACAAAACCTCTCTGACCTTTTGGTGTTAGGCTGTGTGTGCGCGTGCATGCATGTGTGGTTTTAGTCTGACAGAGAGCACATGAAGTAACAGTGTTTGGTAGCTGTGGGTGCTCTTGAACAACTGCTACCCGCCACTTCTGCTAACCCTCACCATGACTGCAGTGGAGAGGGAATGAGTTAAAACTGTTCTAGCCAGCATTTTTTTATAGCAGCAATGAATCATGGATGATTATGTGTATTGCGAAAGGGGTCGCTCGTAGTGATAACCCCAGGGAGAATTATAATGCAACTCTGCAGTGTTCGCAGCTCTACGCAGCTCTACTACTGTTTTACCTCATTGTTTTGGTTTTCTGGCCAGCCCACTTCTCATTTATAGCCACAGCAGGCATCTTTTGTAAGCAATAAAACTGTAAAAAACCGACTGCATGCTACCTGCTAAGCATCAAACAGTGGTAAGTGTCTTTTATCTCTCTCTCTCTCTCTCTCTCTCTCTCTCTCTCTCTCTATATATATATATATATATATATATATATATATATATATATATGGATAAAATCCACAACTGTGATTTCATATATTTTTGTTCACTCTTAGTCTATGTGTCTTTTTGTGTCTTTTTCTGTGAGCTTCATACAAATCAACACTCTCCAGTCCAGATGCACTTAAAGGTATTTTGTAATGGCTGAAAAACATCCCGACAGCACATGGTGACTCACACGAATGAGCATGGCAAACGTCTTAATTGTCCTCAAGCCCTTGGCCCAAGACACATGAAGTGGTTTGGTGTAAATATGGTGTAAAAGCACACACAAGAATTATGAAGAGTAGGAAAGTGAGACCAATAAATTATTAAAAAAAACACCTGTGAATTGTAAGGTCCAATTTTCACACACAAGGAAGCAACAAGAGTCATTCTGCTGTTCTTTGTACTTAATGTTGTGCAATTCTGTTTACCAATTGCTGTAATGAATGGATAGAAAGAAGACAGGCAGAGATGGAAAGCAGAACTAAGAACTGCAGAGTGCCTGTCTCCAGAGTAGCAACAATCTAAAGACAGCGATGGAACCTAGAGTGAAGCAAATAGAACATAAAGTTGTGTTTCTCTTGCTCCCTCTCTCCTTCTCGTTCACTCATTTCTTCATGCTCTCAGCTTGTCCGCACATGCTTGTTCTCTTCATCTCATTCTGTTTGACGAGTTGGAAGGCCAACTACAAAAAATTCGGAAATGGCCTCCCCTCATTCTAATATTGATACAAATGAGTCATTAGTATCAACCCTGGGCCATTGTGGAGTGTCTCCCCCAGAGCAGTTACTTTTTTGGCACCAGGAACAATGACTGAGGGAATAGATTTAGACCATAGTTCCTTTGCTCAAAATGAAACAAAGTTTCCTGAATACCTAAAATTGCTCACTGTGGCGCATAAAGCTCTGGAGACATATATTTTTTGACAGGAGTTGGTGGGGAGTAAAATGGAGCTTAAAGGAAAGTGAATATTGGACTTACACTGGCCATTCCAAAAGAATGCTAATGTTGCTTTGTCTGCTAGATATGTGAATTAGCAAGTGTTTGCATTATGAGATTGTACACACACACACACACACACACACACACACACAGACACACACACACACGTGTTCTTTCTCTATCGTTGAGATACATGTCCATAGCCTGCCCCTCATTAGCCAGCTTGCAGGTCAATAACAGATGTGGGCATTCTCCCTTCAGGCGATTGGGCGGGGGGGGGGCATTTGAACCCGCCGCTTCTCCAGCAGCAGCCATGAGCAGCAGATAAGGCTGTTGTTTTAGATGTAAATCATTGCCATCTGCTGTGTTGGGGAAAGTTTATCCCAAGATGGGAGCCATTTAGCCAGGACTATGAGGGACTTTGCAGAGTTAGTATGAAGGCAGTATGTGTGTTCTGGCACTAGAGAGTTGTCCTTATTTTTAGAAGTCAGCATTTGGCAGGTATGGCTTAGCATCACAGCAACTGGTGAACATATGCATGGCTCTCGGTGTCTGGTTGAGTGGGTGGCTCACAAGTAGTATTGATGTTTTTTATATGTTTTAATAAACTTATTCTGAAGGCACTGCTAATATACAGCTGGTGCCAACAGAGCTGTTTCATGGAGGGTATAGTGATCCAAAGTTATTTATGGCTAGTTCATTGTCACTTGCATGCATTCCTAAATGCATTTTTCGTGCTCCAGGGCCCCGCACTATTTAGCTAGTTCTGTCAAGTGAGATGAGAAGGTGCTGTGGAATGATAGTGCGCCGACATATTTTAGTACACAAATAAATATGTACAAACAAATGGGCTGGATTCATGCATGCACACCCACAGGCGTGCGCACCCATACATGCCAATGTACAAAGCACACAAATTCACATGCACAAAGACCGTTTGAAGTTGAGCTAAAGCACCAAGATGGGGGTGTTTTCAGAACATGGTGTTACACAGTGTATCCCAAATCTGTTTGCTCGTTTTTTGTGTTTACTGTTCTGAGCCAATTCTTTATCTCCAATCCAAAGTGTTGCCAAAAAGCTTCAGGCATAAATCCTCCAGATGAATGAATAGCCCGCTGTTGGGATGGCGTGATTGTCCAACCATGTGTCTCTCTAAAGGGGCTAAATGAGGCTAGATGATGTGCTTAGTGGGAGTAAATACAGTAAATGTGTGGACAGTCTTTGATATTTTACTATTTTTTTAATATTTAAATGCACTATAGTTTGATAATAATGTTTATGAAGGTGCAGTGTGTGTGTGTGTATATATGTCTAACATTCACACCTGAGCGTCAAGCAACCTGATTGTTTGAAATGGGGAAAAAAAATACTAATAAACACGAGCAATGCACATGCACATTTGCCTGTGTGAGCGTGTGCAAAACAGACAACATAATCTACAGCATGTGTTGGCCACTGAGTGCATTATGTTCATGATCACACATATGTGTGAGCCTGACTTATTTTTCCAATCGCTGGGAAACACACCCCCAAGCTGAATTGCAAACTCATTAAAAGAACATGATGCAATTTGGATCAAATGTTGATAAGAAGCCACATTAGCTCGCCCATAAGGGACCCATCCATAGTGATACCGTGTGCATTGTGCCAGGCACGCTATGCACTCCCGGCTGTGTAACCACATCAATTGAGGGGCAATTCAGCCTTTCCTGCAGGACAATTTAATCCCCATTTTTCAGGAAGAGGAGAGTGCTTCCTCCTGCAAAATCTAATAAACTGTGTACTGCTCCAAGAACTACCTCACAACAGCAGCAAGCTAAGATATAAGACCAAATAATGATCAAAGGCCAAACTTGCTAAGACTTCAGGGGAAGGAGAGAAGAGTGCACTGGAGCTAAACCTATGGCTGTCTGTATCACTATCCACCTGTTTTCTAGCATTTTCTAGCGATCATTTGTCATCCCAGCTCTTAGAATATGTTTTTAATTAGTGAGGGACTGCATTTTGATTTAATGCTTATCAGGATCAGGGGGCGTTCAAAAAAGCAACTCATTTGCACAAGAGATGTAAGAAGGCTAAATGTCACTGCCCCATGCCTGTCTCTTCATCTGTAGCTCTGATTATATCACACGTCTTTGGGCAAAATGAACACTTGTTTAAAGCTGTTTAAAACAATTACATTGCCAGATACTGAATCTTCAACCATGCTGCTCAGAGGCAGAGCCCCTGCCAAACGGCTGTATATTTATTCTCCTTTCTGTCGCACCCACTCTTCTAATCTCCTTCTCTCTTATTCTCTCAGCCCCTCCCCCCCCCCCACTTCTTTCTCTCCTCTACCATTATTGCTCTCTTGCATCTTGACCTCGACTTGTTCACACTGTTTTAGTATCGATTAGAATGCTCCCTCTTGGGTGTGGGCCTGCCTGTGTCTGATCTACCGGAACTGAGATTTGTTCACAATTTCTTTGCATCCCTTACGGGATTTTCCTCAAACCATCTCAGCACCTGATGTTGACTTCCCTTTATGAAAGCCGCAACCATCTGCTTACCTTCATTTAAACACAGAACGCATTGCACTTCTTTTGCTTGATTAAGCTTCATCTTGTGTGTGTGTGTGTGTGTGCGTGTTTGTGTGTGTGCAGAGGGGATGCTAAGGTTCCTTTGACTATAACACAGCTGAATGTGGAATTTCTTTGACTATCATCCTCCGGTTGCATGTATAGTTCAGTACCACCCATACAAATGCACTTGGGTGTGTTATGTTGTGTGGCCATCTTTTGCATATTTGTTTTCAGGGGCAATACGGATAGATGAACATGATGCTAAATGTGCCAGCCAAAAAGACTAATTTTCAACTGTTGCCCCTTGGTCAGATGTTAAATGAGCCATTAAAACAATGTAGGCACCATGGCAACACACATCAAATGTCCCAAATAAGTATGGCAACATTGCTATTCTGTTGCTAAAGACTGATACACAGCATCTCTCTTTGAACCACAACACACATTGTGTTGAGCACAAAAAATTAAAGGCTGGCTAGGAGAAAATGCTTAACAGCTGAGCAGGATGCACAACATTAAAAATGTAAAGCTTTTGTGGGATGATTGCATTTGCTCGCAACAAGGAAGGACAATGACACATGTTTTGCATTAAGAGAAGACACATCTGCATGTCTATTTTGGAAAGATGCACTCTCATTGGACAATAGAAATGCTTCTTTAAAAAACAGAGCTACCCTTTAAAATAAAAGGTAAGAGTGTCATGGATAATAGAGTTATGGAGAGAAAGGAGAATAACTTAAAGTAGGTTTATTATAAGAACACCAAAAGTACTGACTGACAGATCGATACTGTGTGATGCATGCTACTGCTTTGGAAACAAGATGAGTTATTTAGTCCAATCTCTATGTGAGCTCCTGTACTAATAATCTATACTTAGCATATTAAAACGGTGGTAGGAAACTGCTGATTGTAGATGCCTGAAAGACAACATGCTAATCTCCAAGGTCTTTGAGCTCTCATGTCGTGCTGCTCTTGACAGGAGGATGTTATAAACTACAAGCAATATTATAATAATACTATGAAGTTTATTGATATGTGCAAAGTAGCTGTCAATGCTTCGTTCAGCTGTCATCTTTTCAGGCTTTGCCCTAGATATTGTTTGAATGGACACAATGTACTGGACTCATCCCTCCTGGAAAAGATGAATGTGACTATCTGGTTAAGAAAATATTTAATGTGTTAGATTCAGGGTATATCTTTGGAGAGCAATAATATTACTTGGAGGTGAGTATAACTAAATTGTGGAGCAGTTAAAAATGTGATAAATTGATAAGTCCACAGAGAATTATCACCCAATGCTTGAGGTCCCTCTCAGCTGGACATAACATTCAAACATCTTTCAGCTCATTCACTTTCTGGATTAACCTCTACTCTAACCTTCCAGCATCAACAGTCAGGTGTTTTTTGGTGAAAAAGCTCATGTTGTTCCATGTTGCTAACACGATGGCCAGAACATCAAAGGTTCATATGTTGTATATGTGTTTGTAGCTTTTCTGCTGCCCTCAAGTGGTCGAAAAAAAAAAATCTATAGTGCAGCTTTGAATTTCTCTCACCCGGTTCAGACTACACAATATTTTTGACTGTGATGATGGTTACTGTGTCAGATAAGGCGATTATAGAAATACTACACGTTGGTCCCCGACCAATCATAGCTCGCTGTCTTTGATGGCGTGCGTGATTTCACTGGGAAAGAGGTGTTGAGGACCGACTTCCGGGAACAAGAATATAAACAGACAATGGCGTCCGAAGTGTGTGTGTATGGTACCGGCTGTCTTGAGTTTGGAAAACTCTCAAAAAAGAAAGAAAAAACGACGGTGATCTTTCCTCTGTTTCACCGTTCCACCCAGCAGCTCCAATAACATCATTCCTATTTACTTCAACATGGTTACAGTTGTGCACGGAAGACCATTATTGGACAACGTTAGGGTCGGGTCAGACAATAATTGGGCTGATACTGTGTAGTCTGAACCTGGCATTAGTTAAATGTCTTTACTCCAATAGCTACAGAATGGTGGCCCACCTCCAAACTACCATAAATGTTGGCATTTTCGTCAAACTCCTCACTACAAATGGGTGAAAGGAAAAGCCTGAGTAAATCAGCGGAGAAACATAACGAATGAAAATGCTTGATGGTGAGTGGTCACTGAATGGTTTGGAGGCTTTTGGTGGCCCAACATGATAACATGATAATAATAATTTGTCCCCCATCTGTATATGTCCTTCAGTTTGTGATAAAAAACAGGTATTTGCTCCTGTAACTTTTTTTCAAATCTTTTCTCCATGTGACATGGCAACATGGACTCTCTTTCAAAATGTGGCTTTAGATGTGATATACAGAGGCTGTGAGCATAGACAGCTGCTTGACATTGCTTTCTAGCAACCAAAGTTTAAGCTTTGATTTGGAATGTGGATAGACATTTACTTTGCAACAAGGGTTTGCAGCAATCCAATTGTCCTCAATATTTCAATCAATGCAAAAGCACAGACGCTGCAAATAAGTCAGAATTTTCTCTATCTCCGATTTAGTGCTCTATTTGCCACAAATAATACATTTTCGGTCACAGTGATGGGTAACAGTTCTTTGACATTTAATTATACATTAGCCGAGTGTTTGGCCGGGGGGGGGGGGTGGGGGGGGGGGGGGGGGGTAGGACATATTGTTCGTCAAAGTGAAAAGGTGGCTTGAAGTCAGGAAGAGGGAGAGAGGATAAATTGGGGCAAGCTTGGCCACAAAGACAAGCCGTCAGTCAGTGGCCTCATTTGTGGTCCACAGCTCACACCTGCCACCCGGCGTGATGTGTGTGTCCCTCTCTCTCACACACATGCATACATCACCTACTGTATACCCATCCACTGGCATACACATCAGTGGACAGTCAACACGCGTGAGCCCACACACACTCAGAGACAAACGTGTTCAAGTCCACAAAGACAGGCAATATTGCATGCAGGCTGGAGGGCCGTGCTGCACTTTGTTGAACTGTCATAATACTTGCTGTCACCTGCCGGGTATCTCCTCTCCCGCGCCCCGCTCTAGCTCATCCCCCACCCACCAGACTTCCATCTCCGTTTCTTCTCTGTCAGTGAAACAGATGTGCGCTCGCAACAAGACAGGCACCGACGCCCACAACTTATTGAAGATATCTAAATGCACCGAGGATGCTGAGACAATGAGGCATGCGTGTGTTCATATGTTTTCAGTTATTAGCCAACCAGCCGTCGCCAAGACAGTCTTTGAACACTTGTACCTGGTCTGAGGCTAAATTAACACACCGGCTGCAATTGTACGAATCAGTGTTCATACCAATGCCGCAGACCATCTAAAAGAGACCATCCACATTTCTACAACACAAAGAAATGGCCGCTTTTTCGACAAAATAACTTATTTTGGCAAGCAGGCTGTGGCATTCAATTCTCTCTCATGCATTGCTTAAGGCAGGAAGAACCCGTGGAATACATGATTTATTATTCTGTTTTGCATTGATTCACTGCATCCATTGACATTCATGCATAATGGACGTGAATGTGAAATCCGTACCCAGGAGGGAAGAGAAGAAGTCTGCCATTGTTGGTTGTTTTTTTTTTTTTGTTTTTTTGGGAGGGACTGAGGCAAGCCTTTAAAGCAAACCGTGCAAAGACCGCTGGGCCTGCGGGGGTTTTGGTGGGCCTAGGGTTTCAAGGCAGTTTCCATGACAAACAACAGTGGGATCCATCACCTTGCATTGATTACTGCACTGCACCAACTGTATCTGTGTTGTGCTTTTACTGAAACAAACCTCCTTCTACTCACCTGAGTGTGTTGTGTTGTATTGTAAAAAAAGACATTAAGTGTGTATTGTGCAAGCTGATTGTGTTTGTGAATGCATAGTGTGTTATGCCCTGGGGGTGATAACATCACACCGCGCCGTATCCACATAATCGCTTATTGATTCTCCTTTTGTCAGCAGAGCTATAAATTTCCCCAATCATGGACTCTTTCTGGCAGCGGTCAGTGGGGACTCCATCCATGCAAAGTGCCACTACACTGTGTGGACAGGACACAGAATTACTACATCTGCTTTGCATTTGCTTTACATAAAGATTTTAGCATTTTTATTTTAGCTGTTTTCATTTCTTTGAATGCAGACATATGGCAGCTGTAGTTATTTACCATTTGCCAAAATGCAGAGATGCATGCAGTATGTTTGAGCAAATTGCTGCATATTTACAAGTAAAGAATTTTTTCCTACAGACAAAGGTGGCAGTTAAGTTATCATCTACCTTTATTTCTGCTCTATTGTTTATAGCATCAACCTCAATGCCAAGAATGTGACTTACTGTATGTTGAAATTCAAAATAATTTCTAACAAGAGCTACTTCAACATACATCATTCTGTATAACTCACACTGAGAAGATTAAACTATTCACAAGTACAAATCCTGTGGAGACAAAACATTTGAATAATCTACAAGGATAACAAGTACATGACATTTTCATGAAGAAAGAAACCAAACCCATTAGGAGACAGAAAAGTAATAAAGTAAATAAATTATTACACAAAGTAATTCAAATTTACTTTTGTCCAGATAATGTTCACAGGAGACGTGTATACTCAGTAACATATGTGCAAAATGACTGCAAAGTGGTTGGGAACATTTAAACATTGATTCTAAAGTAAGAACTAAAACTGTTATAAAGTACACCTACATTTAGTATAGAATGCTCCCTATAATGGGTATAGACACAAAATAAAGTAAAAGATAGTCATATAATCAAGTGAAAAAGTATTGTTTATCACTTGTCTTCCCATGGCTATTATCTACAGGTATCATGTGTAAAGCTGAAGTTCCAAAAGATTAACAAGGACCAAAAATATCAAATTAGATTTATTTTTGTTCTGAATTTAAAGGTATTGTTAGACATTAAACTGTAAATGTCTACAAGGCATTCGTGCAAATTGTCATGACAACTGGAATCACTGGAGGTGTAGATTGGTGTAGCAGTTTGAGCAAATAATAATAAGTTTGTGGATGATTTTCACCTATATCCTATAAGGACTGGGGTAAATTAAGGAATGCATATACAACATGGTGATGCTTTCACTTACCAACATACGTACTGAATTGCCTTTGAACAGTGATTGATTAGCTTAGGAAAAAACACAAAAAAACAACACAGTTTGTGACTAACAATTTTTGGACTGACCGGAACAAAATATTCCTGATTTGCACATCTACAACAATATATAATATAGTTACTTGGCACATTTTTTTAAATCACATTACTGTCGCTTGTTATTAAGTAATCCACTAGTGCCCAACACTGCCAGAAATTATCTGTTGTCCCTGATCGATGTGTCAAATGGTATAAACACCAAAGCTGGACCTCAAAACAACGTATAATCTCAAATCATAAAGTGGAGAGCCTGGGAGGCTGTTGTCTGGACCGTCTCAGTGCTGCCCACACACACACACACACACGCTGGGAGCGGTTTGTTTGTGCAGGAGGTGAGAGCACTCGAAAATCGATATGCACGCGTTGAGCTGGGAACTTGGTGAAGCTAATGTGGGGATACATACACGTACAAGCTTAACGTATGATCACTCGCGTACACAGACACAAACACATTCAGTACCTCGTGTCACCTGCCAGTGCTATGTAACATATTTCCTCCCTCTTGTGCACACAATCAATGTTGAGGTTACAATTGTAGTAATTTTCAAAATAACGGCTTACTTCCTACTTTATGTCACCATGCCAGTCAATTCTGTTGAATTCGAGTTGTTTCTTCACTCCTTGATATGTCATGAACACAACAGAAGACTGACAGGCAGACTAAACGAGGATGTGCGTGACCAATGTCACCCCTCTACAAGTTATTTTAATTGCAGTGCTCTACATGCTATTTAAAGGCCTATGTGTTAGCAGTGGGAGTGGTGGTGCGTTGTGAAATGGGCATCCTATAATTATTATTATCATTAGGTACTAAATAAATAATTAAGTCCAACATTTTTAGTTTTCCTCTGCCCCTTATCAGTCACACTGATGAAGTGCAAAACTGATTGCCATGATGAAAAATGAGTCCTAGGCTGAAACTGGGGTTATTGTAACTTAACTCTCTCTCTCTTTCTCTCTCCCTCTCTCTCCTGTCTTGATGTGAAGCTTTGATGCATAATCATGATTGAGATAATTTGTGTGAAAGGTAGCAATGAAAAGGAAAAACTGAACAGCAAAAGTTAGCTGTTTGTTGGAACTCTCCACTTGTGAGATTCACTGTACAAAATATATGCACAGACAACTAACTATGCACCTGAAAAAAAGGTAATAGACCTTTGCACCCTGACAACAGCTGCCAAACTTTGTGCGTGTAGCTCAGCGAGGGAACCATGAAAACATCAATGCTACAGTATGTGAAACTACCCAGGGCCCGCGGGGGGATATTTCTCAAGTTCAAGGTCATTATGGCCAGGTCAATAATGTCATGTGACCAGAAAGGAATGATACTTGGAAGAAGCCTGATGACTTGCTACGTGACAGGAAGCATAATGTTGCTGAATGAATCCATACTATGGTGATACCTGATGGCTGCGGTTGGATGACACTGGTATGTTTCAGTGTTGAAGTTGGAATTAAGCTGTGGATCTACAGGTAAACCTTAGCAAGCAGCCAGTTGGTCAGCCATTACAAACCACTGCTGTGCATTGTGGGAAATAGGTATAACAGGGCTATAACTAGACCAGTCGAAAACTGGACTGATTTGCTAACAATAAATCTACCTTATCTAAGGATATGAAATAGTGTGACATAGTTGTGAGCCACAAAGTTTGCAAAGGCAGAAGGTCATTGTAAAACGTTGGGAGACTGCTGTTTGCCTTTCATGTCCTGCTGACAGTCAACAGAAGACATAACCTTCATGGTTGTAATGATTCATACAGGTAGGTGTGCAATTAACTGCATGCTCCAAAATTGTGACTGTATTGTTATTTTAACAATACAGTCTTATTTCTTCTTATGGCAAAAGGCAGCCACAATAATGCCTTTTACAAAGTCTACTGGATTGTGCTTTCATCCTATTGTCATGCATGATTTTGTATGGAAATCAAGAATGTTAATAGTGTTGCTGCTGCAAGCGCCTGTATATGTACAGAAAGGGACGGGGTGTCTCTTTAGCTGCCACACATAAGAATCAATAATTATAATCTTTAATTAAAGAGCTCTTTTCAAAACAAAGTGCTTCAGAAAGGCAGCAAAACAAGACAGATGTCATGAAATCGTCAGGTTTGAAAGAAAACATAAAACAATTCAGTACAAAACTAATACAGTGTTAAAAAGGTAAGAATAGCAAAAAAAACAACAACAATGTTTTAAAGGAAAATAAAATACAGTTCAAAAGAGTTTTGAATGTTTTAAAAAAGGACGTTCACTGACTCAGCCAACCAGATTTCCTCAGGCAGATAGTCCCTGAGCATCAGGGCCCTGAGTGCAAACGATTTGCCCCTTTTAGTTTTCAGCCGTGCCTCTGGAACAGACAGAAGACTTCTGCTCGAGGATCTCAAAGTAAGTACTGGCGGGTACGGTACAAATAGGTCACAGATATAGCAAAGAGAGGGGCCATAAAGAGCCTTAAAAGTAATCAGTAAAATCTTAAAATCTATTCTAAAACATACTGGGCCCTCCCAGTGCCTCAGTCTGTCTAAGAGGATGCTACGATCGATCGTGTCAAAGGCTGCGCTAAGGTCCAGGGATACAATGACTTAGCACATCCCCTCATCAGCAGCCTTTTTAAAAGTGTTGGTAACCTTGAGCAGGGCAGTCTCAGTGATAATACCGGATACAAGATTGAAACTTTTCAAAAATTGTTTTTATTCTCAGCGCAGAAAGAAATTGCTTGTCCACAATTTTTTCGAACTCTTTTTATATCAAAGGTAACTTGGTCCATAGTTTTGAGGGAGAGAGGGATCCAGCCCAGGTTTTTTTATTTTTTTTATCAGCGGGTTCACACAAGTTCAGGGCCTGACAGATTCCATTACTATTAGTAAAAACTTTGTTGGTGGATGGCTGGAAGACACACACTTTATGATACTGTTTCTAAGAGTTCAGACAGGGTAATGGGATACAACTGGTTCAAACTAACCGTTTCTCAGGTGAAAGACATCAGAGTAAGTGGCATTAGGGGTAATAGAGGCTCTAATTGACTTCATTTTATCAGTAAAATAAGATAAAAACATTTCACAATCAGCATCACTCTCAGCTGGGACGGAGTCTTAAATAAAAATCAAGGCAGAATTGGGACGGTATTATTAACTGGTGCTTCACAGTTAAAACATGATTCATTTGTGAGCAGACACAGTCATGTACAGTAATTCACCCAGGGTAAATACAAGGTCCAATGTATGACCTTGGTTACGTATTTGGCCGCACACATCCTGTTTAAAGTTAAAAGAAGACAGCTCTGTCATAGTTTAACACAAGAGTGGCTACAGATTCAGGGAGTTCTGCTAAAACGCTTCCAGTTGGTTTAAACGATAACAAATATGATCAGATGGACACTGGCAAGTTTAAAAGTGAGAACTTCAAAGGAAAAAAATTCATCACAAGGTACATTTGAATCTCTTCCTGTAAACACTCACTAGGCCACGACCTCTGACCCTGGGTCACAGTCATAGTGTGGAAGACATAGTTCGACAAGCTGGCTATGATCATGAGTTTGCAACCAAGATTCGGTAAAAACACATAAAATTTAATTTTGCAGATGAAACAAAATCAATTAAAATGAAAGTCTTACTGGATAAAGATCTCCATTTTAAGGAGTGTGCCCTTTTTTCTGGTCCTGTATCGGAGTGCTGGTTGTGGCAAAGGTTGGACTGCACGCAGCTGGGTCATGAAGAGGGGGCTTGTTGTCGAGAGCAATGGTCAACAGGAGAGATGGACGGCTTGGACACAGCAGTGGAGAGTGGAGGCGGTGACATGGTGCCATAAAACTCAGGAGACAATGGGGGTTTACCACGACAGGCAAGTGGAGGGATACCTGTTCGTCCAGGATGGTCGGTTTAAGGGCCTGAGGTGGATAGGAACCAAAGAGGAGCTCACCACCATGTTTACCCTTTCGGGCAGTAGTCCATGGCTCCTTCCACAACGGGGGCCCACAGCAGTAAGGACACTTGTAACGTTACACACAGGCGGTCCTACCGGGAACAAGACTTACCCGTAGACTGGGCCTGCAGCGATGAATCTGCCTCTGGTAAGCAGGTTAGGTAGCCATGGTGTCCCCCCGGTTGGTGGTGTTGGTGGTAACGCTTATCAGCTGTCATATTATCTGCTGTACCCATTGGCTGACTAGCTCCGATGCTAAAAACAAGCCTGGTTATGTTAGCAGCAAATTAATTTGAGACAATCTATCCCAACCGGTAGACTTCAAATTAAAGATCCAAACATCCGGTCATTGAAATCTTTTACTATGTTAAAACATATAGGTAAAACAACCAGGATCTAATAGTGTAGCGTAAAAACGTGGCTTAACCCTCCAGACCCCAGTACAAGTTTAGATGTAGCTGCAGTTCACTGAGAATATCACTTAATTAAGCATTTTTCTACTCAATCAGAACAAATAACTCTATCTCAAAAACTGAAAGATATTGACAGTCACAAGTTGTTCTCAAAAAAAAAAAAACTTCCTGTTTAATCTGATTCCAAATATGTGGCATGTGTAGCTTTTTAGACCTGGTTTGATTCAACACAATAAAAAAAAGACACCAGTCGTAAATAGATATTTTAACAAACAGTTATGTGATAGGTTGTGTCTTTGGCAACAACCAAATCAACAGATTTATAGCCTATGTGGAAAAGTCACCGAGACCTGGTCAGTCCCCCTTACCAACACTTCGGTGCTCCGCCTACCGGAAAACAGCGTCCGTCTCCAGCAGCGACAGCCAGGTAGGTCCCGCTGTTGTAGTCACAGTGATTATGTGATTGAAAAACCTTTTTGAAAAAAGTCTTTGTCGCGTTCCACGATGCGGAGTGGGTCAGGATCTCTCTCAGAACACGATCTTACGGCTTCCATAAGATTATAATAAAGACGGGGATGTTTAGTCCACAGAGCCATTTTTTTAGATCTACAGGTGTAAACCCACAGAAAACTCACAGATCTCAATGTTACGAGAGGGTTGAAACTGGATAAAAAAAAGAGCTTCTGACGAAAAACACACTGCTGTCTGACCACCCCTATTGGAGTGATTCCACCCACATTCAAAAGTGTTTACTTGATTGTAGACCTTTTGAAGTTTACTTGATAGACCATGACGTGCAAATAACTCACCTTTGTGATACCGTTGCTTACTGAATAACTCACACTAGTCATTGTAACCCACACCTGTAAGACAGTAATCCATAACAGTGGCCCTGAAGTAGCGATCCCCAGACGAGTTGTTCAGGCATATTTCATTCCTCCAACAAAATAAGACTCACACTGGATGCAAGTGTTGTCAGAAAGTAAATGCGTAAAAGTGATTGCTCTAAAGTTTTGGCACCACCAAGACTTAAGGGCATATGGGGCCCCTGGACAGGTTAGATCACTGTAACAGAAACTCTCTTTAACTCACTCTCTGTTGCTCATCCGCTCGGCTGTCATGTGGGGGGGGGGGGAACGCCCAAAAGCAAAGAGTGACACGTTCATACATCTGTGAGCAGAATATTCGTTCAGCGTTCAGACTCTCGCACAAACTGAGACACACACAAAGAACAGTTTCTGATATGAACAGTTGAAATATAAGTTGCAAATGTATTTATTGCTTGTTTGCTAATTGTGTTTGTGTTGAAGGTCAAAGAATTTTTCATGAAATCATAGTATCCTAAATTGTCTGCGGTGCCATCGACCTCACAGGGCATTATATAAAGGTTTTGTGTAAATAACAAGGGCATTTTGACTGTGCCGCCAATCTCATTTCAGCCTTGAATGCCACCAATATAATCTTGCTCATCCAGCCTACTTTTCCACCAATATACCATGATTATCCATAAACACTAATCCCATTTGAATCACACAAAGGGCAGCTAAATGCATGCGATTATATTGTATTGGTAACAAGCTTCTTTACAGACTGGGTGTAGCGATGTATGTGCATTTTGATATTAATAAAAGATGAAGAGTGCACAGGAAACACAATCTTCCTCCCGTTTAAATGTGCTGCATTTGTACTAATTAGGACCCAGCAACAAGAAGGCTTCCCAACATGCATTTAGAGTCCTGTTCACTCTTCTACCAGCTGATGTAATGCTTTCCCATCAGCCATGAAAATACATCCTCCCGCGTGTCATGGGTGAGATATTCATTCCTTATCTTTCAACATACAGCTTCTGATGCATAATTAATTCGATTTTCAGTCTGTGCAAACGACCATCACGAAACATATGTGATGCACACTGGGAATTCAGCTTGTTAGATGAATGTCCAAGAATGAGAAACCCGCTGTATAATGATGTAATTTTAATCGTTTTGCATTAATTTGGCAAGGATCATTTATATCTAACAACTATTAACAATGTTTGTGTCAACATGTTTTAACACAGTAGTACAACAGAAAGCAAACCTGAACACTAGTTATAATTCACAGCCACAGCAGTTAAATGTGGATTGAACAGAGATGGAACCATGACCAGGTTATTATAGTTTATGAAAAAGCAGTTACACAAGAGTACAACTCTACCAAGCCTGCAAACTTTCAGAAACCTCAGTTTCACACCTGGATCGATGAAAAGCTCTAACCAAATCACCACAATCTTAATGAAACATACTGTACAAACGGCGGACTAAGGGATTACTGCTTGGTGGCAGTGATTAAAAGGAGAATTTTTATCAATGTTACCTTATGTGGATGGTGGCATTCTAAAGGCAGACTTCCACTGTTGCTAATTAGTTAGCTGACTGGACTGAACCCTGCTCTCTCTTGTCAGGGATCTGGCTGCATGGATGACTAAAATAGAATTTGACCCAGTGGGCAATGATAAAACCCAAAACTTTAAGCGACTCCATCAGAAACCATCAGACTGCTAAATAAATGTGATTATGTGATTGGCCAGCTTGACCATTTTGATTGAAATTAATAAATAAAACCAAAAATAAAAGTTTTATCCTGCCACATATCTTATGTGAGAGTAGGCCAATAGAAAGTATTATTGCCTATGGCGTAACTGTGTGGAAACCTTTTGTAAAAGATGCTGCTCTCATATGAGTGTATTTGTAAGCACCTGGAGTGATGCACTGACCAGTTAGTATGTAGCCAACTTGTATTGGCTACATTTATGGAACTATTTTATGCAAAAATGTTGAATAACTGGTTGTGTCAGGAAGGGCATCAGGTGTTTAAACCTATGCCAAATCATATGTGCAGATTATCCACTGTGGCTACACCCTAATAGGGTGCAGGCGTAAGAAGAATATGTTATATATATCTATTTTACACTCTGCTGTATTTTGGATATTTTTGTACAATTAGCAGTTAAGGGTCAATGGCGATGGACTTGATTTGATTGGACAAGAGAGATCTGTTAGGCTTACAGTGCAGTACTGTACGTGCAAATAGCCTAAAGCTCTTGATTTTAGCTTCTGTCAGTTATATTTTACCTTTGAAGTTCTGAATACAGTACTGAAAATATATATATAGTCTGTATCCCAGTACTGGTTTCATTTCAATAGGCTAAATGTAAGTTCAAACCTTTTAACAAGAAAAAAAAAAAAAAAACATGATTGCATTATAGCACCTCTACGTCTGCATTCATAATGGTATCAGATTCTTTGGATATGCCAGATTTAGGGACTTGAAAGCAAGGGAGTCAAATGGTTGGAAGTACAATCTGATATAAAGTTTGGTTTTTATCTAAAATCAAGCTGTAGATCACAGAGCAGATCGACTGACAGTTGAAAATAGCCAGGCTTTATCATGTATCAGGACTTATCTGAGTTTAAATCCCTTTGAAAAACACCTGAACACAGCCCTTTTTGAGCAACACAATCCCCCGTGAGATTATTCAGACCATATATCAGGCATATTAAAACTCTAATCCCAATTAAAAAGTTGTCAAAACCAACATGACTGAAAAGACATTGCGTTGTGTTAAAGAAGCAAAATAAAACAAATGATCGGCCTGTTTCTGTGGGAAATATTGTTGCGATGCACCTGAGACTCGACGCTCAAAGACACCAAGGTAACAGATGTTGTGTGCCGTGGGAGCATCCATCCCCCCTCTTTTCCTTTCCTCCTTCCACTCCTCCAGTGATGTAAGGTCCCCCTTGGCATTTGCTTTTTTTTTTTTCTCAGCCCTGAAATTCACAAACAACGTCCTTGTAACTTATTTCTCCCTAAACTCCTTTTCACCATCTGTTTCAGAGCAGGTCATGTGCTGAGTGGAAGGGAAAAATATTGAGGAGAAGAAGGCAGAAGGAAAGAAAGACATGCTTGAAGGGCTCTGCACTGCACTCCCAGGCATCAGGGATTCGTTCAACAAGCACTAGCGTTCCGTGTTGGTTGACAACAACAGAAGTACATCACTACGGCTCAGACTGACAGCTTGCCAGTGCCAGTATTTATTCGCTAACAAGCACATCAACTTCCCATTAATGTCCTTGTAGGAGAGACAGTGTGAGGTCTACAAAAAAGGGGATTCGAGACTCTCATAAAAATTACATCAGATAAGGTGATGCGGCCCATTGAACCGTAGCAGTACTGGGAGCAATTTTGAGTTTCCATTAATAGTACGAGACAGGCAAACGTGTGGAGGAAATAACCAGAGTTTTCTATTCTAATCAGTATTCTGGAGTGGAGTGACTCTCCATTACCTTCCAAAAAGACTTAAAATAGGTGGATGAATATCTGAACTCCCTCTATGCCACCATATTCTTTTCCTCTCTCCTTCTACAAACCAAGTTATTCGCTCTTAGCATCTCTGACTCTGATATTCACTTCTCTTTCCTCATATTATTTTTTTGCTCCTTTCTCACTGACATTCCACTCTTTATCCCAGATCTTGCTCCATCTCCCTCAGCCCTTATCTCTACCCCACCAGCGCCGCCGCACACCCACACATGCTCTCAATCACACATATACACCCCCCCCCCATCCCTCCTGTCCTTCATTTTAGTTCCAGGCGTCTGTTTCTTCTGCTCCAGCGGTGTAGCCGGCTAGCGAGCTGTCAGGGCGCGGGAGCTGTCTACCTCTGATTATGCTATCATGTTGCCCCGCCGGTGCAGTTATCTCGCATCCGGACCACGAGGAATCCAGTTTCATATTTGCCATTAATGTTTAAAGAGACAAAAGGTTAGGGCTGGGTGTGGGGAGCCGGCGACCCTGAGGACAAGATCCGGTTCCGCTTTGAGCCGGGCAGAGTGTGACGTAGCACATAGAAGACGTACCTGCGTTTATATATTCAACATAACTAACCACACAGGTCAAAAACAGTCCCAAACACAGTGTTAGAGAAGCATGCCTTAAAGACACAGTGTAATATAAATTGCATATGTATGTAAAAACATACATTCTCAAAGTCTTCATCCTGCCCCTGTCTTCATTGTTCAGTAACCTCTTGGTCCTGTGTATGATAAACATGTGTCAAAAATTATTTTCCAGCGTTTTTTCTTTTATTTTTATCAGGGATTTATTAAGATATAGCGCCACCAAACAGTCTTGCTACCATGATACTGAAACAAAATTAAGCCCCCTCCATCATAGAAGTGACATCTTGTCAACTGTGATAGAGAACCCATAACCCTCAACTGCGCACATTATTATACCATCATTGGTAAAAAAAAAAAAAAATTGGGGGTACTTTGGGGTACATTACCAAATGGTAACATTGTGCAGCAACAAAAACAGTATATTAAAATGTTTTATGAAATGCAACATGAAATCCATGCACAAAACACATATTTCTAACTTCTTGTTCATCTTTTTCAACTTCATAATGAGTTCTGCACGGTATGGCTTTTAAAGCTGTAGCATTTCCGTTTTAAATGTAACAAATTATCCCAAAATTCTTTTAATCTTACCAAGAGAAACCAGCACAACTGTGTGTGAGAATGTGTGAGAATAACAACTGTTCAACAGTAACACAAGTTGAACTGATTGTTTTTACTGAAAATATACCAAGAAGCAACAAAGAGAGAGTGAGAGATTGCGCATGTGTGTTTTTATGTGTGCATGCATGCATGTGTCCCTTGGTGTGAAAAGCAGAGGTAGACTAGACAGCAAGTCACCCTGACAAATGCCTTTGCAGCCAGGATTTTTGTACCTCCCTTTTGCCATTTTGGGTTTTGAGGTCTTTTCCACTACTGGAGCTGCCTTTAATTTCTCCTCATCTAAAATAGAAATGTAAATAAAAAGCCAAAAAGGTCAGATTACTTTTTTCTCAATCTGTCTTCATCTACTTTCACGCTGTTGCACCGTCCATTTCACTAAAAAATGCACGAAACACGCATGTAGCCTGAATATAATACAGTGCACACCTGTCTCCTCTCCCTAAGTGTGTCAGCTAAATCTGACTCTACATCACACTCCTCATCACTGAACCCTAACTCGTCCTCAGTGTCATCAGGAGGAATAGCCACCTGTGCCCTGTTTTCAGCCTTGCCATAGCACACACAGACAGAAGGAAAAGTATACCTTTCCAAAAACACAAGTGTTTATCTGTTCGTCCTTTGTCCATCTATCTATCTATGTATCTATCTCTCTATCTATGTATCTGTGTTATTTGTACAAAGATATTCAGATATTAATAACCCACTGGCTCCACTAACAATACAGTATAGTTCCTGGAGCCCATTTATTTGAATGCAAATGGGTCGCCCAACACATTAGCAAAAAAAAGTGTTCTTGTTCAAATGTTTGGTTTCTGTGTTGTGTGGTCCATGTGCATGGCCTATGTGCATTGTTTTTTTTTTTTTCTCACTGAGCAGCTAGACCTCACATTGGGATGACGTCACACACATAAATATGTATTAATGTAAATATATATAGCTTTTATGTATAGTTTTTCTAGGCTCTGGTTATGTGTTCATTGGTTAAAGTTTTAATAGTAAGAGCAAAAATTGTCCTAGTTTACAGTTTAAAGAAGCATAACATTGAAATACTTACAGTTTACCCCCATGTAAACTGTAATTTCTATGACAACCTTGGAGGTCTGTATGATGCCTAAAATTTACTTTGGGGTGAACTGTAGATACCATAAATTTTCACCCCAGGCCCATTACAGAGATCTCAGCCCATCAGCTGGTGGCTATGTGGCTGCCTGCCAATCACTGAGTCATTAACACAACTTTAGTATGGAAAAAAAGTGCTCCAAGAAAGAGGGAAAAAGATAGAAAGAGTTGACATAGAAAGATAACTGTGAATGATGTCCCATTCTTTGTAGTCTCATTTTCAACAATATTGATTGTTTGTTCAGAGCATTCAAAGCTTTTAGAGAAGGCAGAAAGCCCATTGTGATGATAGTCGATAAACTCAAGTAGCTGAGGCAAAAGCCAGACTGTTTGATCCATTATGCACATTTATTATGCTGTGGTAATTATTCTGGTGTTTAATAATTTTAATCAACTGTATGTGTTTTCAAGGGCAACTTATCTTCTCTGAAGTATGTATCTTCTTCTCTATACAATGTTCTCTGCTTTTCAATAGGAAAACAGTATTCACAGTGATACACATGTCACAACTATCCTGTAATTGCTACTAATTAATGATGTGCTAAAAGAGCACATATTCTTATTCAAGGGACTTACTTAATGTCAACACCTAGTGGTACTCAGTTACTGAAAAACACCTGTGCCAGCCCCTTCAGTGAATGAAGATAGCTTAGGTGTCATCTCGATGCCTGAACGTAGAACTCTTGGTCTCCACATGGTGGAAGCACCGTTGTCTTTGTATTGCTAACCCTGTTCCACAAATTTCTGTGTTTGTTTAATTTTTTAAAAATGTATTTATACATTTAAAATAAGAGTGAATGCTAAAAATGCTACTTGCACTATGGCTGTACAGTCATTGAACAAATGTAGATAAGTCATTCTCCATGGATTACACTGACACAGTATGTAAGGTCAAAGTGGCCGGTTTGAGACTGGAAATGGTCTGCAAATAAGGGGAAAAAAGTCATCCAGTAAATGTGTGTGCAGCTAATCAGAAAAAAGTAAAACACCAGAGCCTTTCCTAAAGCAGAGCAAGTGCATCACGGAGCAGAATGTATAAACTGCAGCCTGTTAGTTTCCATCGATGACACTGAGGACTGGGGGTCTGTATCCGAATGTACCAGCGTCTGGTTCCGAAGTGGTTGATATGACTTTGCTGCATTCAGCACTGGAGCGTTGGCGCAGCGAATACAAATGAGTCACGCTGCTCTGCATGGAGCTGCCCTCCCTTTACATCAGCAAATTCCCTATTTCCATTACAGTTAGTTTTGTGGGGTAATTTAAGAATAAAATCAGTTTGTAAACGTTGATAGTCTGTTCTGCTGTTAATCCAGAAACAACAAAGAAGTAGTTTTACTGACAAAATGAGATTTAGCTCACAGCTTCTTGACTGATGATTTGAATTATCAGCAATTAGGGGGCAGGTCTACCGAGCCAACAGAATATAAAACTACATTTGAACTTTAGTATTTTTTTCCTGCTAGACATGTCCAAATCCTGTCAATACTTTAGAGAGCAAATTTAAAAAAAAGTATATAATTAGAAGAAATGTCAGACCAGACTAGGTATCTGCAGAAAATCGGGAAATTGTTTGGACATCACTCATAATGATAGTCGTTACACAGCAGATTATGCTCTCACCTCAACATCTGTTTTAGCCTGATGTCAAGGCGCTGTCTTGTTGTCTGCTGTATTCTGTTAAAGGCATGGACTAAAGACACAGAAGAAACATTTAGAAAACAATTTCAGAAAAATGTCACCAGCGTACAGGTAATGTAATTATGAGATACAACTGAAGTAACATATAATATTTGAACAGAGACTGGCATATTTCCTATAATTGCTACATTCCAAGAGTTATCACATATTTGTCATGAACAAACTAATGCCCAAGGACCTCTTTTTATTTTTACACAGGGTCATTTGATTGTGCTCTATCAAGAACATGTATAAGAACATTATGAAATGATTAATTGAATAACAGGATGGTGAATTTTAACAATAGTTTAGCCAATATGATCTCAGACCGCCCTTAAAATTGACTTTATTGCTAAGGTAACATTGTTACCTACTATATAACTTGCTTATATAGGTAACACAAAGTATGACACATTTTAGTATAGTATAAATAACATTACATGCAATTTAACTGATGTACAAATTTGGCTTAAATTTAACTACTGAATTCTGGGGATAGAAATGTTCGACAGCATATTTTCCTACTTTTCTTATGCATCTACCTTGAAATGTATGCTACAGACATCTTTCTGAAAGCATTATGTATAATTTTGATGTGGCATCTGAGTTAGCACACAAATGATAAATGACTGCTACTATTCTTAACAACACTGTATATTAGGTTCTAAAACTAAGAGATGAAATTGTATCAGAATTAATAAATTAATAAACTGTGTATTCATTGGCAGGCAACATGTGCAACATAGTATCTCTCTCATAGAGACACAACTTTAACACAGTCTCCATTTTAAACTGTGGACCCGGAAAAACTAGAGACGGCCCTGCTAGCTGGTGTGTCTAGTTGGAGGAGCTGCTGGACAAGATGCAGCTGTCATGGGGTGAGGCTGCATGTTGCCAAGGACAAAATGCAATGTAGAAATGTCATTATGTTCCTGATAAGAATCCTTTTGTTCATCAAATTTAATTTGAATTTAAATGGCAAGAGTGACATTCTTTCAAGAAAACTCTTTTTTGAATGAGAGCCCAGATGTCTCAACAAGGTACTGTGCAGTTTGAAAGTTCACTTACTGTGTCTTCATACAAATGTAATAGCAGTAGTAAAAAAAAAATGACCTCCACATGCTGAAATGTACTTTTTACAAAACATTGACCAATTTTTCCAAAAATGTCACGCTTAAAACAGATCAATCAAATATTACTTTAAAGGAATGATTGTTGATGTTTATACCAACATATTACTTTTCTGGATAAAGATGCAGTAAATACTGAACATTCAAGTTCAACATTTCTTACAACAAATTTGTTTGTAAGATATTAATAGTTATCAGTCCATTGCTAGTCAAAGAGTAACTGTTTTGAGAGAAAGGATGAGTTGTCAGTGGAATAAAACACATTTTAAAAAACTAATCTTTTTCTAAAAGGCAGGTTTGATATGACTCTGTGCAACAGTTGGTGATATTTACACTGGCAGTTACTCATGATTTGTACTTGGTGTACAGTTTGACTGACAAAAACCTGCCTGTTCAGAACGGGCCGATTGCACAAGTTACAGCTGGTTCCCACGGCGTTAGAAGGTTAGGCTGCCATTTTTATTTGTAGGTAGCTAGCGAACGTTACCTTAATACCATTAAATGAACCACTGCATAGGGTTCTGAAAATATTGAGATTAAAACTCAAGTGAGCTTGCCTCATTAGGTCTCACCAGAGACAGTTCAGAAAGGAGACGGCCCACTCAGAGTGAGTTTCCTCTGTCTGTGTCATATGTGTTTCGTCACGGCCCCGCCCCTTTAGGAGCCCGGCTCCCGGGTCTATTCATTCCAATGGGAGAAGAGAACCTGAGCTCAGATTATTCCGCCCCATAGTCACCGAAGTAATATTGGACCCATTTTTCCCAAGCCACATATTTACGAACATTCTGACACTAATTTAAGACACAAATCAGATGAAAATGAACTTTGTTCCAGGCCTGCTGCCGACTCGGCAGCACACTCTCGCAAGATCTGGCAACATCTCGCTGTTGGTCGGTCCGGTTTCACTGCAGTGCTGCCGACGTCGCTTTCCAAACCGAAATGTAAAAGGGACTTATACATGAAACCATGAATTAAAAGTTAAATCTGAAATAAAACTTGTGTTTTTTTGCTTAATAAAACATCTGCACGACATTCGTTACACTTGCAAACAAGGCAGGAGGACAGACCCTGTCCTTCTAGGAGACAGGAAGTGTACACCATTTCATATCATTCAATCATTGGTGCAGCTTGTAATGGGCTATCTTTAGTTATAGAGTATCTTTGGTATAACCAGCACCGTTTAACAAAAGAGGCTTAACCCTAACTCTCTCTCTACGTGGCTCTGGGTGCAATGTAGTCATTACACCAAACTCAGGCATGTGTACATCTAAAATAAGCGGCAACCTCTAGGCTTTTTTGTCTGCTTAAGATTTGGTTCTGGATTCCATCGTTTTTACATATCATGACCACACTGTGCTGATGAGCATGTTTGTGTTTGTCTGCTTGTTCTGTGACATACAATCCCATGGTGCGTCAATAGCTGTCCAAGGCGAGACCTCCATTACTGGTTTTGTGTTGCATGCATCCAAAGCCCATTGCCCGGAAATAATGCTCCTTCTCTGATCTGTGTCTCCACACATATGCCTCTGTGGCAGTATCGGACAGCTCCTGCGGCTAATGGCGTAGACGCTCAGCGGCTGAAAACTAATCCATCACACAGAAAAAATGGTGAGGGAGGGGAAGGGGAGAGGCAGAAGTTGGGGGAAAAAATCCAATGGCGGTGCTGTACTTCATAGTTTTAAAAGGCTATTCATCACAATGGTCCCACTGTCAGGCTCCCTGCCTGTGTATCCATGGGAGGAATCAAACCCACGCCAAACTCATTTATGGGCATTGACGTGGAGAAATGGCCCATCATGAAGTCACACAGACAGACTGCAGGCGATTGGAGACACATGGATGAGTTGCGTCCAATGCTGCAAAATATCTGTTATATGAGCCGACATACTGTATACTCAACATTAGCTAAGAGCTTGCATTTGATCGGTGTGCTTAAGAGGGACTCTCACGTATAGAGGTCAAATGAGCAACCTAAACGCTTCTCCGAGGGCTTGATTGTCAGGTAAACTGAGAAATTATCCAAGGTGTATCAGCAAGTCAAATTCAAGACTTTTTAATGCCACCATTTAATTCAATTTAAGGCCAATTTAGCAATAAAAATAAACATCAAATGTAAAAATATAGGGGTACTCTTCTATATAAATACATATATGATCAGTTCAAAATATATGGCAAATTGACAATACTTGGTTAAGTTAAAAAACATTTGTCCAAATGGACTTATCTGTGAGAAAATTTGTCCTCAATGATATTAATCACTACCATTGTCTTCCAGCCAGAGTCTGACATGAGGCTATATCAAGGTCTGTTATGTTTTTTTTCATGGACCCACATGCCCTTTTTAAGGTCTTGCCAATTTCTAAGCTGAAAGTTATTTAGACCCCTGTGTTATTACTGTGAGTCACTGTTTTATACATGGGTTTGAAATAAATAAGTAAATGCCATCCTGTCCCATTTAGCCTACAGTCAGTCTGTTGTCACAGAGAATCTAGTCAACTTCCTCTTTTCGATTGGACTGATGATTGCCTCACTTTTTACAGCTTGTCTTTTGCCCAAATATTGGAGTTGGACAATTATTTACCCATCAATGTTTCCTCTACATTATTTAGCCAATATCGTTCCAACAGCCACCCTGTTATCTTGAATGACCCTGATCATTTCCATCATTATATGAATATTTTCTAACTGATATGCGTGAGTCAGGGTGAAACATGCGGTAAACAGGTTTATATGTTGTTTATACACCCTAATCTACTTAATTTTAAAGGCGACCGTTCCACCTACATAATCACATCTAGTCTCAGTTCTGCTTCTTCTAATGTTACCCAAGCTTGAGTGGCTGCACAACACCTCCCAGTGACACAGACTACAGCCACTTTTTCTTTCTATGATAGCAAATCAGTCACAGTGACCTTACCAAAAATATTACAAAAGTATACTGAATTCACCTTAAAAGTACAAACATTACAGCATGAACATGTTCAGGTCAGCTTATAGACACATTTAAAACAAGAAAGGAAAAAATCTAGTGCGTCGTCTTTGTAATTTAAAGTGGATTGCATATTTTAATCAGCTTAGAGTGAAATTGTACTTTTTATGTTGTGTTGTTGTTTTTGCTAATCTGATAAATGGAAATATATAGACCTATTTGGAAACCAATACGACGATGGAAAAAATATTTAAGTCATCAGGAGAGCAAGACCGCTTCATAGCTCATCAGATGGACTGCTATGTCAGCCACAGGTAGGTACTGATATTCTCTTTTGAATCCTGTGTTTTTTTTAGCCTATGCTGTATTTGTTTACATTTTGGCAAATTGGCACAATTAAAAGTATGTTAAATTAGCTATTAGCAGTTCCCGTTTGCAATGTACCAATTGTTGTCCACTAAGGTGACCAGACTTTTTAAATGAAAACTGAGAACACTCATGATGACCACCAGACTAGTGGTCAATGTATCATTAAAATATCCAATGTGATTATCTATGAAATAAAAAAAAGGGGGCAATTCTGGTTTCATTTATTTTGTCCATGGTAACTGTTGCTGTGTAAAAAAACTACGGTGTGCCACTTCTGGCCAAGTTTTCCACAGCAATTTTCTCTAAAACTAGCGGGAACAAGTAGTTAGTAGAAGAAAAGGAGTGAAATTAAGCAATTGAGACGTCAGCGGTGGGCTCTGGTTAAAATGCCAGAGGAGAGGACAGAGGAGCACAGTGCATATGTAATTCCCCACCTCCCTTTTAATATTACACCGGTCCGAAATTCAAGAGGAGGTTGAGCTTGCATTTTCAGTTTGGAAGAGAAACAGTATGGCAACCTTGCCACTACAGTTAGGAGGAACACTAGAAAGTGGCGAGCAGTAATGCTAAAAAATATTAATGCTAAAGATGAGCTGTTTGATAATCATTTATGTCCATTACAAAAGACTTTGTTTTATAAGAACATTAAGACCACTAAACTTGGGAGTGAGAGAGATAAGAGTCCTTCCAGCTCCTAAAAGCCTGCTCTCATGGCTGTAGTAAAATATAGATCTAAGAAAATGGAACTTTATCCTGTCAAAGAAATATTCAATTGTGAATGGTTTTATTCTTTTTTAATGAGTTTGTAAAACATATTCTTTCTGTTAACTTCCTTGATAGACAAAAAAAGCTTTTTAAACAAAACTTGGATTATAAAGATCATTTAGAAACTTTCCCCCCAGTGTAAAAGCTTGCGTGGTGTAACAAATCACTTGCTGTGGCGTTACAATGTTTTAATGAAAACTTGAAAGCAAGGAGGAAATGTAATTTCCATGCTCTTGGATTAGTCAGAGCCTCCTTCATTAACTGAGGAAAATGAGGAAAACTATGGTTTGTGTGGTTAATTTCGCTTCACTCCTGCCCTGTGTGTCAGCAGGTGTCTAAGCAAAGCCGTGGCAGTGGAAGTGAGTGAGTGTAATAGGTCTTGAACATTAAATGTTTGGGGGGAATTTGGGGTGCTGCATGTCCAGGGACAATCAATTTAAAGGGTTCTTCAAATGAAATGGATTTGGAAATTAAATGAACTCTCAGAGTGTGTTGGCTCTCTGCACGGTCTGATCAAGTACTACCAGCTGTAGGGAACGAACGATTCTTGCCATTATTTTTAATTTGTATCAGAGCCTTTTCATGAATGGTGGCTTTTTGGAACTCTCTGTTTTAAACCCTTGCTCCCTGCTTACAAATCCACTCACTCACACTTGTCATGCATGGTCTCGGCCATTAAAAGAGGTTTTAAAATCTGGAAGATTAAGAGATGGGGTATCCGTTTTAGGCAGAACATTATAATACATCAGACAAATGTTTTACTGTTAATGCCAGCTAAAAAAAAGTGTAGGATTACTGGTGAGAGCAATACATGAAAGGATGCTGAGAAATAAAAATAATTTTGTGAAATCCAGATTTCTTAAATTAGTGCTAAAATAAAGAGTATTCAACCTGCATTTTAGGTGTGACAGCACCTTTATTAGCTCAACTGTGACTCACAGTATGTTATTCCCTTGTTAAAAGCTTATTAAAAGCCACAAAAGCAATCCGTCCCAGCACCCATATTTGCAGTCCTGAGCAGGTGGATAGTAGTGTTACTTTTGTCAGTTATTTAGTCTTAGTCCTGTGTCAAATGTCCTTGTTAGTTTTTATCATATTTAGTCAACCTCATCCTGGCTTACATTTTTATTTTTTTTGTCAAATCTTAGTTGACTAAGAGTCTAGGCATTTTAGTTTTAATCTCAAAGAAAACTGTAACTGTTTTAGTATAGTTTGAATCAATGAACTGTTTGAAATTTTAGTCTCTTTTAGTCATCACTATATATATATACATATATACATATATAACATTTCAATCAATCTAGTCTAACCAAAACAGTTAGTAAGTTAGCTGCTCAGGTGTTAGATGCATACTGTGGCGGCATCTCCCCTACATCTAACCACTTGGGACACTGTCCAACAGCGTGCGTACACACACACACCAACGGATAACCGACACTTGCGTTTACCGACACACAGCGCAGCACAGGAAACGGAACTGTTGTATTGAAAAAATTAAAAACATAATAATCTATAGTCTATAATATTGTGTCCGTTTTTAAGTCAATGTAAATAAAGAGAGATTTTGGTAACAATCACGTCATATCACGTGACAAACACGTCAACAATATTGCATTTTGATAAGTGAATGTTTAATGACGTCGTTGCCGTCTCGTCGTCGTGTCTTAGTCATGGAAGAAAAGAAGGTTGATAATATATTGAGTCAGAGGTAGAGAGGAGCTGCCAGGTAGTAGGCAAGTGTGTACCACTTCAAAATTTCATCTCACAGTACACTTCACACACACTTCCTCACACTAGTTCCTGATACCACTTTGACACCAGCTGAGTGTGACACACTTCACCACAACAATAAACTGGCTTTGTGCCCGACTATAATCAACATGAAGAAGTTGAAGTTTGTGACATGCTGAATTAAGTGTGAAGTGTGAATATTATCATTCATGTCCAAATACCCGACAGTTATTGGAGAATCTTCACAAATGATTATCACTTAATATTAACAATCTGTTTTTGATAACTGATAACACTATCTAATATCGAACACTGTCAACATAAATATTAAATATAACCTTTCATCAAAACATTTAAGAAGTGTTCCTCAAATTAAATATTTTATGAGACAAAATAATATTTATCATATTATATTACTCCTATCTGATATAGCTGATCCTGCTTATTCATTCATTATATGGAAATTACATAAAACCAAAGATTAAACAAAAACAAAGATCTGCGCTTAATGGAGCTACGTCTAGTGCAAAGAAGTACGTCACACAAGTAAGTGTGTGACTTTACTCCCGGACAGATGCTTTCTGGCCTGAATTTCTGTCTAACAGGATGGATAACTAAGACACTGCTATATCAAACTAAACACAGTACAGACCTTAAGTCATTTTGTCTGTACACATTTCTACAAATTTCAAAAACTGTCTTTGTGTGTTTTCAGTGTGTTGGAGCTGTCCTTCTGGAACAGCATTTTCGAATGAGCTTCAAAAATCAGACCAGTAACACTGTGGTCTTTGAACAATAAAGTACATGTTTCTTACAAGGAAAAACCAATAGGCACTTAAAGTACAATACACATTTTTCACAGCAGACATTCTGACATGTCATGAATTGAAAAGCACAGGTGTAACTAATAACGTTAATATTAGCTGCATCCCATTTAGGTGTGCCTAGTTCCAGGGCCTGGTGTTGTTCCTGCTGGCTCACTGTCATGGCTTACTGGAACACCCAAATGGAGGGAAGCCATCATTAACATTATTAGTTCCACCTGTTCCTGCTACGACAAGTCAAAATGCAGTGACAAAAGCCTGTATGTCCCTTCACAATGCTGAATAATATAAGAATAGCACAAAGCATTTATCTGTTTTTTATGTAGGGGAGATATTTTTATGACATTCTGGGGTTTAACAGTATTACATCAGCGGCTGCTCATGTTCTTCAGAGTATTTGCACATCTGACATGTTCATCTGTTTATTGGATGCACTGTCAATTGTTTTGTCACCAGTTTGCAGTCAGCAGGTCCTGACATTTCTGTTTGTGCATCCCCCTTATGTAATCACCCGTGGGCTTTATTTCATGACAAGGGCAAGGTGAGTAGCCTTGAAGAGCGGCTGTGCTGCCAGAAACTGTACATCAGCATCAGTGACACCATAATAAAAAAGAATGATCACCAATATCTCCGGCTGGTTATCAAGATCCCACATCAAATGTGCAATAGAAACATGACATATCTAAACTACATTGGAGCATGCTACTGTGTACTGTCACAGCTGCATGTGAGATTGCTCTTAAAAAAAAATAACATGAAGACAAATGCATATATATTGTATTACTTTTTTCTATATAATGTGTTGGCATCATTGATGCCAATGTATTTTGTGGTATGTTAACAGTATTTGAGAAAGGATGCAATTGACTCTAATGCAACATGATTTATAATACAGTAAGATATATTTGTGTGACTTAAATTGGATTTATTACATGTTTAAAAGGTAATGCTCTTGTATAATTACGCTGCACTAGGGTTATATTGAAGTGTTTGGAAAGCTGGCAAAAACAATTAAAATGACCTAGAACTGCACTTTCTAGGTTTTTAAAAAGAACTCCAGGGTAACTTTCATCATTACCTCATGGTCACATCGGTATATATGAGAACTATGGTCAAACGAACTCATTATCCCAGGACCCACTCAGGTCAGAGTAACAAATTCCCTTAATCCCACCAAAAGCACTTAGAAGGTCAAAACTTAAATGAGATCAGTGCTGTGTGTGAACGCAACCCCCCCAACGCATCTCACAATGTCTCCCACCTCTCTTCATGATTACATCAGCTTCTTGAGACCCTCAGCAGTGACTGGGGCCAATAGCGCGGCGAGCGAGACCTACAGTCGGGCTAGCGAGATGAATGACAATCGAGACTTTCTCATCTTTCCGCCTGCTGTTGTTTAACAGCGGATGGCAAAGCCACAGAGGCAGACTCTGCTTATCTCTTCCCTCTTCTGAAGGCAGGGACATGCTGTGCTGTTCCCATGGTTACAACCTCTGCACCTCGACCAAGCAATTTAAGAAGTAATGCCTCTTTCATAGGTCACTCTTAGAACACAGTTATATTAAATGAAGAATAGCTAATAGGTTTCACAGGTGAAGAAAGCAACATATGCAAGCTATTAAAGATTTTATGGCAGCTCAACAGAACTCCTGTTCCTGTGATCAGATGACGGTAATGATTTTTCTTTTGCAGCCCCTTATGACGTTACTTTGCTGGTCTTTGTATGGTTTCGAGTGTGTGAATGTGAATGTTCTCACCGGCCTGCGTATGTTTTTGAAGGTTGGTTATTTAACCATCAGTAATCTCTCTTCCAGACTAAAAATGTTGTTTTAGTCATTAACTATGCTTACCATGAGACAACAAATCTTTATCCTAGATCTTTTTCTCTATCTGCACCCCCCCCCCCCCCCCCCACACACACACACAGCATAAGTGGTGTCAAGCCTACTGAAAACAGTAATCTGCTAAATAAATAGGACCCCCACTCATACCCATATAATTGTTGGTTTTTGAGGACCCAACAATCTGTCTGCTTCTAAGCTTTTCAAGTGTGGAGAAGCTGAGGCTTAGCTCTGTACGTGGGATGGCCACGTCGGTGACGATGAACAATTGTGTCATTCTGTGTGACTTGAGGGTGTATGATTGGATATGGCCTCCCCTGTTATTGCAAGCTAGATATTAACCTCTTTATCAAGGGAAAGTTGACTTGACACACACTTAAGCAGGGCCGTTTCTCACATTAGCACTCATTCACTCATTCAAAGGTAGAGAGGTTAATACATTTTCAGTTCCCGCTCCAGTATCCCAGCCCTCACAGATAATTCAACTGGAGTCCTCCTGGTCAACTTTTTAACCTTTTGACTGCCATCACAATAGAAATACAAATGTGTCTGTTTTTGTGGTGGATATATGCAATGACTTCTAATTTACTCTATAATGAGCATAGTGATGCAAAGGCTTCTTTTGATGTGCACCCTTCCGCATTGAAGGGAGAGCCTCTTTTAAATGGTGAAAATCTAATTTGTGAGCTCTTGCTTCATGTATGATTAGATCTGATTAGCTGCGATATTTACTTTCAGAGTTAATCAAATTCTTTGTCAAATTTTCTTAAAGGGATATAATTACTTTTTATATTATGATACCTACAGTTCCCAATGGAAGTGTTTATTTTACTGAGTAAAAGCATTCCTGAGGAACTTCAAATTTGTAAACAGCTAATTTAGGAAGGTACTGTAGGACTGTGGCCTTCTGGATTAAACAAAAGGGAAAAAAAAGAGGAAAAGGTTTTTTGCATTTGCCTGGCATGGCACAGAAACCATGAGAGTGCATACTTGTCCTGTACATCTTAAATACCACGTTTTTAGAAGAAAAAAAAACACCATCTGTGCAACTATTACCACCCTTCAACCAAAGAAAAAAAAATCGGACAAAGTTACTTTTCACAACAACAGTTTTTAGCCACTTCTAAATATGTTGCAGATAAGGTGACCCCATCTGTTTTCCTGTTTTGCAAAAGGAACTATAAGAATAAAAACCAATCCTTACCTTATGGCTAGATTTTAAATAATAGGTGAGTCAGTAAAGGCTAGTTACTAAAAAAGACAGGGTAAAAACATTGAGCATATGTGTCATTAGCTGTACTCAATGGTCACATGGCAAAGTCAGCATTATATAAATAACATTAACACTAATTCCATTACAGTACAATACAGCAAGTTTAACAAGTATAATTAATTAATAATTTATTAATTCAATTTATTTTCTTTTTTGTCAAACCATCAGTGATGCTCAACACTTCATTCAGATGTTTCAAATTAAAAGCAGGAATGAGAAAGATCATGCCATTTGAGCCGCTGGAAGGCTTTTAATGAAATATTTTGTGAATAAATTAGTAAATAAAACTGCTTGTCTTTCTAATGCTATGTTACCACAGACAAAAATCAGCATTTTTCTCTATGGAGCCATGCTTAAAGCCTTTGAACACATCTGAATAAGAGACTTGAAGTCCTCCATGATTATCATCTTGTTGCAGACCTCCGGGTTCTATTTGAGTGTGACAGTTTTGGACTTCATCCTTCTCTGTCCTTATCAGGTCGTCATTTTGACTTCCTGTAGACAGTCGGAGTGAGTCAGTCAGTCATCCTCCTTCACACGAGCCAGAGAGGCAAGATAGAAATCAGCCACTGCCAGGTTGTTAATGTAGCTGTAAAATGTGTTGTGATGGGGATCATTGTATATCATCTGTTTGTATAAGCATGTGTACTGTTTATGTACTGTCTGTTTATTTGTTTATCTGTGTTTCTGTGTAATATTGTTGTAGTAAGCAATGAAGTAAAAATCCTGTCTTGCAAATTACGTTATACTTGATTAGCCAGGATGCAGAAACTGTTTAAGAGAGGCGTTAGTTCAGCTTTATCATCATTCTGAAGGATGTAGTTTGTATCGCATCATACAAAGAGGTGCTTTCTGTTATTTAGCCTACCCTCATTGATATAAATGGGACAAACAAAATTATAGAAACACCTGTCAATAATCAAACTGTTATAATTAATAATAGCCATACAAAGCATTGTGACTGTTAAAAGTGACACTTTTTTAGCTATGTCATTAGCTTTTAGTTTTAATGGAGCATCAAGCCAGTTCAGGCAGAAAAGTGAAGTCCCGCTTGCATTAGCTGACTGGCATCAGTTGCTTCGTTCATGCTTCACTGGCTCATTCTCCAGCTGTTTGGCCACCAGCTGACTAGCAGCATCCAAACACGTTTATGTAATTGTTCAAGCGGCCATTATAACCTGACACTTCTCACTTCACTCTGCTGATTACGCTCTTTCCAACGCTGTTTGCTGCCACAACTCCCTCCACCACCCCAAAATACTCCTTAAGTGCTAAGTTTTTGGCACAGTTCATTTAATTTGACTTTTTTTTGTCATGTGTGCTTTTTAAAGGGGAATTAGATCTCTAAAAATAATATTTGTTGCTGTGCAAATTCTTTTAGGGTTACCTCAAAGGAATGAGCATTTTCTGCCAAGTCTAACTGTATAACCATTTGCTAGTAGTGGTCAAACAGCTAATGCTTAAACATTTTGACAAAGTGTGTCCTGTTTTTTTAATTATAGCCAATCATGATGGCAAGGTGTGCACTCTTTTTGTTTATCCAATCATCTCATTTAGCTGAGATCAATTAGTTACCTCACTCCCCAGGGAAGCTGTGATTTGATGTAAAAAAGCAAAACAGGATGCCCACGACTAATGCCCAATACTATGAAATGTTGATGGTGTGATGAACCCCACCTTTAACAGAGCCAGCTTTGTGAGACCAGGAAGCCAGGGGGTAAGTCCAGTGACTAGGTGGGCCTCAGTCTGCTGAAAAGCTCTGAGACAGATACCACCATATATATACATATATGTGTGAAACCTCAGCAAGGAAAGTTATTTAATAATCCACAGATGTTTCACCAAAGTTGCACATTTGAAAGGCCTGAGTTTGGCTCATTTCCTGCAGTTTTTAATTCTTTTACATCATCGCTTGTCATTTTGTAGTGTATAATTTTGATATAATTGATGTGTATTTATGCTCTTAGTTGTTTTGCAAAATAAACATTTTCGCTGTTATTTTTTTCTTTTCCTTTAATTTCATTGTATAATTACAGCAACTGATGTCTGGTTTGTTTGTTGTTGATTGTTTTTTGGGGTCGGCCTGACTGGGGTGTGATAAATGGATGGTCTGAATTACCATGAAAGGAGTGGAAAATATAAGGAATCTGAAAAGCAAATAACCTTTAACAAGCGATTCCCTAGCAGCACTTGCAACTGAACACCTCTCATGAATGTAATGGGTGACACACACACACACACACACACACACACCAGGAATGCAGCACCTCCTGTCCTCTTATTCATGCCATCATTTCAGCACTCCCCTGAGGTTTCAGCGCAAAAGTGCGTCTTGTTGGCCGGCCAGTATTTAGGTGAATATGCTGTACATTCCCGCCAGCTTCTCCTTATGGGTACAGAATGGCAGTGAGATCGCTGACAGACCCCCAAAGTGCATGTTTACCTGCCACTGATGTGACAAGCTCTCATAAATCACTGTTATCTCCCACCGGTGGCACACGCCGCTTTTGTCCTTCACACAATGAGGGCTTTCCTCCATGATGGCTGCAGACAGTTTGTAAGCAGTCGGGCAGCTGGAAGGAGATGCACTATACACATGTACAAATACACATGGTACATTACACACACACACACACACACACACACGTACAAACGTACACACACACACACACACACACACACACTCTCTCTCCTGATGGACGCTAATCACATCATCCCACTTGCCTCTGCTAATCAAACTCACACAGTTTTGGGCAAAGTATTTCCAGTATAGTCCAAAAATACAGACACTAAAATGTTTTGTTACAAAATACAAAGGCATTTCTATCCATAAGTCCATCAAGTACAATTTACAAAATACTATTTTGTAATTCAAATTCTTATTTTAAATACATTTTATCAGAAATACTGCCCATCCCTGGCTACAAGCAATAACAGCCTTTCCAGGATGTTTGAAACCTGTACAGTGAAGGGTGTTCTAATGGATTTGCACATGCTCACACATAAAAGCAGATACACACTCACACACAGTACAATGACAGGCTCTAAATTGCGCACAGTGGGAACAAAAAAGGTGAAATATTACAAATGACACTTAATGTAGATATAATTACCATATTTCTAATAAATTGCATTCTTCTGATAACAGTGCCATCCATTTGCATTACTGCAGGGGAAAATAAAATTGCTGTGCAATCTATGATTCATACGAGAGTACTGTCAGTATATTTCTTCTCTTCCCTTCGCAATCTCTGGCCATGCATGCATTGTTGTGTGTTAGTGTGGGTACAGTGTGTGCCTGTGCCTTGTTGGTTTAATCATTTATTTTACTAGTGTTATCAGTATACTGCACACCATGGACCCATTGACATGTATATTCTGCACGTCTCAATTTAAAATGGTAACTCTTATCTGTGCTGAGGCCCTCCCCAACCTTACCCCGTTGAGGTGTAAGATTCACACTTTTATAGGATTTCATTAATTGGACACAAAGCTGGGTCATTTTCACAGGATGTTTTTTTCCCCTCCTTATTCTTTGTCTTCGGTTTTTGTGTCCTTGTGTCTTTAAGGTTTTGGTGATGAAGAAGAAGGTTTTTATGAGTCGGAGAGTGGCAAAAACATCTGTGGTGATATGGTGTTGGCATTAACAACAACAAATACCCAGAAAATTTTAACCATTTGAAAGACATTCCAACTTATAGTAATAAAGCTGACAATGTAAAGGGCCATGCTCGCTTCTCATTCCAATGTAAACAAACACAACACCATGCAGTAGTTGGGCTGTGATATGATCATCTGACGTTGACCTGCGACAGAGTAAGTTAGTTGTGCAGCATCGGTTTCCATGGTCTACCAGCTTTGTGATACCAAAAAGACAGAGTTAAGTTCAAAGACAGCTGGCTAACCCATTAATTCTGCCACAGTCAGATTGCAAAATGTGTGGCGACACATGGACAAATTAGATTCAAGATGATGACAAAAGTGTTGCTGCGTCAGTGGTTTGTTGTTAGTTTGGTTATTTTAGAATCTTGACCATGACAGAAGAAAGGTCTTTATAGAGTGTGTGCAAGACTGGTACAAACAAAGATGTTTAGTATTTACTCGCTGAAACCCACTGAAAGGGTCAGAGTAAGAAATCCATTTCTGGTGACCCTTTTCATGTCAAGGACAAAAAACACATTTTTCCACCACACAGAGCAAGTTCTTCTTTATCACCAATTCTTTTTCTCATTTGAGAGAAAAGAATCATTTAACAGACGCTGATGCAAGCAACAGCTTGTGTTGATGAGTATTATTACTGTCCAGTATGATTTCATATAAAAACTCTTGATTATCTTTTCCACCATGTTGCCCAGTAGGCATAAGTAAGGCATACTCGTCATATACGATATTGATGTCTACTGTACCTGTACCTGAACTTGAGTCAAGTGGTATACTAGAACATCTATGGGATTTTATACAGTTGAAATACATGACAAGAAAGTTAGTATAGTTTCAGTGTTTCAATTTTCAAGTGTTCCTCTCACACCGTGACACTAAATAATACATTTTTTAATGTGGTATAGTCAATTTAATATAGTTTACATATAGAACATTCATTGGTATCAGCATTTCTTTCAATATATTTTCAATGAAAAACATTTGTGTCATTACACATTGATGTACTAATGAAGGCAAATGATTACTTAACATTGTTTGCTTCAATTGTGTCCAAACTATTGAGCAGACAATAAGCGATGGCACCTGTGAGGCTCATGACACTCACGGCATAGAGATTTGTCATATGTATTAGTCACTGGGTGGCATTCAAGCTCCCAGTATGACTCCTTTCTTGCCCACACACATTTGGCTTCCCATCGCTAATTATCATGAGCAAAAGGAGGGAGAAAGGCCTTTGACTGCAAAATGAGGCATTAAATACAGTACTTAAAAAGTGGCTGTCTGTGTGTGTGTGTTTGACGACTTGGTTTAAGGTTAGGGTTAAAGTTACGTTATGGTCTGGGGTCATTTTTGGCCCCAATGTATATATATATATCTGTTTGGAGCCACAAAACATATTTGAGCCTTATATTGCAGGTAACACAGCCTACAAAATCTAAATTAGCCTTATTACTAATAAGTCTATTTTACATATTTGGTACTTTAACTTTACCGTTACAATAATACTATGTTTGCTTCTATTAAATTTGCAATAATTAAAATTAAATTATAGAACAATAAAGAAAACTCTTTACATTTTGTGTTATTTTTATTGGGGGATGCTATAACCAACAAAACACAAAACTGAACAATTGTGAAGTTGAGAAAAAATCCACTGGCATGTGTAGGCTTACTTTGAAGTAGATTAACTATAAAGAGCTATGCAGGCCTACTTTGAGTCCTCCCTTTGTTTGTGCAAATTTATAAAATAAAAAGAAGCCTTTGATATAATAAATATAACATATAGCCTACAAATAGTAAAGTAAAAAAAAAAAAAGTCCAGTTGCGTAAGAAATCCTTTTAGTTTTTACCTTGTCTTAACTGCAATCAACCCTAGGGCCTATTTCTGAATGTCACTGCAGATCTTCTCGATTTCAGGGCTGTAAGATGTTACTTGGATCTTCACACAAGACTGCAGGCTCTCATCTGTGAGGCGAGAGATATTTGGATTTTATGTAGTTCATGCTTGGGAAAAGCTACATTGATCCAAGTATGGTTAGGACTCCAAATGCATACTCTTTCATGTTCAGATAATTGTGGGGAATAGCGTTCCATGTTTCAAACACAAGTATGTTGGGTTTTGGGAGGTTTTCAGTATCACTTCACTCCGCCTTCTGACGGGCGACAGCTTCGAGTTTTGCTGTCAGGCTTTTGAACTTGGGCACCCATAACGCTTTGTCAGCTAAGCCGGCCAGTTCAATTTCGAGGTTGGGTTTACTTGCTCCTGTGAATGTGTACATTTCAGGAGATGGGTCAATGTCCAGGGCGTGACAGCGAAGGATAGTGTAGTTTTTTCCTTTTTGAAAACTGCAATAGTGATGATCGCATGTTGTAAATAATCACAACTGACGTGATTGTGTTCTTTGTACTCTCTCAGGGAGGGGAAGTGAGAGAGCGTGCCAGCTCTGCTTTCAGTTCAATGACCACTGTAGTAAGGTCCCAAACCCCTTCTGTGTCCCTCTGATACTAGGTGCCCGATCCGTAGCCACTGACACCGTGTGGCTGGCGTTTATTTCTTTGGCTTTTAAACAGTTCAACAGCCTCACGAATGTCCTCCCCATGTTTGGCCTTTCAGTGGTATCAACTCAATGTTTTTTTCCTGCAGCCCCTCCGAGTTCACATACCTGCATAGCAGCGCTGTCTGCTCAGTATCTTTCACATTGCTTGACTCATTGCAAGCAATTGAGTATGTTGGAGCTGAATTGATGGCCTCGATTTGCTGACTGGTGATGTTTGTTGCCATTATTATGGCTCTGTCTTTGCAGGTCTTTGCAAACAGGGGCATATCTTTAATTTTCTGAACTATCTCAGTTTTGTTTTTGAAGTCTGAGAATAGATTCTCTGATATTTAATGCTCTGCTTTCCGCAGCAGTTCCGAAGTTGCTCCAGGGAATGAATGTAAGTCAATGTAACGTCCTGACTGAAACACAACTGTTTGTGTGTGTGTGTGTGTGTGTGTGTGGTACTTGCAAATTTCTATCCTAATCTTGTGACCTGACGTAGTGAAATCTTGCTTGATAAAGGTAAAGGTGACCGAGAAAAGACCAAATTCTCTCCAACACTCATGACTTGATATATTAGCAAGAACATTTAAGTGGCATGGTGGAGAGCTGGTTGGGATGGGTGCTGAGTGTGGGCTGAGGGAGTCGCGGGGTGCTGGTTCAATTCTCTCCAGTAGTTTGAAGAAAAACAGCTAAAAGCTAAATCTAGTCAAAATATATATTTTTTATGTGACAAAATGTCAGCCTGCCTAGTTACTAGCTGTAAGTAAGGGCCATTGGCCCACCCCCCCAGTAAAAAAAATTAACAATTGGTCCTTGTTATCATGTGACCAGTGTTCAAAAAGTAGTTTGCATGACACCAGAGCCAGCAGCTCAATTTGTTGTTGACCACACCATGAGATGCAGTTGAAAGCTCTGAAAAAAGCTAGTAATCAGACCTTTGAGTTAGATTATTTTGTCACACATACCGTCCCAAAGGTCAAGAATGAACTTCCACATTCAAAAATGTCCATGTTGTACCCATATTGTATGAGTTCTGTTGTGGTCACTGATTGAGTACAATGGATGTTTTTTTTTTGGTGTAAGTAGGCATAATATTTCATGATTTTTTAAAAAGGAAATACAGTTTCATTAAGTTGGGATGACCTTGATTGACCGTTCGCTACACCCTTCTCCCGAACAGCGACTGACCAGACCCATCAGGCAACATCTGGAAGTGGTATGTATGAGGTCGTAAATAAAGTGCAAAAAATAAGAAATTAATTCAACCGTGGCATATGCTAAAGTTAGCATGTCCGGCTAACTAGGTTACTGCCTACAGTACAGTAGTGAATTAGTATTACTGGGAAGCCCAAGGAGCGTATACTGTATAATATCACAGCAAGAATTATTTTGTGGGGTTACAGGTTACATTAAGGATCGGAACATTAACTGTGTAAATCTCGGATGCAATCACGAGTGTGAGATAATGTAAGCAACACTGTTTTCCTCTTTATTGGATTTGGGGAAGCTTATACTCCAGCCCGGCCAATAAGATCTACCAGCAGAAGTTAATTTTGTGGTGTGCTCAGATAAACGTGATTTGGTCTTTCTTGATGTGATAAAACCCCCAGGATCAGTGGCTAACAGCCTGTAACTGGTAAAAGGACAACCCACAACCTAAAGACTTCTAATTAACTTCACCTTCGTAGTCCATTAGCACCACACTACTGATTCTGCTGCAGTGTGTGAAACTTCTGAAACAACCAACTGTGCTAACCATAAACATTAAACTTTTACTGCCTGCAGTCGGCTGACCCATTAACACTTAAACATCAGTGGCTATGTTTGAGTCGTTTGAATTTAAACCATCCCTGCCTTAAGTACAGTACATTTCCCAAAAGAGAATTATAAATTGCATCTGCATGGTACTTTCCACTAAGTTAAGGAATATATTATCAACATCCACTTTCCACTGACACACATTTCAAACAGTGCTTTCATCTGCTGAGTCCTCTTACCCTCTTTTTAGAGTTACACATTGCAAATAAAGTTCAGTGACATTTACTTCAAAACATTTATTTCAGAATGATTTCTTTACAAGCACTTTGTAAATTACATCTACATCCGTTGCCACTGTAACACCCTAACTTTCTTTGCTGTGACAAATCCAGATTTCCACTTCTACTTTGTCATTCGGGCCAGTCAGCGAAAAACTGGACACAGGTAGGCCAGAGCACTCAGCCACTTCATCACCTCCCTCTTCCCCAGAGGAGCTCTGTGGCTCAGCCGCCAACTCACCTGTGGTAGTGATAAAAGCCTACTGCATTCACACTGAATTCTCTCCGTCTCTGTATGGTATTTTATGCGTTCTGTTTCTAGGAAGCAAAATCAAAAAGAGCAATGAGCCTTTCCTACAGTAATTCTTTATCATAATTGCTAATTTTCTAACCTGATGAGCAGAGATGCAGGCACAGGAATTTGTATGGATTTATTGCTTGTAAAAAAAATATGAGTGCAAGAAAAACTTGTGCATTAATGTCAAAGCAGGATTTTACTGTTGTAGTTGGTTGAAGTGGTGCTCATTTGTAAATATTTTGCGCAGGACTACAGCCATAGACTGTATAGGAAAGTGGACGTAGCCACCGTGACGTCACCCATTTGGTTTCTTGGAGCCAGAAATTACGTGATTTGGACGAGCGCTGTCTGTATCCTGATTGGCGGCGGCCGTGGTAGCGACATATCAATCACAAGGTAGCCCCACCCTAAAGCATATCCATTCATGTCAAAGTCATGTCAATTTTACTTTAAATGGGACCATAATTTACTAAATGAACATCACTCTGTACTGCAAAAGATTTGAAACTAGGGACTGAGACCATTAACTCATTAGGAAAATGTTTACTGAGGTAATACATTTTTTTTCATATAAACTTCATGACATAGAGAGTTCCCAACCTGGGGCTGATTTAAAACTGATGATGGTGTGTTGAGATGTTTTTAAAAGGCCAAGTTTTGTGTATTTGGCGAAAATGACGATATTAACACCAGCATTGATATGTTTAAAAATAGTACAGTCATATAATTCAGTTAACAGCTCAAAAAACATGTTTAACTGTGCAGTGTGCAGTACTTGAGTACTGTGTGAAATTCCATTAGTGTGGTGATACAAGGCAAACAAGTGCAGCAATTATAAAATCATGAATTGTGTAAATAACAATTGAAGTATACATTTGACAACCAGTTAATGAATTCAGATTCATTGAAAAAATGTAATGACTTTGAAATTGATTATATAATGTCCGTCTCCACTGACCTGTAGTGATAGAGGGCAAGTGAAAAAACATGTAAGGGACAGAGAGGGCATTCAAATGCCAGCACACTCATTGTCCAATTCCTGTTAACATTGTGTATGTCATCCTCACCAGCAATCAGCTTTTCCCGTATTCTATTGTATTACTAAATCAAGGTGGTCTGGGCTCTTTCTATGTGCTAAGTGGTTTTCATCATTCACCCTGATGACTGGCACAGCTGTTTAAGAGGTATGAGAAGTGTGTACTCCACATGGATCCCCTCAAATAACAAAACATGTTTGGATGTCTATTCAGTGTCCGTGCACATGCACCTGATGCAGAGTGCCCATGAGTCATTGTGATAATGTGACTAAAATACAGCGCTAAAGATAAAAGGCGTCATCTGATTGTCTTCACAGTACATTCTCATCTTTTCATGACACATCACAAAGAGACATTGTTTAATCTCTTTTTGGCTTAGTCAGTCAGTCTTTTTCAGTATTCATGTCTTCCTCTGAGCAATTAACTCATTACATTTTGTAAGTTGTCATACTGTCTTTGTTAGTCACAGCAGCCATTGTGTTTCATGCTAACTACCTAGTTTTCCTTTTTTCCCCTATATTCTAACCACATTGTCTCACACAGTGTGTTTCCCAGGAAAATCCTATTATTGGGCCATGAATCATTATTATATGTTATTTGAGAATGCAGACGTTTAAGCAAAGACATTTTATATTTAAAAGCTGTTATTTTTATATCTACAACTCACTTGTTTTTTAACTTGTAATACCAACATAAAACATTTCATTCCTGTTAGTATACAGTATGACCTGTGTCCTAAGGCATCCTTCACAGTCTGTATTTCTAGATCAAATTCCGGCTCAATAAGGACATCCCATTTCAACCCTCGAAAACGGCGTTTCATTGCTCTGATTGGTTGTCTCCGCCCGTCGATAACGCCCCTTGGAAATTGAAAATGAACTGAGGTTCCAGACTAATGCGCATTTGCCTATTAATCTGACGATGCCGGGCTATCTGCAGCCTGCTACAGCTAAAAAGCACCAGTCCAAATGCATTCACAACAAAAACACTGATAGGTTTATCATTTAACATGCAGTGTTTTTGTGTGATGCTATAATTAACAGCCAGCTATAATGTGTCACCCTGGTGTATCCAAGATCTGTAGTGGAAATAGAACAGACAATGGTGGATACCTCCAAGCTGCACACAGCTGCTGTGTTCCCTTTTGTTGGTTGACACGGATGCTAATTTGAGGCGGAACATGTTTTGCAATCACTGTGCGTCTCCTGCGTTTTGGAGTGAGTCAACACTCAGCATACTGTGGTTTGATATGTTCCCCATTCTGCCTGCATTTCCCTTCACCATTTGTTCACCTGCTTTTTAATTTTTGTCTTGGTACCTGCCTCCTGTGGCGCTGCCCTTGCCCCTGTTCCCAGCAGTCCCCACTCTTGACAGGTGACCTCATGGAGCATCGGTCTCACACGGCTGGCTGCGTCCACACAGATGTGTCCCCACTCGTCCTTTTCTGTCCTGCATCCAGTGACGTGGACCTCTACTGTCTAGCCGATGTCGCCCCGTGGGTTGCCGCCCCTCTTCAGTTCTAAGTCCTCTGCTGTCATCCTCCTCCTCCTCACTTCTCTTCTCATAATTTCTTGTGCTATCTTCTTTCTTGCTTTTTGCAATAACTTTTGATCTGCATTGGCTCACATGAACATTTTGCTGCCATATCAGCTTCTCAGGCTTTATTCTGTTTTGCTTCTGTCTCAATCCTTTTAATCTTTTCAAATCCCACCCACTCCCTAACAGTGTCTGTTCCCATTGTTTCCCAATTCTTTTGAGTTTTCCTTAAGATCTCACTGCTTTCTCTCACCTAGTCTCTCTTCTTTATGGTTTCTTGGATATTCTCTCTCCTCTCTCGCTCATTTTCATTCAAACTTATAAAACATGAGCAAGTTTCTCGGAAAATTCTCATTACAGTACACTTTACAGCCTCTGACAATTGTGCATAACAGCTTCTGAAGTGTTTCAGATTGGCAAAGAGGAAGTTATAACTAGGTCCGATAATAATAGTAATAATTTTGTCTCGATCTACAGATTCCCTGGTTGTAATCAGTGAACAACTGAAGTTTCAAGCAGCTCTCTGTAAGGGCTAAAAAGTAGATATAACACTCTTTGAGTATTGTTCCCCTAACTTCAGTTTAATTAAAGATTTAAATAGAATTTAGTTATTTCAAAGCCAAAATTATGTGAGTTCCATCTGTATCAAATACGAAAGCTAAAGCCCACAGCCAAATTCAGATCTTATGTGCAAATTTAAATGTAATTTGTAAAAAAAAAAGCAACTTTATTTTTGGAAATTAGAAGCTATGAAATGAACCAGTATTGCTTTTATAATGGATGATAAAGCAACTTAAACGAAGTGCAATCCTAAATACACGTGTGGTTCAAATGAAGGCCCATGCTAATTACACCCAGGTGTCAGTAGCCAACAATGCTATCTGTAAATAAATAAAAATTGGAAATAGCCAATGTGTTATTTGTTGTTCTAAACATATTTAGGGTGTTTTTTAACTCTTGTTTTGTCTCTCCCAAAGGTATTCCTCTCTCCTACAGCATCCATTACAACTATGCAAATTAGGTGATGGCGTCATTGAGCGACTTTTAGCGACTTTCAGGACAGCCAATAGCTACTTTCCTTACTGAGGAGTTGGCAACACTGGACGCGTGGGGTCAGGGGTCACTGACCACCGCTCTGTGTTAGAAACAACACGGAGCTGGCAGTCAGAGCGATCCATTCGTTAGCCCGGCTAACATTAACAGCTCTGCTATGAGGGGCTCTTCAGTGTGTTGCCTTGCTGTTTATTGCTGTTAACAGTACTCTTCTTTGGGCCTAAGTATCCACTCACCTCTAATTAGATGGCGTTAACTTTTTTTTTCATATACACTTCATGTCGTAGAGGGTTCCCAACCGGTCGACTCTATCTCAGCATTGGCCTGCAAGGTCCAGGGCTAATTTAAAACAGTAGATGGCGTGTTGAGCAGTTTTAACCCCATAAAATACCAATTTTGTATATTGTTTTTATTTTTTATTTAATATTAACACTAGCATTGGTGTGTTTCATCACAGTAAAGTCATATAATTCAGTTAACAGCTCAAAAAACATGTTTAAGTGTGCAGTACCGCTTTTTCACCAAACGTAGGATGGGAAATAATCTCAAATCTAGTTGTAGCATAGCAAATAGTGTCCCTGCAAGATCTTCAGTCTTTGCAAAATCTTATAATCTGTGACACATTGTCTTTAGATGTGACAGGGTGATAGACTTTAGTTTTTTAAAAGTATTTTCAATGTCTTTTCAATGTCTTCTAGTGTATGGTAGGCTTAAACCTAACCAAACTGTGAATGAAAAGTCATAAAACACAGGACTCAAACCCCAGTCTCCTGGGGGAAAGTCCAGTGTTTGACCCACTTAATAAATGCAGCACAATAGTTAAATCCTCTGTCATTCCCATGAAGGTAGAGTCCCCACTTCTACCTTAAAGTTCACTGCTCACCACTCAAGAAATGAAGGCCTATGACCTCCATCCCTACCCACAATTGTGTGTTGATAACCCTCTAAATGTTGGCAATGGATCACAAACAGGATGACAGTCAGTCTTGTTAGTGCTCGCACTCATATCCCTGCAGAAACACACAAAGGCACAGATACACACACAGGAAGATATACAACAACAAACACAAAAAAATAAAACACACATACATTAACAGTCCCCCCAACCTTGCTACAAATAGCCTAGTACTTTTCTATAATTAATACTTTGATGCCAGTTTAACAGTTGCCTGTGGTGGTGGCACAGTAGTCTAATCTGATGAACAAAGAAGAAGACAGGCTTAAGATTTTAACCTCCACTGCTCCAGTAAATATCCTGTGGCATAAACACAACCCCTCTCTCAAACAAATATTGAACCCAATACCACCATGTCTAATTAAATAATACCATTGGAACCCAAGGCAGTTAATTGCTCAGACTAAGATTTGCATTTGGTAACCCCCCCCCCCCCCCCACACACACACACACACACACACACACGCACACACACAATTTTCCCAGGTAAATATTCGCGTCTATGTTTACACGGTTAGGAAGAATCTGAGAGGAAAGACAGAACTGGAAGGTGACCTTTCGAAAGTCAAACAGATGGCTGTATTTGGAAAACAAAAATAGAGGAGGGTTGTGATGGTGGTGGTGTTAGGTGGGGGGGGGGATAGATTGTGGGTAAGAGGGTGGAATTAAATTGCCCACAGAAGTCATCTCTTCCTCTCATATTTTCACTCTCTGCCTCTTTTGGAGCCAGGAATACAACCAGCCAGCAGCAGCACAAGGTAACCTTTCTCTAATTGATGTCTGTGTGCGCCTAGCGCACCAGGCAGCCATATTGTGGGGTAGCAGAGAGTAGCCCAGGCCTCAGCAGGTGGCAGGGTTAGACAGGAGGGGGTTGATGCAGCCGTGCAGCTTGAGTGATGTGCTGCAATCAGACGCTGGTGCAATCGGCACAGTCTGAAGAGGGGGCTTTAATTTCTCTACAGTCCAAAAACTTTATTTTTTTTATTTCACTTCAAACAGTAATATTGCCAACCCACCACTGTCATATCTAACTTTCTATAGTTATATTAGTTACTCTTACAGTAAAATGAATAGATCATACTGTATACTAAATATACCAGCACTACAACAACATTAAAAGTGCAACTTTGGAGGAAGGATATGAAAAATAGTAATTGGAAAAAGTAACTAAAGCTTACACTCAGGAGGAAAAAGTACAATATTTTTCTCTCAGATGTTGTGGAGTAGAAGTAAGAAGTTAAATAAAATGGAAAAACTCGAGTAAAGTAGGCCTACCTCAAATGTGTACTTGAGTACAATAGGCTTCTTGAGTAAATGTAGCCTACTGAGTTACATTTCACTACTGGGATTAATTGTGTTTTTATCTAGCGTGGCATCACCAGACTAATGTACAAATGCTTACTAGTCTGGAACCTCTCAGTTAATTTTTGATTTCCAAGGGGCGTTATCCAGGGGCGGAGACAACCAATCAAAGCAACGAAACACTGTCCTTTCGGACATTACGTCCTGTCAGAAGTACGGCAAACAAACATTTCTTATCAACATACATTTTTAAGTGTAGTTGTTTGTTCTTCTTTTAGAGAACATTTACCGTCCAGTCCGTTTAATACTGCCACTGTAGCTGGTGAACATTCAGTATCGGCAGTGCCATCTTGGATATTTACAAAGATACCTGAACGGCGCTCGTCTCTGTCAGTCATCGTATTAAACCCACCTCATACTAGATAAACGCTTGTGATTGGTTAACCCGATAAATTGGCAGAGAAATCAGTTTGAATGGGAGAGGGGCCAGACGTATCTGCCAGAGCAAATGAAACATGAGCTCGCAGATTCCTCCGGTTCCCAGGCCAGCTTTTATATGCTGTAACATAAATTGGATATGTTAGCATTTCCAGCTAATTATTTAAATGATACTATTTACAGCAGTAACCGAGTGTTACTTTAATGGTCAAGAAAAATGTTCTTAAAGTGTAACAACACCATCAAATTCTTTGAAAAAGAATTTGAAAAGAACTGTGAAGACAGAGTTCAAGAGGGCGTGAAAACATTGAGAGGTAAATGGGTGTGGGTCTACACAGTCCGCCCCAGGGGATTCAAGTCAGGTCAGGGACAGCCACTCTGTGTAGGAGGATCCCCTTGCAGGACCTGGGCGCATTTCCTCTGTGGAAAGCCCCGGGAAGAAGCCCATGGCTGGAGCCAGGAGCTTTACAGAGGTTTTACGGGTCCACGGACTTACCCGTGGTGCCCTCTGTGCCTGCGAAGGCCCGTACCGAGTCCTCATTTGACACTCTAAAATCAAAACAAGGTCTGAATAGTGGTATCAAGGCAGTTGGACGCACCTTATAACAATTGCATGTTCGGCCATTTAAAACAATAGATGTACTTCAAAACAAGCGCACCAGACGCTTTCAGTGTGTTTGGTCATTAAGCTTAATCTACCTAACCTGCTACAGTACAGATTGGCCAAAAACTGGTGCTGTCCTTGGTATTGATTCTGTCTGTAGAAGATAGCGTTCTCCATGGTCCTGAAACTGCTGACGCTTAAGTGAAAGCTAGTGTTTAAGCAGGCAACTGGCAATAATACCTGTATGTTTGCTGCAAAGCCACTTTTATTAATCCAGGGATGGTTTGCTGAATACACTCCTTTCAGTAAGCATTTTGGCTGATACTGACGCAGCAAACATACGCTCATACCTTAAAGCATCTCGGGCCAATTAGTGTTTTACTGTGCGTCAATTAGTTGCTCAACTGGAACGTTTGAGCCTTCCCCAACAGCACCTTGGCGACAGTTGTTTAATGGTAATGTTTACTCATTAACATTCTCCACCCAAATCTTCCAGCCGGCCTGCAGATGTGAATCAGCAATGCCCTGGTAACAATCCTGCTTGGGTAACAACTGCCGGTGCAATTACTGCTTCCTATTCTCCTGTCTTATTGCTTTTTCTTCCATTAAAATCTGTGAATAAGCTACAGTCTAATGTATTTGTGAGTGTGGAGCCTCAAATACAATCGAGTAATATACTCCACATGAAACCCATGTATGAAATGTAGGTACACTCTCTCAGTGATAATGAAAACCAAACGGAAATAAGCTAGATCTTAAGTAAACCAGAAGAACTCAAGTGTGCTTCCATACATGCATACATTCATACATACATACACACACACATCAAACAACAAAAACATACTAAATAATTTGGCTTTTTTGTTCAAAGTGCAGTTTCCTGATACACATAAATAAGGTGCATTTTGGGGTTCAGTGTCTTTCTTAAGCCCACACTGCCATGTGGACAAGACAAACCAGAGATCAAACCATTAAAAACTATATCCCAGCCTACCACTTCAGCTCAAGGGTGGGAACTAACAAAGTACGAATACTTTACTACTTTACTATACTGTACTCTCACTTTCTACTTTCACCCCGTTCCATTCTAACATAAATATCTGTACTTTCTACTCCAATGTGTCCACACTTTAATCACTGTTAAACAATTAGATATTACCAGTAAATGTGGTCAGACTATGAGTGATGGTGTATGATCAGTGGATGAGACACGAGATCATAAGCCTGCCATGGAAATGAAACCTTATGTCAACTGGTCTTTCAAAAGTCATAATCTTATAACTGTGTTTACATCTAGTATCCCAGACTCAATTTAGAGTGGTTCTTTTTAGGGGTGTCACGATTTCAATTTTAAATCGAAAATTGATTGAAATCAGCTTTTCAATTTTGATCATCGAAATCAAAAGCAGGATCGACGACGATTGTTTATCTATGGTAAAGGCACTATTTATCTGTGTGTGAGATGGCCCTGTAGGCATTGCATATTCTGTAGGAGAATGGAGGTTTCAGGAAGTGAGAAGCTTCTTCATTAAACACCCAAGGAATAAGTGCATATATATATATATATATATATATATATATATATATATACCCCTCTAAGGGCTCCATAGCTTGGTATGTATTTGGCACCCTCAAAAGGTTCTATATATATAGCCATTTCAGAGGATTCATTTAAAAGAACACTTGGGGTTGAATCTAAATAGAAGTGTGTACAGGTTCGAACACTATCCAAACCTTGGCAATCCGTATGATTTGCAGATAGACGTACATACAGAGAGAGAGATAGGCAAGAATGGCAGCTAGGTCCACCAAACTGCTTGTTGTCTTCACTTCACTTCACTTTTTTTTCATCTCTCACACTGTATTTTTTACTCCACTAAAGGAGACCTTTGTTTCTTGAACATATTTCTCAGGGACTCCAGTAAAGTTTCCTGTAGCTATAGACATGAATTATAATGCAAATACAAAGAAAAGAACTATGAAAATAAACCTGGTGATCAGAAGAGCACACTATATAATGCCGGCCATGACTCCTGGGCTCCTTTACTGCATAAATAAATTATTAACATTGGACTACTCACAATATTCAAGAAAATCGAGATATTTGGTTTTACTACTGGCTCGTTCAACAATATTAGTTTATAGGCACAATTTAGTCAACTGACATTTGGTCATGTCAAAAACAAATTAATAATGAATGAATGCAGTCAATGTAGAGTATCTCAATCTATCCCTCTATTTCTCTTAGAGGAGGCATTCAAAACTCAGATGAGGTGACGCCGCTCTGCTATACAGTTACATGTAGTGTTTGGCTCTGCAGGGAGTGTATCACAGGGTACTGGACTTCTTGTCTATGGCAAGATAAAGTAACATTTCCATGCTTCACATTAGAATTTAATGTCAAAGAATATTCATTTTTTGATAATAAACATGCTTCACTTACTGGGCCAGAGATGAGGTGTTCAGCAGCCTTTCCAACATGACCTGGTGTCTCTCACGGGGAAGTGTTTCCACCATCCTCTGTGTTCATCCCCATCAATTTGCTGTTCTGTTGAGGTAAGAATTACAATAAATCATCAGGAAATTGCAATCTAAACAGGAGGATGGTTACCTATTTCAGAAGGATAAAAAAAGGATTGTCTCCACTGTCTCTGCACTCGAGATAAACGTCCCAGTGTATCTCACCTTTTGCAATGTGGTGTCCAATAAGGAATAGTAAGATTCTGAATAAACACCAGTGCCTCTGATCCAGTCAACTTGCTGTGCTTCAGTATACTGGGTGATAATATCTGCGGGATGTTACTTCTACCGTTCTTTCGGTTTTTTAAACATTTGCAACTCTAAATGGCTGTCAATCAGTGTTACAATTTACAGCAAGTGAAGCACAGTGATAACTTTACAGACAACAATTGGTACAATGCCCTCTGGAAAAGCAGGTGCTGTATAAAAAGACACAAGTGTTTGTGGCTCAACTGGGATTTGTCCTTTGCCCCTAGGTCCCCAATGGTAAAATAAAAGGGAGTTACATTATGTATGGATTTAGAACCTAATGGGTTCACAATTTCAAATTCATCTGTGTATAAATGTATATGCAGAATACTTTGATCTCTAAAAAATGGACAGGCTCGGAAAATATTACAATATGAAAAGTCTTCAAAAAAGAGCACTTGGGTCTTTCTCACAGCTTCTTTGAAAAGAATCAAAATGTCCTGTTTCTCCAAATAAACCTTCAGAACATCTTTTATTGGCACACGCTGGTAAGCATCTTCCTTCCCCTTGCTGTAAATTCATGTACATGTTGGATTGTCTCCACCAGATGCAGATTCTCTTTGTTAAACTCTAGCAATTTGTATTCAGACTTGACATACTCAAAAGCACATTCAAAAACAGTTCCATTTGAAAGTAGACGGTCCAATTCCCCATCGTCTTTTATTCTGAACCTAGAATAGTCCAGGTGGAATTTTTGCACCTTTTTTTTTTTCCTCTGGGAGAGTGATAATGATTAGCTCTAGGCCTCCAGAGAGCAGCCCTATGTTTTTCTATAAGTGTGGGTTCTAAAACTAGGAACAGCTCTATAACTCCTCTTGCATCTCTCTAAATTGTAGACAAGGCTAAATTGGGGCTGATGATGATGCAATAGCTGTAGCTGTTGCAAGTATTTGTATAATTGAAGTTTCACAACATCACAAACTGAACATTTTTTAAAGCTTTCCATTACCTGTCAAGGCTGCTTTTGCATCGATCAAATTTATGCTGTGGAGCCATTTGCATACATCATCAATAGCCCAGTGGTCTGTCATCTGAAATGAAAACAAAGAAGAACATTTTTTTTTTAATCCTTACACTCACAAACTAGGTCATAAAGCATTTTTCAACTCTGCTTCGCGTACAGAATAGGAGAACCACATTTGTTAAAAAGTTCTCCTTACCTTTTATTTTGTGATTGTTATGCAGCAGAACACCGAGGTGAACTCCTTTGTGTGTGAACCTACTTGGCATTAAACTTATTTATTATAACTTGTAGTTTTTGTGTTAATCTATTTTTCCTACCTCATGCTCTCATCTTGTTATTCTGCATTTCTTCCTCTTTTGTCCTTCTGTCTAGCCAGGGAACCAGACGAATCTGCAAACTCATGTTTTATTTGCTCTGGCAGATGCGTCTGGCCCCTCTCCCATTCAAACTGATTCCCTTGGTACTGGGAGCAACGTTGTGTCGGCTGAACCAATCACAAGTGTTTATCTAGGATGAGGCGGGTTTGATACGATGATTGACAGAGAGGATCGCCGTTCCGGCATCTTTGTAAATATCCAAGATGGCGGCTGGCTATATGGAGCCTACCCAGGCCGGCTACAACGGCAGGATTAAACGAACTGGACGGTACATTTTCTCTAAAACAAGAAGAACAAACAACTACACTTAAACTTTATGTTGATAAGGAATATGTGTTTGCCGTACTTCTGGTAGGACGTATCACACGACAGGACGGCGTTTTGTTGCTCTGATTATTGTCTACCTTTTTTAAAGGTAACCATTGGAGTCAGTAGGCTAGTATTGATTCAACTAGTGCTCATAATATGTTGTAGTGAGATAAATAAATAAAAAAAATTATAAATGACATAATTAATGGTTACAAATTTTGATATCATTTAAAGAATCAACTTCTGCTTTATAGCACAACGGTTTTAAAATCTTATAGCATGTAATAATAAAAAAATAAGTGTATAATACTGCAGGAATACTCCATGAAACATTTAAGTAAAACTTGGTTCAGTCGGTCTAACAGTAAAACAAGGCAACCCTTAAATGTCCAACTTTGTCTATTCTGTTTATTTTTATTGTTAGTTTCTGTAACTTTATACTTATCATTAAACTGCACCTCATGTGTATTGTGATACTACATGAAGCTGGAAATACTTGTGTACCTTTCCTGCTAACTACATGAAGCTTAGGCAGACTAGCCAATATTAATGGTAAGCAGGAAGAACTGTTACCAGGGTAAATTGTATCGCGAGACAAATGTGGCAGCCTGGAAACAATAATGTTACCGCTCCTCATTTCCTTTCGCTTTTTCGTGCCAGCTAGACTGCCAGCCTATTTATTTGGGAATTCACGGCAGGTTTTCGTTAGGTTAACTGACACTGATAACTAAGTGAGCTAGGTTAACTAACAGCTAATAGTAACGTTACTTTACAATAAGCCAAGGTACATGTGACATTATCGACTCTTGCCACTCACCTGGTTAAAACACCATGATGAAAACAGATGGCATTTATCAAAAAATATCATTTCCATTTATAAAAGTCTGTCAGACTTTGTACCCGCCTTTAGTTTGTTGGAAACTGTAATGGCAGGTTTACTCTCAGAACCTTCGGGCTCCATATAGAATCTTGATGTTTTTTAAAGAACCCCAGTGAACCCGTTTTTCTGACAGTGAATGCAAGTGTTCCTTGCACATCTCTCTGAGTCAAACACATGTACAGCATGCTTTTGATCAGTGGGGACAGAAGACAGTTGAAACCCGGAGTTGGCGGCACAATAACTGTCACAGGTTTTTCCAATTCAGTGTCTGATTTATTAAATCTATTATGCAAATCAAGTCAGTCACAATGTGGCAATTATCTGAAAGTCACTGGAGAGTGCGTGTTTACCAGCTGACAGATGTATGGCAAGGTGTTGTAACAGTGTGTAGCTGTCACTGCCGTTATGACATCACTCTTCGTAGTGTGCCTTACTGTCAGCGGTAGGAGGCAAAATTGGGAGAACAAATTCAAGCATGTTTGTGTCTCTGCTTGCATCAGTTGGGACACAGGGAGAGACACAGAGACTGTATGAGCTCATACAAGAATTGTATTGTCAGCACAGCTGCCAGCTCAGTCTCAAAATGCCTATTTTGTTAATGCAGAAGAGAAGTTTGTATTAACCACTGATGCAGCCTGTAACTTGGGATGGTGAATTTAGAATAGGTGGTTCAAAAGCAGGGAGGTTCGGAGAAATGGCAACCAGAGGCCAAAAGGAAAGAAGGTGCACTTGTCAAGGTGGCCGTTAAATTTTCTGGAATGACTCCCCGTTAACAACCAAACATCCACCTTCCACCCGAGCAGCCAAGCTTTTATTGCGCTTTTGTTCCAAGTATTATTTACCGTTTACAGTTCCTGGTCTTTACAGACCTCCTGTGGTTTGTGGCTGCTGTGCTTTTTTGTGCCCCCCACCATACTCAGCCACAAGATCGTTGCTTTGCAGAAACATAGTGGGAGACAACCCACTCACCCAATCATTGACACCAAAATGGCTCCACAACATGCAGCATCTTTACTACCCTCACAGCAGAGGTGCACCAGTAAACACACAGCAACAATAAAATTGCTATCCTTTTCTACAGGGACAAACAGGGTTGTTACTGGTATTTAATACGTGGCATTGGGTTTCATTTTGATAAACTGGTCGATATCAACGCTTACTGCTTTACTGTAAGGTCCCTGGTTTTGTTATAAATTCCAAGGTTACCTCAAAGCTTGTGAACCTCTGAAAAAAATCACCTTCTTTTGTTGTCAGCAGCTATAAGGAGGACAATAAATCAAGTATATGATTTGACCAAGTTAGTATGATAAATCTCGAATCTAAGCTTCACCCAAGATAGTAATCTTGTTCATGTCTCTCCTCTGACATCGTGACAACTGGGGAGAACTATTGCAAGCTGTCTCTATTTAACTCTGATTTTGAGTGCCAAAGGTTGGCTGTATGAAGCTCTCTTCGTGTGGTGTTGTTTCCTCCAAAGCTCCTGGTGGGAAGGAGAAAATGTCATGACTCAAGCTGGAGTTATTCCCATCATGGTAGATGACTTCCCTTTTTGTTACCGTGCATGAGAGCACAAATCATGGGTGTCTGACCACTGCCAAATGTTGGGCATGTGACACATGCAACCTTTACATAAACTTAAAAGAACAAAAGCATTTTCAAATGAACATATCTCAGATACCCTCAGTTCAGTTTATGGCACAGCAACAACACAGCCCTGTTTCCTAAAAATGGCATTTTCAAATACATTTTGAAAGAAACATAATGCCTCCTAGATTTTATATTTTTTAGCAACATGATGAGGAAACGTTGATTGCATGTTTCTTCAAAGTCACAAAATATAATACTGCAAACCCTGGTTTTCAGTTAAAATCCTCAAGCATGAAACTGTGCAGATCCACACCTAAACTTTGTACACACACAAAGACAGAATTAATACACTCTTATTTATCGAAATTTATAAAACGATGCATATGGCGCACTTCGAAACTCTTTGCGACAATTGTGTAGATCAGAAGATACCTGGTTGAGGGCGGGGGAATGACTGCGATTGGCCAATTTCCGTCTTTGCTGTAAGATCGTCCTTCCCGCCGATCCAGCGTTAACCTTTTTGGATTGTCCAATCAATAGTGTATTATTCCATTTCTGTCGTCTGCTATGTGACTTCTGCTTGAAGACACCATCTACCCTCGACTTTGGCGCATGTATCAAAACTTGAGGTCGATTAACATCCTTTGTTACTCTTGTCATGCTTGGAGGCTACAGTGCGGCATTAGCTAACTTCATGGTGGTGGAAAGTAACTAAGTACATTTACTCAAGTACTGTACTTAAGTACAAGGAAATATTGTACTTTTTACATCACTATATGTTTACACAGCTTTAGTTACTAGCTGCTTTGCAGATTCAGATTAATGACACAAAATACTATAATAAATGATGATGTTATTATATCAATAAGGCTTTCTTGGACCACAGGGGAACACTGACCAGCTACCCAGCAGTGTGTGAAGTAGTATATAAAATATATATAAATAAATAAATACATACCATTTAAATAAATACCAACTGCATCAATAAAGTCATGAACACATTAATGCATCAATAATTATTTCAATAACAACAATTCAATAAAATAATATATCATATTCTGAAACAAACCATTCTGTATAATTAATTTTGATACTGTAAGTATATTTTAATATTAATGCTTTTGTACTTTTACTTAAGTAACATTTTCAATCCACGACTTTTATTTGTAACAGAGTATTTCTTAAATATCCGAGTACTTCTTCCACTACTGTCAGTTACAATGTATCCTGTAATTTTCCTCTGTGTGTGTGTATGTGTCACCAGTGTGCCAGTTTACCCTGTGGCCCATCTTGTCTGTTGTTAGACATGGTGATTAAAATAATCGAAATGCAATATAACTCATTTTGTTTTTTAATAAGAGTTGTTTCTTCATTGTATTATGATCTCAAAATGATCCAGAAGGCTCCAATTGCATATTTAAATCACTAACATTTTCTTTTTCTACTAGTTTGCAGTTCTGATATGCATGGTTCTGTTTCACATTGTCATTTACATTTAAAAAAATGCTAAATGGATTGCAAGTCTACTGAAAATCTAAACAATGTTTTATTTGTTTGTTGTTTCGTTCCAGGCAGCAATTACATTTCCTCTACAATGTATTTGGCAAGAAACATTTGCATAATTTAAGTAATAAATATTACAATCATTTTTGGGAGACATGGTTTTCACAAAAAAGTCACATTGCACACTCAAATCAAAGTGCTCAAAGTTTATTCTGAGTGTACTTCAGAGTACTCTCTACATTCATATTAAAGCACCTTTAAACATTTTGGCAAGAAAAGGAACTCATAACAGATAAGGAGTAAGACAGCTCAGGGGTAGAGAGTAAAGATACAGTAACATAATGTGATGTGATGAGAAAGCTGACAGTTTATCAGAAAACATAATCTAAAGTGTCAAAACTAATCTTCAAAATGGTTGAACTGGTTGTCCCTTATCTCTCTGCTCTGTGTTGTTCTATAGCTGCTGTGATCACATGCAACGTAATACAAGTGCTCAGGTAGAGTCCCACAGCCTGTTTGCTAGCAGTGCATATTTGACCTGTATTTCATTCCCTCAGCGACTGACTGAGCTCTTGTGGTATGCTGAAATGCCTGGAAGAAAAATCCCCATGGAAACTAAAATGACCTTTTAAATACAAAAGTGCTATAGGCTACACTATATAATAAAGATGTTTATTATGAACTCTTTGTAACAAAAACCTTTGTCTTATATAAATATCTAATCTCAAATGATTCCTCTGTGCAAATGGTGCTGTGAAATATATCCATCAGTGTCACAAAAAGTAACAATTGACATTTGACCTTAACACTAGAACCGCCAACATACTAATACCCCTAGAACCACCAAAGGGGGTCATTTTTACCCCCTGCCGCAACAACATCAGCAACCGCAAAGATTTTCTTTTTTAAATAAGAAGTAAGACTTGACAAAAAAACTATTTCAAATTCAGTTTATGGGAGTTTACTAAGTTTACAGTTACTTAATTTCATTACATATTGAAAATAGTCACATTTTAAAATAGGTAAAAATTCATCCATAAACCGTAGGCTGAAAGAAACAACAAAACATTTAACACATTTAAATAATTTCATTACTGTAGAAGAAAAGCATTAAGTAAAAGTTAAAAAATGAATTTGGGATAATAATGTGTTATTTTTGTTAGGCTTATGCTACTGGGAATAAAGGACCTGAGTGCTTTCTCTCCCTCACTCGCTCAGAAAACACACGCACACACACAGTAACGTCATGATATGGGCAAGTTGTCCACATCCAGATCTTGTAGGAATAGCTAGCTCGTGATATGACAGTCTGCTTATCAAAATGATAAACACTGGGCATTGTTAAGCAACCGGACCGGTGGTTGGAATTTACATAGTGGAAGGGACAAACTAGCTGTAAATTTCTATAATTATATGTTTTGAAAGAATTATATGAGGTCTCGTGGCAGAACAAAACACTGTGATCTGTGGCTAAATATATCTGTAATGTAAGGATTTATGCATGTGCTATATGTGTGCTGTAGCTGCTGTTTATCCCTTTCTGTTCTTGTATGCAATTATCTTGCAACACACCCTGTTCATTTTACAATCAGACGCTCAACTGTCAATTTCATTCTCCGTGAGCAGCAGATACCTGCAACAAACAACAAACAGCATCCCCAAACACTCACTGCTTGGCCAACTATCTCATAAATGTCACGCACCACGGCCCTTGTTCTTTTTTATGTGACATGAGTAGGTGCCCTGACTGGCCACATTTAATCTTATTGTAACACCCTAAGGCCCCATTAAACACAAAGCCAACACCAGCAGTCTGGGAATAGCTCGCCCCGGCAGCATAGTCCTGAGCCGTAATGACTTTAAAGGAAAAATCACCTCAAATTATAAATAGGCTTTAGCTGGGGTGATACATCAGGCAATTTCATTGGGGGCTGTATAAAATTAGAGGGCAACAGCCACAAAAGTGATGTAATGGAACGGGTAGCCTTCTTTATGAGGAAGAGCATGCACTGCCACAGCAACAGCCTCATATTATAATATTACAATACATATTCATCTCCTGACCTGTATGGTATCCTAATACAGTTCTGTGACATAACTCAAGACCACACTGTTCGCTACTAGCATAACACACCGAAATCTCTCCGTTGGCGGTAGAGTTGCATTGTGGGTACTGTAGGCACCAGGTTTTTACAAGGGAGTACAATGTGTGGAATACAAAGGACAGAATCTCTGGTTCTGCTGCATTGATTTTGATTCTTTTTTTAAACCTGTCCATCAGTGTTATAGGAGTGCAATGCTAAATCAGTGTAGTACTCTTCTAAAGATAACCTGTGGCGTTTTTGACCTTTGCACGAGGAAGCACATTGATGAATTTCATTATAAGTCTCCAGATCGTCACACAGCTCCATGATATATACTTTAACTTTTTGTTAAGACCCTTACTCCAAGTATATCCATGAACTCTTTGCAACATGCACTGGAATCATTGCTATTTAAAACATTGTTTCATTGCACCCCGCTCAGTTTCCAAGATTTGCATATTACATTTAGAAACTGTCAAAAAACTTTATGAGACTGAGACCGAAAAAAATGTGTTCCTTCCTGCCAGACTTCCTTGTTGCCAGCGTTGCATGTGATATACAGCAAAGCAAGTGATATAAAAAATCACTACTGATGGTTCTGCTTGAGCTGTATCTCCCAAACAGTTGCCTGGGGTGTTGCTGCTTTTATCTCAACTCAGCTTTGATAAGGTATTAATTGCATGCATTAGGGCTTGTTACCGATATCTGACACCTTGAGCATTTCTGTTAGCTCAGCTGATGTGAGAGATACACACGAAAATCTGTTGGCAGTTTGATAAGGTTGTGACAAGAGAGATACGAAGAAGTTAGTCTAACAAACTTGCAGATGTTGCCAGTAAAACAGCTTAGCTACATATACAGTGTTACAATATGTCAAAGTATATTGCCTGACCATCCTGTGTGTCTTCATTACAAGGCTGTAATGACATATCAGCTACGCCTGCAGCCCTCCCAGAAACCACCAACTGTTAGACACATTTAGGTCACAAGTAAAATTCAAGCTTTCAAGTCAAGTGTATCTTTAATCTTCTAAGCAGGGGGAGTTTGGGCATTTCTGGGACAGGCTTGGGACAACAGAATACTTACTACTAAAGCACTTCCTATGACTTACATGATCTGAGTGAACTGAATCTTGTAAACTTCTATGTGACATGATCAAAAAAAGAAATGCAAAGTGGGAGAGCCCGCTGGTTCTGGAAGTGTTTTCCTCGTTCTGCATTCCCAATTTGTATATTTATTTAAGTTATATTCTCAGTGTTACTTAACAGAAATGTGGGACCCTCAAGGATGATGTACTCTACACTATACTGTACACTACCCATGAGCCTCAGTCACCGTTGCCATGGAGAAGAAGACACAAATCAGAGCAGTAGAAAATTCATCACTGAATTTGTGAACCAAACATTGCGCCATAGTTGCTTGTGCATT